>OX183131.1:39805418-41017418 GCA_945261195.1 Cryptosula pallasiana | reverse complement strand
AGCTATGTAGGCCGTGTCAGTCTCGCTATCTTGGACCACAATGAAAATGTGGCAAGGCCATTTTTGAGAGGTAACTATTAAATATACTTAAATGAACCTTGTCCAATTATAGTCTTTCACAACAGGTTTGAGTTCTTTTAGCTTTTTGTTTTATAAAATAAATTTATAATTTGTAAGACTATTTGGTGCATGAAAATTATTATGTATTTTATTTGGAAAATTGCGGTTAGTGAACCCATTTATGTCATTGTTGAGCAGATTCTCAAAGTGGAGAGCCGAAATACGCACTTGTGTGGAGTAAAGCTGTCAAAGGCTACAGGTTGAAGAAATGTTTCACAAAAAAAACATACGTATTTCGCCAACGATTGCTAAACCAGATTACAGATCATGCTAGAGATTATGCTCTTGACAAGCAATCAAAACGGGTGAGTGAAAGCAGCACAATATTTCGTGTGTCACTTTATTAGATCTTGCTAAATATAGAAATTGATTGGTTGATTTTCATTAATTGATGGCATCATAAACATGCAAATGCATTTATAGCAAACTTGCTGTGTTTATAGTATTCTGGAGCTAGTATAGCCAGAGGAGCCATAAAACCCACAATGGATGAAGCCAAAGCAGCCCATCTTCCAAGGTCCTCCAATATCTAACAGTCTACAAAGTCTACAATAATACATATTTTCATTGCATGCTTCTCTCAGTCATGTGTGCATGGTGTAGTGTTATTTCACCTACATGTAGGTGCCCTCGGTTCTCTCTTAGTCATCTAATACAGTATATATTGTTGAGCAGTCACAAATTTTTTCCAGTCAAGGTCAGCACAGACAATATTTCAAAACAATACAATTATATTAAACAAATGTACTTCTAATAACTCTGAACACAAGTAAAATGTTACAGTCAAATATCGTCAGCTTCATCTATTTCAATAGTCTCACCGTCATCATTTACATCTACAAAACCAACATACTGTCCAGATGGCTCGGGCCATTTCTCACGTATTTTCTGCACAATACAGGCTGGGATCACTTTTCTGCAATGTCTTCCCAGTTTACCAAACATGAAATTTATGTAGCCATGATATGCATGGTGACGATAGTTTTTGTTAGTCATGTTGTTGAAGTTTAATTCGTCAGCAGTATGCCCAAAAAATCTCCTGTGGGCTAGCCATAGTGCTTGCACACTTAGTTCGTGGAGAATGTGCTGGATTGCTGCGCATTCCAGTAAGCATTTACCCTTTTCGTAATCAGCCAGGTGTGTTCTATTCAATGGTTCTTCTTGGCAGCACTTGCGCTCTCTAGAACTAGGCATCTCAACACATCTGCAACAAAAACACACTGATGAGAGATTGTGGAGCTAATGGTTATCAATCAATGGTTATCTGTTTCCATACCATACTAGAAGCATAGTCATTAAAATTGCTCTCAACTGTATCACTAACCCTCATTTCTTGAGGAAACAAGATTGCTTCTAATCCTTTGGATTTAAAAACTTGAAAAGAAAGTCTACAATTCCTACATAATTTGTCTGTGTCACTGATGAGCGACAGGATAGGATTGTACTAGCTCATCTCACTAATTATGTAACCGTTAATTTTGCACTGCCTCAACAAGTCAACTGAAAGCTTTATGATCTAGCAAGTATATAATGGAGCAATATATAATAGAAAGCTCATGAACAGAAAAGAAAAATAAACAACAGACAGTCCTACTCCATTTATAGCAGCAAAATTACGTAAAATTTGATCGAATTGTCAGGTTACCTGCTTTGGTTTGATTTGAATAATTATTAGATGCAAATAAAACTAGGCAATTGACTTTATATTTCTCATGACAACGCCAGTAATAATATGAACACCAGACATGCAATAAAATTTGTCTCTAGAATATCAAATAGATCATATAAAGAAAAAGATTCCACGATATAGATCACGCAAAATATTTTTAAAAATTAAAACTTTTTATCAAACCGTAATACATTGATTCATATTGAACAAATTTAACTAAACAAATTATTACCTTTTACATGTACAGTCTTTTTCCTTTTGTGTCGTCTCCTCATTCAAAATAGTAGCAAATGATTCACCAGGAATGTTGATCTCTCTGCGAAGAAATAAATCACCTGGCAGATTTGCAGGCACAACATCCTCATCGCTACTAGATGGTATGTTATAAGGGGCTAAAACAATACAACGCGCAAACTTTGTCAATCTTGTTACTAAGTATAACATAGCACACCAAAGATCACAGGCTGACAGAAATGTTGGAATAATCAACTGACTTCTCACTCTAACAGGTGACACTGGAGATGTTTCGCGTTCACAGAATGTCTCATCACTACTCAATGGGCTATCTGCTGCCAGCTCAGCCGAAGGCTGATCAATTCCATGTGGCAGCCGGTTACCACTTCTTGTGGGTGCCCAAGCATACGGCACTGGCTTCTCTCGGTCATCCATAAACTAAAATTTTGTATTCAAGATAAGGAACTGTTGGTACGCAACGTTTTTTTTTAGTTAAAGCTGTCAAAAAATTTTATCACCAACTGAAAAGCATCAAATTATCCACTATATTAAATAATAGTTAGCCGATGCAAATTGCAATAACTGCTTCTGCAAGCTATAGCATACAAATTATTCAGTTCAGAGGCGTGCCAAATGCCACGCACTGAAGTTATCATTGTTGACTGAAACAAATTATTTGTAATAACAAAAATATCTTCAAAGACACAATTATTTATAATAAAAAAATTATAATAATAGAAAATCATAATTATAATATACACTTACTACTATTATTATTTAGTTATCATTTATGGGAAATGAAAAATATGTTGGTTATTAATAATAATATTATTAATAATTATTATAACCAACAATATTATTTCCCATCATAAGATAATCAGAAACAAGAATGATTATTATTATTTTTATCACAACAATTGTTATAACTATTATTATTCAGAATTAATAATAAGAATATATTATGATATTTTTTTATTATTATTATAAACTAAACTATTATATTATTATTATAATTAATATTATAAGTAATAATGACAGTAGTTTAAGTTATGCTATGATAATAATAATAATTATAATAATAATTATTGATTGATTATTATTAATAATATTATTATTACTTAATTCATTATTATTTTTGTATTCATAATAATATTAATGATAACACCAACAAAAAACAACAACAACAACAAATAATAATTATGATAGTAGTAGTGGTAGTAATTAAATTAATAATAAATAATAATATCATCATAAGATGATAATAAATATATATATATTATTTTATATTATTATTATTTATTTATTATTATCATTTCTCATCATTCATAACAATTAATAAGAAACAAAATATATTGCAGCTGCTGGCAGTGAACATGAGAAAAACAATTGCACATTTTTGACATGAAAAAATTACCTGAAATGTAGAAGACTTGTCGATATAACACAGATCCAATGTATTTTTTTGTTAATTTCACAGCCAATGCTGCGTCCATGGATGAAATATAACAGGATTGCCAGCTGCGGCCGCGTAATAGAAATTTTGTGACGAGCCAAATGTAGCCGTTTGTGGGAACCGCCATACTGCTCCGAAATTTTCAAGACCACTTGGATCTCGTAATAAATATCGTTTTCTTATGAGTTTTTAAACGTCATGTTCACGCTGTGGGCGTACTGCGCTAGTTTTGACGATTCAACTATTTTTACTTACAATACCATATCCGCTCCGATAACAAAATTGTATATGCCAACGATAACATATATGTAATCTTTGGTATGTGCCAAACTTTATGCAGCTTCCGCTCCGAAACTAGAAAATCAGAACATCGCGTTAATACAAATATTTACGATTATTTTTCCGAGCTGCTATAGTAGTTTATGTTTCCGCTCCGAACAACCAGTTCAATATGGGCGCCATGGATGACTTCCCATTGGCTAAAATTGGCTACACCCCGTTCGGGTTTCTGGCAATCCTGTTATATTTCATCCATGGCTGCGTCTTGTTGCCCAAACTATAAAAATGGTTATCGTTTCCGGGAACTCGCGATAATTACAAAAGTGATGACAACTCCGAGTCATAACACAGCTTCGCCGCCGACTTTTGTCATTTTCTGTATCATTTTCAATTAATAATTTGTCTATCAAAAACTTTATTCATCGTCCTGAAAAACTACTTAAAAGAAAGACAAGGCTACTAATTTATCAATGGTTAAAAAAAAATTCAAAAAACTTGCAAATTAAACTCAAGAGAGTTGCTACAAAAGCGGCTTTCGAAAGTTGCCTTTCCCTTTAAGACTCATCTCCTTTGACTTTTACCTCCTGCACTCACGCAATTGTTACAATTGTGAGCCAGGTCAAGGTCACTGGATGGTCAACAGTTATACGGCTATTCCCAAAAAGCCTAAGTTATTTATGAGAACTTTTATCTACCAATAAACTAGTAGGTGCTTCATAAACTTGAAAATGACAGTTTTCTTGGACGTTACAAATCTAAGCATGCCTGTATTTTTGTCCTTTACCACTTCATTGAAGGGACAACTCTGTTTGTTCATACATACAAAATCTAGTCTTTAGCTGATGCCTTGACAAATTTATGAGATTTTTAATTAAAGAGATCAAAGCTCAGGGCCGACGTAGGTAATGTTTAATGATGTATGTGAGAGAGCTAATGAATGTTATCTGTTGTATCATAAATCAGTGGTTTGCACTCAAGGTGCATGCAAGATGTAAATACTGTGTATATACTTAGTGGTGTAGCTAAAAGGGCGGAATCTGTCTTATTTGTATTGTGACCTTACACCGAGCTGTAGTTATTAAAGTCTGTAAACCTGCATTTCTTTTTATATTTCCACATTCAGAGCGAAAGTAACTGTAACAAACACATTTGATGTTGTTTTAATATTTATTTCTGACGTACAGAGGGTAATATTTGCTTATAAAGATGTTAATTTGAAATAACCTGTTAACACACATATATAAACGTATGTTCGACGATATTTGGATTCACCTTCCTTTTGCCAATAAAATAAGATGTACGTTATCGCTCAAAAACAGAACGTGGCATTTGCTAAGCAAATACTCTCTTATTTCAGTTTTAAAGTTTTTTCGCTTTATAATGGACACATGGATCAGTGAAAGCACTTCAATATTCAGAACTCCGCCAATAAATGATGGCTGCATATTGCCTTTTTCAGATAAAGTTGGAGTAACGGTATCAGCTAAATTTCAGTGGCGGATAATGGAAGTGAAAAGCATGGTTTCTCATCTCCTGCACTAAGATTCACACATACTAAGACGTTTATAAGTGTCTCTATAACATCCTCTGTGTCCCCAAACCCCAATCCTAATCCTCACAGCACACAAGCTAACCAACGCAATGGATAAAAACTAGTCAAACAAAACCTACAGTTGTCCATGTGGTTTATTTAAACTAGATATTTATTTTATACATGGACAATAAATTTTAATATTATATCAATACATTATAATATTACTATATCATACTAATAGGTTATAAAGCATCCATTTATAAATAGTAAAAAATAATAACCAACTATCATTTAAAGAATAGCTCCGCCCATTTCTATATTTATCTGATATGTCATTGATATGTCCATATGAGGTGCTTCAAATACCAACTTTGTTAAAATTCAATTTATTGCTATGTTTTCTTAACAACATTAATTACAAGCATGTTGTGAGTGTTGTCTCCCATTCGAAATATTTTGGGGAAAACCTATGGCGTACGCAAGTGTTTTAGCAAACGCTAAACTTTTTGGACGACCGAAATCGCTGAAGCATAACAGCAACGATTATATATAATTGTTGATAACAGTACAAGTGACCTGGCTCATTGATTGATATAACTAGTAAGTAGTAATAGCGGCACGGGAGCGGCACATTGTGGTCAACGATTATATATAATCGTTGTTGTGGTTAGTAGTAAAAACAAAAGTTTGGCGTTCGCTAAAACACTTGCGTACGTCATATGTTTTCCCAAAAGATTTCAAAGGGGAGACAACACTCACAACATGCTTGTTATTAATGTTGTTAAAAAAACATAGAAATAAATTGAATTTTGACAAAGTTGGTATTTGAAGCACCTCATAAGGACATATTAATGACATATCAGATAAATATAGAAATGGCCAGATCCAAAAGCGGTACAAGTGCTGTAGTAAATTAGTTACTTAAAATATTTTTTGTCCGTTCCGGCTCCATAATCGTATATAAATAAAATTATAACAAGAGACTTCATTACTTTTGGTAAAAAATTAAAATGATAATTACTGGTGAAATACGAGTATTAAGTGACTTGAGGTACAAAGTTGCAAGTGGCCTGAAGCAAAACTTGATCAATTATGCTTAATTTCAGTCTGTATGTCCTCAAATTGACATTTCTGAGAAGTGTCAGCAACAGGAATTTTTTGGACTGCAAGGAGAAAACTGTTGCTGACTTATGGTTCTCCCTGCCGTGGTAAGATAACAATTTACTTCTATTTAGAATGGAATGTTGAGAAATAAAAGTTGGTGATTATAAACATTCACTATTCATGGATCTTGAATAAAAATTGGTATAATCTATTTATAAAACACAAAGTGGTTAGTAGGTAGCAAAGCAGGGACAAAGCTTAGATAAGACAATGCTATTCAGAGCAGATTAAAATATAATATTTATATAAACAATTATAACACAAATGCAGAAAATCTGGAAACAACTGAATTCTGGATGTTATCAAAAGTTGGAGTTGTCTGATGTATGAAGGATAACTCCACAGAAAACTTTTACAAAAATTGAAATTATTTTATGGAAGGTCAATTACAGAAATTTTATTGTCATTACAAAGTTCAAAATAATTATAAAGTCTTTTCACAAGATGTTGGTTGAGATTTTCCTTTTTTGGAATTAGTAAACATTCAGATTTACAAGATGTAAATAATTCTAATCGAGAGATTTAAAGTTTTAAATTGTTGATGAATTTGAAATTGTTGAAAATTTAGAATAGTTGTAAAAGTTAGAAATTGTTAAAAATTCAGATTTGTAGTAAAAATTTGAAACCAGCAATATTTTTACGTGACACAAAATTTCTGCTAAATGTTAGAGAGAAAGTTAGTTATGATAATAAAGAACAGTCTTACAAAATGATGTAGTCCAAAAGCTCCAGAGGTTAGAGTCAAAGGGTCGGCCAACTCCAAGGGCTCAGGTGACTGGTGGGGTGCTGATGGAGCGGGTTCCTGTTGCTGTCGTGGGCGATAAAGTTGTTGATATAATGTTAGTGTAGGATAATGTTTGTTGTAATACCTTCCGCGGGAAATTTGTTTGTTGATTTTGGTGTTTAGCTGTGGGCTTAAGTCTGCGAACTTGTTGTCGTTGTGGGCTTACGAACCTTCTGTGAGTGTTTGGTCAGCTTGTAGTAATTTGTTCTTCCAATGTTGGGATGATTTCATCCAAGATTGGGATAGGTTAATATGTATGGATGTCTGTCTGTTGCAGAAAGCCAAAACTGTTTATCTACAACCACAGATAGCGAGTAGAATCTGGAATATTGAAGTTGATAGCTGACAGAACTGTATGTAAATCACAGCAACCTGAAGTCCTTGGTTGAGTGCTCTAACCGTGATAAATACTGACGGTGAGAAATAATTGATGCCACAGAAAACTATATAAAAAAAAATGTTGCCACAAAATGTTGAAAATTTAGCTTGAATACTGAATTGTGTGAGACTGCGGGCCCGCATCTTCTCTCTATGAAATCTATATCAGTACTGTCAGACAAAACTTTTTCATTTTCTTTTTGCCTGCACATTTACACTTCACCAATCAGTGGGCAAGCTCCAGTCTCACAGCCAATCACTATTGTATTCAGAACTAAGTTTTTACCGTATCATTCGCAAAATTTTATACTTTGCAACCCCTTCGGCCACGCCTCAAGTCATGAAATTTTCACACAGACAGTCTGTCTGGAGCTATAGTTCATTCATCCCAATAGAATTCTTGTCTATCAAAATCTATGGTTTCCCACCGGTCTGTCTGGAGTTATAGTTCACTCATCCCAATAGAATTTCATATATCAAAATTTATGGTTTCCCGCCGGTCTGTTTGATGTTATAGTTCATTCATCTCTATAGAATTTCGTATGTCAAAACTTATGATCTGCCGCCTTTGATATATGTATTACTATGGTCTCCCTGGTATGTAACACTTGTATTATTAACTATGCAGACTCTGGTCAGTATACACATTCAGTTCTGTCAGCAACCACAAAAATCTTTGCGTCGGGTTTGCATCCCCAGCTGTCATCAATTTTTTTGTTGTTGTATAGATTGGAATACAAAACAATAGATCAATAAAACAGATACATCACAAACATCTCAATGGTTAAAGACTGATGTTCAAAGCGTGAGCAGTTAATAGCATTCATTCAAGCTTTTAAAAGAGTGTATCAGCATGGAATGTTCATTTATGATTGGGTGGAATATTTTGTACCAAGGGTGGATTGACACTGAGACATTCACAATGATTCTTACCTATCGTCTGCAATAGAATACATAAATGATTAGAAACATATTTAATACATAGTCATTTCACTCAAGTGCGGATGGGTCAAATTTAGATGATTTAAACACAGGAATCAGACAACCTTTTTTCAATGTTCAACAATTCATGATTTATTTTCCCACCCTTCTGAGCCTCGTGACATTTTCAGTCCTTCTATCATGAGTCATGATTTGATACCTGTGTTGTTGTTTCACTAACGTATTGGCTAAATGCATTAATCATTGTTGTTGGGCTTCTACCAGGGCTAATGTCTGCCATGAATTGTATACTTTTGTTTGCCTGCACATTTTGACTTGTTGTTGGTATTTCACAAACATGAGTTATATATATGTATCATTGCTGCCATTTCTGTATCCTGACAGAAGTTTCAAGTTTGCTGTTGTAACATGTAAGACCCAAATAAGAGTTTTAGGGTCTTCAATGGGATACAATCCAAAGGCTGCAGCTGGCTCACAATTGCTTCTGTGATTGTACATTGCTGTCTAAATAGCTGGCATTAATAATAGCAACGGTTTACGGCCAAGAATGTGATACCGTGACGGGAATCTCCTCCCATGGATGCTTTTCACAAATGACGACTTGTTGCTGCACTGTGTTCAGGACGTGGATGCAATATACCATGATTGTCAGCTACAACCGCTTAACATAACCTTAATCACAATTGAAAAGTAGTAATCTGTGGAAGTCGAGATGATGTTATAATTTTACACAATTTTCCCTCCCCGATTTCCATGTCATCATGCCAAAGATTATATATCCATATCTCTATTCATTAGTCATACAGTCATTGGGCAAAAGCCATCATTAAGTGTGTTGACAATAGGAGTATTCCTGTCCTACATTCCGCGAACGAATTGCAATAAAAATAATTAGAACGACAATAAATTTAATCGATAAATAATCATTTTGTTCGGAACTCATGGGTCAACAAAACGTAGCTCACCGAATAAAAAAAATAAATCAATGAACATATATTTATATTGTTCGTATGTCACGAATGAAACTGAACACTAAATAATAATTATAACAAGTGAGTTTATTTTTTTCATTCTCATAAACCGATTTTCTATGCTTAAAAAATAATTCCAAATCATTACAATATTAAAAAATTTCCTAAATCAAAAGGGCAGCTTTATCAACTATTTCAGGTTATCGTGATTCAACTTCAATTTTTTCTGGATCATTTTAAAAACTGGGAGTTATCTTATTTATGATTTGTTGACTAATCTGTAACAGCTCATTAAATAATTGTGATGTTCTAAACTAGTGTTCTGTTCCATTCGCACTGTATTTATTGACAAATACCTATTATTTTTTGCACTTTGCTGGATGAACAGGTCGAGAACACTCTTCTTAATATTGTTGTATAATATTTTTGGCGTTTTGCTTCTGAAGTTAATGTGCATTCGGTGTATTGGGTCTAACTGCAATAGCCAGTTCAAGTAAACTATTTGAAACAACAGTTTGAGGGCCCGGATGTACTGCTAGTATGGATACAAAGGGTCTGCTCAAAGCATATATAGATTTTGGGTGACTTGAATACGGATAGCGCCCATAAGAGTGACATGCGAAGAGTCGCATGAGTTTCAGGTAATCGATTTCATTCACTGAAAACTTATATACACTGAGAGCTGTAAGTCTTTTTAAATATGAGACCCCAAATAAAAAACTCTTAAATATAAGACAAGGGTTACTGTCTCAAGATCCATCGGCAACTTTCCTTCTAATGATGACACAAGAGGTAGTTTTTATAACTACTATTTTGTGGCAATGACGTAACAGTTATAAATTTACCACTACCCAAGTCTATGGTCATAGTATTTAGGAAAATATGCTTTTCAGTTTTTTAAAATGTACCATATTATGGCCAGTTTTTTTATCATTTTAAGCTTCTACTTTAAACCTTTGGGCATTTTTTAAAAAAACTTTTTAAAAAACAATGATACGTTTTCTTATTATTCTGCATGCATTCAAAAGCATATAAACAAATATATAAGGACAAATCAAATATGAAACATATGCTTGTCGCGTGTGATTTGAGGTTGTTACGCTGGGAAATGAGCTGTTTCCAGTACTTGGCATCAATTGAGAAAGACGGTCACTATCCCCATTGGTGAAACTAGGTGATGGTAGACAAGTAAAAAGCTGTGGGATATTGAGATGGACATCTGGGTATGGCATTAAAGATTGGAGATTCAAAACCGGCAACACTAACACATGTGCTGTACTTTCTCTGTCTTTCGTACAATTAATGTTCAACTCCGGCAGCGATTCACAATAAGTAACACTGTCAAACTCGTGAGGGATAGATATACGTTTAGCAGTTATGACGGACAGTTGGGCTATCTAGGTTGTACACAGAACACACATGTGCTCAACTGCAAACCATTAATACCAATGGAAATCACACAGCTTGTATGGCTAATGTTGACTTGTGGCACCAGCGGTTGGGTCACGTAAGCGAGCTCAAGCTACAGACAATATCAAAAGAAAATTTAGTGGAAGGTGCTAAAACTGCAGAAGGAAATGACAAAATGCGTAAAAGGGAATCATACCTAATTTCCAGTGACTGTAAGACAATTGGGGAGTAAACCTCTCCTTTTAGTACTATCATTTCAGGTGGTGGGTGATTATACGGCAATTACCGATAACAAAATTTTATCTTAAATCTCCTCTCTTTCTGTGTATTGAAAGCCCATTGAAAGATATCCAACAGGACCTATTTTTGGTCTAATAGACCTTATGCAAAAGGCTATTAAACCAGTCTCTATGACATGCGCTGTTTTTTCGGTGTCATTTGCAAACAATAACTAACGACAACATAATGTGAAAATCTGCTTCTCTGATCGATTGATGATTATAGTGGTATTTAAATACTTGTTTTAAATACTACATCGACTGCATATAAACAATGTATACTAGTCACTGATGGTAGTACGGAGGACAATAATTGAATGATTCCTTTGTTAGACGCTGAGTAGCTAGTCAAAGTACCATTTTGCTAAAAAAAACAAAAAAAAGAATTTTCATCCTCTCGTGGCAAATGATACTTTGGCTAGCAATTGCCCAGCATCTAACAAATCAATCATTCATATAGTGCGCTGAGTACTATCAGTGACTAGTATGCATTGTTTCTATGCAGTCAATGTATCTAAAATGAGCGTCTAAATACCACCATAGTCATCAAACTGATGAGACAAGCAGATTTTAATATCATGTTATCATTAGCCATTGTTCGCAAATGACACCAGAAATACGGTGCATGAGTGTAGAGATAGTGTGTCATCGCTTTCCGCATAAGGCTTATTGCGAGAAATTATTTGGACCTGATTTCTGTGTCAGTTGGTTAACCAGACCATCTACGCCCAGCTCTAGGGAGAGTTCTGTTAGCCAGACTGTTGCGCTAAGATAAAGTCATTTGGTCATAGTCGTCTCCCCCTGTTTTCAATTCAACCACAGACAATCAACTGGTGCACATGTAAATATTCAACGGTACCCTTTCCCTCCCATTTACGAACAATCACGTGTTCCTGCATTTGGAACATCAGAGAGCACCACTTTGATCATAGGTTTGAAGGTTCGGAGTATAACGTTATAAATGATAAGTAGCCAAAGTAATTAAGTTTCCTCATCAAAACTTATTCACTTGCTTTGATTGTAAACTGTAGCAAATAATAAAAATTAAACATTAATAGTAATTATTAATTAATTATAATAAATTATTTACAAATTATAGCCCGACAGCAGCTAAACAACTCACTGTGAGAAGTATTTTCCCTGAAAAAAGCCAAGGTGGTGAGGAGACAAACAAAGAAGGTAGATTGACTGAAGTGCTCTCTGCAGCTGATTTTCAATGTGGCCCAACCCAAGGCAAGTGTTCTTGACTGTGGGGTAACATAGTTCTGCGAACATTAGTGTGGCGACTTACTACAGATATATTGGTTTTTTTGTTGTAACAGCAATAAGTGGATACAGTGCAAATCAACCAATCAGAGAAGTACATTTCATGCATTACAACGGCAGCTCAAAACGAAGGCCAAAATGGTCACATTTGTATTCCAAAGAATTATCCAGGGAATTATTATTCCCATTCAGACTATAGAAAAGTATGCAGATGGTGCCAAGAGAAAGGACAGGAAAACTACTACTTAGGAAATATCTATCAGTGCTGATAAACTATTGAAAGGTTACGGAATGTGACCGACTTTCAATCATCACTCAAAGTTTTCCATAGAAATGGCTATTAAATAAATATTTTCATTGCGTATACCCTATCATATGCTATATTATTAGATCACTTGAGACCTCCATAATTTTATGTGTGTAATTATATTATGTAACGGTATCTCTAGGAGTTGTAATTAGTTTTTCCATATTATTCACATGTTCTATTTTATATTATGCGACTCCCTGATTGGTCAGTCACTAATTGATGAGTGCATAGGCATATTTTAACCAATGCGTCAGCTTAATGTATATATAAGCAGTTGTTTATTGTCAAATAACTTAGTTGATATTGAGGTTCTGTACATTCAGGACTTGAACTTTCTGAATAAGTAAGAGTGGAGTCAGCTGCACTCCTACAACTATCCTGTTATTTACTTCGGTTTACCTGCGCCCAGCTGTGGAGAGAGTTTGTTAGCCTGGTATTTGGCTTTGAGATAGATAGGCTTTCGGTCATAGTCATCTCCCCTCTAATTCAATGGTCAACCAGACCATCTATGCGCAGCTCTAGGGAGAGTTTTGTTAGCCAGACTGTTGCGCTAAGATAAATTCATTTGGTTATAATCGTATTCCCCTAGTTGTATAAACAACTAGACCCGTCTGTGCCCAGCTCTAGGGAGAGTTTGCTAGTCAGACTACTGCGCTGAGACACATACGTCTTTGGTCGTAGTAATCTCCCGTAGTTGTACTCACAACCAGACACATCTGTTGCTCTAGGGGAAGTTCCGTTAGCCAGACTATTATGCTGAGACAGATGGACCAATGGTCGTAGTTGTCTCACCTTAGTTATATGAATAACTAGGGTTATCCATGTTCAGCTCCTCAGGGAGTCCCGCTGGCCAGGTACGAAGATTGAGACTGACAAGTTACCTACCGCAGCCACCTCACTCAAGGACGGATTGGCGTCTTCCATCTATTGTCTGGGATATAGAGTTGTGTACCCTCGTATGATATAGGAAGACAATTACTTCATTAGTAATAGGGAAATAGTAATAATTATTATTTTTAGCAATAATAACAACACATGGGGTTTGGAGGCTAAGTTAGAATGATGGATGTAAAACGCTACAAACACCGCACATATATACACATCATGAAAATGGTGATTCAGATCGATTGTTGATGCTTCATAATTCATCAGCTTACTTACTTATCAATCACTCTCATCTTCCCTCTTCATCTCCACTATAACACTGTGGGATACCTGTATATCTGGTCCGATGCCTCTGGAGGCGGGGCGCTTGCGCAAACTGCGTGCGTAGCGAGGTCAAAGACAAGGGTAGCTGTGAGGGATTCGTCCATTCGCCTGTTCAGTTCTTGATGCAACAAGTCGTGTGTTTACTGCTACTGACATTATTGTTTTCTCTCTTGTTTGTGTCCTGTGAGACACGGTGTGGTTTGTGAGATGAACCGAAGGTGGTGTTAGCCGCAACTAAGGGGCGGTGGGGGTTGCGGGGCAACTTGACGCTGCGTTTGTGTTATTCAATCTTGACTTGAGTTCGAGATTTCACAACAAGCTATTTCGGTAATTATTATTATTATTGTTGTTGTTAAATGTTAGTGTTCTTTCCTTGTATATCTAGTGATATTGAATACGATATTAGTTTACCTGAGTAATCATTGCTTGTCTGTTATTTAATTAATTATGCGTTAATGTAGGATGTCCTCACCAGACAAGAAAAGTAGTGAGCACTCTGATGGAGTGGCCAAGATGGAAGGGGCATCGACCTCAACTGCCGGGGCTGGGGTGGGGTCCGTGACGCTGGATGCCACTGTCCTGGCTGGCATCCTCAGCCAGACTCAGGGGTCGATTTTGGCTCGTCTGCGACAGCTCTCAAGTCCCTTTTCAGGCGATGGGTCAGTGGAAGTGATTGCTTGGCTAGCAGAGTATGAGAGGCTCTGCGTGTTGGAACAAATTGCCCCAACTGACATCCTGGTGTATATGCAGGGTGGCAACGTTGCCCGGGTATACAACAGGATGAGAGTTGGGGATGCTCGGCAATGGGATGTCGTGAAGACTGCCTTGACAGCCGAGTACGCCGTGCCACGACAGGAGGCATGGCATCAATTCACGACATGCAGGTTGGAGACAGGAGACACTGTCGACGTCTTTTTGGACCGATTGGAGCGGTTTGGGGGCAGGGTTGGTATGACCTGTAATGACATGAGCTTTAGACCTCAGTTTTACGAGGGATTGCCAGCCTCGATATATGAGAAGGCCATTACGCACGAAAGTACATACACTGTCGACTTTGGCATGCTGCTGGCTTGTGTGCGAGACAGGTTGGTCTCGCGAACGGCTGTGGTCGGCCATTAGAATGCCAAGCGGCTGCACAGCGAGATTGCAGCTGCTTCTGGGATGCAGAAGCAGCTGGGTGATGAGTCTGACTACCGGTGCTTTCGCTGTGGAGGTGCCCACAGGGTAAAAATTGTACCAGTCGACAAAAGGTGCCGATGCACAAGACCAAGGGTAAGGCAGGGTGCTTCAGATGCGGAAGCACCGACCATTTTGTGTAGGATTGTCCTGCGCAGGCAAGGGTTGCCGCATCAGCTGATGGGCAGCAGGGTTTTCGAGTAGTGGGCGCAGACCGGGTCGTCGTGTCCTCTGCTATGAAAACGGAGTGAGCAGGGCTCGCTGTGGACAGTCTCTCGCGAGAGAGCTGTTGAGTGGTGCAGGTGTACCTTGGGGCAGATTGGACCTGTCGGGGGCGGCTGGTATTACTCTAACATCAGGCCAGATGCCAGTCGTCCAGGTCGTTCTGAACAGTCGATGTTTCCTTTGTCTTGTTGACACTGGAAGCGAGTGGACTTTGGTAAGTCCGCGGATGGTGGTGGGAAAAGGCCTTCGATCAGGCTGGCTGTTGTTAACGGCAGATGGCAATGCCTCTCATGTGATAGGTATCAGCCGTATCATCATTGGGCTGCAGGGGCACTGTTTTTGTGTCTCTGCCTTTGTGATGGGCAAGCTGGGGATTCTTGGCGTTGCCTGTCTCTTAGATGGCGATGCCATTGATCATATGGGGGGTGTAACCGTCAAGAGGAGCCCTGACATTTGCTATGTAGTTGGATGGGGGAGGCCCAATCCGACTGGGAGTTGCGGGTTTCCTCAGGGGAAAGGGACTGCACCGGGCTTGGCTTGTGGGGCTGCGAGCGTGGCTGGTTGTAAAGACGGTGTCAGTTCAGAGTCGCTACGGGTTGAGGACCCAGACTTTGTGGCCAATTTCAACAATGGTCGGTGGACCGGTAGTTGGAGCTGGTGTGGGGAGTCTCCCTCAAGACTTCAGACTCGTGTTTCTAAGTACAGGTGTACCAATGAGCCACTGATGCATGAGCTCTTTTGTACGGAAGTGGAAAAATGGATTTCTATGGGGTGGCTGAAGCAGTGGGATGGTAAGGTTGATGGGATCATCCCAATAATGGCGGTGTTTCAGCCGACCAAAGACAAAGTGCGACCAGTCATGGACTACTGTGAGCTGAACACGTTTGTCGAGTGTCACACCGGTGATGATAAAGTTGCTGTGTGCAGCGAGAAGATGAGGAAGTGGAGGCAGTTATGTGGTGACCTTGGGGTGGTCGACCTGAAGTCGGCGTATCTGCAAATCCACTTTTCCGAGGACCTGTGGAAGAATCAGGTCGTGAAGTACAAGGGAGTGCACTATGCTCTAACTCAGCTTGGATTTGGGTTGTCGTGCGCCCCTCGGATCACGACCTCAATTCTGAGTAAAGTACTGTCTCTGGATGATCAAATTCATTGAGCAACGGATCACTATATTGATGATATAGTTGTACAAGAATCCGTTGCTGACGCTGAGAAAGTTCGTAAGCATCTTGCCAAGTACGGGCTCGAATCTAAAGAGCCGGAAGACCTCGATGGAGGTCGGCTGTTGGGGGTTGCTTTGAGACGCGATGGTTGTGGGGAACTCCAGATGATGAGGGCTGCTGCCCTGACTGAGCTTAGTGTAGAGCCATCAACTTTGACTAAGCGAGAGTTGTTTTCTGTGTGTGGCCGATTGGTCGGCCACTACCCAGTGGCTGGTTGGCTGCATCTGCAATGTAGTTTCCCAAAGCGACTAGGCTGTGGTGGAAATTGGGATGCCCCTGTCGGGGAGATAGTGGGCAGACTGGCTGCTGAGCTTTTTGCCAGAGCTCAACGTGGGGACCCTGTAAGAGGGTGTTGGCGTGTGGACCCCAGTGAGTCAGTGACAGTGTGGACCAATGCTAGCTCTGTGGGTATAGGTGTGGTGCTGGAGGTCAATGGCAATGTGATAGAGGATGCATCGTGGCTGCGTCAGGAGTCCGACCATTCGCACATCAATGTTGCGGAGTTGGAGGCTGTAGCAAGAGGTGTGAACTTGGCAATCACATGGGGCTTTAAAACGTTTGCACTAGCCGTAGACTCTCTTACGGTCATTAACTGGATGGGAAACACAGTTGATGTGCGCAGCCGTGTTAGGACAAAAAACGCTGCAGAGATGCTTGTGAAGCGTCGTTTGGGGGTGATTCGTGAAACGATCAACGAGTTTGGTCTTGACATAACAGTTCGCTTCGTGCCAACAGCAGAAAGCAAAGCTGACTGCATGACCAGGTTGACTATGCAATGGTTGGGTTACCGGGAAGTAGGTAGCACTAAAGCGCAGGTAACTGCAGCACTCTCTACAGGGGAGAGTGTGGAAGATGCAAGCTGGGCGGTACACCTGCCTCACCATTTGGGTGTTGACAGAATGCTCTATCTTGCTCGGCAAATTCGTAACAATTTGTCGAGGGAAAAGGTAAAACATGAAGTGGCTGGATGTGAGGCATGCCAGCGGGTTGATCCTGCTTTGAAGTCTGAAAACCTCGTTCCGTCAGGGAGCCTCTCAGTCGAGGAGAACTGGTGCAGGGTTGCAATCGATGTAACTCATTTTGATGGCAGAATGTTTCTGTTGATGGTTGACTGTGGCCCATCGGGATATGCCATCTGGAGACGCCTGCAGAGGGAGTCTGCAGAGAATATTGTTGCTCAGTTGCGTAGTGTGGTGATTGAGCGGGGGTCATTCGATGAGTTGCTCATGCACAACTCAATGGCGTTCAGGTCAGGGTCTGTTGGTGAATTTGCTGACGAGTGGGGAATTTCTCTCAGATTTCGAGCTGCTTACGCCCCGAGTGGCAACAGAATTGTGGAGAGGAACCACAGGACAATCAAGAGGGTTGCAAAAAGAGGGGGGATCACCCCTGAGCAGGCAACGTTTGGTATAACGTGACGCCCAGGAAGGATGCAGATGAGGGTTCAGTCCCCTCAAATGTTCTCTTCCGATATCCATGGCGGGTGCCTTTTGACATCAACGCCCCCGAGGCCAACGTCTGTGGTGACAGCAAATTTGCTGTTGGTGATGAGGTATGGGTGAAGCCATCAGCTCTCTCGTGCACTAAACAGAAGGCCTTTGGTGAGACTACTGGTGTCGTGTCTACGCACACAGTGTGTGTTAACGGAGTGCCACGGCATATGAGGGACGTCAGGAAGAGTCGACATGGTAGGAGCAGGTACCACGCTCCGCAAGTTGTTGGAGATCACCCAGAAGCCGTGACAGCTGGTGACAACGACGAGTGTGATCATCTAGGTAGGTTTACAGGGGGACTGCCGTGTGTCTCGCTGGAGGCACGCAGGCCTGATGAATTGGGGTCGCAACCTGTTGAAGCAGCGCATCCAGCTGCTGACGCCTGTTAGGACATGGGTGAGGCGGACCAGCCCGTGTCTGTGGCTGATGTTGGCCAGCCCATGGGTGACGCAGAACGACCATGGTGGGTGAAAATGTGGCCGAGGCAGATGAGCTGCCGGTACATCTGAGACAATCGTAGGGAGAGCGGCGACGGCCTGCTTATCTTTCGGACTATGTCTGAGGTCATGGTGTCTCCGGTATAGCTTTGTGAGAATCTGGGGGAGATGCGGGATATCTGTTTATCTGGTCCAATGCCTTTGGAGGTGGGGCGCTTGCGCAAACTGCGTGCGCAGCGAGGTCAAGGACAAGGGTAGCTGTGAGGGATTAATCCATTCGCTTGTTCAGTTCTTGAGGCAATAAGTCGCTTGTTTACTGCTACTGACATTATTTTCTCCCTTGTTTGTGTCATCTGAGAGACGGTGTGGTTTGTGGGACGAACCGAAGGTGGTATTGGCCGCAACTAAGGGGCGGTGGAGGTTGCGGGGCAGCTTGGAGCTGCGTTTGTATTATTCAATCTTGACTTGAGTTCAAGATTTCACAACAAATACTGCCAGTCACAACAAAAACAGTTATTACTATGATTTATTTATAAAAAATGATAGCTCATAATATATATATATATATTTATATATATATAATAATAACCACTATAATAATTATTACCATCATTTATTTAATTTTATTCGTAATAATAATAATTATTATTTTATCACAGGAATTGATGATGGTAATAATAATAGCCGGGTCTAGTGGTTAAAGGGCTTGCACTTCAATCCTGTTTCTGGGGTTCGATTCCCGGCACGGTTATCTGTGAGCAAGATATTTGGCTTCCTATGCTCTGCCTGGTCGTATATGGGCATAAAAATAACGTGATCCCTAGTTTGATTGCACTCTCCAATACAACTATGGAGTCATGCTAGTAAAAGATCCCCTCTGCCCTTTCGGAAGAGTAGCCAGTAACGGCGGGCATGGGTATTATAGGGTGTTGCTTTGACTGCTACTTGAAATCCTTGTAGCTGAATCTCCTAGTAAGATCAGGAGCTGCGAGTTGATGCCAGAAACAGTCCTTTTCAGTATACGACGTAAATCTAGTAATAGTAGTAGTAATTTAAACACTCACACTGCTAATTATATTATTAATAATTAATTAATAATAATTAATTAATCATAAATATTTGCTAGTATAATTATTATCACTTTCATAAAATTATTAAATATAATTTAAATAAATATATAACAACAACTTCAAGAAGAAGAAACGCAAGCAGCAGCAGCAACAACAACATTAAGCTGAAAGTAGTAAAGCAACTACTGACCAACATTAAACTAAACAGCGAACTGCTGTAACCCCTGTAAACTTTTAGCACACTGTTAAATCAAATGAGGCACTCCTTTAACTCTTAGGTTCCTGAGTGTTCTATGTCGTCAAAGGTATTCGAAGGTATTATTATTATAATTATGATTATTATCATTCACTTTATTATAATAATAATTATTATTATTACTCACTTACTTACTATTATTATTATAACACAACAATAATACACATACACTAGAGATAGAGCAAATATGAATGATTTTTGAATTACTCAACGGCTACTTAATAGTACTAACCAAGGTAGTATATTTCAATGGCCTGGGCACACATTATTGTACATAAATTAATTTTATAGAATAAACGTTTTGAGGAGCTTCAGCACACGCAGCGTGCGAACGGACTGTTTACCTAAAGCGACCTTGAACCAAAATAGCCAAAGATCTGACTTTTTATTTACTACTGAATGGGGAAAATAACGTTCTAACCCCAAACAATTGTCAGTCCAAAAATGTTTAAAAGTACACGTGTACAAAGTGTTGCTAATGCAGATTCCTACACTGAAAAAAGCCTTTTATAATCATGAAACTTTGCTTAAGTTTATGATTAACATCAGTTTTGTGCAATTTGCTGTTTTCAAAACTATTTTTGTTTATTTAAGAGCTGAAAGATTCAACTATGTGAATTCACACGCTGGTTTAAAATTTTGGTTTACTTCGCGTGAAGTGTTCTAAAGCATCAGGTGTTCTAAAAGGTAACTGGACTGATTGTCTAAAACCTGGATGTCGACAACCTGGATGTCGACAAAGTTAGATTGCATGGCGACAATTTCAGACGGATTGTCGACTAGCCTAGACTCGATGTCGACAATACATAAACCAGTGATGAGTGAGTGAGTAGTTACCCACACCTTTATTTATTAGTATCAAATAAGTAATAATTGTAAAAAGAAATTATAATATACTTACTACTTATTGTTCTTCATTAATTATTTAATTGTCAGAACCATAAACCAAGCTATATGTATTGTAATATGATATGTAACGTTTGAGTTGTCTGCACTACCAAAAAAAGAGGATAACTACTAATTCTCATTTTCTTTCAGAACTTGTTATGAGTGTGGCCAAATGTATTTATAATGGAATGAATTCTTTTATTTACATAAATAAAGTATTTACATAAAATGTAACAAAACAGACCTCTATTAGCAGGCAAGGATGAAATGATGTTTATATACCATTGAAATATAAGGCTATTACAATGTAATATTGATATGTATTATTTATAATATTATCGCCAGTTGAGAGATTTATAAAAAAAAATATTATAACGGCTTTTTGTTTTGCAAAGGCTCATGATGTATGTAGTGAGGTATGTACAATGTCAAAATATATCTAATGTTCAGGAGATATGACTATGATTGTAATCTTGACTAGAAAGCAAGTCTACTAAATTTGCATATATATATAACATCATGGATTCCCAGTTGTTAATGATGGGCTCGATTGTTGATCGCAGTACTTGATAATCTGGAGAGTAGTAGGTAGATAGATATAGTGTTCAAATGTATTTTCTATAATATAAATTATAACATACGTACGGCAAGTAGAGCGGTTATCATTATTTCAAAAAAACAGTGAACAATTTATTGGATGGATTGGATATATTAAAAAAAGAAATAGATAGTCTCTGGCTTTGCTCACATGAGACACTGCTGGAGGTTGTGAGTTGTCCTCTACTGGTGAGAATAGCAACCATAAATTGTCGACGGCAGGATAATCATTGTTGCCCAGCAGACGAGTAACCATCAACCAGCGCTTTGTCGACATCCAGGTCAGTTATTCGACCATCTGGTCATAGTTGTCGCCAACCGAACTTATTTTGTCGCCGGCCGAGCCAACTTTGTCGACATCCAGGTTGTCGACATCCAAGTTTTCGACAATCAGTCCAGTATTCGTTCTAAAAACAAGTTTTCCTTTGATTGAAGCGAAAGTACTCCTAGTAGTAACAGACTCAATAGTAGTAGTTCCTGATTTTTTATTTGTGAGCTGCTCTCGGTCACGTAGCCTAAATTTTCCTTGCTTCATCTATTACTGTACTTTTACAAAAAGACTAGTTGATGTTTTCATTCGTTAATGATACAAGTTGGTTGCACTTGCAAGTAATTATTATATAGTAGATAGATCGTCGTTATTAAAGTAATTAAATTAATAAATAACAACAACAGTTTTAATTGTAACTGTTGTTTTGTTGAACGATTTGTTAACGATTAACGTGTTCGCCTGCCTACATCATATCTGGATGAAGAAGTTATTATCATCCTCACCTGTCCTGCTGCTTTTATTATTGCAGCAGCAGCTTACAACAGCATCTGACACTGCTGTCGCTGCTGTCTCTTTTTCACTAATTCCGCTTCTGCTTCAAATTTCGCCCGGCGTTGATGCAACTGAACCTGCCAATGAAGATGTTACCCGAACTACTACTGCAGCAACAACAGCTTCAACGACAAGCCAGGCCGTCAATGTTTATGACGATATCTTGAAAAGCACTGGTGAAAAGTCTTGTTTTTGCAAGGTAAATATCATAATTTAATAGATTATTTCTGGTGATGATCGATGATCATGATGTAATAATAATAATAGTAATAATTATATTATCATTCAACACAACAATAGATTTAAGAAAAAATAGTTTCAAGCTTTTAAAAAAAATATTTACCCTAATAATTAATTAATAGTATTATTGTGAGGGACGCCAGTACGCTCTCCTATTTTATTATTATTATCTACTTAGTTAGTAAGATACTCTCTCGTAATTATCGTCTGAGATTGTATCTCATTGTTCTATTTCCTTTGTCTAAGAGTTAAGCTTTTATCTCCGAAATAACTCACTGTCTACCTATACGTCTACTCGCTACACACTGTCTATGTCTATGTAAAGGTCTATTGTTTACATGTGCCTACGATACTATTTAGTGCGTTCTACCTTGTACCAAATAATTATTTACTGCAACTTATTATACTTTTTCCACGTTTTTAATTATTACAAAGTGGGTGTTGATGTAAGGGCAAGGCGTGGCTTGCACCAATATTTTTACTCAGGCGTGGTTAGTAATGTGTACCCGCCTTCCCTGTATTTAAACTGATGTTAATGCAATAAAGTTCAGAGTTAGACTCTCAGATGAATTCTCTCTCTCTGAAGCAAGCACAGCTAGGAGCTACAAAAACTACAAGCGCTGACCTGGTCGACTGTTGACTAGCACGAAGCTAAGTGGAAAGTGAGAACGGTTCGCCCTATCACTGTGTATACCCTCACCTGAGGTGAGGATTACAACGCAACGCTTAGTGCCCTAACAGTTCGGCTCATATCAAATTCGGATTCGAGGAATCCAACAAGTTAGATAGCAATAATTACAGTGAAGTTATTGTCGATCTCGACTGAGTCCAGATTCGGCTATAATAATTCCAGCATAATTATTGCCAGTAGTCACAAGTTCGAAACAAACTATAAACTAGACAAGTAATTCCTGAGGAATTAATGTCGGCATACAGTTCGAAACAAACTATAAACTAGACAATAATTTGCAATTATTGTCGAGCCTTGTGAAGGTTTGGACGCAGCCAATAATTAGTAGATAATTATTGTCCACTGCCAGCAAGTATATACGCCAAGTTCGGCCGCACCCATAAATGCAAACACCAGTGAATGCCCTCTAAATAATCAGTACAGATTATTGCCAGTAGACTTGAGCGCTAGCAGAGCACGTCGGGAGTGTGTACAGGTGGCTACCACCCAGACACCAAATTCCTGTACATTATTATTGATACTTTTGTTTATTTCTAGGAAAAATGATAATCGTCACTGTCAGTCAGCTTGATAATATTTATTACAATTTAAAGAAACTTAACTCTTGGCTAGAGAGTAGTTTACCTTTGTGATTTATAACAGCAGCTGTCAGTGTTTGCTCCCACCATACGTGTTTGGATTTCCAAAATTCTTTCTGAATGAAATGCCACTAGCGAGGTTTTTCTTGAATTATTAATATTTTTCCTTTCCTGCAAATAATTTGGCAGCGACTGAAAATTTTGTTTTTTAAATTTGGAAATTTTTCTGGTTTTTCTTTTAAACAGTAGGTTGTTTTACACCAGGAAAGTAGCAAATTACTAACATCCTACTAATAGTAGAGAAGTATAAGGTACTTTTATCCGCATACGCTTTATGTTTCGTCGATTTCGGTTCTGGTAAATTACTTTTCATAGAAAAACTATTCTGGGCCAGGGATTTGATGAGGGTGAGATTGAAATGTTTGCATCAACTGCAAGATATCCAAAAACAATTTTTGTATTTGGGATAGAAAGTAACTTTGATGGTGATAGTTTTATGATTATTTAAAAAATAAGTAAACTACCTTGAATAATGATGAAAATCGAAATTAAAAGTATCATTCAAAAAATAAATTGGCAAAACGAGTCATTGAATATAGTGTTCATCAGCATTTTTTGTAGCAAATACTTCACTGGAACATAGACTTACCGAAATATAGAACCACTTTATATCAAAAGCTTTCATCATTTATCATCAGTGAGCGAACCGGTATGAGGTATTCTTTGAGCTAATGTTCTAAAAGTGCGATAGTATTATTGTAGAATATTTTATGTAATAACAGTCGATAGTCGCTAGGACTATCACAGTTATAGTTTTTACGCTACTAGTAATGAAGATAAATTTATTTAAGTTTGTGAGTAATTTTACTATATGTAATCTGCTGGCAACTCTTCACACACTGGTAATAGTTATTAACGTGATTATTTTTTATTGCTTTTTGTTATATTCTTCAACCTTTCCTGCAGTCAGTACATATATTGTAGTCCTGTACCTGTTGATGACATAGCATGTGTTTAAGATGGTAAATGCACTTTTGCTCCAATTATTGCCCACAGATAAATAAATCGCTCTTTTTGCTAACACAAGGATTGAAGTCTGAGCCTAATGTCTTAGAGTTATGGTTTTGGCAATGTGTTTATAAATTATTTGCAAAGATCTCAAGTGGTCAAACTATTTTTACAGATTTGAAGCGTAAGAAACTTCTCATAAGTAAATTTCCTCTGAAATCATACTAATAACATTAGATTACAATTAATAGAATACTAAAAACATTTGCTGTTTGTCAGAAACATATCACTAATTTGCTTGAATGTTGCTTAAGCCTGGTTCACATATATATCATAGTGCTCGCAAGTGATCACAGATCAGCATACGACGGCGTGCGAAAAACCTGTTTACATAGACTTTGCACAAATTACAAGAAATATAATCACCCTCTTGACTGAGAGGTAATAAAATCCTGAAACTTGCCTTCATTGGCCAATCATTATATATACTAAATGATTTATCGTTGTTCAATGACACCGATCTATTTTTTACTTTTAATTTTATTATATTGTTTTTTATATTTAATTCATTTTTTTTCCCATGTTGCTTTATAATTTTTTCTATCCTTTCCTTATTATATCAGTTTTTGAATCTCGATTCATAATAATATAATAATTATGCTATTACATAAACGTTTACGGAAAATATAAATGCTTATACATTCAAAACAACTATCATAATATTTCATTTGGAAAGTTAATAATAATTATAACGTTAATAATTTGCTTACTTATTATAATTTTTCAATGGTAGTCATGTTTAGATGAATAGCCTTGACCTAGCTGTGGCTTTTGAAAGAGAAGGCAAAAAAAATTTCACACACTAGCGTGAAATGTTGCAGGAAAGTTTGTATAGCTGAACTTTTCTACGAGCCCCTGCAGCAACGTCTTACAAGCTGTGCAAAATCTGGGTTCACAGATCATCGTTTGATGACCTGTGATGTCTGTGAACCCAGACTTTACATGTTTTATCAGGCTAATCTGCTCTGAAACCTCCTTGAGGAATGATTTAGTTTTGACATTGCTGATAGAAAACAAATGACATCACTGGAAAGTATGTAGGAAAGTCGGGCTCAAAATTATTCGATTGAAATAAACTCCTGCAGATAGGAAAATGCACTTAATTGCTTAAAATTAAAGTTAGTACGCTTTCCACTTGTAATGCTGAAATGTGTAACTTTAGGAGAGTGAGTGCAGTTTTCAAACCATGTTATAGTTTAATAATATTTCGATAGAAGTCACTGACTTGTCTTGATTATTTGGAGATGGTTTGAAGACACAGGGTTTGAAATAAATCAAAGAATCATTGCATATAATTAAATTGTAGTAAATAATGTTTAACTAGGGTGCTAATAGCAGTGTATTTTACTTAGGTGATGTTGTGAGTAGTAGATAGTAGGTTTCTGTGAGTTTCACCAAATACTTTTTTGTTGTTGGATTATCTGTCTGAATAAAGTATGTGGTAACTAGTTGGTAGTTTGCTGGTTATCTATCATTTTTTTACGTTCGAAATAATTTTCTTTCCCAAAACTGAAGTGCATGCAATGTAGTGTATAGTCACGGAGTTTAAATCATCTGTAGTTGATACCTAGTCCTAGAATACAGTGTAATACACAGGTAGTTAGGTTAGCTCATCGCACAAACATGTTCCTGCATTCAAACGCATGAGATAGCGGTAGGTTTCATAGACATACATGGCAACTCGTCTAGAGCGATGACAGCTCATAGACATGTGCAATGCTTGATACCCATTGAGTGATGGCAGTCTATTGTGTATTATGGTATATGTTTGGGTTGTAATACTGTAGTTGGGTGGTGAGGTGGACGACTGCTCTTGTACAGTAGAAAGTGTGGATCTCTTCAACAACCATAAGATCTACAAGAATCTGACCAAACTTCTTGAGAGGGACTATTTCAAATACTACCCTGTAAGTTTGACTTTTCATTCATTCATAAGCTTTACAGTGAGGTGTAGCAGTGGTCTGGTCAGTGGCTGTACAGGTATGGTGGAGTAGTGGTGGTCGGGTCAGTGGCTGTACAGGTATGGTGGAGTAGCGGTGGTCGGGTCAGTGGCTGTACAGGTATGGTGGTGTAGAGGTGGTCGGGTCAGTGGCTGTACAGGTATGGTGGAGTAGCGGTGGTCGGGTCAGTGACTGTACAGGTATGGTGGTGTAGAGCTGGTCGGGTCAGTGGCTGTACAGGTATGGTGGAGTAGCGGTGGTCGGGTCAGTGGCTGTACAGGTATGGTGGAGTAGTGGTGGTCGGGTCAGTGGCTGTACAGGTGTGATGGTGTAGAGCTGGTCGGGTCAGTGGCTGTACAGGTATGGTGGAGTAGAGGTGGTCGGGTCAGTGGCTGTACAGGTATGGTGGAGTAGTGGTGGTCGGGTCAGTGGCTGTACAGGTATGGTGGAGTAGTGGTGGTCGGGTCAGTGGCTGTACAGGTATGGTGGAGTAGTGGTGGTCAGGTCAGTGGCTGTTCAGGTGTAATGGTGTAGTGGTGGTCGGGTCAGTGGCTGTACAGGTGTGGTGGTGTAGAGCTGGTCAGGTCAGTGGCTGTACAGGTGTAATGGTGTAGAGCTGGGTGATAAGGTAGCCCATTGCTCTGCCTAACCAACTAGAGAACAATATGACAGTTGCTTGTTTCACTCTATATATTATACCACTGCCACTCCCTTTCCTTACCTCAAACTTGGTCCACTTCGCATACATTATCCTAAATTCTCACCGGTCTTTGTCGAGCGTCTTGATGGTTGCCTAACAAGTTATGTTTTTAATCAATACAGGTATGTGTTGGAATTGTGGGACGTGCAACCCGACTACTCTTTTGTAGGTGTTGGAAAAAACTTCATAGTTTATTGCGACTATCGCCATTTTATGTAGTGTAATACTATGGTCTAATATTATGTATGGCAGAGGATTGAATTCGCCATTTATTCTCAAATCGGAGACATTTGTAGATACGGAAATTTTCACTGGTTAGAGATTTTGTATGAAAAAAAACTTTAACTGTTATGTTTGCCTGATTATTTATGTTGAGGCCAAAACATGTTGATTTACGTTTTACAAAACAAAATTAACAACTTTTCAAGCGCCGGTTTTCACATACTGATGGATCAGCTGAAACTGGGAAGGTTTTATCATAATCTAATAGCACTGAAACACTGCAATTACTGTTGTAATCAATGATAGCACAAGTTTATTATATGCACTATATTTATTTATTTATATCATTCTTTATATGTATTAAAAGGGTTTTTGAGTCACTTATCAAGGTAATAATCACCAATGCTTTTACAAATAAGATTTTGAGGCGTTTGTTTGGGATAAAACGATATCAAGTAGAAATTTAGTGTATTGAATATGAAATTTAATTACCTACATGATTAGAAACATTATAAATATATTCTCCTAATGTTTATGGCTGCGTTTTATTACCGCTGTATGTATTGCTATTCTCCATTCACGTACGGAAAAATTTACAATTAGGGCTTGTCTTTCTACGATAAAAAGGTATCTACCTATCACTGCATCCTTCACCATATAATTTTTGTGTTTCATTTTTGGATTGACAATATTTGAGTTTTGCACAAGACTGTCTTTCCACGGTCTTGAAACTTAACACTAAATAAGGGATTGCTATAAGTTGTGTGATTTAGTTGCCATTTTTGTGGATCTCGTCACCCTTAAGTATCTCCAGCTACAGCTTCTCTGTCCTGTTGTAGGTTGACCTGCAAGCACCCTGTCAAATATGGAAAACTGGTGGACAATGCTCTTTGAAGAATTGTGGTGTTCAGCCTTGCACTGAGGTTTGTCTTTTGTGTTGTTTTGTTGGGAATTTTGTCGATAGGTGCTGAAAACCTATTCTATTAGTTCGAGGAACCTAGCTGTCTCTCAGCAGTGCTCTCTACCGGCGATTCAGAGGTGGCTACACAGGCCGATGTTTGCTATCGAAAGGTCTTACTATGGGCGTGGCCGATACATCTGCACATTGTGGGGCTTGACCGTTGATCAAACCAACATGTTGGTCTACGCTCGATGCCGAAGGCACATCGGCGCCCTCTGATCGATTAAATACAAAATATGTTTAAAAGCCCATCATTTTTTAACTTTTTACAACACACTTCCGCGAATATTTTTTTTATCAATGACAGTTATACATATCGTTGTTATCAGCTTCAAATTCCTTCGCAGTTTGATTTATAGAACTTGTATGTCCATGCTTTGCACCAAAACTATTTTTATTTAATGCAGTTGATGACAACAAATTTCAACCTAGTAATTTTTTTCCACATGGTTCATAAAATAGTTATCATTGATAATTGTAACATTTGTAAGTGTAATAATAATAATTTTTCATCAAGTACAACAATAAAATAAATGATAAATAATATTGTTATTCTGATGATCTAATAATAAATAAAACCAAAATGATTATCAAAGTCGTTTTTCATGTGGAACAAACAAACCTGTGTCACAGTGAATGCGTTTTTTTAATTATTATTATTATTATTATTATATCATATTGGGGAACAAACAATTTGTTGCCGGAAATGAAACAGGCATAAACCCGCGCTCTGTGCCATATGATTGGCTAGCTCACCGATGTGCTCTAGTACAATGGCAAGCTACATCAGCCTGCGTGTGTAGCCACCTGCACATCATCACGAACCGTCGTATAGGTACATCGGCGCCAAAACATCGGCGCAGTGTGGCCACTCACCTACACTGGTAGAATTCTACACGTTTATGTAAACAAGACAGTCAAAATAGATTGGAGTCAAGTTATCAGTTATGTTCAATTTACAATCAATGCCCAAGGGGTACGAAGTTGTCTAGTCACAAAAAGTTGCTCGCATGCAAATTTACATGCTGCAGTAAATATTCATGCTAGTTGATTTTGTGTGTTGCCCTCGCTTTGCTCGTAGAAGTTTGAATTTACTCACAATTTCCTAGTAAAACTACTTGTTGTAAGACAGGTAGCTTTCTTTACTCAGAAAAGTATTTTCTGTACAATATTACTAAAAAGTGAGTGAACGACACAGATTTTTTGTTACAAAAGTAAGCCCAGTATCCCATCGGAAAAAACTTGGTGAATCCCAACACTATGGGTTGTGACAAGGAGGCTTCACATGCGCATATATAATATGATCGACCATCATATATACATCTTCACTTGCTATATAAAGAACTACAGTTCTTGCAACATGCACCTAATATACACAACATGCACCTAATATACACAACATGCACCTAATATACACAACATGCACCTAATATACACAACCTGCACCTAATATACACAACCTGCACCTAATATACACAACATGCACCTAATATACACAACCTGCACCTAATATACACAACCTGCACCTAATATACACAACCTGCACCTAATATACACAACCTGCACCTAATATACACAACCTGCACCTAATATACACAACCTGCTGTACGCGCTAATCTAAGGCCATACGTCGATTCTCTCCAAACGCCAACATTCAGTTCTCCAACCCTAAAGCACACAGATTCTGTATAAGGTTTATCAAGATTCATATATTGCAGTTTCATGCAAATACCTGCCAATCAGAAAATTGAAATTTGTGGTAAATCCATAGACAATCGCATTGACAAAGGTTCTTCATTAAGTGATTTTGTCCAGATATCGGTGATTAATTTGTGAGTCGGCCGGCCGTAACTAGTAATTAATTTGAGAAGTGGCGGCTCATTACTTTCACATTGTCGATCTGATTGCTTGCTAGTAACTGAGTAAATATTCCATAGTTCTTGCCTTTCTAACAACTAGTACATTGATGGTTTAATCAAAAAATTTGCGCTGGGTATGCCGAAGAATTGAATTTTGGACTAAACTAGATGGGGTGGCATGTGTTTATTTATATGTTCGGCTGAGTAACAAGCCAGCCTCCTAGTGATTCCATGATCTATGTCGGTCATAGTTAAACCTCACTTCGTGGGTATTGGTTGTAGTGTAGAATAACAGATAAAGTACTAATACCTTAACGTGTGAAGTTCGTGTGAGGGTCAGTTTATCACTAGTTACTACTGTAGGTTTGTTGCATGTTACTTGTTACACTGGGGTGTTCCACACATCTTTGTGTCCAACTAGATAATATACATATGCCGGATTATATCATTTTATCGCCTTGCTATCCAGGGTGAAGTTCCAGAGGCGCTAAAGAATGGTAATGGAGATGCGCACAAGTCAGCAGAGTCTGCTAGCAAGAAGTACAGCAAGGAGGCACAACAGAATGGCTGTCAGCAGGCTGATGAAACTGAAGTGAAGTTAAGTCAAGTTGATAAAACTATCAGGTAAGTTGTATACTGACTGACATGTGCTGCAGGTGGGTTGTATACTGACTGACATGTGCTGCAGATGAGTTGTATACTTACTGACTGACATGTGCTGCAGGTGAGTTATCTACTAACTGACATGTGCTGCAGGTGAGTTGTATACTGACTGACATGTGCTGCAGGCGAGTTGTATACTGACTGACATGTGCTGCAGGTGAGTTATCTACTAACTGACATGTGCTGCAGGTGAGTTGTATACTGACTGACATGTGCTGCAGGCGAGTTGTATACTGACTGACATGTGCTGCAGGTGGGTTGTATACTTACTGACTGACATGTGCTGCAGGTGAGTTATATACTGACTGACATGTGCTGCAGGTGGGTTATATACCGACTGACATGTGCTGCAGGTGGGTTATATACTGACTGATATGTGCTGCAGGCGAGTTGTATTCTGACTGATACATGCTGCAGGTGAGTTATATACTGACTGACATGTGCTGCAGGTGAGTTGTATGTTAAATGACATGTACTACAGGTGAATTGTATGTTACAGTGAAGCCAGCAATGAAGCATTTCAATCCTGGTCCAAACACGATGATGCCCAGAATAACTTTTGCCAACTAGATGGTGAGTTTGTGATCGCTTTCTCATTGGATGGTTGATATCAGCTCAGTTCCCATTGGTTACTGGCTACAGCTGTGCAATTTTTCGGCCTTTTGGTATGTAGATGGATTTATTGCCAAGCGGAGGCAGCTCAGAAATTATTCACAGTGAACAAGCGTTTACTTTTTGTTTGTAACATATCCTTAGCACATCATGTGATCTAATTGGTAACACGCTACCGATCATGTGACACACATTTCTGTTGTTTAAGTTAGGGACATTCCTCTAGATGTTAGGTGTCCATGTCATTGCGAGAGTCCGTGCCAAAAATCCATTCAACTATAGAGACCTGGTAGGAGTTATCTGCCTCAACTGATGTGACAAAAAGCATTCCATTCGATTATACGATTTATTTTTCTTAGAAATCACAATTAGCTCGGCGATTATCCTGGGTTGGCGCATTGAAGCCACATTTACGCTAGACATTTTGTCTCTGAAGTTTGCCGATGCGTGTGGTCACCGAAAATTTGCGCACTTTTTGTTTGGATGCAGGGTTGTCACAGCCTGTGACGCAGCATCCATCAGTGTCGGATTCATGCGTCAAGTTGCAGTGATTTGATAACCATATAACACATTTAAACCAAATTTGTTGCTTTATGTAGCTGTTCCAATATTTTTTTATTCAAGCCTGGATTCAATAGGCGTTTTTGGCTAAGTTCGTATGAAGAACTGTGCTAATTTTCAAGTGTTCTCGGAGGTGGATGCATGCGAAGCTGGCAAAACATGTAGCCGTGTATAAAAACAAATTTATTGAGTTGTCTTCTCTTACAACCGTTATATGTTGTACAGGCTAAAAATTGAAAAATTAGTAATCATAAAATAATATTTATTGTTATTAACATAACAAATAATTATTTCTACTAAAAGGAATCAAATAAATTATTACTCTTAGCACCACTAATATATTGATACTGTTACTCAAAGATATTTGACATGATAAATTATTATGATTTTTACAGCTTTGCATGATGACAACTCGTTGTTTTTGTCGCTGTATCCAAACCGGAAATATTGATTGCCATAAAACGTTTCTGTTTCTGGTAAACATAAATACAGACAAGACAACTGCTGATTTTCAAACAGCGTTGTTTCTCGCTATCATGTTTGCTTTGAATTTATTGTAAAGTGACAGCGTAAAAAAATCTTATTTTGCCGAAACAAAAGAAATTCGCCCATTTGTCATAATCGTACCTTATATGGTAGGATTTGTCCATTATTTGGGCATCAGCAGTAACCCTTTTGAGCGCGCTAATTTCACCTCTAAAAGTGGGATGGTTTCCATATGTTACTACATCGTCCATTCAGCAACCTGCATCCCTAATACTTCATAAACTCAGTTCGTTCTCCTGTGAGGTTGTTTCTATTGGCTATGGGTATAGGGAGAAACTCTTGGAGTAAATACGTTGGGCGCACACAAAAGTTGGCTAGATCGAGTGAAAAACTCTGCAGATTTCAAATATGACAAAGAGATAGATTTTTGAAGAACAGCACTGTGCAACTTTCAAGTAGTTGTGTTCTCTGTTTATCTTGTAGACGAGACGTCCCCTACACTGGAATATGTGAACTTGTTATTGAACCCCGAGAGGTACACAGGCTATGCTGGTCCCAATGCTAACAAAGTGTGGTCATCCATCTACAAGGAGAACTGCTTCAATGAAAGGTGGGAACTTGTTGGCACTGCTGTAGGTGTCATTTACACCTCGTCTTTGGGGCACTTTTGTTGTGCAGGAAGTGACTGAGTCTCGTATTCTACTTGTAGATCACCTGATGATCCTACTTATGGCCTGCCTGTAGGTGAGTACTGTGTGAAAGGTCTCATTAGATGTTCACTGCTAACTCGTTATATATATGCTTGTGAGAAATACTCAGTTATCTTCTGCTTCTACCTCGTGGTAACGGGCTGTCCCCCCCCCCCCCCCCCCCCCTATAATCTATTTCTCTAACTGACCATTGTGTGCACTGGGTTTGTTTATCTGGGGTTTGATTGAGTGTTTGGAGTGGTTGTGATGCAATATTTTATATTTCTATGCATTAACTACCTTTCATAGCCTGTTACAGCCTGTCATCAGTAAGAATGTACTAGAGAATTTATTATAAAGCACAGGGTCAATCAATAGCTTTCCATGTCAGTTGCCATGATAATAGGTTAAATATGCGACACTATGGTTTAAAAACTATTTCGGTATTAAACATACAATTTTTAATATAATTAATTTGTTTGTTCTGCGCAAGGGAAGCAAATATGTACACGTAGCATAAGTCTCAGGCATCGAGGTCGATGGTATAGCATAAACAAAACATGTCAAAGTTACATTTTCATTGATGGGTGACATGTGATTTTCATTCATATTTGCTAGGATGATAGTAATAATAATTTTGTAATGTTGTGTCATTGGTATGAATATAGCACAATTCGTTCCACAAATGATGTTGGCTAAACAAAAATTGCTTCAAGAAACAAGAAAGTCTCTTCTGTATGTAATCATTGTTTTTTATCAATACTTTTTATGATTTTTAATATTTATTCTAATAATAACAGCAATAATAATTAATTTAAAGGATACAGATCCCAAAAAATAATATTTATCATCATTATTATTATAGACTCATCAGGAGTATTCGCGACCTGTTTGTCGAACAAAGTGCAAAAACTAGTAGATGTTCGTAATTCAATACGTCGCTAATGGAACAAATCATCAGTTTATAGCATCATAATTATTCAATGAACTGTTATAGTTTGCCGAACAAATCATAAAGAAGATAACTCCCAATTTTCAGAATAATCAAGAAAATAATAAAAATTGAATCACGATAAAGGGCAATGGTTTGTAAAGCTTCCCTTTAATTTGGTAAATTTTGAATTATTTGTTAAGGATATAAAACCCGTTTATAAAAATAACAAAAATTAACTCGCTTGTTATTATTTATTTAGTGTTCAGTTTCATTCACGTCCTATGAATAATATAATATAAGTAAATGGTTGTTGATTATTTTTTTTATTCAGTGAGCTACTTTTTGTTGATCCACGAGTTCCGAATGAAATTATTATTTATTGATCAAATTTATTGCTGTTCTGATTATTTTTATTGCAATTTGTTCAGCTAACAGAGTTCAGAGGTCACGAATACTCTTATTGTTATGGTTTCAAATTATTTCCATTTTACATCACAGCAATAACAACAACTCTTCACTTCGTCCAATGATAGTTATTATTTTTCCACCAACTGTGTATTTGTGGTTAATGAATGTTACTAATAATTATCATTCGTCATAAATATATAATTAATATATCATAAATATATAATTAATATATCATAAATATATAATTAATGTACCATAAATATATAATTAATGTATCATAAGGTGGAGTGTTTGTGATGCTAATAATTAATATCCCGCACAGACAAATTGTTTCGCTACCTTAGCACTTTCGCACCTATTAAAGTTACCTAATATGAAACACCAACCAAAATCTAAAGAAATCCTTACCCACCATAAGTAGGGGGGGGGGGGTGCCTCTGGAAGAACTTTGTGGTAAAATGATTGTATGAGTTCCTCATGGTAGGACAACTCCGTGGTAAGACAACTCCGTGGTAGGACAACTCCATGGTTCAATCTGTTATGGAACGTCTCATTGTACTAATGGTTAGCTTTCAATGCCTGTCAAATACCATTTTCAATGCCTAATCCATACATTTCTGTGACTAACACTGCGTGAATGACCTTTGTGTGGCCTTGCATGTAGATAAAACTCTGAAACTCTTTGGTAAATCGCGCGGTAAGTACGGGGCGTGTCATCCTCGGCTCAGATGCTTTTTACTTCTTCTGGTGAACCACTGCTATTGGCTGAAGCTAGGTTGTAATGTTTGCCTCGCATTCTCTACCATTTTATTCCTCTCTTCACACTTTTATATAACAGCATGTGATCTATTCGCATGCTCAACTTTACAATATCCAGTGGATTTGTCCTCCAAGTTTATTGGTTTTTTTTTATATTTTCAAGCACAGAGACCTTTGGTGATCTGTCATATATATTTTGTTACATTTTCTCAAATGCTACTGTTGAAATTCTTGCTACGATATAGTTCAGTTTTGTTAGCTATTTTGTGGATTATTTTCTCTTCCGCTAGAATATAGCATTGCTAGGATTGAAAGGGACAATTTACCAATTACATCATATTTAATTTTGTAAGGAAGCTAGTTTATTTGTTGAAGTCTGGTAGCAATGTTGGTAAGTCAGGGTATATCTGGCTGGTTTGAACCCAGCAACAGCACCTGGCACTCTCAACGGGTACAGCTGTTCTCTCTACCAGCTGGACATTCTGTAACATCTCACTACTTGTAGCTCTGTGCATCTTATGATCAGTTACTTTTATCTAGGGCTGTACCTAACATAACAATTCTTGTACATAGCCTGCGCTACTAGGTGTTACATGCACAGAAAGACGTGTAGAAGTGTATTATACTGCATGCAATCAGCTTGTACTGATAGCATATGCTCACCAACTAACCTTTCTCCTTTCCTCTCATAGACCCGTCCCTATATGGTAACAGCTGCTGGTACACAAGCTTATTGTCACTCATTAGCTTGTTGTCCTTGTTCGCTGTTGTATCTATCTATCTCTTTTTACGCGCTCCTTTTTTCGTTTCACCATATTCTCTGTTGCTTCACGGTTGATTGCAGCAGCCCCAGGGGCTTTAGCTCGTATTAAATATGTCTGTTTGTCACATGCAGCGTACAAGTCTGCTTTATCTGTCATGTCATAGTGTGTCACATGTCATAGGTGTACTTGTCATAGCGTCATTGTGTCACCTGTCATAGTGTGTCACATGTCATAGGTGTACTTGTCATAGCCTCATTGTGTCACATGTCATAGCGTGTCACATGTCGTAGCGTGTCACATGTCATAGGGTGTCACATGTCATAGGTTCACTTGTCATAGCCTCATTGTGTCACCTGTCATAGGGTGTCACATGTCATAGTGTGTCACATGTCATAGTGTCTTATGATTTTGTAACGTTCACTTTGTACTTCTGTTTGTACTGATATCTATCATTTGTCATGGCATGTCAGTCCCTGCACGAGTTGTCTAGTTATGCCTTACAGTGAAGTTTGGATTTATCTTCTTTATGTCACAGTTAGTTGCACAAAGAAGACAATTCTACATCATTACTCACATATATGAAGCAGTAATTGCTGTTAGTAGTATTGCATACAGCTTTCTGTCACTGTATACAACCTCCTACAGTTGTACACAGATGTATACAAATTATTGCAGTAGTGTATAGCTTAGTGCTGTAGGTGTAGCATATTAAATGTCTAGCTAGCTCTCGCTGCAGCTATTTATGTATATGTTATAGCTTATATGCTATATTGTATATATGTATACGCTATATTGTATATATGTATATGATATAGTGTATATATGTATATGCTATAGTATATATATGTATATGATATAGTGTATATATGTATATGCTATATTGCATATATGTATATGCTATAGTGTATATATGTATATGCTATATTGTATATATGTATACGATATAGTGTATATATGTATATGCTATATTGTATATATGTGTATGCTATAGCGTATATATGTATATGCTATATTGTATATATGTATATGCTGTAGTGTATATATGTATATGCTATAATGTATACGCTATATGCTATAATGTATACGCTATATGCTATAATGTATACGCTATATGCTATAATGTACACGCTATATGCTATAATGTATACGCTATATGCTATAATGTATACGCTATATGCTATAATGTACACGCTATATGCTATAATGTATACGCTATATGCTATAATGTACATTGTACACTTACAGCTGGAATGTGTCTAGAGAAGAGAGTATTCTACAGAATGGTCTCAGGGCTTCACACAAGCATAAACACCCATCTAGCTGCTCGCTATTACCATGCACGTAGGTCTAATCTCTTGTTGTATCCATACAATAGTAATCCTACTTGTTGTACCCATACAATAGTAATACTGTTTGCTACGACCCATACAATAGTAATACTACTTGTTGTAACCACACAATAACAATACTACTTGCTATTGTAGCTAAGACAGCTTTTGAAAAGGGAAAGTGGGACCTTCGCCCTGAAGAGTTTATTGCCAGGTTTCACCCCGAGAAGACGTATGGTCACGGCCCCACCTACCTGAGGAACCTCTACTTTACTTACCTGGTGGAGCTGAGAGCTCTGGCTAAGGCTGCACCTTACTTGAAGGACGTATGTCTATGTATATGTCTATGTATTTGTTTGTATATATATAGTATATGTAGTACCTTGTATGATATATAGTATATATAGTACATTGTATGGTATATAGTATATATAGTACATTGTATGGTATATAGTATATATAGTACATTGTATGATATATAGTATATTGTATGATATATAGTATATATAGTACATTGTATGATATATAGTATATATAGTACATTGTATGATATATAGTATATATAGTACATTGTATGGTATATAGTATATATAGTACATTGTATGATATATAGTATATATAGTACATTGTATGGTATATATAGTATATATAGTACATTGTATGGTATATAGTATATATAGTACATTGTATGATATATAGTATATATAGTACATTGTATGGTATATATAGTATATATAGTACATTGTATGATATATAGTATATATAGTACATTGTATGATATATAGTATATATAGTACATTGTATGATATATAGTATATATAGTACATTGTATGGTATATAGTATATATAGTACATTGTATGATATATAGTATATATAGTACATTGTATGATATATAGTATATATAGTACATTGTATGATATATAGTATATATAGTACATTGTATGATATATAGTATATATAGTACATTGTATGGTATATAGTATATATAGTACATTGTATGGTATATAGTATACATATATATAGTACATTGTATGATATAAAGTATTCTGCTACAGCAACTATTCTATACCGGCAATGAAGAAGTCGACCAGGAGACAAGAGATGCCGTAGCTAGTTTATTGGACACCGCAATGTGAGTTGCTGCACATATCTGACCTTGACCTCATTCTGTCTTCGCTCACTCGTCGTACTTTGTCATCCTGTGTCACTTCTGCTCTTCTAGAAAGTTCCCACACCACTTTGATGAGTCGAAGCTGTTCCAGGGGGAGGCCAGTGCGCTCAAGGAGGAGTTCAGACTAAAGTTTTTGAACATCTCTAGAATAATGGACTGTGTGGGGTGTGACAAGTGTAGACTGTGGGGTAAGATACAGGTCTGTATCCGCCTCCTACCTGCTGTCTACATAGACATAGTGGTAAAGTGCAGTACAAGTGTCTACAGTGAGTTGGCTGTACGTTGTAGGTGAGGGGTATGGGCACGGCGCTGAAGATTCTCTTCTCAGGCAGCAGCATGGGTCCTGAGTCTGTGCTCACCTCTAGTAGTAGCGGAGATAATCCTTTCCAGCTAAACAGAGTAGAAATTGTCTCCCTCTTCAACGCTTTCGGCAGGTGTGTTTTATACTCCGTCTTTATGTCAGTGTGCATGCAGCAGGTCTCAGTTGTGGGTCTAGTAGAACGGACTAATACCTGGGCGGAGTTACCGGTGGTTGTGTCCTACGTAACTCACCAGACCATGTTGGCTGCCATTATCAAACCAGAACATGCCCACCAGTCATGTGATGTTTTATACCCTTGGCTTAACATAAATGAAGCACTGCAGAGTACTGTCAAGTAATGATAACTCCTGCATAAATGTTTTTAGTTCTCGTAATTTTTTGGTACTTTATATAAAAGCTCTGTTTATTTAATAATAACTATAATGGTTGTGATTAATTGATATCAATAATATAATAATCAATATCGTATTATTGATAATAGCATTGATCCATGCATTTATTTACTATGTAATATTGAGATTAATGAGAGTAACAAATATTAATATCATCCAATTGAATAATAATAACCACGAATTTATTATAATTATTTTTAATAAAAGTCGTACATAAAATGCACTTTACGCTTTGAATCAGGCAGCAGTAGTAATACTGCAAGCAATCAGCGATAACCAATAACAAACATATTAAAGGGATAGTATACAGAGAAAGCCAAAAATGACATTTTTTGATGCTAGTTTATTTGATATTGGAATGGTTAGGTAGCACTAATTTAATACATAAGCTACCAAAAGACAGTGATTTTCCCAATAGGGGACCAAATTTTATTGTAAAACTTTCCAAAAGTATAAAAATAGCAGTATAAAACTGTCAAGTTTGCACAAATCTACTTTGAATTTCGCGCTGTTAGAAATATCGCCAAAGGCTTGTTACATTGTTGTCTATAACGAGAGTACACCCCGCACAGACATAGCGTGCATTCAACTTGTGCGACATTAGTAAACCACCACTGCTGGAGCGCGACTGTGAGTGACCCCCTAATATGACGGGACCGGCTTGCACGCCTCGTCATTATTACACAGATACTTATCAGCATTGTGGCTATTTCACATTAGGCTATATCAGTGATCAGTGATAACAATAATTATCACGGACAACTTCTCCTATCATCGATCATTATTAATAATAATAAGCGCTATTATTGCATTTCTATTGGTATTATGTATGATGTTGTTATGATTATGAAATAAAAATATCAAAAGTATTATTAGCTTTTTTTTTATTTAGTAATATTATTATAAGAATAATACTACTAAAATACTAAATATTATTATTATTAATTATAATTTTATAAAAATAACTGGCAAAAAAATTAATTATTACGGTTTCAGCAATGAATGGCCCCTAATAACTAAAAATATTTAATGTTTCAATGTTTTTTTAGTAGTCCACAGAGCAAAAATACATGAATTGGGGAGACTAAGGGTGTAACAACACTGGAAAATGATAGCTTGACAATTATGACAATTCAATTGTATAAGGAAATGAACGCGTTTGGGGTGTACGCCAATCCCGGTGACGAACCAAAGAATGTATTGCCGATATCCAAAATGCGATTTCGCATTTTCCCTTAAATCTCACCAACTAAAATGTTAAAAACAACAAAGATACTCCCATATTTATTGTTACTGCTATTCAAAGTTTCTATCAAAATTTAGTTTTTTCTGTAGGCTATCCCTTTAACTATTAATGAAAATCAATGGAAGATTCACTATTCTGATTAAAATACGTTATGATATCCACAGTACCGTTTAAATATGTCGAGATTGCTATGAGAACTGCTATATAACTCATGTGACCTTGCGGCCATGTTCTGTTTTGATCGCGGAGTGAGGACAAAACATCCGCCCACTTATTAGTCTGTATATACTTGGTCTGTGATATCAGTAGTTATGGTATATAACTCTATGTATGCTAGAATGTACAACTCTATGTACGCTAGCATGTACAACTCTATGTACGCTAGCATGTACAACTCTATGTATGCTAGCATGTGCAACTCTATGTATGCTAACATGTACAACTCTATGTACGCTAGCATGTACAACTCTATGTATGCTAGCATGTACAACTCTATGTATGCTGACATGTACAGCTCTATGTATGCTAACATGTACAACTCTATGTATGTAGGTTGGCCACAAGTATATCGCTGATAGAGGAGTTCAGACAGCTTGTCCCTTAGCACCAGACACTCCCTGAGTACCCGTCTGTGATATACGCTGCCTTTTGGGGTCAGCAGATCAAGACTCCACCTCGCTGCCGCTTCTGGTCAATCACATGATATCTCATTTATAGATTCTCGCTAGTCCTGTCTATGCTTTAATTAAATACACTCTCGGTATTTTGTTTTATCTATGTTTGTTTATCTCTACCGTCGGTATGTACGGGTGGGGGAAGACAACACCCGTCATTCTATACACTGTTGTAGTTCTTTACTATTTGCACAAACATTACGGCTCCTATTCACATGACAGAGCTCTAGCTGTATGTTATCACCTGCTGATTGTTGTCAGCTAGTGATAACATATGCAACTACCAGGTACTGTTGACACGTGTCAGTTTATTTATAGCTGCTCTTGTTTGTCTGTCGGTTCATTTCACTTTAATCATCTACGTGCGAGTAGTGCTTGTCATCGTGTGGAGAGTCATTTATTGTAAGCGCTGAGCCTCTGTCCCCATTGCATTGCTGGTTCTCTGTCAATTGCCCTATTGTTTTTACTAGCGCACTTCTATAATATGTGCCTTTTGTAATCGCTAGTTAGTCATTCCATGTCTATGAAACAGCTCCCTGTGGTACACTCATGCAGTAGATTGTCTATACAATAAACCATTCACTGTATTATATATATGGCTATATTGATGAGTTTGTTTACTTGTAATAAATATTTAATATATCTGCATTTGATCATTTCATTGGAGAATATCACTAAAGGCTAACGCATTGTCGCTTTCACTTGTGAAGTTTATAAATAGAATTTATCTAAGTTAACATCCTTTTAGCTTTTGATCGATGGACATCGTGGAAATGTCTCTCATGAAGGCAGGATCCTGATTCATAGATATAGTGGAGAATGATAATTATTTAAGAGATCTTATTTCCAAGGGCCTCAGGCTTTCACATTTATTAAATATTGGCTAAATCAGCACCCAGATTCCATATGGTCACTTTATACCTTATGTAATGGCTCCTCAATACAGATTTTGGATAGTCTTATCTATATATAGTACAATGGAGGATCCTTAAATCTTGGCACTCCTAGACGTCAAGTGCCAAGATTTTTCATCTGCAAAGTTGATGGTACATGCTACGACACATTTGACCAGCGCAAGGTTAGAGTTTTGTAGAATATGTTGAGTCCACTAACGACATGTCGTTTACTATTGTTATTCTAACATGTCGAAAAATGTCTTTTTGGTTCATCAGTGATTTCATAGAATAAACAATAAAATGTTGGAAAGTACAATTGCTTCACTGGCGTGGAAGGAAAATTTCTGCTATCAGAAATTATTTAGAAGAAGTGGGTGCAGTTTTCTCAGAATGCTTCGGAGTTTTCTACATCCTTCATAGCACACACTATCAATGCCTATGTATATCCACAACAAGTTACATTTTTTCTGTGTGCAGTCTGTATGACTGATCTATATATGCTTATTTTTGCTAAAAGAGTAGAAAACTGCTGTACAAACAGCTATTGGACTCGCAATTGTAAATTTTTGCAGTTGATCTTGCTACTTCTCAAACCGGAGTTGTCTGTTGGTGTAACTCTTTCATTAGTGCCAGGAGAGACAAATCTAAATATCACTGATAATGACAGATTGCTGGACCTCAATGGAGCGTGCCAAGGCACTGCTTTACTGTAACGACTTGTGCAGCAGAGAAACTTGGAGTGAGTTACAGGTGGAACAGTGCGGGGTACAGCGAAGTGGAACAAGGTGATGAAAGAGTGGTCTGGAGGAAGAGAGGGGTAAGCTGGGGTGAGAGTAAAGCTGGGCTGGAGTGGAACAAGGAAGGAGAGCAGGGAGGGTGTATATGCACAGGCAAGTAGTATACAAAATAGTTGCATATCTGATATCACTGCGGTGCCAATGCCCGATAATGTGCAATTAATAGCAAGTATAACAGTATTTCTACTGGACCTGTGATTGTTGAACGACTTAAATACTTGAAACTGATAGGTTAAATATTTTGGTGAACATATTGCTAACTACTAGATTTAAATTTATTGCATTTCACTCAATATTGATCATTTCAAAACTCAGTATTCACTAGAAAAAAACGATAAATAAACCGCAAACTGTAATAATATTCCTCAATATAAATAATAAAAAATTGTAGCAAAAATAAAATGTTTCAAATTTCCAACAAAACTTGTGCATATAATTGGCTTATCATTGTGGTGGGCCAATTTTGACCTCTAAATTTAATTCAATTAAACTGTTTGCTTGGTTTCCCTGATGTCTGCAACAAAAGATGTGCTAGGAAAAGATGTTGCAGCTTTCGGTAAGCGGACAGATATTACAAACAGTAAAGACTATTTTCTATGAGAATCGTCTTCTCTTGTATGTGAAGCAGACAATGATTATTGCATGATTAGTACTCATCATTGTCTGAAACATCTGCACTCACTTCTGCTGTAACCTTTTCTAGAGCACTACGGACAGCATTCATCCCTCCAGCTTCTCTTTGTATTCTAGATTTAGGTCTATCTAGCCTTGCAGCTAAAACTAGGTCACTTTCCCGTCGAGCTAGTGACAAATGTCTGTGGTCGGAAGCTTTAAAAGACTCAATTCTTAAAAAAGTGTGTTTGTGGGACGAGATATCCACCCCTAAACTGTGTATGGAAGCTCTAGCCTGTTCTGTGGGACTGTTTATTGTCATCGGAGGGACGTTGGCGTTGATGTTGGTGGCTGGAGTGTCAGCGGACGGATATATTCTTAGGTCTGGATTGGAAGAACAGCTCACAAAGCTGCTACCGCAATGATTTGCCCTAAACTCTTGCGTTATGTTAGCGATGTTATTCTCGTATTGTTTCAGTGAAAGATTTGCTGAGTGTGTCCTACTGGTAGACGTAATATTCAGCCTTTGAGAAGTAAATTCAAAGCCGTTGGATTTTGCAGACATCGGCACGGCATGAGTTCTCCGGCCTCTTACGGCTGCTTTGTCTATATTTGGGTCGTAGTAACACTTGTAGCAGCTGATTGTGATCCAACTGGAGAACTTGACTACGATATCTTTTAACAGGATTGACTGTACGTTATATACGCTGTACATTATTGTCATTCCAAAGTATATAGATATACCATTTAATATACTGTAGAAGATGTTTGCTCTTGTGTATTGCTGTTGAGCCACAAAGTCACCAAAACCTGCAAAATATGTAAAATATTTGTAAATTCTAAAAAAGAAACTGCGAAAACATTGTAACTTTCAATTGCTGACAAAAAAACAACAATTTAAATATTTTGTGTTTACTAAGTTGGCAATTCGCCACTTTTAAAAATAGAGGTTTTTAAAGTTTTTTGTTAGTTTGGCAAAATTAGTTTTTTGCGTATTTCAAAAGAAAAATCACAGCCATTTTTTTCATTCTGAGGCGTTTAAAAAAAAAATTAATTTTTAAATTTTTGTGATAAAATTTGATGCGATAAAATAGCAAAAAGAAGTTTTTTTTCGCATAAAGGCCACAACCACATGGTTTCATATGTAATGAAAAAATCTGCTACTTGCTGATAAATTATAATATGTACCATTTTGATGTATAATGTATTAATTACAAGTAAAAAAAATTATTAATTATTTAAAGTATAATCGGAACACTTTTTCTATCAGATTATTCAGTATTTGAATAAAAAAAGAATGATTAAGTTTATTTGAAGCTCTCTATCAGACTGTCATTCTAACCTTAATTGAGTGATTGAATTGAACCTACTTAGTAGATGAAGGTACTAAACACTTCACCACTTACCAATAGTGGTGTATGTGACAAAACAGTAGTACACACTATCCAGGTAAGTCCAGTTTTCAATGCTTGAATGGGCTCCAGCCATGGCTAATATTATTATCAACATCGTAACCAACAGCGCCAATAGTAGCTTCGCTATTGGAGGCTTCCATTCTTCTATAGACTTTATTCCGCTGCAAGCAGCGACAGCCATTGTTTACCTCGGCAAATCTCCAAAACAGCAGTTATTTAAACTTGTCGTTCAATGTCACAACTTACCTTTCCATTTCTACGACGTTCGGAGCTATTTTTGACTTTAACTTTCTAAACATATCATTGACAATTCTCATGATTTTAGTGAAAAAGATTATGTGTCTTTCCAGCAAGAGATTCATACATAGAACGTTGAGTGAGCACCCAAAGAAGCCATAGATAATGGTAGTTATCTTTCCTGCATCTGTGCCTGGAGTTGTCATTCCAAAGCCTATCGATAAAAGAGAAATGTCAACTTGTAGATTTTTCTTTTAAATATTTTATTTGTCAGATGTAAACAAGTAGGTAGTTCTAGAATATTCAACAGTTGTTGTGCTTTTTGAACTTTCGCCAAAAAAGCGCTATAGCAATGTTTTGTTAGTTTTTAGTAATTCAAGTTTGTTAACTGCTTAATCTGTTTCTTCTAATTGTTAAAAATTTGCCATCTAAAGAAATAAATTTTTTGGTGAGTGTAAAAAGTTTATTGTTATTTTATAAAACGCTCCAAAATACACATTTGTGACAAGCAATGAGTTAGTGAAATATGACTACAAACATAGACATCAAGTTCTACAACGTACATGTACGTCTGTATGCACCTACCGATGGTCGTCAGCAATGTGACAACGTAATAAAGCGCGCCCATATAGTCCCAGCGCTCAGAATTAGACACCAGATGTCCCTTCATGGCAGCAGTCGCGTATGTTGATAGTAACTCCTTCAACTCTGTCTGATTCACATGCGGGTGCTTTTTTAAAAATGTGTCAAAAATGTTCAAATAATTCTCTCTACAGTCTTTTTCGTGATTCATTTCTATCGCTCTGCAAAATAAAGAAATCCATCGGTTAGTGAGAGATTATTGTAGGTTAGTGAGAGATTATTGTGGTTAGTGAGAGATTATTGTGGTTAGTGAGAGATTATTGTAAGTTAGTGGGAGATTATTGTAGGTTAGTGAGAGATTATTGTAGGTTAGTGAGAGCTTATTTTAGGTTAGTGGGAGATTATTGTAGGTTAGTGAGAGATTATTGTAAATTAGTGAGAGATTATTGTAGGTTAGTGAGAGATTATTGTAGGTTAGTGAGAGATTATTGTAGGTTAGTGAGAGATTATTGTAGGTTAGTGAGAGCTTATTGTAGGTTAGTGGGAGATTATTGTAGGTTAGTGAGAGATTATTGTAGGTTAGTGAGAGATTATTGTAGGTTAGTGAGAGATTATGGTAGGTTAGTGAGAGATTATTGTAGGTTAGTGAGAGATTATTGTAGGTTAGTGAGAGATTATTGTAGGTTAGTGAGAGATTATTGTAGGTTAGTGAGAGATTATTGTAGGTTAGTGAGAGATTATTGTAGGTTAATGAGAGATTATTGTAGGTTAGTGAGAGATTATTGTAGGTTAGTGAGAGATTATTGTAGGTTAGTGGGAGATTATTGTAGGTTAGTGAGAGATTATTGTAGGTTAGTGAGAGATTATTGTAGGTTAGTGGGAGATTATTGTAGGTTAGTGAGAGATTATTGTAGGTTAGTGAGATATTATTGTAGGTTAGTGGGAGATTATTGTAGGTTAGTGAGAGATTATTGGGTTGTCATGTGATTGATTGCATGACTGAAAATGTACGATTTCTGACAATACTATGTATGCGTGTACTAAAATGCATGCACAAGTCACATATGACACTTGGAGGTTATGAACTATTGGCGGCAGCGGCAGCAGTATCTGTAATACCGGAGACCACATCCTGAATCCAGGTGCCTTGCACTCTCTCCATACCTCCCGCCAGCTAAAAGTACTCGCGCGCAAAAGTAGCTCATGAAACGCTTGCTTAACTCTGAACCTGCAGTCTCATGGGATCAATTCTTTGAATAAACTAAATGTTCAGGAAATTACTCCATTCGATGTCGAGCATTGATTGTCACGTCCTTAGAAATGTTTTGTTGTAAAGCAATCTGACAACATTTTATTGTTGCTTAGCAATATCATTTTTGTATAATTTTCCGCAAATGAGTTAGTTTTTTTTACTATTTTTCAGGGTACTTCAACTTTTAAAATAAATGAAAAGAGGAAAAATTCACTTCTTCAAATGTCGAATAGAAAACTTTAAAAAACAATCAAAAAAGTCAAAAATCTTTTGACATTGGAAGACTGTCGCATTTTTACTACCAAAAACATTTTTGAATAAAAAGATTGCCATTTTAATTAATAATTTTTGATTTGAAAAAAAAAATTTTGTTCAAGCTTCCTCTTTTTAAACTGTCTTAAAAGATACTCAATATTTTTCATTCATTCTGTTATATAACTGTAGTTTTTGACAACTTTAAAAAAAAAATATGTTTACTTTCTACCTATAAGGAAACTCTCAATCCGCCCTTGGTCACATAACAACTAAACTGAAGCGTAAATTGTATGATAATTGACTCGTTGTCTATAGCCATTGACACGGTGACATTGTTGAATTGAGATATTTATAACTTCCATTTCCTCCTTTTTCACTCACAAGAGAGTTTTAACCTGTCAACATCCCAAGCACTAGTTTGTTCTAGAAACTTGAAAGTCTTCAGTGCTTACGCCACGCATTCGCTCTTTGTGTCAGTTTGTTAATTTCTACACCATCACAAGCCCTGATACTTCAGATTTTCAGCTTACTGAAACTTGGAGAATTAGAAAAACTTTGTGAAGAAATTTTTCAAAAGTTCTGTTTTAAGTTTCTTTTCTCCTTTTCTTCAGAAAATATTTTATTTTAAGCTTGCTTGTGCTTTTTCCTCGATTTATGAATGTATCAAATTTATTTTGCAAACATCGGCATAACAACTTACTGAAATATTCCAGCTCCGGCCAAAGCGTAGCTCAACATAACAAGGGAGACAACTACGACCCGAAAGTTTCCCTCTCCTAGTTTGTACATAACATAACAACCTCCACGTTCAGCCATTGCTTTTCTCACTACCGCTAGGCAACCTGTAAACAAACATTTTATTGTTTCTACGACAATGCATAAACAAAGCTTACACTATTTTTAAAGTTTTGAATATTTTAACCGCTCTCTGGACTCCATTAAATTTTATGCAACTGAGGTTTAAAAAAAAGTGGAGTTTTCTTCCCTGATGATTTACCTGCAGCTGGTGAGATGTTGACCTCACCTAAAGGTTATTGTAAGTTGTGTTACACTGACAGTTGAGTTTATGTTTTACACAAAGCTGTTTATCATCTGATGTACAAATAATATTATGGATCAATAAAGATAAAAATATATTTATTTTAGCTGATCACTTTGCCGTTTACACTAGATCATTTTATTTATTTATTTCTCAATATGGCCGCTGGGTAAAACTTCAGCTTCAGTATTATATTACGCAAACAGGAAAAAAAAAGTTTAATAAAAATATGAAATTTTTAGAAATTAGTAATTCAAAACATAAATAGGAATTAATATGTTTAGTTTTAGTATAAAAAATGTCTTTCAATGAAAAGTTTTTGAAGCATTAAAAATGTTTCAATAACTCAGAAACTGAGAAAAAAAACGTACCTGAGTGACAGCAGTTCATTGCAATCAACTATGGCTAGAAAAAGTTTCAAAAGCAGCATTTCTTTGAGTCAGCAAGCTGTCGATAGATGGCCAAGTAACAACATACATACAGTCTTATCTTCATCAATCAATTGCCGTACCAACAAAGTAACTCATCTACATAGATTTTGCGTGAGAGCTCACCTTATATCATTGTCGGCAGCTTATCCAGTTGCACGCGGCAGCATTTATTTGAATGTCATGTCGAACTTGAAGTGGAGAAAAATTCAATAGTTTATATTCAATAGAGCTACACTACTAATGAACTATTGACAGCGCTGCCTTAATATAGCTGCCGTGAGGCCATTGAACCGTATATTATGGTAGCTGGCATCGGTTGAGGTGTCTTACTCTCTCTGGCAGCAAATATTTTATTATTCTTAGCCAAAATGTTATAGAAAATCTTTGTTTGGCATTTATGACTGACTTTGTGATATATAATTTCTTTATGGAAAAACACTAATTATATTTTAAATTTAACAATGGAAGTGTGATGAACATATGTCAAAAAATAATATATAGCCTTTCTGATTAAGTCATAGATGTGGTTATTTTTCCTAAGTGTAGAGACATAAAACTGTGACAACATTTTTAAGTGTGTCCATTTTTCAATTTATCCAAAAAAATTGTTTTGTTTACATATTCAAAAATTTTTCTGCCAAAATATTAGTTTTTAGTAACAGTCTTGATCATCTCCAGTTTTTGTATAAAATTTGCACTTTGTTTGTTCAAAACAAAGCAGGTGAATTCATAGTTGCAGGTTTTATTGTATTTGTTTGTAGCGGGTCCAAGAGAAGACAACTTACATACTAACAATAGCTTTCGTTAACAGACAACTTCTATGTTTACAAAGAGGTCACTGCTAAAAAAATAGTCAATCCAGGCAGTGATTGTGTGTAAATACCAAATTATATTAAGCCAGTAATCATTACATAGTGTTAGATCTAAGGCTAGAGGTAGAATTCACAATAACACAAAAGCAGTGATAAGTTAGAGCCTGTGCTCCAATAAATGACTAGACTTGTGAAGAGGAGTAAAGTTTTGATTGTAGGCATTGAAGTCTTCAGTTACTTCTATGTTTAAACTGGTGAGTTTTTTTTGGTAGGTAAATATTCCATCTACAATTTGAAGTGATTTGTCAGGCATTTGAGGTATGAATGGATAAAGTGAAACTATAAAGTAATGTAGGCTGCAGCATTGTGAAAGTGAAACTATAAAGTCTTTAAAATAAAACTACTCCACAAACCAAGCTAAATAATTTACATGAATTATTGACAACATAAAATAATAAATAGTGCTAGCAACTTACTTTTGGACATTCTGCAAGGTCTTCTATATTCCATGTTGTTGGCTTTTGTCCAACAGGCTTAATCTGTAAAATCAACATGACAGGTGTGACATTGCTAGTCAAGTGCAAAATATAGTTTGACAGGTAACACAGGTGTCTTTGGAATAGCAGGTGTAACAAGTGCTTGTAATACGACAGCTGTAACAGATGAAGCAGTTGTCTGTAATGTTACTGGTGTCTATAATGTGACAGGGGTAACAGGTGTTTATAGTACAGCAAAGGTTATAGATACTTGTTGCATGAAATATATATGTAACTGGTGTCTGTAATATGGCATGTGTCACAGGTGTCTGTAATATGACAGGTGTCACAGGTGCCTGTACGATGACAGATGACACAAATTTTTATAATAGGAAAATTGTAACAGTAGATACTCACAATAGAGTTCCACAATCCGATTCCTGCTCTGTTCTGTCCTTTACTGCTAAAGTGGAAACAATCTTGAGCAAAGTAGCTCATGTCTGGATCACCATTCTTCTGTAAGACCACAAGTGCAGACAAGTAAACAGACTGCAGACAACTTTATTTCAGGTCCATCTACTATCTAAATGAGAACAAGTAGAGGTACTTACATCCAGTGGTGGGCCAGTTTCTTTAAAGAAAGGCTGTATGACCACGGCAAAGTCTTCTGCATCATATCGTCCGCTATTGACCAGGTCATTTATGGCTTGCTGGTATCGCTCAGATTTCTTTTTGAGATGTTCGGCATCAAACTTGTAATCCAGTTTTTTCTGGTCTCTTACACACGGGCAGACGTTGGCCAGGCTATAAGATAGACATTACATTAGTGCAACAAACTACAGAGCTTTGAGAGGACAACTCCTCCTTACCAACAAGCGTATCTCACAAACAGAACTTACCTGTGAGCACTCGAACAAACCAAAGTGCCAAACTCAAACACGGCCATGTTGGTAAGAGGTACAATGTCAAAGATCTCAATCAAGTTGACATAAACTCTTGGAACGTTCTTTTTCAGGATGTCTAGTCCTTGTTTGATGTCCTCCACATACGCTTCTGCCGTGTGCTGGTCCTAATGAATACAATTAAAAGTTTATTTGCTTTTAAACTGTTTACTAGGCAAAGTACTCATTACTGTTACCAGCACCTTACCTCATCCTCACAAAAGTTACACAAATTATTGGCTCCAATAAACAGAGTCACCATTTTCCAATCTTTTTCCATATCGATGTACAAGTCACTCTGTAATTTCTTCACCAAATTTTTTGCTTGTGATGTCATGTCCCTGTCAACAAATCAAAATTTTCATTCTAATACTTTGCGTCAGAAACAAAGTTTCGACGAAGCTGAAAAAAATTTGAAACAAAATATTTTTACACTTTCATGATCTACCTCGCTACATCACCAGTGATGGCTACATTCATCTGAGTCTTTGGCGATGTGACAGGGTCTTCTAGAAGCTTCACAACTCCTTCAGAGTAGCCTCGCAGATTGGGATTAAATTCCTTTAGTATGTCTATGAAATAATCCAATCAGTTTTGAACCACGTTATATGCATTTCCATTTTCATCTGGCAAAACTCCAAAATATTTGACCAAATACAGCTATGCATATTTGTAGGAGCGGACAACTCTTCTACACATCAAGTCAAACTCCAAAAAGTGTGAAGGTATTTGGATTTTATTGGGTAAAAACTTTAGCTCAATTTTTTCAAAACGTAATAAGTAATCTCTGAAAAAATAAAAGAATCACTTACTTGGTAGAGTTGTGTATCCTTGGCCAAAGCTTTTATCACCTCCAGCACTAAAACATCGACAGTTGATATAATTATGCATTTGCATTTGTTATTTACAAATACCAGTTCTAGGCAGAAAAAACGAGTAGACGACTTCACATAAGTTTGACATTTACCTCCATGATTGTCCTCTGTATTCATAAAACCATTCCCAGATAAACAGGAAATCAGCAGCAGAACCAAATCCAGCTGTGATTGAGTCACCCATAGCACCAATGATATCTATATCTCCAGGTCTGAGTTTGTGTACTACAAAACAGTGTATATGATATTGTATAATCAGTGTCTATGCCTTTGTCATAAAATAATTTTTTTCCAGAAGTGAGAAGACAACTCCAATTACTACTGCAATATTTAAGATAGTCTGAGCCACTATCTAGAGCTGTGTCTGGGGCATCTTATTCATAGACATCATAGAAACTGCAGATGCTAATCTATCATAATAAGAATTGTAATTGTCATGTATTTGTGGCCAAACATGCAGGCAGCTGTTACTCACATACAAGCCTAACTTTTGCAAAAGCTGGGATGAAAAATAAAAATTTTCTTGAAGAATATTGTTTGAAGCACTCTCACTCAAATATACATCAGATCAGCAGGCGCGTTTTCGTACCAGAGTAGCACATTGAAAAAAGTTGTTTATTATTTACAGCTATTGGGAATCTGTACTTTTGTGGAGTTGTCTTTCTAAAACAAGACGGATTTATTTAATTCTTTAGTGATGAAACTGGTCTGAGCTTTTTATGATTTATGTAAATATAGAAAACAATTTTAAAATTACCAAACAATTAGTTCATCAAACGTTTCCTGATGTCTTCATACTGGCATAACTGAAAACTACGCTAGCACTTTTGAATTATTCGCATTTTAGAGACGTACTAGAAACATAAATTTAACTTTTAAGCTAAGCAAATACCCTGGAAAAAAATTATTTTAAATATCTTACAACAGTGAGAAAAATTTAGTAACCATTTTAAATGAGACGAGCATATTACTGAACTTCGTTGGATCCCTTTTGTAGAGATTATATGAAACTTGACGCCAAATACAGAAATGGCTTGATTTCTAGATGTCTATGGTAGCAGTTTATACTTTAATCCCATCGATGGCTGCACCTCATTATATTAAAAAATGGTCATTTTCATAGAAAAAGTTTAATGCTATTTATTTATTGCAGTCAGTAGCGGAACATACCAGAAGTTGGTTGGCTGTCAGATCTCGGTTTTATGTCACAGTTCAAATTCAGCTTCGCATCACTTTGTCCAAATATCGTTTGTCTTTCAATCTGGAGATACAAGACAACTATATATAGGTTGGGTGATCTGATGAGTGCAAAGAGAAAGAAAGTAGTTGGTTGGTCAGAAGAGTACAAAGAGAAAGTAAGTAGTTGATTGGTCAGAAGAGTACAAAGAGAAAGTAAGTAGTTGATTGGTCAGAAGAGTACACAGAGAAAGTAAGTAGTTGATTGGTCAGAAAAATACACAGATAAAGTAGTTGATTGGTCAGAAGAGTACAAAGAGAAAGTAAGTAGTTGATTGGTCAGAAGAGTACAAAGAGAAAGTAAGTAGATGATTGGTCAGAAGAATACAAAGAGAAAGTAAGTAGTTGATTGGTCAGAAGAATACAAAGAGAAAGTAAGTAGTTGATTGGTCAGAAGAATACATAGAGAAAGTAAGTAGATGGTTGATCAGAAGAATACAAAGTGAAAGTAAATAGATGATTGATCAGAAGAATACAAAGAGAAAGTAAGTAGATGATTGGTCAGAAGAATACAAAAAGAAAGTAAATGGAGCACCTACCACTCTGGGATCGGATCTATCCAATGTCACATGCTTATACCAGGCTTCTAGCGCTGCATCCGAGTCATTAATCTGTTTCAGCACAGAAAGGTATCGGTCAAGGTCAAAGTCTGGTAACTGGGAGGGCATCTTGGCAGCAGCGCCCTTGAAAATTCCTTTATTCATGTTTTCAGCTGTTGGCAGCGTGACTGAGAACATAAAGAGCATGAGCCATTTACCCTTTTCCATTCACTACTACTAATGAGTTACCTAGTAGTGAAAATGCTACCTACCTTTACCAGATTCTACACTTGCTATCAATTCCTCTAGCCTGTACCTGTACACCCCAATACTTCTATCTCTCAGGCTCTGAAACAGTATTTTTTTTATTTGTTAATTATATCCAATGAATTTGTACAGGAGTATCGTAAGAAGCAGCGGCAGCAGCGATACAATGCGGCAGCATACCTGAGATTCTGCAACGGCAGCTCGAGGAGCAGCATATAAACTTGGGCTGACTTCACATACATCTGAATTTTCCATCACAATATCCTAAACACATACAGTGCAGTTCAAGGTAAACTAACATTCACCTGATGTAAAGATACAATTAATCGTATATGTATGCTACAGAATCAATACAAACTTGTGAGTCCTCAGAAACTTGCCAAAAGAATTATAACCATAATAGTTTTTCTCACGATGAACTCAGAATCAGCGAAAATGTTTAGCGTAGGGTCAAGGAGATGGTATCTAATATATTTAATAAAACGAATGAACTTCAAACGACCTTGAATGAATGCTAACACTGCAGCTAATATCAAAAATTTGATGTTAGCTTTAAAGAATTGCCATAGTTCATTTCTGTGTATTTAAAAAATAGTTCTTTACCTTTGTTCCCAGAGTTGTCTTCTCGCATCAAACGGAATTAGCTTTAAACTATTCTGGAAAATTTTTATTTTTAATTTATTCATTGGAGCGTTGTCTACATTTCTCTAGAAAGTGTCTACATTTTTTCCTGCATTTGTTTTGAGTTTGTCTGCGTTCGTTTTTGTCTTTGTTGGTTCCAATGCTCATATCACAAAAAAAAAGTATTTGGAAGCAGTCCAATAGTTTCTTGATATGAAAAAGAGACAGACAGACAGACCGGGGAACATAAAATAAATAGACTCACCATCAGCTCAGCTTCCAGTTTACTTTTGAGATGTAATATTTTAGCATTGGTGTCATAGGCTGAGCGCAAGGCCTTTATCTGTGATGCCAGGTAGGCTGCAAAATAATTTTCAAAAATATTTTTATGCCTACGCAATCAAACCAAATTATCTCTATGAAGTTTCGGATATTTCTAGGGCTAAACCAAATTGGGTAAGTTATGGCAGTTTTGTGGAACTGAGTAGTACTATTGCAAGTTTGTTAATCTGATATTTGCATCACTGCGGGCATGTTGCTGCACCCCGACCCATCACCCTAAATACGCACATAGAAAATAAGCAAAGTGAACAAACTTACAGCTCTGACCACTGCTCACTCTGCCATCCTGTAACAAGGGGAGATAATTCAATAATACTTGAATGAACACAGCCTAAGTCAATCTATTACAATGTTTGTACTGCTTTGCTATCAAACCAAACAACAGTTGTAACTTCTATGAATGGAACTAAGCTGTTTTATTATGGCTTGTAGAACTTTCTAACCAAAAAAAGTTGCTGTCAACTAAAGCAGCAATAAAGAGTTTACAAAGCTGACTCACCCCCTGGCAGACTGCAGACAACGCCAGCAATAATACTATATGATAACGCAGCATCGTGTGTTCGTATGTTTGTGTGGTAGAGTGTATCACACTCACTTTATATACGCACCAACGAGTATATATAATCGTTGTACGCACCAAGTACAGCGTGTGAGAGAGGATGGCCATTGGCTAAATAAAGCATATGATTGGCTGATGAATAGTCAAGTTGTTAGTAAACAATACCATGTGACAAAATAATAGCATGGATACATTGATGAGTGTTCATAGCAGTTACAATGATGGATAAAATATAACAGGATTGCCGGCTCCGGCCATTTAATAAAGCTTTGTCAACCTTCATATTTAGCCATTTATGGGAGTCGTCATGTTAAAATACTTCGATGCTATATCCATTTATGGAGAACTGTATTGTTATATCAGGTAGTTCACTATTGTGTTCTTTTTCAACTTTTACACACTTTATCCACGGTGGCTGGTGCTTCATTATTTTTGAAGATTCAAATATAGTTACTTGTATTACCAAATTGGCATCAAAAATTGCAAAGGACTAAGGCAACGATAATAAAATTGTAAGCGTTGGTCATAAAGCAAAAGCTGCTATTGAACATCGCTTTTTTAATTTTGATTTCTAGATCTCTGCAATGGTGGTTCTTTACTACTATTTTCATCACGAGTCCATAGTAGCCATTTGTAAAAGTTGCATCATTTCCTCTTTCAAAGTTGCAATACAAGATGGCCAGCTTTTTGCCTCACCTCATTCGGCTTTTTTGGCAATTCTGTTACATTTTATCCATGCATGTAACTCAATAACAGTAACAAAGTTTGTAGATTAGGTTACACCAACTTTTTGTATGTCTTTGGCGATTGTTATTTTTGGCTGAATATAATTTTTTCCTTTAGTTTACTATCAATAATTTATCAAACAAACAATAAAATATTGATGAGTAAACATCTTCTATACATACAAAACAATCACATCTGCCAGAAAACAAAATGAAATACCTAGCAAAGAATGGGTGTGGTTTTCTCAAACATGCCAGCAAGTTTCTTATACTTGGTGCTGGTCTTCTAAAACTGAAGCTATCAAAATGAGACAACCCCAAACTTCTTGAAAACTGCCATTAGTCATCACTTCAGCAAAAATGGATTCAACAAACACGTATCTACTATTGGAATATTCTTGAGATGGCAAATCAAATATTGGGAGTTAAGAACTCCTTAATGAAAAACAGAAACACAAAAATACAAAGATTTTTATTCCAAATTAGGTCTCTTAAAGTATTTTTCTTGAGAGATGATGAAATTCTTTAAATAATAAACAAATGAAAGTTTCATCCTTGTTTGTACTTTTTTGTTATTGTGAGATAAAACCTTGTACAAATATTGTTGAACATACAAGATATTGCATATAAAGTGTTGAAATGTGGCAGCAAGATTAAGATCAATGTGCCCTAATTATTGACCCTTTAGCAACATTTTACATGTTTTTTAGCTACAGCAAACATTACAGTACATTTGTTTACTGTTGACTGGTGATGATTTAGCCCATAATCTACAGAGAAAACAAACTAATGATAGAGACCCCACCACCAAAAAACAATAGGCAACTGCAGGAACTTTAGCCATCTTACATGGAAAACAATCATATTGCATCACCATCAGCTGTCAATCATTCAGGGATAATATTTCCTCATAGAATTCCTGGTACACAACTGCGTGTAGTTTGTGTTTTGTGAATCTGGTGGTTGCATTAGTGAGCCAATGCGCTGGTGATTCATTGAGTGACATCAATTGTTTGGAAAAAAACATTTTTCTAATTTTTACAAATAGTTATTACAGGTTACTCAATCCACTCAGAGTTATTTCCTGTCACTAGATGAGAATGGTGACAAAACCACAAATGCACCTAAAAACAGCTGAATTAAACAACAACCCTTAGTGTTTCTACCGTTTATAACAAAAATAATTTCATACAGATATAAGAAATTGTTACAAAATATTGATACATTCAGAAAATAAAAGTTAATGTAGAGGTAATGTTAAACATTAGCGTTGGCACCAAAATCAATAGAAAAGTTAAATTACATAGACATAGTAATGTGATAATATAATACATATAATATCTAGTCTATAAAACTGTTGATGGCTGTCAAATGAGCGGTGATGAATATAAAACGAATAACGTACAGGAATGTTGGCAGAGTTAAATAATAGGTGAAACAATAGTCAAGTCACTCACTTCAAGTCGCTCACTTCAAGTCGCTCACTTCAAGTCGATCACTTCAAGTCGCTCACTTCAAGTCGATCACTTCAAGTCGCTCACTTCAAGTCGATCACTTCAAGTCGCTCACTTCAAGTCGCTCACTTCAAGTCGCTCACTTCAAGTCGCTCACTTCAAGTCGATCACTTCAAGTCGCTCACTTCAAGTCGCTCACTTCAAGTCGCGATCGACATTTTTAAGCCTGATTACTAAAAAGCGCGTTTCTCAATTTTTGACAATAAATATCACATTGACAAGAAGAGAGTAGGTTGGCTAGACGGGTACACACACTAAACATGGTCGGGAGCAGATTAAACCCACGTGAAGGTTATATGAAGGTCATTACTGAGTCGCTGCTACAAGGAAGAGTCAGCGAGCTCTGGCTGATGCTTCCAGATTGCTATCTTGCCCTCTTTGCTCGCACTGCCCGTTAGCACGTATTGATTGGACACTGCAAACATGCATCTGATGCTGTCAGAGTGGGCAGATAACTCCTACAATAATAAAATCAAAAAGTGACGGGACAAACAAAGTGCGAAGTGGTGATAGATGCAATAAGCAAACCCGCACTGTGATTCTTTGGGATCCATGGCAACGAGGGCTGTCAGAAGATGCTGTAACTTACCTCAGTGATCGGTACTGTTACTTTAGCTCAGTGATCTGGTATTGTTACTTACCTCTGTCATCTGGTATTGTTACTTACCTCAGTGATCTGGTAGTATTACTTACCTCAGTGATCTGGTACTGTTACTTACCGCAGTGATCTGGTACTGTAACTTACCTCTGTGATCTGGTACTGTAACTTACCTCTGTGATCTGGTACTGCTGAGCATTGACTAGGTAGAGCCTTGACTTATGGCTGGCCTCTCCCTCGTCTACCATAATCACTTGTCCTGCAAGTGTGCGCCTGGTAGAATAGACACACTTACACCCGATGTACAGAGAGTTACCTATAGCAATCATTGTGCTCACTCCTCTGGTATCTAGAGGTAAGATAGCACGGCGTGATCCATAATCTTTGTCCCATATCACGAGCCTCCCTACAACCGCAGAATCTAATGTGATCTAGGCGATCAGTGCTGATGTTTTAGTGGCAGAAACGAAAAGATAAGGTAAATATTCAACAAGCAGTTTCCTCCCAAAATCTGATTGAGGAATAAATGTGAAGGAGCAGACGTGAAGAAGCAGACGTAAAGAAGCAGACGTAAAGAAGAAGACGTAAAGAAGAAGACGTAAAGAAGCAGGCGTAAAGAAGCAGGCGTAAAGGAGCAGACGTAAAGGAGCAGACGTAAAGAAGCAGACGTAAAGAAGCAGACGTAAAGAAGCAGACGTAAAGGAGCAGACGTAAAGGAGCAGACGTAAAGGAGCAGACGTAAAGGAGCAGACGTAAAGGAGCAGACGTAAAGAAGCAGACGTAAAGGAGCAGGCGTAAAGAAGCAGATGTAAAAGGGCAGACGTAAAGAAGCAGACGTAAAGAAGCAGACGTAAAGAAACAGACGTAAAAGGAGCCAACATACAGTGAAAGTACCAACCAGATGTGTAAAACAAACATTAAACAGAACAGAGAAAAAATTCACAACTAAGACAAATAAAAAGAAGTAGAGGGTCAAGGGTAGATAGATGAACAGCCAATAACCTGTCTGAGAACATCCAGCCCAGATGTCACAACCGACTATACAAAAACACTCAAGCTTCATCCTTCGGTCTCTTTCATCTACATAAAACAGAGAAGAGACAACTTCTCCTTCCAATGTCATCTTCACTAAACTATCCTTGCAACAGCACCAGACCTCATCCTGTAACATATGTTAGGTTAGTGAGTGATAGCTAGGCCTATGAAGTAGCTGTGATGTCACAAGGCAGTCATTTTATCGTGTCAGAGGCTGTTTTTGCGATGTCATGGCAGACATGTTGTGGTGTCACAGGCAGACGTTTTGTGATGTCACAGGCAGACATTTTGTGATGTCACAGGCAGACATTTTGTGATGTCATGTCACAGGCAGACATTTTGTGATGTCACACACAAACACTGTGTCATGTCACAGGTAGACATTATCTGATGTCACAGGCAGTCATTGTGGTAATATTACACGCAAGCAGATTAAAAACCTATGAGCAGTTGTAATGTAATTTTTAAAACGTGATAAAAGCAGAATGAGCAGCTCAGAAGTTGAGCAAAATCTATCAAACAGGCACCAAGTACAAGCGTACTCAATGCTCTCTACCTGATGAGTTGTTACAATGAGCTAGCTCTATTCAGAGTACTTACAACAGAAATCCTTACCTGGGAGATAATTCTAAAGGAAGTGAGTATGTCATACGGACATTTTATTTTTTTGATGACTTCCAACTTGGCCGAGTTCCACAACACAAAATTGCCATTAATATCAGCACTGTTAACAGAAAATGATAAATAACCAGTTAGTTATGAGAAGTAATAAATGACCAACTGGGGAAATAATAAATAAATAAATAATCGAACTAGTAACAACCTGACAAGCACATCTGGTGTCTGAGGATGCAACTGAAGGTCCACCACGTAATCTTGGTGTTGACTGAGCACCTGGTACTCCGGAGCCTGAGGATCGTTGGTTATCACATAGATATCATTGTCAAACGAGCCGGCCCAGACACGCCTCGAGTCATAAGCTAAACATATAACCCTGAAAACAGGCAAAAAGAGTAATCATATGTACTACAATGGCTCACGCAAGAAATCTTCAACATCTGTAAGCCTGAGGGCAGACTTCTGGAGCAATGCATTGACATAGCCTGAGGGCAGACTCCTGGAGCAATGCATTGACATAGCCTGAGGGCAGACTCCTGGAGCAATGCATTGACCACAGGCCTACTGCAGAAAATCTGGTGGATTTTGGACCATTTTTCAGAATTTTATGTTGTGTTTTGTTGTTGGTGTTTGGAAGGTAAGTCATGATTTGACAGACTTGTCTTCACGTGCTGGCCTGCTGGCTCAAAAATAATTTGGGCAGCACTCCACCAAGAAATTACCAAAAAGTATACCTTCTGGGCTGTCGATACTGACCTTTTTTTATTAAAATCAGATGACTACATGAGAAGCAGCAACCTCGTGTTTCCAAATTTTGTGCTTGCAAAAGGCGCGTCACGCAAAATTTCTTCACATCACCCTAGTCTCCTAAACTAGCAAGTCCTAGTTTACGGGGGCGACAAAGGGTACTCATATCAGCTTTAAACATTATTGGTAATTCGTAACAGCCCGCGAAAAAATTTCTGAGGATACACATGAGGGGCTTCAAGAGTTTGCCGAAAAAAGTAAAAACGATGCAGCCTTGGCTACTGATTGTACTGACCGAGCACTCTCGTCAAACAGTTGGAAAGCGGCGAAATGCTTAATTATTACCGGGCACATCGCCTCTATTTTCTTCGGCAGTAATGTGTTGTGGATCCTCACAACACTAATACGGGTTAATACGATTGCTCGTGGGTTAGGATTGGTTAGTTTAGGAGATTAGGGTGGTGGTGTGAAGAAATTTTGCATGACGCGCCTTTTGCAAGCACAAAATTTGGAAACACGAGGTTGCTGCTTCTCATGTAGTCATCTGATTGTAATTAAGAAGGTCAGTATTGACAGCCGAGAGGGTTTACTTTTTGGTCTTTTCTTGGTGGGATGCTGCCCAAATTATTTTTCAGCCAGCAGGCCAGCACGTGAAGACAGGTGCGTCAGACCATGACTTACCTTCAAAACACCAACAACAAAACACAACATAAAATTCTGAAAAATGGTCTAAAATCAGCCAAATTTTCTGCAGTAGGCCTGTGGCATTGACATTGCTGTTCCACTGACATACCTGTCTGCTGCCTGAACGTAGCGAGGATAAAGTCTCCAGGATGCAGCGTCAAATATTCTAATTTTACCGTTGGACATGCCACACCAAACAGAAGGAGAGAGGTTAACCCTGTCAGAGTCTCTAAAATTGTAGAGATATGAATAGAGACAAAGTAGTTGAAATAGAAAGAAGACTAAAAAAAGCTTTGATTGCTTGCAGCTCTTTAGCATTATCTAGTTAAGAAAACTCGAAGTCCAATTCAGTGACATATTGTTCTACTGGTAAGTCATTTAGATGTATTTCCTCTTTGTATGTTTGCTTACGTGGTTCACGTTCTGCACCATCTCCACCACCACTAGTTAATGCTTCATTGATAATGTAATTTTTATAGAATACACTAATGACACGGCTGGCAACATTGAGCTGAAGGAAGTATAGCCTTGCATCGCACTAACGGAAATTGCTCACCAACTTTGTTGTGTAATACAATACAATGTGCATATATTCATGGCTGCCATTTAATTCCCCCCCCCCCCAAGTTCTCAAGTATGGGCTGTGAATGGCATGAGTTCAAGACCATCTGAAAAAGTTTTACACCAGTTTAATATAACAATCAGCACTTGAAAGCAGTCTCCCTCAGCACAACTGGGTTGGTTGGTTCAAGTGATTCTAAAGACATTTGGGCTCATCTCGGTAAGATATTTGATGGAGTCTTTTGTGAGAGCTAGAGATAGATCGAGGTACAGTTTAACTGGTAAATGAGACAAGATGGAGTCTGCTAGTTATAAGCAAACCAGTTATCTCCAATATAAGGTTTGATACGGTCGAATGAAGTCTGCAATTGTCTTCCTATCAAGATATACAGGAGCAATACCACTAAGTGCCGGTCGTTACAGTCTGTTTCAACTCGCTCGACATCAAAACCTCAAGTAAGTGAACAGTTTCATCAAGTTTACCCAGCCCGTGTTCTAGAATGCGCTTATATTACTAAATTGCATTTTTATGCAATATATTTTTTAGCCATTCCTCATGTTTAATTTTCCCCAGCAGCTGTAACTTTGTCTGAGAAAAGACATGAAGCCAAGTAGCTGCATTTATTATCAAAATAACCATTTGAATAAAAAAGTTTCATTAACCTCACACCGTGTTCTGTTCGAGGGCCGATTGTAAGTTGCCTTGTCCATCAGCTTTTATTTGGTCAATTCACATGTTAACTTTGAATCGCTTTTTTATCTTTAGTTTTTGCTCAAATATTTGTGTTTTGTTCATGTTGTTTTGTTTTCAAGTCACAAACATAGCTCATGCTTGTGGTTACTAAAAAAGAATTGCTGACACTACTCCGAAAAATGCCATACCAGCACAAATACGCAAAAATACTATAGACCACACATGTAGTGACACGTAGTGACAGGTAGGGATATAAAAAACTATGTAGTGACATTTTAGACCACCCTCAAACTGACCTTGATATGCTAGTAGATTTATAGCTAGTAGATGACTGATTAACACCAGGTAAGTACATGATGCACTCCACTGATCCATTGTCCAACTCGTCTGCATTTGGGTTCAATTTGTATAGCAGAATATCTGCAACAACAGCAGTAGATATATCTCTATGGATATATGTCTATGTATTCTATCTGTTTATGGATATAAGTCTATCAATATATGTCTATGTATACCATATGTCTATGTGTACCATATGGCTGTAGATATATGTCTATGTATACCATATGTCTATGTGTACCATATGTCTATGTGTATCATGTCTATGGATATATGTCTATGTATACCATATGTCTATGGATATATGTCTATGCATACCATATGTCTATGAATATATGTCTATGGATAGTTAGTTAGAGTGTTTTTAATGATGAAAAGCTGGAGCAAACAGATTGATCACCAGGCTTTGATCAGTCATTGCCAATTTAGGTAAACAGCTTTCCACAGCGTGAGTAAAGTGAAAGCTGTTGATGTGTGATAAAAATGTTTTAAATTGACTTGCTACAGAAGAGGTTGCCTATAATTTGACTATTTCAATCTAATTAAAACAGGTAAATAGTATTCGAATGAGATAATAATCTGAACAATATTTCAAACCTGTTAGATATTCATATTTATAATACACAAACCAACTAGATATGAATTGGCAGTTATTACATAGTTAACATTGTTAGTAGTTGTAAGTTATGTTACTAACAGACAAGCTGACAACGGTTAACTATTATCTCATTGGACAACATTCCTTATAGCAGACATAGGCCAGCGCAACTGATCAACCAATCGTATTTTGTAGATTCCCTGGAGTATATTAATTCAGACAAAAAGAGAGACAACATAGAACAACGGGCATGCTTGCCCACCCCACAAACACATTTACCTTTGAGTTCCAGCATGAGCTACGGCTAAACTAAAGGAACAATGCGTTGAATGCTCATCATGTATGGTGAGTAGAAATGAAAGAAATGGAATAGCAGAGTAAATGCCTGGGTGGGCAATGATACCCGGATATGAGCATTAACATTTTGTAAACTGTAAAACATCAAAGTGAAAACAATTTATTTTACAGTGCTCAAAAAAATCTACAAAAAACTATTCACCAACCTTTCGTTGCGTCACAAGAAATCAAAAACTCATGTTTTGTCTCTGGTTTAGAGTAATATGACAAGATATCAATGGCTTTGCTCAAGTTCTCCGAATGAAGACATCGAGGAGATTGTATTTTAGAGCTAGAGATCAGTGCATCCAGCAGAAGCGTGTTCTGTGTGGCTTGCTGCATGAGGAATGAGTCACGCGAGTTTGTAGATATCAGCTAGGAAAAGATTGAATAGAAATAAGTTACAAGTAAATATAGCAATGCAGAAATTTCTTCCCCAAAAGAGCACACAACTCCACATATTAATAATAGTTTGCGCCTTGTGACGTCAAACACAAAAAGATTAGGCCAGGCAAAAAAAGTTGAACTTTCTGTTTCAAAAGTAATGTTTTTGTAGAAATTCTATGATGTGCATACCTTCAACGGGAATCTTCAATTATTGACTGACGCGAAGAAAAGAAAAAACCGAACTGGGTATTTGTATCCAACCAACAAAGACTTGGCTAAAAGTCAAACTGTAACACATAATATTTTACCTTGCCTCCAATGAGCTCATTGAGAAGGATCTGCCAGGTGGCGCTTTCACCCTCCAGGAACAGGTTGACCGGTTTGACTAAGTCTTTGATTGTCACCTTGAGACATTCAACTGGAGTGAGAATAACTAGTGCACTGTCTACTTGCAGCTCTGTGTGGGGAAATTACAATAACTGTGGTGGGTAGATTATAGAGATATTACAGTAGATATAGTAGTACAAACAATAGAGAGATTACAGTAGATATAGTAGTACAAACAATAGAGAGATTACAGTAGATATAACAGTGCAGACAATAGAGATATTACAGTAGATACAGTAGTACAAACAATAGAGAGATTACAGTAGATATAACAGTGCAGACAATAGAGATATTACAGTAGATATAGTAGTACAAACAATAGAGAGATTACAATAGATATAACAGTGCAGACAATAAAGAGATTACAGCAGATATAGTAGTACAGACAATAGAGAGATTACAGTAGATATAGTAGTACAAACAATAGATTACAGTAGATATAGTAGTACAAACAATAGAGAAATTACAGTAGATACAGTAGTACAAACAATAGAGAGATTACAGTAGATATAGTAGTACAAACAATAGAGAGATTACAGTAGATATAGTAGTACAAACAATAGAGATATTACAGTAGATATAACAGTGCAGACAATAGAGATATTACAGTAGATATAGTAGTACAAACGATAGAGAGATTACAGTAGATATAACAGTGCAGACAATAGAGATATTACAGTAGATATAGTAGTACAAACAATAGAGAGATTACAATAGATATAACAGTGCAGACAATAGAGATATTACAGTAGATATAGTAGTACAAACAATAGAGAGATTACAGTAGATATAGCAGTGCAGACAATAGAGATATTACAGTAGATATAGTAGTACAAACAATAGAGAGATTACAATAGATATAACAGTGCAGACAATAGAGATATTACAGTAGATATAGTAGTACAAACAATAGAGAGATTACAGTAGATATAGTAGTACAAACAATAGAGAGATTACAGTAGATATAACAGTGCAGACAATAGAGATATTACAGTAGATATAGTAGTACAGACAATAGATATATTACAGTAGATATAGTAGTACAAACAATAGAGATATTACTGTAGATATAGTAGCACAAACAATAGAGATATTACAGTAGATATAGCAGTACAAACAATATAGATATTACAGTAGATACAGTAGTACAAACAATAGAGAGATTACAGTAGATACAGTAGTACAAACAATAGAGAGATTACAGTAGATATAGTAGTACAAACAATAGAGAGATTACAGTAGATATAACAGTGCAAACAATAGAGATATTACAGTAGATATAGTAGTACAGACAATAGATATATTACAGTAGATATAGTAGTACAAACAATAGAGATATTACTGTAGATATAGTAGCACAAACAATAGAGATATTACAGTAGATATAGCAGTACAAACAATATAGATATTACAGTAGATACAGTAGTACAAACAATAGAGAGATTACAGTAGATACAGTAGTACAAACAATAGAGAGATTACAGTAGATATAGTAGTACAAACAATAGAGAGATTACAGTAGATATAACAGTGCAAACAATAGGGATATTACAGTAGATATAGTAGTACAAACAATAGAGAGATTACAGTAGATATAGTAGTACAAACAATAGAGAGATTACAGTAGATATAACAGTGCAGACAATAGAGATATTACAGTAGATATAGTAGTACAGACAATAGATATATTACAGTAGATATAGTAGTACAAACAATAGAGAGATTACAGTAGATATAGTAGTACAAACAATAGAGATATTACAGTAGATATAGTAGTACAAACAATAGAGAGATTACAATAGATATAACAGTGCAGACAATAGAGATATTACAGTAGATATAGTAGTACAAACAATAGAGATATTACAGTAGATATAGCAGTGCAGACAATAGAGAGATTACAGTAGATATAGTAGTACAAACAATAGAGATATTACAGTAGATATAGCAGTACAAACAATAGAGATATTACAGTAGATATAGTAGTACAAACAGTTGAGAGATTACAGTAGATATAGTAGTACAAACAATAGAGAGATTACAGTAGATATAACAGTGCAGACAATAGAGATATTACAGTAGATATAGTAGTACAAACAATAGAGATATTACAGTAGATATTGCAGTTCAAACAATAGAGAGATTACAGTAGATATAGTAGCACAAACAATAGAGATATTACAGTAGATATAGTAGTACAAACGATAGAGATATTACAGTAGATATAGTAGCACAAACAATAGAGATATTACAGTAGATATAGTAGTACAAACAATAGAGATATTACAGTACATATAACAGTACAAACAATAGAGAGATTACAGTACATATAACAGTACAAACAATAGAGAGATTACAGTAGATATAGCAGTGCAGACAATAGAGAGATTACAGTAGATATAGTAGTACAAACAATAGAGATATTACAGTAGATATTGCAGTTCAAACAATAGAGAGATTACGGTAGATATAGTAGCACAAACAATAGAGATATTACAGTAGATATAGTAGTACAAACGATAGAGAGATTACAGTAGATATAGCAGTGCAGACAATAGAGAGATTACAGTAGATATAGTAGTACAAACAATAGAGAGATTACAGTAGATATAGCAGTACAAACAATAGAGATATTACAGTAGATACAGTAGTACAAACAATAGAGAGATTACAGTAGATATAGTAATACAAACAATATAGAGATTACAGTAGATATAGCAGTGCAGACAATAGAGAGATTACAGTAGATATAGTAGTACAAACAATAAAGAGATTACAGTAGATATAATAGTACAAACAATAGAGATATTACAGTAGATACAGTAGTGCAGACAATAGAGAGATTACAGTAGATATAGCAGTACAGACAATAGAGAGATTACAGTAGATATAGCAGTACAAACAATAGAGAGATTACAGTAGATATAGCAGTGCAGACAACTTACTGGTGATTTGACTCAATCTAGAGATTTGTTTCACTGCCTCCATCTTACAACCACTTTTGAGCAGGAGTATGCTGCTGGTGGTGAGTACAACGTGCCCCAATCCAAAGTCGGTTCGTACCAGACATGATGATACCTAAATTGTTGTACATAAAATGGTCAAAAAACTAAAAACTACAATTGTAGAAAAAGTCAAATATATTCATTAATGTCTAGACAAACCTTGAGTACAGTAACATCGGACAGCTCGGAAGATTTAGCGCTCAATGTAGTCTCCATATCTCTACAGCTAGCCTCATTGTCCTTCCAACATTCGTAGAATACTTTAAGATGTTCTGGTTCCACAGCGACTCCGGTACCTACCGTGTAGAACATAGTCTAAACAATCATGTATTAAATCTGTAACTAATTTAAAAAATAAATGTATCATAATAATTATTATTTTATGTGATGAGAAGTTTTTAACAATGTGCTGATGTTGCCCATCCAACGTTTCAATGAAGATTGACAGTAAATATTTCGTCGTAACAATTTACAAAAATGTTGAAAAAGAAAATTAAATGAATAATTGATAATCTCGATTGACACAAAAACTTATGTGTCTGAGTCAACATTAATTATTATCAAACTGATATTTTATGATACCGATTTTATTATTTAATCAAAATCAAACCAAAACCTTCACATCTTAATTTAAAATTAAATATGATGCCGGAAAGCATGACTCAAAATAAATTATTTAATCTATCAACTAAAATGATAATGTTTGATTTTAAAAGTATTTTGATTAAACTATAAAGAAAACTTGATATCATAAAAATTAAACACTGAACAAATAAAAGGTTTGCCTGAAACACACGATTATGTGACAAACTAACGCGCAGGCTAATAATTTTGCTATTCGATGACGCAATGCACTCACCCAATGACAAGGCCTGGTATAATCTGTTTATAGACTCTCTGCCCACAGCTAAATCTAACCTCTCAGCATACTTAGAGAAATCAGCCTCAGTTACAGCGACCTTGGGTAAACTCTCAAGGTCAACCTTCACATCTGTTATGTAGTTCTTTCTCTGATGCTGCGAGTCTAACAGCAATCCTGCAATACAGATATATAGTTATTCCTGCCATTTACCTGCGTCTTGTGTATATCTAGGAAAATGGACTTTACCACTGAACATCACTCATAGAGAGACCATTACCCTAGGGAGACTTACCTCTGTAGAGATGGACATACCTCTGTAGAGAGAGACTTACCTCTGTAGAGAGAGACTTACCTCTGTAGAGAGAGACTTACCTCTGTAGAGAGAGACTTGCCTCTGTAGAGAGAGACATACCTCTGTAGAGAGAGACTTACCTGTAGAGAGAGACTTACCTGTAGAGAGAGACTTACCTCTGTAGAGAGAGACTTACCTCCGTAGAGAGAGACTTACCTCTGTAGAGAGAGACTTACCTCTGTAGAGAGAGACTTACCTCTGTAGAGAGAGACTTACCTCTGTAGAGAGAGACTTACCTCTGTAGAGAGAGACTTACCTCTGTAGAGAGAGACTTACCTCCGTAGAGAGAGACTTACCTCCGTAGAGAGAGACTTACCTCTGTAGAGAGAGACTTACCTCTGTAGAGAGAGACTTACCTCTGTAGAGAGAGACTTACCTCTGTAGAGAGAGACTTACCTCTGTAGAGAGAGACTTACCTCCGTAGAGAGAGACTTACCTCTGTAGAGAGAGACTTACCTCTGTAGAGAGATCGGTGTTGGGGAAGAACAACCTCCAAGATGTCTTCAGGGTATTCAACGCTAGTCAAAGCTTTCACAATCTCAGCTGTGGGGAAGAGCGCGCAGTCCATAGAGTACAACTCTCCAAAACTGTTGAGCGCTGTTAAATACAAGTACGATAGATCTATGGATAGAGCGATGTCAAGTACAAATAAAGTAGATCTATGGATAGAGGGATGCCAAGTACAAATAGAGCAGATCTATGGATAAAGCAATGCAATGGGACCACAGGTTATCACAGCTACAGATGTATACCTTTGGTTAGCTCTCCCTTCTGAAGTCGAATGGCTCCAATAATGTAGAGCGCTGTCGCTCTGCTAGACTTGGCGCTGCCATTTAAACCTGAGAATGCTGACAGATTCAGCACGCTGTCGTCCTGTAATAAAACAACTGAGCATGTGCCATTTTATTGGATTGCTATCGCACAGTGCTCCTAAATACATCATACGAGCGGTATTAAAGCATCACGTGTGATACATCATAGAATTGGTACTGTAACGCCATGTGATACATCATATGATTGGTACTGCAATGCCGTGTGATACATCATAGGATTGGTACTGCAATGCCGTGTGATACATCATAGAATTGGCACTGCAACGCCATGTGATACATCATAGGATTGGTACTGCAACGCCGTGTGATACATCATAGGATTGGTACTGCAACGCCGTGTGATACATCATAGAATTGGTACTGCAACGCCATGTGATACATCATAGGACTGGTACTGTAACGCCACGTGATACATCATAGGATTGGTACTGCAACGCCGTGTGATACATCATAGGATTGGTACTGCAATGCCGTGTGATACATCATAGAATTGGCACTGCAACGCCATGTGATACATCATAGGATTGGTACTGCAACGCCGTGTGATACATCATAGAATTGGTACTGCAACGCCATGTGATACATCATAGGACTGGTACTGTAACGCCACGTGATACATCATAGAATTGGCATCGTAAGGTCATGAGAGACATCATAGGTTTAGTTTTGTAGTGGACAATTACTATATCATAGGTGCTGCTGAAGCGGTACATAGAATACATCAGTCTATAAGAGAACGACTTTAACGGCACTCACGGAGTTTCGCGTCATAAGGATGCCACTGCGGGGTAACAACAAACTTACCATCGTTAATAAAAGTTTCCAAAACCTGGCTTTGCAAAAACGGCGTATGGAAAGTTGAACCGTAGTAATTATTTGCGGTTTTGCATCTGTTAATTAAGAAGACAACTCCTTTCAAATAAGTAATCAGCAAATCATTATTTTAAGGTACCGACTCTTGTTTGCGCATATGTCAGGAGTTGTCCTCTCATAGCATGTAGATAATTCGAAGTTGAGCGGTCAGTGATGTAGAGAGCAATAAAAGCAGCATTACCTGAAACTGCTCCAGTGTGAGCATGTAGGGAAGATTAAATGTCCGACAGCTATTCTCAAACTGTATAGCTATCAGTGACCTTTTCTTAGGGGACTGCATACTTCTAGAGGTACGGCTAGTTGTCCTCCTACTACTCTGATCTTTCTCTAAGGCTACAGTGCAGACGTAACAAAATCAAAGATACTAGTAGTGAAATATTCTCGAGTAAATGCCAGCAATGGAAGTTAATAAAAGACTCATGTATGACTGAAACCTTTGGCAGTCCACAGATACGGTGCCTCGTCAGCAAAGATGTCTCTGAGGAAAGCCTTAAACATGGTCGTCTCTACCAGATTCTTATAAAACTGTTGGTCTTCACTGAGCTGACTGGACAAGTATGTCGTCTAAAGACAATAGTCATTCATGTGAACGGATGTTACGTAATAGCCAAGTTACTTATAATTACAGTTAGCATCATTGGGCCATTATTGTTATTAGTAATATTATTATTAATAATAATTAATTATTATAAATAATAATTAATTATTACCACTATTATTAGTATTAACATCCTTTTTATTGGAATTTTGAATGAACATAGACAGGAATAAACATCAAAAAGAATTAATGCAGACATAGCTGGAATAAACGTGGACACATCCTGGAATGAACGTTAACAGACCTGGAATCAATGTTGACTATGTTAGAGAGAAGAAAATTCAACATTCATTCTTGGAATGTCGACATTCATTCCTGGGGGACAAATACACTACCATCTCAACGTTCCAAGAATAAAAAATTCACAACTTCTGGAATGAAAATCGAAACGTATTTTTTATATGTCACCTAGAAATAATGTAGACACATCCGGGATCAAATGTCAAAAATTTCTACTTTATAGCACAGTCGACATTCGTTCCACGTCTGTCGGCATTCATTCCAGGATGTGTCTGTGTATTTCTGTATTCATGTCAACATTCATTCCTGTCTATGTCTATTCCCGTCTATGTCTATTCCTGTCTATGTCTATTCCTGTCTATGTCTATTCCTGTCTATGTCCATTCCTGTCTATGTCTATTCCTGTCTATGTCTATTCCTATCTATGTCTATTCCTGTCTATGTCTATTCCTGTCTATGTCTATTCCTGTCTATGTCCATTCCTGTCTATGTCTATTCCTGTCTATGTCCATTCCTGTCTATGTCTATTCCTGTCTATGTCTATTCCTATCTATGTCTATTCCTGTCTATGTCTATTCCTGTCTATGTCCATTCCTGTCTATGTCCATTCCTGTCTATGTCTATTCCTGTCTATGTCTATTCCTGTCTATGTCTATTCCTGTCTATGTCCATTCCTGTCTATGTCTATTCCTGTCTATGTCTATTCCTATCTATGTCTATTCCTGTCTATGTCTATTCCTGTCTATGTCTATTCCTGTCTATGTCTATTCCTGTCTATGTCTATTCCTATCTATGTCTATTCCTGTCTATGTCCATTCCTGTCTATGTCTATTCCTGTCTATGTCTATTCCTGTCTATGTCTATTCCTGTCTATGTCCATTCCTGTCTATGTCCATTCCTGTCTATGTCTATTCCTGTCTATGTCTATTCCTGTCTATGTCTATTCCTGTCTATGTCCATTCCTGTCTATGTCTATTCCTGTCTATGTCTATTCCTATCTATGTCTATTCCTGTCTATGTCTATTCCTGTCTATGTCTATTCCTGTCTATGTCTATTCCTGTCTATGTCTATTCCTATCTATGTCTATTCCTGTCTATGTCCATTCCTGTCTATGTCTATTCCTGTCTATGTCTATTCCTGTCTATGTCTATTCCTGTCTATGTCTATTCCTGTCTATGTCCATTCCTGTCTATGTCTATTCCTGTCTATGTCCATTCCTGTCTATGTCTATTCCTGTCTATGTCTATTCCTGTCTATGTCTATTCCTGTCTATGTCCATTCCTGTCTATGTCTATTCCTGTCTATGTCTATTCCTATCTATGTCTATTCCTGTCTATGTCTATTCCTGTCTATGTCTATTCCTGTCTATGTCTATTCCTGTCTATGTCTATTCCTGTCTATGTCTATTCCTGTCTATGTCTATTCCTGTCTATGTCTATTCCTGTCTATGTTTATTCCAAATTCCCATTATCATATACATTTTACCCATTCCTACCACTTCACAAAACAAACCCGCAGCTACTTACCTTATTAAAAAACTTTTGATCAGTGATGATGTGTTCATAGACATCAGAAAAGAGATCAGCCATCATTGACAAGCCTGCATCCAGTATATCAACATTTAGACGTCTGTAGAAGTCCTCCTTGGCTCTGATTGGATCTCCTATAACCTTACCTAAGCTCGATAGTTCAAAGTTCATTGACGTGTCTAGTATCTACGTACAGTATATAATAGCCGGGTACAGTATAGCAGCTCGTAATAAAACTTAAAATTCTCAAAACTAGACGCCATTTCTGTGCACTTACCCGAGCACAAAACTTTCCCGCTGCCTTGAGAGGCAGCAAACAATTCCATTCATCATTAGTTGTTTGCGTGACGCTCCCCTCATTCAAGTCTACGATGACCAGCCCTTCCACCATCTTTATTGTGGAAATGTAGTCACTGTGACATCCCATCACAAAATAGCCTGGGGCCTCAACAAGCCCCAACATTCCAGCATGCAATATGGGCACATACATAGATTGCCATCTGGAAAAAGTATTGTGTAGATTAGGAGTTGCCCACTCAGCACGGAGGAAGATAACTCCTTAAAGATAAGATATGTACAAAGACTACCTGAATGGGTAGATCAGGTGCATAATAGTTTCCTGAGCGAGGGTGAGCAGGGCATAGCAGGAGGAGATAAAAACCAGTCTCTCTTCCTGCAAGAGTGCAGATATAACTCTGCAGACGCTCTCTGGTTTAAGGAGGGAGAATAGTAGACTCATGTTTAAATCGGCAACAGGACGTGAAGGATAAGAGGCTGGGTGAACCGTTAGCCGCATGCCATGTTTGCGTGCCTGAAAAATGAGTTTTGACAAACATAGATTTATAGTTGATTGCGCAAAATATAGTGTAGGTAACTAACATACGGTATGGAATTACTAGCATACAAAATAAAAGATTACTAACATATAATATGTAATATTACTATTATATAATATATACTATACTACAACACAATGTATGTGAACTACAAGAATACACTAGGTATAAATCACAAGTACATGTATAAAATATTATTTTATCATCATATAGTACATAACATAACTAGCGTGTAATATAATAATACAAGTATATATAACACTATATTACTAGTATATATGACATACAGTCTTGTTAGAATATAAAATATTACCAACAGTTAACATACACATTATATTACTAGTGCATATATCATGTACTATTGCTAGCATATATTACATAATGTTAACAACATTTAGTATGCGGAGTTGCTTGTGCAAGGTAACAATTTCAAGTGAAAGGTGAAAAGAAAAGAACACCAAACCACAGAGAATACCACAGCAAATGTTTGCCAAGTGCGCAGCAGCAAAAAATAGTGAACTAGTGAACGAGGTGTTTATCTTCACTGCATAAACCTTCACAAAACTTGGGGGTGAGGAAAAATGGGGAGGGGTGGGGCAAAATAAGGAGGGTAGGAGGGGTGGGAAGGTATGAGGAGGGAGGGGAGGGAGGGGGAGGGAGGGGAGGGAGGGGGAGGGAGGAGGAGGGAGGGTCGGAGGGATAATGGAAGGGATGGGTAGGTATGGAGAGAGAGGGAGGCAGGGAGGGAGGATGGTGGGAGGGATAGGGAAGGAAAGGGAGGGGGAGGGGAGGGGGAGGGTGGGGCAGGGAGGGAGGGAGGGATGGGGAGTGGTGGAGAGGGAGGGAGGATGGGAGGGTGAGGGAGGGTGGGGGAGGGATGGGGAGAGCAGGAATAGTGAGACGGTGCCCCTCTAATGTTATGTAGATTCATGCAGTTAGACCAAGCAGCTTATAAAAAGAATTTACCAACAGAGAAAGTTCTAGTAATGTACAGATAATCAGCGAGAATAACTCATACCTACACCATTGACTTCCGTCCATACAGAAGAAGTTGTACAATTTTTTATATAGATATCAATTATACATTTATTTTGTATTAATGAATGGTTCATTGTCCACATTTGCAGACATATTTGAGCAAGGATGAATTCATTTTACAAAAAAAATGATAATGGAGAATACATGTCATCACTTTCCACGATTTCAAAAGTTATCATGATTGTACAAAAGCATAACTTCATTTTTCCACTATTCTGAGAAAAGTGAGACCACCCAGTGTGAATTCAGCTCATAATGACAACACAGATAAAACATCTCTATGGCAGCCAAGCCTGGTGGAGTTAGTAGCATTACTAGAACTTGACTCTGTTACAACACAGGCACTTACTTTATGGATGATGTGGGTCTGACGACAAATAAACATGCAAAGATCACATTATATACAGAGTACAGTACAGGTACATGCAGGACAAAGGCGTACACAGAATAACAGACAGACAACTACAAAGTGCATGCAACTAGTGTCAGCCAGAACAGCTCTATCAATAGGTAGACGGAGTTACATAAGGTGGGCGGAGTTGATTTAGGTGGGTGGAGTTTATTAATGTGGGCGGAGTTAATTAAGGTGGGCGGAGTTAATCACGGTGGAGTAATCAATTATGGTGAGACAAGTGAAATAGAGCTGGTGGGGGGAGTTACTTATAGTGGGCGGAGTCAAGTATAGTGGGTGGAGTCAATTATAGTGGGCGGAGTCAAATATAGTGGGTGGAGTCAAATATAGTGGGTGGGGCCATATATATTGTTGGGGTTATTTGTAATGGGCAGGCATTGAACTTTATGTACAAAAAGAGAGCCATCCTGCCTGCTATTGCGACACAAACTAAACAAAGTGATAAATAGCAATTTCTTTCAGTTTTACATGAAGATAAACTGCAGCAGACAATGCTTTTGCTAGCAAAGAACTCTTTGACACGGAGATGCAAGAAGACATTCGCCACTGCATACCTATCCACTACCCAGAACTCACCACTATACTACCCAGAATTCACCACTATACTACCCAGAATTCACCACTATACTACCCAGAATTCACCTCTACACGTGAGAAAGAATTAAAGAGCAACATTAAAGATCGCATTCATTTCAATATAACAGCCAAGTATGACATTAGAAACAACAATGGTGGTAGAGAGCATGAGATGAGTATGTACTTCTAATACTGTTAGTATTGCATACAAATGACAAGATCGTCTGATCTTATGTCAACATCACCTAATATAACATAAACTACACGCATTGTGTGTCCACTGTATAGATAGAGTGCTAGAGTTTTGAAATGACCAAATAGACATATGGACCTATGCATACACTCGCATAGACATGTAAATAAATGTTAATCTGTGTATTTTGAATAAACAATAAGGAATCTCTGACAGTTTGGTCATGTCTCTGCCTTGAGGTAGGACCAGTAACTAGTAACTTATATCTAATAAATTTTGTGTGTTGAGCGAGAAAGACTCACCTGAAATGTAAGAGAGAGGTCTCCCCCAGCTGGAGGCACTGGCACATTGGTGAGAACCAGCGCCATCTGCTTCACCTGATCATCCAGGTCGGTGAAGTTTGGTTGGATGGCAGAATACAGCTCTGTGAGGCAACGCTGTAACGCGATCATACATGGAGTGATACCACCATAGAGTTATACCATTCATAGAGTTATACCACACATAGAGTTATACCACACAGAGAGACATAGCTCACATAGAGTTATACCATTCATTGAGTTATACCACACAGAGAGTCATACCACACAGAGAGTTATACCACACATAGAGCTATACCACACATAGAGCTATACCACACATAGAGTTATACCACACAGAGAGTTATACCACACAGAGAGTTATACCATTCATAAAGTTATACCACACATAGAAGTATACCACACATAGAGTGATACCACAAAAAGATCAAACTAACAGTAACAAAGCTGCCATCACCTGCAAAGTGTCATAGTAGGGGTATGATGAGACGAGGACCACACAACATGGAACAAACACCTTCACAGCATGTTTAAAGGAGTAGGTGATGCTGTCAGGACCACCTAGGATGTAACCTGAAACAACAACTCACAATTAACATACAAATAAGGGACTTCTATAGCCACAAAACCCCAAATATCGAATAATAGTAGTGAGACTTATTCGAACATTTCATCTGTTACGCTATAAAATGTACATTCTATATCCAGAAGCGTATCCTTTGGAATTCAGTAGAAATATAATTAATAAACAACAATAATAATTAAATAAAAGAAATGGTGAGATTTAGCTGAAGCTAGAGATTAAATGTTAAGAGAAAACTTTGTAATATCATATCAATAACAAAAACAGAATGATGTGCGACATTTATATCCACTAGTTACTACTCATTGCTATCACAAGTTATAAGAATCGCTCGGTCTCTAAAGAAGGAGCCAAAACCAGTGACAATATGAGGGTCGATACTAGAATATTCTGATTCCGCATTCATTTTCTCAGACAGAAACCTTGAGAGGATAAGTGTTGTTAATATCTACATTTGCAAAACTTTTTCCACACTTAATATTACTATCATTATTATTATTGTTGTTATTACTGTTGTTATTATCGTTGATGTTATTTTTGTTATTACTGTTGCTATTATTGTCGACGTTATTTTTGTTATTACTGTTGTATTATTGTTGATGTTATTGCTGTTATTACTGTTGTTATTATTGTTGATGTTATTTTTGTTATTACTGTTGCTATTATTGTCGACGTTATTGTTGTTATTACTGTTGTATTATTGTTGATGTTATTGTTGTTATTACTGTTGTTATTATTGTTGATGTTATTGTTGTTATTACTGTTGTTATTATTGCTGTTATTACTGTTATTATTATCGTTGATGATATTATCATTATTATTTATGGGTTAAGCCAAGGCAAGTCGATCTGGTACGTTCACTGCCATGTGTCTAGACCAACAACAAGACTGAGATGAACTAACCGGAGCGAACCAGAGTAGTATATATACCTATACAGCTCCGGAGCTAACCAGAGTAGTATATATATCTATACAGCTCCAGAGCTAACCAGAGTAGTATATATATCTATACAGCTCCTGAGCTAACCAGAGTAGTATATATATCTATACAGCTCCAGAGCTAACCAGAGTAGTATATATATCTATACAGCTCCTGAGCTAACCAGAGTAGTATATATACCTATACAGCTCCGGAGCCAACCAGAGTAGTATATATATCTATACAGCTCCTGAGCTAACCAGAGTAGTATATATACCTATACAGCTCCTGAGCTAACCAGAGTAGTATATATACCTATACAGCTCCGGAGCCAACCAGAGTAGTATATATATCTATACAGCTCCTGAGCTAACCAGAGTAGTATATATACCTATACAGCTCCTGAGCTAACCAGAGTAGTATATATACCTATACAGCTCCGGAGCCAACCAGAGTAGTATATATACCTATACAGCTCCAGAGCTAACCAGAGTAGTATATATACCTATACAGCTCCTGAGCTAACCAGAGTAGTATATATACCTATACAGCTCTGGAGCTAACCAGAGTAGTATATATACCCATACAGCTCCGGAGCTAACCAGAGTAGTATATATACCTATACAGCTCTGGAGCTAACCAGAGTAGTATATATATCTATACAGCTCTGGAGCTAACCAGAGTAGTATATATATCTATACAGCTCCGGAGCTAACCAGAGTAGTATATATACCTATACAGCTCCTGAGCTAACCAGAGTAGTATATATACCTATACAGCTCCGGAGCTAACCAGAGTAGTATATATATCTATACAGCTCTGGAGCTAACCAGAGTAGTATATATACATATACAGCTCCGGAGCTAACCAGAGTAGTATATATATCTATACAGCTCTGGAGCTAACCAGAGTAGTATATATATCTATACAGCTCTGGAGCTAACCAGAGTAGTATATATATCTATACAGCTCCTGAGCTAACCAGAGTAGTATATATACCCATACAGCTCCGGAGCTAACCAGAGTAGTATATATATCTATATGGCTCCTGAGCTAACCAGAGTAGTATATATACCTATACAGCTCCTGAGCTAACTAGAGTAGTATATATACCTATACAGCTCTGGAGCTAACCAGAGTAGTATATATACCTATACAGCTCCGGAGCTAACCAGAGTAGTATATATATCTATACAGCTCTGGAGCTAACCAGAGTAGTATATATATCTATACAGCTCCTGAGCTAACCAGAGTAGTATATATACCCATACAGCTCCGGAGCTAACCAGAGTAGTATATATATCTATATGGCTCCTGAGCTAACCAGAGTAGTATATATACCTATACAGCTCCTGAGCTAACTAGAGTAGTATATATACCTATACAGCTCTGGAGCTAACCAGAGTAGTATATATACCTATACAGCTCCGGAGCTAACCAGAGTAGTATATATATCTATACAGCTCTGGAGCTAACCAGAGTAGTATATATATCTATACAGCTCTGGAGCTAACCAGAGTAGTATATATACCTATACAGCTCCTGAGCTAACTAGAGTAGTATATATACCTATACAGCTCTGGAGCTAACCAGAGTAGTATATATACCTATACAGCTCCTGAGCTAACCAGAGTAGTATATATACCTATACAGCTCCTGAGCTAACCAGAGTAGTATATATACCTATACAGCTCCTGAGCTAACCAGAGTAGTATATATACCTATACAGCTCCTGAGCTAACCAGAGTAGTATATATATCTATACAGCTCCGGAGCTAACCAGAGTAGTATATATATCTATACAGCTCCTGAGCTAACCAGAGTAGTATATATATCTATACAGCTCCTGAGCTAACCAGAGTAGTATATATACCTATACAGCTCTGGAGCTAACCAGAGTAGTATATATACCTATACAGCTCCGGAGCCAACCAGAGTAGTATATATACCCATACAGCTCCTGAGCTAACCAGAGTAGTATATATACCTATACAGCTCTGGAGCTAACCAGAGTAGTATATATACCTATACAGCTCCGGAGCTAACCAGAGTAGTATATATACCTATAGAGCTCCTGAGCTAACCAGAGTAGTATATATACCTATACAGCTCTGGAGCTAACCAGAGTAGTATATATACCTATACAGCTCCAGAGCTAACCAGAGTAGTATATATACCTATACAGCTCCGGAGCTAACCAGAGTAGTATATATACCTATACAGCTCCTGAGCTAACCAGAGTAGTATATATACCTATACAGCTCCGGAGCTAACCAGAGTAGTATATATATCTATACAGCTCTGGAGCTAACCAGAGTAGTATATATACCTATACAGCTCCGGAGCTAACCAGAGTAGTATATATATCTATACAGCTCTGGAGCTAACCAGAGTAGTATATATATCTATACAGCTCTGGAGCTAACCAGAGTAGTATATATATCTATACAGCTCCTGAGCTAACCAGAGTAGTATATATACCCATACAGCTCCGGAGCTAACCAGAGTAGTATATATATCTATATGGCTCCTGAGCTAACCAGAGTAGTATATATACCTATACAGCTCCTGAGCTAACTAGAGTAGTATATATACCTATACAGCTCTGGAGCTAACCAGAGTAGTATATATACCTATACAGCTCCAGAGCTAACCAGAGTAGTATATATACCTATACAGCTCCGGAGCTAACCAGAGTAGTATATATACCTATACAGCTCTGGAGCTAACCAGAGTAGTATATATACCTATACAGCTCCGGAGCTAACCAGAGTAGTATATATATACCTATACAGCTCCTGAGCTAACCAGAGTAGTATATATATCTATACAGCTCCTGAGCTAACCAGAGTAGTATATATATCTATACAGCTCCTGAGCTAACCAGAGTAGTATATATACCTATACAGCTCCGGAGCTAACCAGAGTAGTATATATACCTATACAGCTCCTGAGCTAACCAGAGTAGTATATATATCTATACAGCTCCTGAGCTAACCAGAGTAGTATATATACCTATACAGCTCTGGAGCTAACCAGAGTAGTATATATACCTATACAGCTCCGGAGCTAACCAGAGTAGTATATTATATACCTATACAGCTCTGGAGCTAACCAGAGTAGTATATATACCCATACAGCTCCGGAGCTAACCAGAGTAGTATATATATCTATACAGCTCTGGAGCTAACCAGAGTAGTATATATACCTATACAGCTCCTGAGCTAACCAGAGTAGTATATATACCCATACAGCTCCGGAGCTAACCAGAGTAGTATATATACCTATACAGCTCCGGAGCTAACCAGTGTAGTATATATACCTATACAGCTCTGGAGCTAACCAGTCAGTATTTTGCACCGAGAACACCAATCACAATTACAATCACTTTGGTTTCTGTTCCACAGTCTGTTTACTTCTATTGCTAGGTCCCCCTACTTGGCCATCTTTCCATGTCCTTATCTAAAATCTCCTGATAAAGCGATGTCAACTGTCATGGTCTACAACTTACTCTTCTCAACAACAATGTCACGTTTCCTAGCTTCAATCACTCAGCCAGCGTGTATATGGAAATCCCACAGTATCTTGGCGTTGTCATTTTCAAGAACTGGTTCAGCTCTATAGTCATACCAGTTCTCAGAAAGTATAAATTCATATATCGCAGTGAATAATAATTATTATTATTATTGTTATAACAATTATCGTTGTTGTTACTAATCCTAAAATTATTTTTATTGTTATTTACTGGTTTGCATCTGCTATGAAGCGAAAATTTTTTATAATTTAATATTGTGGCAAGCTTTACGATCCTGGACCCCATAACGCAGAAAGTGATAGCGCAGTCTCTGATAACAAATAAACTGTTATCAGCCAAGTAACTAGCTCAGTAACCTTTTAAATCTTGGAGTTTATTTATACATTCCAGTATTTATTGCTCGGAAATTTTCATAGTCAAACAGGCTTGAGCGATTTCCACAACTGCCCAAAATTACCGCATCTCTGACCTGATTTGAATCCGAAACCTTACGACAACACAGCCTAGCCCAGCGACCAAACACATTAACCACCACGCCAACTGCGTGGCCATAGGTGAGTGATGCAGCGCACAGGTAGCATTCACTGGCAAAGCTTTTGTAATGGATGATTTATTGGTGGAATGGTTAAGGCTACCGACTGTGGGCTGGGTGATTTTGTTAGAAAGACTTGTGGCCATGCCCCAGTCAGTCATGAGGTTTTTTTCCAGAGATGTAAAAACACCAATTGACCCAGAAATTTCCAGCTTATGATGTACTTATTACATAAACCATTAACATCGTGTACGGCTAATTATTAAGTAATAGGTACAAAGAAACAAAAAATATGCTGTTTACGTATTTTATATCAGCTGATGTTATGTCAAAAAGCAATAAAAAGCAGTGCCGAGTACGTGTATGTGAGTCAGAGCATCGCTATGGTGACACTGATACTGAGGTACATAGGCTATAAATGATAACAGCATTTACATCAATGTTGTTGTTGGAGAGATATGCACTGATCATATAACGACAAGGTAACTGATAGATAAATAGCCTACGTGGGTTGCCTTCAGGGTTGTCATCGGACGCGCTAGTAGCTAGCACGGCCATATTTCTATGAAAGGTCAAGGCTACAGCGTAGAATCTGTCTCCATTTAAGTCTGTCAGCACGTAAGATATTATAGATGGTTTAACGTTCTCTTCGTAGCACCTGGAATACAGGATTTTAATTTGCTTCTAGAGATCGGCTTCCAAACCATAGTAAATCAGAAAGAAAGGAAGGACAACTACAGGAAATTACCTGAAGCCTTCTGGGAAACTAAGATTACAAATAGAGGTTATTTGCTCGATGTCTAGAGGCATTTCATGTGACTTTCGCATGGACACAGTTTGAGACAAGGTAGCTTTAGACGGGATGGATGAACGCCTTCCTAATTGAGCTAAGGCTATCGATGATCTCCTCGGACCTGCAATAGAAACAACGATACCACTGCATTACATACAGGAGTTGTCTTATCTAGAACAATAAGTTACTACTAGTTACCCAGTGAGTTAATTGGCACGTTACCAAAAAAGCTACCTAAAAACTGTACAATAACAATAGCAGAGATAAGGCCAGATTTCCATGTTGCTGTAAAGGTTGTGTGAAGCTGCCGGTGCTGTTTTACAGGCTTTTACAATAAATAAACATACTTGATTGTAGACATTATTTGAATCATCACGGAAAGTTGAAAGTAAACCTGGTATAATAAATACGTAATTTGATCTAGTTGAAACAACTAACGATTTGCAAACCTCAAACTCAAAAGCTGTGATTTTGTTGAAAAAAATTATAGAACTTTTTAAAGCAAGTCAGAGAACATTATGAAAAAAAAACAAAATGATTTGACTTTTCCATGATCAGCTGCAAAGATGTCTGTGGTGAAAAACCTCTGTAGTTGGTGAACAGCACAATAATCTTGGTTTGTAATCTGCACAACTTTTCCAGAAATGGTTTCGGTTTCATTCAAAGTGTGTTATTTTAGGTCAAATTTTAAAAATAGCGCTTTAAACTGAAGAATGCAATTTTATTGAGGAAAATTTGAGTCATTTATACCATTTACTATCATTTTTATCGCAACAAAAGACATGAATATTATTATTAATAATGGATAATTTTTTGACAAGCCTAAAATCACCATGAATCACTAGGAAAAACTATGACTAGTTTGGAGGAAAAAGACAGTTCTATTTTTTTTATTTGGAAAGAAAGTTGTAAATCAATCTCGAGTGACAAAAGGAATTGTCTTTCCTTGATTTTTTTACTACGGTATAATTCAGGCTCGTTAGCCCGATTCTATTACAACAGAAGCTGTATTACATAATCTGGTATACCAAAGATAATATACGAATTGTATTCTAGTTGCAAACTATCCTCTTTGCTATAATGATCAACATAAAATGAGAAAATGTGGAAGGAAAGATTCCTTTCCACAGAATCTATAAAAATAAACAGTCAAGTTTTGCGGTGAGTTGAAGTCTCTACAAATTAAAATTACGAGTGAGTCAATTTCAGCCATTTGCGATTATTACACGCAATGGGAATAAAAGGACTGATTTGGTTGGCCAACCTGCGGCTGGATTGGTCAGTTGTAGAGTACTTTTGTAGCGCGTGTCTGGGTCTAACGAAGGATGAGCGAGCATTCCTGGGGCTAAGGACATCTGCCGCCTGGATACCATCTCTGAGTTCCTCCTTCTGTAACGGTCATAGTCTGCAGTTGAATATAGGTCAACTACTGGTAAATATAGGTCAACATCATCGAGAAATCGCTCTACCAGATTTAATTGATTCTAGGTTGTGGTGTTCACATGTCAATCAGGAACAATTGAGAAAGCACTTGCAATTTTTAATTCTTAGAAAAAGACGATGAAATGCATTTAAATATCATTAATCCAAGCCAAAGTCCAAAAAAGGAAGGAAATGCTATAGATGTTCCTTGGTAAAACAAGGAAAAGCCTGGAAGTTGAATCAGCTGTGGTTTGTACACAGTGTATGTTGAAGAGGGAAATGGCGTACTAGATAGATAGGGAGTGTTTGGTAGATAAAAGGCTAATCATGTAGATAACGCGAGCACAATGGTGAATATCAGTGAATAACATGAGAAATAGCAAACACTTTACTGCTCGAAGTACTAGGTCGACACGGGACAAGCAACAATAGTTGGATATAAATAGCTGTTATGTTAAGATCGATCGAGAAACGATAAACAAGACTATGAATGAACTACTAAACTTTCTACAGTACTTGCACAAACCTCAATACTAAATGAAGTTATTTTTGAAAGTCAAGTCAAAGCTTCGCAGTAAACAGAGACACTATAACACTCATTATGAGACATTCGCAACTATAGTATGTGTAACCAGTTGTTTTTTATGTACGATGGTTTCAAAATCTGCGTGATTCAATTTATAGAAAAGATGATTGTTTTCTGAAAAGGGTAGCTCTGTCAGTTTTTCATAGTAATAAGACATGATTGATTGGATGCGGTAGACTGTACTAAAAGACATCTGTATACAGCCAGGTTTGATCTGTAAATTAGATTATAAATGTTTAGATTTTAACAAAACAATTATATACAGCCATGCCTACTGCCTTTGGTTCTCAGAACATTTTGTGTTTTGCGCTTCAAAACGTCTGAACAATTTACAAACCGTTTGAACTCTTTTGAAATAGTATGAAGTTTTGCAAATCGTCTGAACGCTTTGTGAAATCATTCGTGGGCTTTGAAAATCCGAGCCGATTTGCTGGTTCGCTTTATTGATCATAAATCTGCAGGCCATTTATGATTGATAATGTTTTTACTAAACACCAAACAGTTGAAGTTTCTTTAAATAAATGAAAAAATGTTTTTTATTTATTAAATATCATTTGTCTTATATTATTTTAAATAATAAATACAACCTAATTATAATTGTAAAACACTAATTTTAGAGATTATATTCAACAACAGTTTTATACAGTTAATTAATTTGCTCTATGTCTTTTGATCAACGTCTATGTTGATAAAGTTGCTTAGAGGCTATAAAAAAATGATATTGATCGTTTTTGGTTCGAAAGCCATGCGCTTTGCAAACTTATCCAACTATTTCAAAATAGTTTAGATTATTTTAAAAGAGTTCAGACTATTTCAAAATAGTTCATACGGTTTGTAAATAGTTCATACTCTTTCTAAAGCGTCCATACGGTTTGTAATTTTCCAAATCATCTGAATCATTTCTAAGCCGTCTGAATTATTTGCTAAACAACTATACGGTTTGCAAAATTTACGATTGTTAGACAGGAAATACAGTTTCATAGCATGAATCTCGCAACTGCCGAGGCTGGCAATTTATTTATTACAACCAACAAGCCCGTTTTTAACCATAGTTTCTGGGGCTATTTTACTACAATTACCCAATTATTTTCAATGTAAGAGACGCTTTGCAAACCTTCTAGACTATTTCAAAACCGTTCATGCGCTTCGAAAACGAAACCGTCTAACGTTATGAGCCACCATAACTGCCTGCCTTGCTTTACAAATGTCAGGGTCTCGGATAGTGATAATGCCAACTCAAACCAGCTTCATAAAAATGAAATAAATAAAAAAATTGAAACGAGAAACAATTAAAACCTGCCAAACTGTTTAATGTGACATCTTGTACAGGAAGTACAGTGAGAGATTTCATTCTTACAAAGTATGTTATGGTGAGTCTCCTGTGATCCGTTGGTGCAGCACACCGGAAAAGACCCATTTATTTAGAATGACTTATTGGTGTAATGGTCAATGTGCTTGCCTGCTGTGGCAGTGTTGGTGTAGGGTCATGGGTTCAAACCCCCATCAGGAAAGTACTCTTTTACAGTCTTATATTAGACAACTACTGGTATATTCTACCAAAATGACTTCGTAAAATAATTGGTTAATTCATGCAATAATAAAAGAAGTTCCATTGCAAAATTAATGGATTCATTTTACACCCCTGCAACCATTATTTATTTTTCCCTTTAAACATTCTTGTTAGTTTAAATGAATCAAACCCGTTGAAAAAAAGGCAAACAATGTAACCCTCTATAAAATTTTAAGTAACAAGCAAAATGATGTGTCTTTACTATAATGAAAGTTTTTTAGCTCTAAGCCAAAAAAACAATCATGCTAGTTGTGTAATAAGAACAGATCTCATGTGATTTGAATACATACTATATCTACTGTTGTATGTCTATCCTACCTGTCTAATTTCGATTTGGGTCGTATAACGACATCGTCTTCATCATTTTCTTCTGTGATATCTTCTGCCCGGCATTGTGAGGGAATAAAGAGTTTATTAGGATAGCCGGTAAGCTGCTCATCTGCACTTCTGTGAGGATAGCTAGCTAAACTGGAGCTGAATATCTGTAACACCTGTGGGCATAAAATAGTAAATATAACAATCAATAAATGTATAATAGCGACAACACAAAAAAATTTCATACTTTTAATCGAAATATTCAGCTATTATTGGTATATTTATTTATAGATATTTATAAATCATGGAATCATAATAATTGCTATCAACTAAAGAAGTCACATCGCTTGTTATTATTGCAAATATAACTATTGTGTACTAATAGTGCCAGGAAGAATAAAAAGGAGAATAATTATAATAACAACAACTAATTAAATTATTGTTATTCATTATTATTATGATTAAAGCATGACAGCACTTATCACTTTTTGGTTGAGTTTCTGAATATTCAAGTCTTAAGCAGCAGATTGATGTATTAAATAACCCTCTAGGCCTACTCAGTCATGATTTACAAGCCTGCAAAATACCCCTCTTCCAAAAATGCTCGCTCACTTTTACACTGCTTAAAGTTGACGTCATCTTCGGGAATTTACTTTTTCACGGCACAGTATTTATTTGACCAATCAGATGCCGCTATTTACTTTTTTTATTATTATTTTATTTATTATATTATTCTACCTACATATTACTGTCCATTATTATTGTATAAATAAATACCATTTATTGTTCCCTTACTCACCAAAAGAAGCACAATTTTTTTTATCCTTTCTATGGAAGAAGGATAAGATGAGATGATCCTTTGTTTGTGATGGCGATCACATTGGACAACCTGACTAATCCCGCAATCGTCTATTGTTGCCATGTCACATATGAAAATTGCGTAATAATCAAGCGTTGGTCTTGTTTACTATGCGTGCGCACTAATTGCGTCCATATTGATAGAAACCACTAATTGCGATTTTATGCGTGCGGCGTGCAAATTGAAGCCAGGTGAAAAATGGCGCGTAACAGTAAACCTTAACATTAAATCTTAGAACCAGTTTTTGATGGGGTGTCTTCGTAAGGACTGTTTATTCCTGTTGCAATGGCCTTCAGTAGACCTAAGACTAAATGAATTGCCCAATCAGATTTCATTTTAAACGCAAACGATGTAACTTCATTTATAAAACTTTGCCATTATTTATTATAATTGACCACGCCCACATCCCGAAGATGACGTACACCGCAATCAATGGAAGTTATAGTAAGCTAAATTTCAGCTGATACGACGAGCATTTGAGGCTAATGGCTTTTTGGCAAGCTTGTAAATCAGGACTGAGTAGGCCTAGAGGGTTATTTAATACATCAATCTGCTGCTCAAGACTTGAATATTCAGAAACTCAACCAAAAAGTGATAAGTGCTGGCATGCTTTAACAACATATTTTTTATTACCTGAGCTTGATAGCTGGCTTGAGGATCTGTGAGTTTATATAGCAATTCATCGTCTACATCGACATCTGAACATCCTTTTGCACCATTGCGACCGTCATCGCTGCTATTATTATTATCTTTTTCTTTGTTTAACTTGTTGTTGTGGTGATGTCGGGGATGCGTTTTTGAACTGTGATGCAACTCCAATCCAGAATCACTGTCAGAGCCAACAACTAGCACCAAATTTACTAAGTTATTCAACTTCAGCTCTCCCATTGTATTCCATAAGAGGTCTGGGCTTGATAAGTGGTTTGATATGAATGAACTAAAACAAAAATGATTATCAAAAGAGAGCCAGTCATAATAATATTGTTCTTCCTAGCGGCATTTACTCGAGTATGTAGTTTCGCTTTGATAATACATGTGATTGTCATGTGACTGTTTAAAAATACACAATGCTTATCCGCGGAAAATATTTCTCCTTCAGCCATATCGCCGCAGACTGGTATTTAACCGGAAAGAAACAAATATGGCAGCTGACAGTGCTAGAGATAAAGCTTTGCTAGATTATAAAAAAAGACTAATAGAACACAAAGAAAATGAGGCCAGACTTAAAGATAGTAAGTGTAGCAATGGCTAAACATGTTTTTGTTAAGTTGCTGTTAAATAATATATTTTCATCAATGGGCTTCAGCTCCTCGTATTAGCCAAAAGTAATAGTAGTCTTCTCACTTCTGTCATCATCGGAAAACAACGAACAACGCCGTTCAAAACTTGTCAGTCATCATCATAATAAATCATAATCATTCATCGTCCGCATGATGATTATTATTTTAAAACAAATTGTTGTTATGCACCAAATGTTGTGTCTGCTTCATTTTGTGGGAAGTGATGAAACCATGATAATTAATAAATATTAGTTTTAAAAAAATATTATTATTATTTTTATATATATTATATATATATAGATACATCATCATGATCATGTGTACGCCTCAATAATTATTATACAATGTATATGTAACAATTATTATAAATGCTTTGCATTGGCTATATAACATTATTTTGTAGAAGTAGCTGGACTACACAAAAAACAACAAGTTCTGTATCTCAGTTGATATAGACAGGTGTCATCATCAAAAGTCTTGTAATTAATTTAATAATCATAATTAATAAATAAATTTCAATAACAAATTAATAAATAATTATTAAAACTAATGGTTATTGATGACATTGCATTTTGCTATATCATATTTATTACCACTAGCTGTTATCATTCAATGATGTTTTTCTTGATTAACAGATATAATATTAGATTAATTATGAACCGGAATAAATTAAAATTAAATCAATAATAATGATGACAGATAAATAGCCGCGATACTAATGATAGGGATGGAACGGGTCAGAAATTTCAGGACCGGGTCAGGACCAGGACTTTTCTGAAATTTTCAGGACCGGGTCGGGTCGGGCCAAACATCGCAGCGTGGTCTATCATACAGCCCCATTAACTCAACTTCAAACATGGATGTCATCTCCTAATACATGCTAAGATGTAAATAATGCTGGATTCTGTGAGGATGTTCTTACATTTTATTCAGATAAATTGTCTGTGTAAATGTGGATGTATTTATAATTTAATGCATAATAATAATAAATAAATAATGTACAGAAAAGTTCCCAAAAGTGTCTCAAAGCCCACCAATCTTCTGCTGTAGGCCTGTGTAAAATACATTTGGATTAAACCTAGGTAACAATAATAATTTCAATAAAGTTTTTTAAAAATACTAAATAAATGGAAAGATTTATTCCATTCATAATAATAATGAATAAATAATAATAATATTATCAATTATTATTGATTATTATTATAATCATTCATATTATTATTATTCTTATTATAATAATGATTATAAATAATCATCAATTGTTTTTGTAATTAAATTATTGTATCATAATAATGATCATTAATAAATATAAATAATGACTTTAAGGAAAAAGATAAATGATGATGATGATAATAATCATTCATAAATAAATAATAATAATTATAATAATAATAATAATTATTATTATTATTATTTATAATTAATTAATAACTAACTACAATAATAATAACAATCATCATAATAATGATTATCATTACTAAATAAATATTAAATAATAATACTATTAATAACAATAATAAATATTATCATTTATTACCTAACAAATATTAATAATAAAAATATTCGTATAATAGTAAAAATTATGTTGATGAAAACATCGCCTGCCTGTTTTTCTTTTATTATTACCTACTATTTCATTTCGCAGCACTGCCTGTGGTTGGTTGACCTTAACCATTACATGGTGTAACAGGTTAAATTTATGTCTTGAATTACCGACAGGATTTCTTACCTGCTTATTTGATGTTTTTGCTATAACAATTGACCTTAGGTTTCAAACAATGAAAAATCCAACTAACACTAAGGGATCGCTTCTAAACCGCGCCTTGCTATACAGGGTGTTAGTTGGTGCGTTTCTTTCTTGTACTACTTGGCTGGATATTTACATCGCACTATCAATAAAAAAAACGTAAAAGCATTGCGAGGTTCTGCCTCTGCTCAGATGATTAACAGTAACAGGTGGCCAACAGATGGGAGATGTGGTTCTGCACAAGGCTATTATATTAATTGGCATGTTACCTTGTTGACTATTAGGCTGTCATCAACCACAGACTGAAATACAAGGCTGTTTGGGTGCAAATCAATTATCACCTATTATGATTATTCAGGACTTCAAAGACATCATACCCGACACGATCCGGTCCCAAACCCGAAACCACATACCCGATGTTCAGTACCGGGTCCATTACCCGTTCCACCCCTACTAATGACTACTGATCATGATTAACCGTAGCGTTTGCGGTAACCCCATTATTAACCTAAAACACTTGGCGCATATGATACACCCGTGATGCGCTTGCAATAATTGTGGTTAGGCTAATTTATAAATGGCTAAGATGAAAAATAATTTTAGTCGAGGGGCGTCTTTGAAAAACCTTTTCTTAATCAAAATACATTGATCATCCTACAATAATTATACAGCATTCAAATCCTAACTTCACAGTCTATTTTGTAGACCTACAACAATATGTTGATGCCCTACAGGAAACTGGTAGATTTTGGATAAAAATCGAAAATATAAAGGCATTTTCTCAAGTCTATGGGTAATGTAAGAAAAAGGTTCATAGACAGATGCCTGCGCGGTAGATTGTTCTAGATATAGCAATTGGATTTTTGTCTCTATGAGCTTTAGTTTAACACATCTCTTACATGACACGAGCCCACTCGGAATGAGTACAGTAAACCGGTAATTGTCTGTTCACAATTTCCATGTGAGCAAAGTAAGAGTAAGGTCTTACATTTTGGTATCATTCTATTCAGAATCATTTGCTGTATAATTCTAAATTATCTTTAATACATGGCCTCAGGCTAGTTTTGACTTTTACAATTTTTTATTTTTGGTTTTTGTTCCTTAGCAACCAGCAATGGCGCACAGATTTTTGGTGCATGCGGTTGCTTTTGTTTTTTAGCATTTTTTTTTTTATAGATAGATTTTCAAAAAACTAAATATAAGGATATTGAAAGCACCATGTTTTGAGCATAGTGACCAGTTTTGGTGAAATTTCGAGCACGGTAAGTGTAGTTTCTCACTCATTGTAATAATAATTAATAATTATTTATTATTACCAAAATCGTCATTTTTTTCATTGTAATTATTTTTCTTATTTAAGATATTTAGCACAATTTTTTTTAAAACGAAGGAAATACACATCCTAGCGCTCATATTCACCAAGTTTCATACTGATTGGACAAGTTTCGGCGGACTTATGAATTTTTTTAACTTTTCGTTATTTATAATAATTATTGCCGAAATCGGACTTATTTTCGGAGCTAATTTTTCCCATCAAAACGGTAGCGGCTGTCAAAATAAGTTTGATATTCAGAATCCCCATGGTCTTTTGATCATATACACCAATTTCTATGAATATCAAAACAATATAAGGTTGTTAATTATTTATCAATAGTAGCCATTGTTTTTTATTATTATTACCCACAACATCATTTTGGGACAAATAATTAAAGTATTTAAGAGGGTTCCATTGGCAAAAGAAAACGTAAATTTGAGAGATAACCACTGAAACATTGTCTTGGCAGTCTTTTGTAGACTTTCAAGCATTATAAGTATTTTTTTCTCTAGCTCATAAAAACCAATTAATAAGCCATTACAGATGTTGCGCAATGGCATTCATGTGGTTTTGTGGTTTTTGATTGAGGTTTTGAGGATTTTTTTTTTTCAAAGCCCAACCTAGCAAATAAATAATCATTTTAGAACCAAATTTTGCCACCTTTTCATTGCTGCAATTTTTTTGTGTCTAGGACAAATATTTCTCGTGTAAAATGCAAATCCATACATCGGCCTCCCCTCGGCCTAGCTTCGTGGTTACTTGCTATGTCGCAATAAGGGCCCAAAAGGGTAGGCGGGGAAAATTTTTTTGGTTTTTTCTGTGTCCATGATAATGCCCCTATAATTTTTAAGGAGAATCTTATCGTTCTTTTGGTATTTATTTCACTGTTGTAGCTGCATCGAGTGGGCCGCTAAAAAATAATGAAAATAAGCCAAAAACCACGAAGACCACAGAAAGCACCCTGTAATGAATGTGTTAAAAGATATGAAAAGAAATGTGATTTTTGGGACTTGAAAAAATCACGATTTCTGCGGGACAATTTTTTATAACAATGCTTTTGTTCATATTACACGGCGACCGCAATGGTTTTGCACTATCTATATATATATATATATAATTATTATTATATATAATAATAAATATATATAATATATATTTTTAATATTATATATATTATTAATATATATGTTGTTGTTAAACCCGACTTGGAATAGTAGGAATAATAAAATAGTATGTTATTATTTAAATTTTATAATTATTTTATAGCCAATACAAAGATATTTTTCAAATTGGCCTTAGGACGTTAAAAAACATATTATGGCGTAGAATCATATCTTGCAGTCACAATAATAGTAAACTTTTTTGTCTCTCATTGATAGTTACTGAGAAAATGAGGTTTAAAAATGACCCTCTCACCACCAAAATTACTTTGTTTCATGTTCGCACTGCGGTTAGTTTTACGCCTCATTATTGATACATTCGAGTGAAATCCGTGACGCATGACCTAGCGAGCGTAATTAATTTGCGGTTAGTTACTAATTGCTTCATGATAATATATATTAAAAAAAATTACGTTTTTATTTGGCAAGGAAATTATTAAATCTATTTTCCTACCTCCAGATGTAAAGGATCTATAACAAATAGTATATCAACAGGTCGGTAATATGACAGGCTAGTGATATAACATAAACTAAAATCATATGGTTCATCGGCGCACTGGGAATTTTCTCGTTTGCAACGTGGTTTTCAAGCATCTTTTCTCAAGCATAAACATTTGTAAGCAGTGCAGTGATTGGTTAATCTCATTCGGCAAAGTGTATCCTATTAAACCCTTTTAAAATTTTGTTTCTAGCAGCATATGGTCCCAAGTTATTGAACATTTTGTAATTCCCGAACATTTGGAAACTGAAAAAAAACAGGTGCTACAAATATTTATATCAATGCTTTTGACGTGTGACGTCATATTTCGTGATCAATTTGTAGACGCTATATATTAGTTATATTATTTATTATTAGACACTGCAGCTCAATTTTCAACTTTGATTTCAGTAAATAAATTTAGTTCCAACTTGTAGAGCTAGACGTGGTGATGCTTACAGTATAAAAATTATTGGTATTATTAATGACTTTTTTACATATTAAATTGACTTTTTAATAAGAATTTTTCATCGAGGTAGAAACTATAATTCTATGAAATTATTAGAAAAACAATTACGATATCAATGAACCTGTCTCAAATGATAGCCTAATGCTACATGAACATCTACCGATTACATACCGATTTGCCCTTACCGATTGGAGATGACGTCAAGGAGTTTTCCTTATTTTTTTCTCTACTTTCCATTCTTACGCAATGCCGGTAAAACTAGCTACATTTTTGCCACAGTTAGCCATAAAGTGCTTTCAAACAACAAAGGCGGGATGCTCAATAACAACTCTTCATCTATAAATAATTGCACTTCAGAAACAGTTTTGTTGGAAACATTGAAACGGCAAACAGTGATATGATTGGTCAAATTACGAATTGTCTACCAATTTTTTGACCATGAGCAAAACCTACGAATAGCCTCAAGTAAAATGCTACCAACTATTTTATTACGTCACACCGGAAACACATACAAGAAAATCCTCATTTGGTAAGGCAAATCGGTAGATGTACATGAGGTATAACCAAAGGCCCACTTTATTTGGCCAAAACATTGGGATGGGGGGTATGTGAAGACACTCGCAGTTCCTGAATTATTTTGTCGAACAACATCATCGCTTCTTCGTGCATCGCTCAGAAATTATTAATAATGTTTTTGAACAAAACTCCAATTAAATAAAAATAATAAAATGAGTCAGCAAAACAGTATCTCTATGAGTAAATAACCCATTTGTGTCAAACTTGTAATTGTCAAAAATTCTTATGTTTAGATGAATTTGTACAATTACGCCAATGTTTGGTAATGGCAGTTTAATAGGTGGCGTTAGTGGCAATGAAGCCGTAAGTCTGATTGCTACAACAATACGATACCATTAATTTTTAGCAAAATTCTATCCTTATTATTAATATTTATGAAATCCAAAATCAACAATTCATTAGCAGTGGATAGGGGCGGAGTGTATAAATATGACGATGCACCATTTAAATACATAATCTCAGTACATCCCATCTGTGGAACCAGGCTACAAAAAGGGCGCACCCTCATTTGTGTTGACAAACTCACTCAAACGCAAAATATAAAACTATGGTGCCACCACGAAATATTTATGAGCATAATGTTTAATTCAATTTTCTCAAGTAAATAAACCAAAATATTTTCAAGAAAAAAGTATCAATAGCTTTATTGATCACTTCAAGCTTTCACTTTTGTCATATTGACTGCTTAAATTTTCTCAAATCAGAGTAATAGTCAAGCTTGGTGTAATTTCTTATGATGAGCTAGACGATCGACTTAGCTACTTCTGCTCTGCCAGGATCTCATTGCTCTGACGAGTTGCTAGTGGGGAGGCACATTTCAAAAGTCTGTTGACAGACAATCACAGGCAAAATTTACTCATGATAATAATTTTTTGTAAAGTGTAAATTTGATATAGTGTCCCAACTTTTTTCTCTAGTGGAATATTAAATTAAACGTAGACCAGAATGAGCACCAACAGGAATGAATGCAGGAATATTCTGGAATGAATGTCTAATATGCTGGAGAAGAACATTTCGACTTTTATTCTTGGAACTGTCTACAATCATTCCTGACAACTATAAACTATCGTTTTGCCGTTGATTCCAAGAGTATAAAAAATTCCCGTTTTCGTTTGAGTGAACAACTTTTGGAATGAATGTCGAATGATGTCTCTTTTGTCTCCAGGAACGAGTGTTCACACTTCCTGTAATAAACATTGGAGTTTTCTGCTCTACGGTATAGTCAACATCCATTTCAGGAAGTGTTTACGTTTTTTCCAGCTATATCTGTATTCATTCAATCATGTGTTAACGTTCTTTCTGGTCAATATTCCTTCCAATACGCCTCTAGCATTGTAGTAAAATATTTATGCATCAAGCTATTTTGAACCGATGAACCTGAAATCTTTATCGTATTTTTTCATAGTTTTATTGCTTGCTGACAATGATGTGGTACTTGCATTGGTTTTGTGCCATATCACCAGTGCTGGTTGAGGGTATAAATTCAGGCTGATATACTCTACTCTTAATCTGTATTTTATTAGTGCGGGAACAGCTGAAAGAACTCACTAAACAGTACGATAAATCAGAAGATGATCTCAAAGCACTGCAAAGTGTTGGACAGGTACGTGCTCTGTGCACTGTGTATGCAAACATCTAGCTAGTCTGTCATTGCAACTCACTGCAGCCTCAGTTCTACACTGTTTATAGATTGTGGGGGAAGTTCTCAGACAACTCACAGAAGATAAATGTAAGAAACTCTACTCTTAGCACCCCATTCTGCTACCATAATGCATCTTTGTCTATCCTGCACTAGCTTCCTGTTATTATGATTTTTTACTTTTGTGCAACATACCGAGTGATTAGATGGCTCAGTCACTAAATATCGTCTCTCTATTGTTGACAGTCATAGTCAAAGCAACCAACGGTCCCCGGTATGTGGTTGGCTGCAGGAGAACTCTGGACAAGTCAAAACTGAAACAGGGAACCAGAGTTGCCTTAGACATGACTACACTCACTATTATGAGGTAGTAGCAGTAGTTGTAGCAGTAGTTGTAGTTGTTATAGCAGTTATAGTAGTAGTAGTTTTAATAGTAGTAAATAGAGGTAATAGTGGTAGCAGTAATCATAGTTGTAGTTGCGTAGTAGCATTAGTAGAAGTAGTAGCATTAGTAGAAGTAGTAGCATTAGTAGAAGTAGTAGCATTAGTAGAAGTAGTAGTATTAGTAGAAGTAGTAGCATTAGTAGAAGTAGTAGTATTATTGAACATGAATTGATGAAGCCTTGTGCTGTGCAGGTACCTACCTCGAGAGGTTGACCCACTTGTATATAATATGTCTATGGAGGACCCAGGAGACATCAACTATAACCAAGTAGGAGGTCTCGGTGAACAAGTGAGGGAGCTAAGAGAGGTCATTGAACTTCCTCTCATCAACCCGGAATTGTTTCAGGTCAGTATCTGTCACCGAGATCTCATTGTGTATACACCAGAGATCGTTGTATGATTGTTTGAAATTGATAACACATATCCTAATTATTGTATTGAGTTAGAATCGGCTTGGGCAGGTACCTTGTGGAGGTACCTTGTGGAGGTGATTGTGTTATGTTGCAGGTATACCAATGTTACGCACATTCACTGCATACGACTCTCGTTTGTAGCTCGCTGTTTGTCCTAGTTAGAGTTTAGACTGTTCGTAATGTAAGCAATATTAATTTGTTGTTGGTAGCCTGCTAGACTAAACTGCACGCAATATTTGTTTGTTTATATAGCGGGTGGGTATCACACCCCCCAAAGGTGTCCTACTCTATGGTCCCCCTGGTACAGGAAAGACTCTCTTAGCTAGAGCCGTGGCCAGTCAACTAGATGCAAACTTCCTCAAGGTTAGTTTATACGCGCCATCTACATGTATATAGTTGTGTTATATATTATATCTGTGTACAACATCTACATGTATATAGTTGTGTTATATATTATATCTGTGTACATCTACATATATATAGTTGTGTTATATATTATATCTGTGTACATCTACATATATATAGTTGTGTTATATATTATATCTGTGTACATCTACATATATATAGTTGTGTTATATATTATATCTGTGTACATCTACATATATATAGTTGTGTTATATATTATATCTGTGTACATCTACATGTATATAGTTGTGTTATATATTATATCTGTGTACATCTACATGTATATAGTTGTGTTATATATTATATCTGTGTACATCTACATGTATATAGTTGTGTTATATATTATATCTGTGTACAACAACTACATGTATATAGTTGTGTTATATATTATATCTGTGTACATCTACATGTATATAGTTGTGTTATATATTATATCTGCGTACATCTACATATATATAGTTGTGTTATATATTATATCTGTGTACATCAACATGTATATAGTTGTGTTATATATTATATCTGTGTACAACATCTACATGTATATAGTTGTGTTATATATTATATCTGTGTACATCTACATATATATAGTTGTGTTATATATTATATCTGTGTACATCTACATATATATAGTTGTGTTATATATTATATCTGTGTACATCTACATGTATATAGTTGTGTTATATATTATATCTGTGTACATCTACATATATATAGTTGTGTTATATATTATATCTGTGTACATCTACATGTATATAGTTGTGTTATATATTATATCTGTGTACATCTACATATATATAGTTGTGTTATATATTATATCTGTGTACATCATCTACATATATATAGTTGTGTTATATATTATATCTGTGTACATCTACATGTATATAGTTGTGTTATATATTATATCTGTGTACATCTACATATATATAGTTGTGTTATATATTATATCTGTGTACATCTACATGTATATAGTTGTGTTATATATTATATCTGTGTACATCTACATGTATATAGTTGTGTTATATATTATATCTGTGTACATCTACATGTATATAGTTGTGTTATATATTATATCTGTGTACATCTACATGTATATAGTTGTGTTATATATTATATCTGCGTACATCTACATGTATATAGTTGTGTTATATATTATATCTGTGTACATCTACATGTATATAGTTGTGTTATATATTATATCTGTGTACAACATCTACATGTATATAGTTGTGTTATATATTATATCTGTGTACATCTACATATATATAGTTGTGTTATATATTATATCTGTGTACAACAACTACATGTATATAGTTGTGTTATATATTATATCTGTGTACATCTACATGTATATAGTTGTGTTATATATTATATCTGTGTACAACATCTACATGTATATAGTTGTGTTATATATTATATCTGTGTACATCTACATATATATAGTTGTGTTATATATTATATCTGTGTACATCTACATATATATAGTTGTGTTATATATTATATCTGTGTACATCTACATATATATAGTTGTGTTATATATTATATCTGTGTACATCTACATATATATAGTTGTGTTATATATTATATCTGTGTACATCTACATATATATAGTTGTGTTATATATTATATCTGTGTACATCTACATATATATAGTTGTGTTATATATTATATCTGTGTACATCTACATATATATAGTTGTGTTATATATTATATCTGTGTACACCTACATGTATATAGTTGTGTTATATATTATATCTGTGTACACCATCTACATATATATAGTTGTGTTATATATTATATCTGTGTACATCTACATGTATATAGTTGTGTTATATATTATATCTGTGTACATCTACATATATATAGTTGTGTTATATATTATATCTGTGTACAACAACTACATGTATATAGTTGTGTTATATATTATGTCTGTGTACATCTACATATATATAGTTGTGTTATATATTATATCTGTGTACATCTACATGTATATAGTTGTGTTATATATTATATCTGTGTACATCTACATGTATATAGTTGTGTTATATATTATATCTGTGTACATCTACATGTATATAGTTGTGTTATATATTATATCTGTGTACATCTACATATATATAGTTGTGTTATATATTATATCTGTGTACATCTACATGTATATAGTTGTGTTATATATTATATCTGTGTACATCTACATGTATATAGTTGTGTTATATATTATATCTGTGTACATCTACATATATATAGTTGTGTTATATATTATATCTGTGTACATCTACATGTATATAGTTGTGTTATATATTATATCTGTGTACATCTACATATATATAGTTGTGTTATATATTATATCTGTGTACATCTACATGTATATAGTTGTGTTATATATTATATCTGTGTACATCTACATATATATAGTTGTGTTATATATTATATCTGTGTACATCTACATGTATATAGTTGTGTTATATATTATATCTGTGTACATCTACATGTATATAGTTGTGTTATATATTATATCTGTGTACATCTACATATATATAGTTGTGTTATATATTATATCTGTGTACATCTACATATATATAGTTGTGTTATATATTATATCTGTGTACATCATCTACATATATATAGTTGTGTTATATATTATATCTGTGTACATCATCTACATATATATAGTTGTGTTATATATTATATCTGTGTACAACATCTACATGTATATAGTTGTGTTATATATTATATCTGTGTACATCTACATATATATAGTTGTGTTATATATTATATCTGTGTACATCTACATGTATATAGTTGTGTTATATATTATATCTGTGTACATCTACATATATATAGTTGTGTTATATATTATATCTGTGTACATCTACATGTATATAGTTGTGTTATATATTATATCTGTGTACATCTACATGTATATAGTTGTGTTATATATTATATCTGTGTACATCTACATATATATAGTTGTGTTATATATTATATCTGTGTACATCTACATATATATAGTTGTGTTATATATTATATCTGTGTACATCTACATATATATAGTTGTGTTATATATTATATCTGTGTACATCTACATATATATAGTTGTGTTATATATTATATCTGTGTACACTATACTCTATAGCAGTCAAGTTTACTTCTGTCATGGACACTTACGTAGTATTTCCATGTTGTATTCAATAGTGTACTCCTAGCACGATAACTGCTGCTGACTTTGACTGTACTAAACTTTTATGTTAGAAATGAAGGTGAAACAGCGCTGTCGAGTATTGTGAAAGTTTGCCCTTTAAAAATAGTAACCGATTTAATTGTATATAGGTTTTATGTATTGTAATTTTTATAATGTTTGCAATAAGAGAACAGAATCCGTTTTTGTCCCTTATATCGCTGTAAACTGTGTGAAATCTTGATTCTAACTAGAGAAAATTTGTAATAAAACTGTTAAATAGGAATAACCAATGGTCGCAACTGATTAATTCTATCAACCAATCAGCAACAAGTATTTGGAGATATTTGGCAGTCAGTGACAGCAACGGAATGTGGTGTATGATTGTTGGCAGGTTGTGTCAAGTGCTATAGTAGATAAGTACATCGGAGAGAGTGCCAGGCTCATCAGGGAGATGTTTGCATTTGCCAGAGACCACCAGCCATGCATTATATTCATGGATGAGATAGATGCCATTGGTGGGCGCCGGTTCAGCGAAGGTACCTCAGCTGACAGAGAAATACAGAGAACGCTGATGGAGGTGAGTGGTTAGAGTCATTGGTGCGTGTGCTGTCAGTTTGTTGTCTTCTCTTGTCCTACATGTTTTGTCTTCTCTTGTCTTACAGGTGTTGTCTTCTTTTGGTTTCTTGTCCTACAGGTGTTGTCTTCTCTTGGTCTCTTGTCCTACATGTGTTGTCTTATCTTGTCCTGCATGTGTTGTCTTCTCTTGTCCTACAGGTGTTTTCTTCTCTTGTCCTACATGTGTTGTCTTCTCTTGTCCTGCAAGTGTTGTCTTCTCTTGGCCTACATGTGTTGTCTTCTCTTGTCCTGCAAGTGTTGTCTTCTCTTGGCCTACATGTGTTGTCTTCTCTTGGCCTGTTGTCTTCTCTTGGCCCATTGTCCTACATGTGTTGTCTTCTCTTGGCCTGTTGTTCTACATGTGTTGTCTTCTCTTGGCCTACATGTGTTGTCTTCTCTTGGCCTGTTGTCTTCTCTTGGCCTGTTGTCCTATATGTGTTGTCTTCTCTTGGCCTGTTGTTCTACATGTGTTGTCTTCTCTTGTTCTACACGTGTTGTCTTCTCTTGTCCTACAGGTGTTGTCTTCTCTTGGGCTACATGTGTTGTCTCCTCTTGTCCTACATGTGTTGTCTTCTCTTGTCCTACATGTGTTGTCTTCTCTTGGACTACATGTGTTGTCTTCTCTTGGCCTCTTGTCGCACATGTGTTGTTTCCTCTGCAGCTGCTGAACCAGATGGACGGGTTCGATGTACTCGGTAAAGTTAAGATGATCATGGCTACCAACAGACCGGACACGTTGGACCCGGCGTTGATGAGACCCGGTCGTCTGGACAGGAAGATAGAGATTCCTCTGCCCAATGAGCAGGCTAGAATGGACATTCTTAAGATACACGCAGCTCCAATTGCTAAACATGGCGAGATTGGTGAGTTTCTGTGCAGAAGTCTCTCTGAATGTCGACATTAGACTTGGTTCTGTATTGTAGATTTAGTTTTATGTTGTAGACTTAGTTCTGTGTTGTAGCCTGCGTTCTTTGTTGTAGATTGGGAGGCTGTGGTGAAGTTGTCTGATGATTTCAATGGAGCTGATCTCAGAAATGTCTGTACGGAGGCTGGTAGGTGGAGTATTCACTGATTGGTGCAATGCGTTCATAACTCCGCCCACAGCTACTGCTTGGCCAATCACTAACTCCATATGCAGTAGATTTTTATTAGCATAATTTTGTTTGGTGTGGGGCCAGTATACACCTGTGTATGTGGTGCATTGCACAGAGGGGACAATTTCAAACCAGAGTTTGACTCCAGATTTATTTCATTGCCTTATTTTGGGCCAGTCGAAACTCTCTACACATACCCTCCGTCATACCCTACCATCAAAACCCCCTACCTCTAGACGAAACCCCTACCTCCAGTCAAAACCCTCTACCTCTAGTCAAAACCCCAACTACAAGTGCATTTGTAAGTTTTAAATATCTCATAAACTAAAGCAATATTTGAGTTGAAAACAATTATTTTCAAATCCAATAATATCAACAGATTTAAATTATCGAAATTTATATTTATTTGTGGTGAACAAAAAAATCAGTCTTGCATTTTCAGCTTCGTCGTTTTTAATCGACTACCATCTCAATTTCCAAATCTGAATTACAAGTTTTTTTGACATGTATACACCAATATATCGGACATAGTAGAATGTAAAGAAATATAGTTTTAAAACAAAATAAAAAAATAATTATGAGCTAATTTGAGTTTATTTTAGTATTTTGGTTATAACTATTCAGCACTCGTTGTATCTAAGGAAAGACAACTCCTGAAGAGGTAGGGGTTTCGGCGCTAGTGTACTTCGCAGGGTAGGTCTAGGGGATTTCGTTTGGCCCCTTATTTTGCCAATGTACAAAGGGAATCCATTTGTATCACTGGTAGCGAAAAGCTGTTATATAATCCAGTATACCTATCATAGCAATGTTTACATTTATACCTACGAGTTGTTGTAAGTGTATTACACACCTACACGTTGCCGTAAGTACATGACTTACTCATCACTGTGTACTGTAGGTATGTTTGCTATCAGGAGTGAAAGAGACTTTGTTATAGATGAGGACTTCATGAAAGCTGTGAGAAAAGTGGCCGAAAATAAGAAGCTAGAGTCCAAATTGGACTATAAGCCTGTATAGACTGAGAAATGTACTTAGTTGTGTTTCCTAATCCATCACTTATGTACAGGTTGCGGGCAGGTGGATGATATGTATCCATATTGTGCTGAAATGTTAAAGAATATATAGTACTCTATTCTTGGCTCAATTTATTGCAGCCGTTATTGTTAATAAATATAATTCACTTACCAACAAGTTGCAACTCAATTCCGATTCTTTCTATTGCACCACCAACCAACTTGGTGTGATTAGACGTATATATTGTGTACTTACATACTTACATACATGTACTGCATACTTACATATATCGCATACCTACACCTATATATGGACTAGGAGTAGTAATATATGAGCAGATCTCCCTACCAAGTGTTTTTTTGAGGGGTCATTATCTGGGGTTATGCAATGGGTTACGGCGTTGGATGAATTCGCCGAGTTTATATTGTATTTTACTTGAGGGGTACTTGAGTGGCATTTGAATGGCATTTAAGTGGCATTCGAGTTTTGATTATTATTTTACCTAATTTGAACTTATATGGTATATAGATTTTGAATGTATGGCATTTAAGTTATGATAATTTTTTACATAATTGTATACATAATTATAACTCATAGGATGTCTAGATTTTGAATGTGAGGCATTTAAGGTTTGATAATTTTTTGTAATTCCGAGTCATACGATATCTTGAGAGAGAGGAGAGAGAGGAAATATATCTACATTGAATAAATACAGTGATTAAAAATGAAAGAATATGTGAATATATACATTTATTGTGTAATAAGTAGGGAAAATCTCATATAATATAGCTAGAGTCAGTAAATACTAAGTTACTGAAGTTTTTAGATATTTCAACTGGATAAAAAAGTACAGTCACTCGTATAATGCTTAGGATAGGAAGATCTTCAAATGTTTTGCAAAACCGAAGATCTTCAAATGTTTTGCAAAACCGGAGCTTTTGGTGAGTTAATCACCTGAGAACCTTTAGACTTTTCTATGAATTATTATATGATTATATAGACTTATTGTATAATAAGTAGGGAAAATCTTTCCATATAATATAGTTAGAGTCGGTAAATAGTAAGTAATACAAAACAGTACAACTTGTAATGTCAATGAATACACAGGCTTTTTTTTTATTCATTCATTATCCGCTTGAGACTACCAGTTGTCAGCATTTGATATTGAGTTTACATACCATCAACACCAAGTGGTTCATCAAAATCTTGCAATTCGTTTTCTAGGAATTCCTTAAGAACTTCATCCTCATTATTCGTTTTTGTTAGCACCTCATTGGAACTTGTTTGTGTGCAATATTGCTCCCAATCACTAGCGTTGGTTGAAGAAATGAAGACAACATTGTGGTATGGAATAGGATTTCCATTCTTACTCTGTTTTTTTCCTTTGTAAATCATCACACCAGGTGCACATCTTTTAGCTTCCTCGTTATATCTGATTGGTAGTAAAAGCGTTCTCGTCTCTCTTTTTCCATTCTTTTCAGTGACATAGCGAATGCAATTTACAATGGATTCTTCTCCATTGAATCGGAAAGGAATGAATCTTTCTACAACTTCGATGTAAGCAAAAATGGAACAATCTTTGAAATTACTGAGATAATCGATGTCGTAAGCGAGTTTGAGTTCTTCTTCACTCATTTTTCTCAGTTTTTCAGCTTCAGCAGTAGCTTCCATTGTGGTTAATCGTTTTGTACTGATACGTTTGACATTGTAGTAAGTAGTCTCCGGTTTTTTTGAGTTTTCCATCTCACCCAAGTACAAAATGTTGAAAGGTAATGGGTAGTTATCAACATTGAAGCTTTCAACTACTCTACTTGGACAAACGACTTTCTGAAAATTCGCTCCAGTTGAATTATCAAGATAAGTGAGAATGTAGTAGTTTCCGTATGCACCAGTACTCTGCTCAATAGAAACGATTTGCAAAACTGATGGAACAGGAAGTGATGCTAGTGTAAGAAACCCTCCAATCTTTTTCAAATCACATGTCTTCCATTTTTGGAGAGATTTGGCCATCTGGAGAGCTCTGTCAGCATCAGTGAGCAATTCTTTTTGTTCCATATTGTTTGATGTTGTGGGTAAAACCAGTTTTGGAAGAGCTCGTTTCTTTATCGCTGCTTCTTTTGTGACAGAGTTAGAGTTTTTTCTTTTGGGTGTTTTGAACGTTTTTTGTTTGTTTTCGATTGGCTTTAAATCCGTGTAAGAAGCAGAAAAATCCTCCATAGTGTTCTAAAAAAGAAAGAAATAACATATAATTCAGCTTTTCATGTGGAACTAAAAGGTTATTTATTTCATACTTTACATTATAGCTAAACTAATTTTGATCTTTGTTAGGTAGGGAATAATAAGTTTTAAATTTTACCTTTTATAAAGAGAAAGTTTCTAGTAGTTGCAATGGAAAGTGTAGTAGATGTTGCTCCTCTGATCACTGTTGTAGAACTGGATGCTTTCTGTGTGAAAACAGTGGCTCTTAAATAGCTAAAGTTGCACTGGTTGAACTCTATGAATACCAACCTTCTTTATAATATAACTATGATTCAGAATTTTGTCCACGCGAAAACCAATGCTTTCGCGGGAATAAATAATTTATTTTCACGCGAATAGAAACTGTTGCTTTCGCGGGAATACAAATTTTATTTTCACGCGGATACAAACCAATGCTTTCGCGGGAATAAAAACTTTATTTTCACGCGAATGGAAACAGTTGTTTTCGCGGGAATAAATACTTTATTTTCACACGAATGGAAACCGTTGTTTTCGCGGGAATAAATAATTTATTTTCACGCGAATAGAAACTGTTGCTTTCGCGGGAATACAAATTTTATTTTCACGCGGATACAAACCAATGCTTTCGCGGGAATAAATACTTTATTTTCACGCGAATGGAAATAGTTGTTTTCGCGGGAATAAATAATTTATTTTCACGCGAATACAAACTGTTGCTTTCGCGGGAATACAAATTTTATTTTCACGCGGATACAAACCAATGCTTTCGCGGGAATAAATACTTTATTTTCACGCGAATGGAAACGGTTGTTTTCGCGGGAATAAATAATTTATTTTCACGCGAATACAAACTGTTGCTTTCGCGGGAATACAAATTTTATTTTCACGCGGATACAAACCAATGCTTTCGCGGGAATAAAGACTTTATTTTCACGCGAATAGAAACTGTTGCTTTCGCGGGAATACAAATTTTATTTTCACGCGGATACAATCCAACGCTTTCGCGGGAATAAAGACTTTATTTTCACGCGAATGGAAACAGTTGTTTTCGCGGGAATAAATAATTTATTTTCACACGAATACAAACTGTCGCTTTCGCGGGAATACAAATTTTATTTTCACGCGGATACAAACCAATGCTTTTGCATGAAAGTATTTATTCCCGTGAAAACAACAGTTTCCATTCGCGTGAAAATAAAGTATTTATTCCCGCGAAAGCATTGGTTTGTATCCGCGTGAAAATAAAATTTGTATTCCCGCGAAAGCAACAGTTTCTATTCGCGTGAAAATAAATTATTTATTCCCGCGAAAACAACGGTTTCCATTCGCGTGAAAATAAAGTATTTATTCCCGCGAAAACATTGGTTTGTATCCGCGTGAAAATAAAATTTGTATTCCCGAGAAAGCAACAGTTTCTATTCGCGTGAAAATAAATTATTTATTCCCGCGAAAGCAACAGTTTCCATTCGCGTGAAAATAAAGTGTTTATTCCCGCGAAAACAATTGTTTCCATTCGCGTGAAAATAAAGTTTTTATTCCCGCGAAAGCATTGGTTTGTATCCGCGTGAAAATAAAATTTGTATTCCCGCGAAAGCAACAGTTTCTATCCGCGTGAAAATAAATTATTTATTCCCGCGAAAGCATTGGTTTTCGCGTGGACAAAATTCTGATTCATAGTTATATTATAAAGAAGGTTGGTATTCATAGAGTTCAACCAGTGCAGCTTTACCTATTTAAGAGCCACTGTTTTCACACAAAAAGCATCCAGTTCTACAACAGTGATTGGAGGAGCAACATCTACTACTACATCCACTGACTATTAAAAGTTTTTCTGTGTGAATTTGAAAATTTTCATTGAAGCTAAGACTTAATTATCCGCCTTAATTATCTCACTTAAGTTTTTGTCTACTTAAAAAGTAATGCTTTCACATAATAAATCACTCGTTCTAACAACAGTAACTGAAGCCTCAACATCTACTATATAATATACCAACTGACTACTAGGAGTTTTATTCACAAGGTAAAATTTATTAGCCGAGACATTTAACTTACCTTTTTATGAGCTATTGTCACTTCTATTAAAAAGTAATGATTTTATTGTTATTATAGTGCTATGGAAACAGAAGAGGATGATACTGATGTAGACATACATAAGGAATGGGAATGGCTCATGAAAAATCAAAATGATATCGGTTTTTCAAACGCTGATAATGAATACATGAATGATGAATGCAATGCTGAATATGAAAATGAAATGGAGATGGAACTTGAAAATGCTTTTCAAGACAAACCTTCGACTTTTCAAGTTTCAGCAACTACTGAAAATACAATAGCCTTTGATAAGCAGTAAGTTTTTAAAATCATAAATTAATAACATTAGTAGAGTAATTTTTTGCTTTTTTCTTATACTCATCTCATGAATCAGCAAAAATAATGCGTTATCTCTTTATTGTAGACAGGACTCAGAATATCAGAGAATTAATGTAAAAGAGGGAGTTGGGAATTCATACCATAGTACACAGTAAGTTTTTAAAAACTTAACTAATAATAATGTTTGAGTCTTTTTTCCTAATTCCATTTTAAAAATTAATTGATAATGGTGTTTAAGTCATTTTTTTCTTCTGTTACATTTTATATAAAATGTATGTGAATGTTTTATAGAACAACTATTATGTGTTAACATTTCTATTGTAGACAAAGTTTAAATTATCAGGAGGAGAATGTAGAAGAAAAAAACCCTGAAATTTCCCCCAATTGGAAATGGTTAGAAGAAAATCTCATTTGTTTTCGTTTACCCGATGAAACAATCAATCAAATAGGATTTGGTGCTGAGCCTTCACCACCAAAGACTAGCATAATAGCTCAAGATATAGAGCCGGTTGTGGAGGAGATAGTTGAAGAAAATGAGAATGATCCAATGATAGAAAATGAAGAAGAAGAAGAAGAAGAAGAAGAAGAAGAGGAAGAAGCACAAGAGGAAGAACAAGAAGAAGAAATGGAAGATTTAAATTTTGAAAGACCTACCCGAGCATCAACCCTAGGTATTGTTGATGATAGCACAGCTCCAACTTTTCAAGATGAAGAATGGGATGATTTGATAGCTAGATATTGGGGAGCTATGAAAACGAAACATAGAGCTGGAAAAGTCATAGAACTTTTAAATGTAAGACTTTGGGATGGGATTCCAAGAGACCAAGCTGATACCTACCAAAATGACTATCATGATTCAAGAGTGTTAGAATTGCTAAAAAAAGTTTGGAGACAATTGAGCTCGAGAGCAAAAGTCAACTGTAGCGTAGGTTGTATACTAGAAAATAAAAATGATGGTGAACTCCGATACTTTCACTCATCATCAAACAATGCTACTGTATATCCAAAAGCTAAACTGATTGAAACTGAAGGAGATCTTGATGACTTCTTTGTTGATGTTATGGAGACTGATCATCGTACAAATAGCTTGAGACGGAGACCAAATACGACTTGGAGATTGATGTTGATCACAAACATTTCGTTTTATTTCTACAAACTACTCGGAATGGGAAAAGTTGGATCACCACCAGAGCATTTACCCTCTCACCTCCTTAACAACAGACACATACGAACCATGTTAAAAAACACAAAAGGAAAACGAATTACCGACAATCTTTGTTTTTTTAGATGTCTAGCATTACACAAAGAACTACAAAAAAACTGTGGAATTGCAAAAGATCCGATAATTAAGGAGGTGAAGGAGTACCAACAACAATATCATAGTTTCATCTATGGTGATAGTGGTAAAAGGTGTGATGGGAAAGGAGTGACAGAAGCTGATTTATTGCTTTTGGAGCGAGCATTTCAACTGAAGATAACAGTGTTTTCTTTAAATGATGATATGACTTCAACAGTTATTTGGAATTCAAACTCCAGTTATAAGGAGAAACTATATTTGGATCTTTATATCAATCACTTCAGTCTTATTACAAACTTGGAAGGATATGTCAAAGCCTACAGATGTCCAACCTGTTCTACTTGTTATGATAGATTGGGGAATCTGAAAAGACACAGATGTTCAATCTCAGAGGCAACAACTATGCAGTTTTCTGGAGGACAATACAGCCCTACTGCTACAATATTCGACAAATTGAAGGTTCAATTCGGGATAGATATCGGGTCAGATGATTCCTTGAGATACTATCCATTTTTTGCAACATTTGACATAGAGTGTTTGTTACCTAATTGCGAAAAAGATCGAGATACAGACACAACCATTTACACGAATGAGCATAAACTTTTAAGTATTTCACTTTGTTCAAATGTACCAGGCTTCAACAACCCGCGTTGTATTGTCAATAATGGGGATGATGATGAATGCGTTGGAAAGTTCATTGAATACTTGGATGATATTAGTGAAGAATCATATAGCCGATTGGAAAAACAATTTTCGCGAATCATAAAACAGATAGAAGGTGAATTACAACGACTGGAAGAAGCTGAAGAAAAGTTTCGTAGTGATTTTGAAAAAAATCGTTTCAGACGTAGAACAGGAGCTGAAAAAGTACTGGATGATTTGTACAGCTATATGAAAAAACTCCCTATTCTAGGTTTCAATTCACAGACTTACGATGTCAATGTGATGAAAGGAAAACTGCTTCAAAAATTGAAAGATGTCTCCGACACAGATTTTGATTTTGTTATAAAAAAAGGAACCAAGATGCCTGTTATCGGAATAGGATCTTTTTTGTTTTTAGATTGTACAAACTTCATCGCTCCTGGATATAGCTATGAAATGTATCTCAAAGCATACAAATGTGAAGCCGGAAAAGGATTTTTTCCTTATGAATGGATGAAAGACTTGGAACAACTTAATCAAGAACATCTACCTCCAAGAGAAGCTTTTTACAGTTCTTTAAAACAAAAGAATATCAGTGAAGAAGAGTACATAATTTGTCAAGAAGCATGGAAAAATAACGACATGAAGACAATGAGGGATTTTTTAAAATGGTACAACAACTTGGATGTAAAACCATTTGTTCAAGCGTTGGAAAGACAAAGATCAATCTACAGAGAGCATGGGATTGATATGTTAAAAGATGGTATATCTTTACCAGGATTAGCGATTCGATGGATGTTTAACAAAGCACCTCAACCACCCCCTCCATACCTCTCTACATACTTGAATTTTGATGAACTTGGTAACTCGTTTCGTCAGACTCTCCCAATTTGTCTGCTTGACAACTGCAATGCAGAACTTTATCCTCTAATAAAGAAAAATATAGTTGGTGGACCAAGTCTAGTGATGCATAGATATCACGAAAAAGGTATAACTAAAATTAGAGAACATTGGTTGGGAAAAGAAGCAAAGATTTGTGATAGAATCTATGGAGTTGATGCAAATGCGCTCTATTTATGGTGTATGATGCAATCAATGCCTACTGGCTATCCTCGAAGAAGAAAAATCGAAAACTCCTTTGTCGCTGAACCAGTAAAATTTAGCAAGATAGCTCATAGCTGGTTACAGTTCCAAATGTTCTCAAAAAAAATCAATATCAGACATCAGCTCAATGGAGGAGAAGTTACTCTCGGACAGCGAGGATTACCAGTTGATGGTTTCTGTGTTGAAAATCGTCATGTCTTTCAATTCCACGGATGTTTTTGGCATGGACACGACTGCTCTTATAACAACGCTAAAGAACAAGAGCTTCAAGCTACTGGAAGAAAATCAAAAGCAGATCTGTTTAAAACTACGATGGAAAATGAAGAATATCTTCGAGCATTAGGTTACACTGTAATCTCGATTTGGGAGTGTGACTGGATGAAGCGTGTAAAAACTCATACAAATTTACAAAAATTTGTCAACACGTTTTACAATTCTTTCTACCCTAAAATACTTGAAAAAAAGCTGAATCAAGAAGAAGTGTTGGAGAGAGTTCAATCAGAAGAATTCTTCGGATTTGTTGAATGTGACATCGAAGTTCCTGAGGAAGAGGAAGAAAAGTTCTCCGAAATGCCTCCGATTTTTAAAAATACGATGTTAACCAGAGAACACTTGAGCGATGAAATGAAAGTCTTTGCTGAAGCCGAAGGGTTTTTAAAGACTCCTCAACGCTCATTAGTTGGAAGTATGTACGGAGATAAGATATTGCTAATGAGCCCTTTGTTGAAATGGTACTTGAAACAAGGATTGAAAGTCACCAAAGTTTATCAGCTAATAGAATATATTCCTAGAAAAGCTTTTGAAGCTTTTGGAACATCGGTTTCAGACGCTAGGAGAATGGGAGATGCAGACCCTAGTCAAGAATTACTCGCTACTACTAGCAAGTTGGTAGGAAATGCTGCTTATGGAAAAACAATCACTGATAAAGAAAAACATACCACCATCAAGTTCATCGAAGGCGCCAGAAAAGCTTCATTTCGTATCAGAGGAAACAAATTTATCGCCATGGAAGAGATAGCAGATGATTTTTATGAAATCATAACCTGTAAACAGCTAGTAAGTTTTAAAACAATTATTTTGCAATTCAAAATTTATATTCCACAAGTTTACTTTGCTAATCAGTATCACCATCATTTCAGCTAACGATGAATGTTCCAGTACACTTGGGTTTCTCCGTGCTACAGTATGCTAAACTGAGAATGCTACAGTTTTACTACGACTTTATGGATAAGTAAGTGAAACCTAATTCCCTACCATTATTATGTGTAAGTAAGTAAAACTTCCAAATAATTGAAATCGAAACAAACTTTTTATTTATAGATATATTGACAGAAGTGATTTCCAATATGTTGAAATGGATACAGATAGCGCATACATGGCATTGAGCGGAACATTAGAAACACTGGTAAAACCAAGTATGAAAAAAGAGTTTTACAATGAATATGGTGATTGGTTTCCACGCCCATACTGTGACAAACATAGGGATGAGTTTTTAAGAACCAAAACAATGGGTTTAGAATGGAGCATGCAAGACTGTTGTGAAAAAGTACTAAAACACGGAAAAAGAACACCTGGGCTGTTTAAAGAAGAATTTACCGGAGATGGAATTGTTGCACTTAACTCTAAATCCTATTACTGTTGGGGAGAAAAAGGAAACAAGTTTAGCTCAAAAGGTTTGAACAAACGAATTAATCAATTGAACAAAGACAGTTATCTAAATGTATTGAACACAAAAAAGTCGTTTATGGGTAAAAATCGAGGATTTGTAGTAAAGGATCAAAAAATGTTGACATACAACCAAATAAAACGAGGTCTCACATATTTTTATGCTAAAAGACGAGTGTGTTCTGATGGAGTATCTACCGAGCCTACTTTGGCTTAAATAAAAACCTTCATAATAGACTTCTTTTACCACAGTTACTATAGCTATATATATATATGTATATAAAATACAAAAAATCTTTCATCATCCTTATAAATATCGATAAAGAATAGATGAATATTTAACTTTATCATCTGATATATTTTATAGCATTCAATGTATATATGAGTTCGAATTATGTATCTAGCTATATTATATGAGGAGATTTTACCCCTACTTATTATGTAATAAATGTATATAGCCATACATTGATTCGCTTTTAATCAATGAATTTATTCAAGGTAGATACATCTCCTCTCTCTCAAGATGCTATATGAGCTCGAGTTATGAAAAGAAATTATCAAAACTTAAATGCCATACATTCAAAATGTATATATCATATAAGTTCAAATTAAGTAAAATAATAATCAAAACTCGAATGCCACTTAAATGCCACTCAAATGCCACTCAAGTACCCCTCAAGTAAAATACAATATAAACTCGGCGAATCCATCCAACGCCGTAACCCATTGCATCACCCCAGATTTTAACCCCACAAAAAAACACTTGGTAGGGAGATCTGCTCATATATTACTACTACTAGGCGCATGTAGGTATTGTGTACATACATTGCAAGGTCACATAATTTCTTCCTCCCACAAGAATTTTACTTTTTTATACACCAGTAACTATTTTACAGTGAAACTGCAGGTATTGTCCTATTTGGTCAATAGTGCATCTATGAATGATATCGCCAGACAAAAGGTTCATTTGCTTCACAGTGGAGACAACTACAAAGGTTAGCTATTCATAGACAACAGATATGCATAAATACAGAAATTCTTGGGTTGTCTGGTGACTAGCTGTCATTGTAGTCAACTTTATTTAGCATGTACAGATTTTTTGCATACTCGTACCGTAGTGTTGTAGTTGTGCAGGTACTAAAAGTGTTGTACAGGTACTGTAGAGTTGTACAGGTACTAAAAGTGTTGTACAGGTACTAAAAGTGTTGTACAGGTACTGTAGAGCTGTACATGTACTAAAAGTGTTGTACAGGTACTAAAAGTGTTGTACAGGTACTGTAGAGTTGTACAGGTACTAAAAGTGTTGTACAGGTACTGTAGAGTTGTACAGTAGCTGCAAGTGAACAATACAATCCAGTACAAAAAATTAAATAGCGACAAATTTGTTTGCTAAGCACAGCCAAAGCACCTGCTAATATCATTGCATAAAAAAAGCTAAATAGAACTCGATAATAAATGCTGAATATCTATATGTCCATGGGTCGATCAAATGCGCTTTTGAAAGATTGGGATGACAACTCCAACTTGACATCAGTTCAAGCTAGCTGCTGATTTCATTGTTTTTAGCCTCAGTAACTACATGCCAGGAGGAAGAGGGTTGGGGTCAGTGTCTGTGTCAACGCCTCCTCCCAGCAGTTTGGAGTCATCATGATGCAGAGAATACTCAACAGGGGGCGCTTCTATGCTGGCCTGTAACATCCACACGCGCAGCTAGCCATAAATGTAACTCATTATACAGATGGTAAATGACATGATACATACAAAGTCAAGCGTACACAATAACCAACTAACAACTACTGCAGTGCATGTATGCAGGAAGAGACGCCAAATATAACTGTGTACATATTAGGACAATCCATCAGTTTTACTTGGAGCTGACAGTCCAGTAAATCGACTATTGCGCCACCCCCGGCTCCACTACTGTAGAGGAACTGCCCAACCCTAAACTCGCCCACACTTTGGTGCACTATGTTGGACTCACTGCTATAGCTAACTGTACTAAATGATTTTCCAGTTGTGACACAGTTTGCTACCGTTCCAGCTGCACCACAACGAGGAAAAACAACTACAATTTCTATAGTCTACTTTATTCCCCTCATACTTTCTGCCAAAAAATTTTTTTTGCAAAATGATAAGAGGATATTTAAATGTTGGACCAACTTGGTCCCTTTTTCCTTCTAAGAACAGCCAATTCGTAGAAAAAACAAATTAATTTTTGTTAAATCAGGAAAATACATTAACACCCACATTTTTATCCCACGTAAAAAAGGTGGCACAAAAAGCATTAGCTTGATTCACAAAATAATCAATCGGATTATCATAAAATAATTGAACACAATAAACCACAAAATAAAGTTGATTATTCTCTTATTTGAATCTTTCACCACAGATGAGGGTCAGACGAAACCCCCCCCCCCCCCCCCCCCATCTATTCCCAACCTCATACCTACCACCCCCATCCATTCATTACGCCATACCTACCACCCCCATCCATTCCTACGCCATACCTACCACCCCCATCCATTCCCTACACTAAACCTACCACCCCGTCTACTTGAAGGTGAATTTTAAAGTTTCAATTATCTGAAAAACTAAAGCAATTTCAAAGCCAAAAAAATTGTTTCAGATCAAATAATGTCAATAATTTAAAATATATTCATTAAAAATTCATTTCTGAGGAAAAAGATTTCCGGCGTCGAAATCAACAACAATAATTCTTAAAGCTAAAGTACATGTTTTTGACAGCAAAAGAACAATGTAGAATGTAAATAAACGATAATTTTCAAACACTATAAAAAAACAGCTCTCGCTAATTTAAGGTTATTTTCAGTAATTTGGTTATGACTATTCAGCACTCTTTGACAGTAAGGAAAGACAACTCATCTAAAGATAGGGGTATGGCGTCGGTTATGGGTAGGAGGGGTTTCATCTTACGAGTAGAAAAAAAGAGAAAATTTAAAGACTTAAAACGCAGTTGTCTTTTTTTATTTTGAGAAAACAAATTTAAATTTTGGGGGCGCGGCTTGTCTACAGCCGCTGGACAAACTGCCCAAGAATACAGTGAATGTGGGCGAGATTGTGTGGTGCAATCCATAGCTGAAGCTATGCATACCTTAGCATTGTGACATACGTCTTTGTACTGCGGGTGTGAGAGAGTGAATGGAGCCAGGAGATCCTTAAACTCCTGGTAAGGTACCATAGCCTTATTTTTACCAGGCAACAACATCTCCTGAAGAAAGCATAAACTTGTGCATATAACAAAATACCAAACATAGAAATAACCAGAAGCCACGCAAATATATAAACAAAGAGTTGTATGCTCCTGCTAATATTGCTTCAAATTGCGAGAAGACAACTTACAAAAGAAACTTGGCAGCTTTTAGATTTGTATTTTTATAAAACTGCTAATTACAAAAGGTAATATCAGGTCTTTTTCTGCATAAGTTAAGGGATATAGATAAGACGAAAACCTTAAGTCATTCCCTGCCATCAGAGTTCAAAAAATTATTTTCAATTCAAATCATATCAAAAGATTTAAATTGTCGTAATTTATTATTTATTTGTAACGGAAAATAAAAATGCCAGGCTGGCGTTTTAAATTCATGGTAAAGTTATTTTTTCAAACAGAAAATCACCCCAAAAGTAATTCAACCCTATCATTTGCAGGTACAAAAATTTTATATCAAACTTATTACACATTCTATGCAAAATAAAATAACCCAGCTATCCTTATAGCCTAACCTCTCCGTTGTACAAGATTTTAGCAAAGAATTTCCCTGATGCCTTGTGTTTCCATAGTTCATAGGCTATATTGGAGGCGTAGGTGGGCCAGTGGTCAGCTATACAGCCCATGGAAACTAACAGAGGCATTATCATAGAGTCATGACTGCTGTAGAGCGAAAGCTTGTACCTGTGGTTGCCTGCACAAAGAGACAGTTTATAACTGTATAACTCTATGATAGAGGTAGTGTCCGACTATGTATTGATGGGCAAGTGAAAGTGATAGCAGCCATAGGATCAGGAGACAAATAAAGGCACGGAGGAGTTCTACTATATCCATGCTTTACCGCTAGCCACACAAAAGTTTCTTACCGCGAGTGGCCACATCCATGTTAGTTAAAATCATATGATAAAATCTTCCTAGACCTAGTTTTAGCCCGATACCTCGATCTTCTGGTTTACCTGCGACTGCCTGCATAAAGTCTGCTGGCGCCTGGAAGCAATATATGACATAACACAGTTAACAAAAACATGAGACCTGTCATTCAAGTGTCACTCTGTAGGTTACACCTGTCACTTTCTATGTTACACCTGTCACTCAAGTCTCATTTTCTATGTGACACCTGTCATCCAAGTGTCACTTTCTATGTTACACCTGCCACTCAAGTGTCTTTTTCTATGTCACACCTGCACTCACCTGCTGAACAATATCATCAAACAGGTGTACCAGCTCATTGGGTAAAGTTAATCCATGGGTGAGTCGACAAATCATATCCTGCCGCACCAGAAATGTGGACATTTCTCTCATAGTTAATGGATCATAGTCTACAGCTCTTCGCAACTTTTTCATTAGACCCTGAACAGAAAGACATCAAACATAGATATATTAAATATGCAACCCTCCTTCAAACAAATGGTGAAAGAAACTCAACAATAAGCAAATTATCAATTTGGTCTAATCTCTTTGTACAACAAGAATAAAATAGACAGAAGCCTGCCTTGACACAGGAGTGGAAATCAATAACATATGCTGCTATCAGTTCCAACCTGATACTCTTACATCACGAAGCATTAAACTTTGGCAATGTGAAACTCCTCTAATGAACTAATAATGAAGAACAGATGAGAACTACTTACAACATTTCTAGAACAATGTGACATACTTTCCATGCCGTGCAGACAAATCTCCTTCAAACACGGACAGTTGGCTCTGTTGGGGTAGAGAATATCCTCTGTAGGATAGTCAATGTAAAACTTGGGCTACAAACGATGTAAAAAAGACTATACAATGGCAGACTAGCGCAATTACAAAATTATCGCAAATCAAGATATTCGGGTTAAAACTAGCATCAAAAATGGACAATAATAATAAAAAAAAATGAATGGACATAAAAACTAAAGAAACAGTAGGGGAGATGTTAGTAAATTAAAGATACAAATTGGTAAAAGGGAATTGAAATGGATAAAAAGAGAGATTAAAAAAAAGATAAGACGAAAGGAAATAAAAATGAGAGAAGAAAAGCTAATAAAATGCACGCTTGTTAATTTGAAAGAGTACCCGGAGCTTGGAGAGCTGATGTACTCCATAGAGGCCGGCCAAAACTCCTTGTAGCGACTCTAGAGTCCTCTCCAGGTATGTGGACCTCGTATACACCTGTCTCTCATTAAACTAAAAGTGACAGTATAACTTAGAATGCTATTCTAACATGACTAGCCATATATGTGCTGTACGTACTACGCACATTCTCACTGATGAGTTTATACTGGTGCATGTATCGTCTCCTCAGCTGTATGCCCAACTCAAAACACTGATGCATGCCTATGGTAGTTAGGTGGCCTCTCTTCATCCCGCCCTCCAGTAGACCCTTGGCATAGCTGTAATATATTGTAACACGAAGTGTCAATCATGGTAACAATGTTATAATCGTTAGTATTGTTAGCTTAGAGCAAACAGTAGCAACAGAGGTTTAGCAATCTGACCTTTTATACGCAGGAGTCTCCTCAATGCTGTCTGCTTTGGCACCAGAGAGGTCGACAACTTCATAGTCAAAGTCTGTATGGGAAAGAACGGCATGAAATATTCTTTTGTCATAGCGCGCTTCGGCAATATTGGGTATCGTCACAACAGGCGTCCTCGCACCGTGTCGAAATATCACCTAAGGATATGTAAGTGGGCAGAAATGTATTATTATAATGCTCAGTGAGCAAGAGGTGGTATCAAAGCCAATTATCAACACTTTGTTATATTGTACAGCCTATTGCTGCATTAGGACATGACATCATTAGCAGGTCAAAAAGCTCATTGAAAACTGTAATCGTTTCAGAAAGGTTGACGTTTATCATGGTAAAACCAGTTTCTACCTTGTAATGCAATACCACTGACACCACCCTGACATCTCAATAACACCTCACTGACATCCCACTGACATTACACTGACATCTCACCGACATCTCAGTGACATCTGACTGACATCTGACTGACATCTCACTGACACCACACTGACATCTCCCATGCTCCCCAATGCTATGTGTGCTATACCATGCCAAGAGGTACCTGAGACTGAACTAAAGTGAAGTCCTTCTCTTCAGTGTTCAATGAAGCACATTCGGCCACTAGTTGAGGGGCCACCTTTGACCACAGAGAAAAAAAATTATTCCTAAAAAAGAGTTTATAACAATTACATTGAATCCATCAAAGCATTATCAGCCTTACAATCTGCCAAATAGAAAAAGTGATCGTAACCTTATAATTCCTTTTTGTACAAATTATGTTTTGAAAATAGAATTTGACACGGCTACAAGATAAGCATCAGCCTAGCAATACTTATTTGCAGATAGTGCTTGCATGCTGCAAATTCTAAAAATAAATAATTGGATACTTTTTGAAGTTGCATTTGTTGCGACACCAAACAATAATAGTGTGTTTGTATTTGACCATTATATGACTATTATTATTTTTTTTATTTATCAACGCTATCAATCATTTGAAAAATATGGGATTACGAACAATTTTTTTATTTTTAGAGTTGGTGCTGCTATCCATTTTACACCTGAGTTGTTGAACGGTAGGCGGGGTGCATAGATTTTTTAAAGATACTAATTCGGCAGCTATACTCAAATACGGTTCTCTAGGTGTCCATACCAACACCATACATTTTTGATGTGCCTACTATAATCTCTATCTAGTTTGTCTTTATAAAGGAGAACTACTACAAAGTGAGCCATGAAACCTCCTTTGCTACAACATCTTGATTCTGAAAGTATAGGCAGTATCTAGAGTGATGCTAATCTATACCAAGACTTCAACTCCAACGTCATCAAACTGGCATTACAACAGTGTCAACAGTCAGTTTAGATTCATCACTCAGACAATCTAATTTTATGGCTAAAAAAAGGTCGTAACGCTGGTGCTACTTTCTCACAAGATAAAAAAACTCGCCTGACAATTTTGTTATAAGACAAATAAAAACGATTTGTTTGGTAGCCTATTGAATTGGTGCCATTGTTGATAATGGAAGACTTCACGCAGAGTTGTATTATTGCAGAGAGATGTAGAGTAAGTATAAGGTGTTTGTGAGCACTCTATCAGGTGTAAGGCGGTAGTAGCTGAAAATGTATTCTTGAGCCAAACCATTTCATCATTATCAGTAAGTAAGTACTGGAAATTCTCTTTTTGCCACAGCTCCTGCCTCAATTGGTTGAGTAGAACAGCCATGTTGGATTCACAGTTCTGTAATGTCCTTCAGCTGCTTCAAACATATTTTCGCAGCAATTGATGAGACATTTCGATCAACAGTTACATATTACAGTATTGGCCTCATTCGCTCTCGATATACACAGGTCTTCCCATGGTCACTTAGATTTTCTCAGTATCGGTTATTGTACTGTCAGTGCTTGCGACGATTGCAGCTGTTATTAAAGTTCATCGCTTATTGCGTAAGTAGCTAACGATACTAATAATTTTAATATAAATAATAATCATATAATTATTAAAATCAACATTCATTTTTGTTAGCATTGTTATAAAATGTATTTACTGACGAATAACAAATTTAATGATTAAAATAATTTATAAACAACAAGACTTCGGCTAGTATTAGAAGGTAGTAGTTGATCAATAGTAAACATGTTAGAATTCTAACGGTTTTGCCATTGAACCGATCCGATTAACAATTCAAATTGATTCAAGTTCCAAAAAAATATTGAGGGTAAATTTGTAACGGTAAACTCAGCATACTTATTCACTTATATACAGCTAAATCACAGATCAATAAATTTAGAGTTTTCTACGATTACAAGCTAATTACATGGGAGATTATGCTTTTCCTAGGCATAATAGGGGCTGCAAGAGCAACCTAGCCACACTGGTACTATATTGGCATTGCTATTGTATGAGGCCAATGCAGTAACAGCATAGGTAGTAGGAGTTAATTTGATTGAAACTTATTGTTGGTGAAAAGACCTGTAAACCACAATGCAATAAACCGATTCCAATTTTTTGCCGACTCAGTGAATAGTTGATAAAATCTGCCAATTCAGATGCAGTTAATCTGAATCAGAGCACCTCTGAAATAAATAACATTTTTAGCTGAAGTATAGATAATAATATGTCAATTATTATTATCATTTATTCATTATTATACTACACTATATCAATTATGTATTATATAATGCAACTACATAGAAGTACTGACCGAAATCTCGATGCGAGTCAACAGCGAAAAAACAAATCCCACATAAAAACTGGATACTACAAGCGAGCTGATTGGAAAGGCACAGGTGAATTCATAAGAGCGGCAATGGAAAACACCACTGACAATCTGAAAATAGATGAGTAATGGAACACGATGAAGTTAGTCCTACTGACAGGCGCAGGGAAATGCATTCCATCTAAGATGTCAAAACGCAAAAGATCGCTACCACACAACAGTGCTGACCTTAACAGGAAAATTATCTATAGAGACCGAGTCGCACGACAAAGCAAGAACATGTAAACTAGGACCAGAACTGAGGTACAAGAAACTCAATAGAGAATGTCAGCAATAGTTACTTAAGGAGCACACTTTTTATGTTGAGAACCTACTCACAGAAGAAGGCAACCAAAGTTCGGCTGGAAAGAAGTTTTGGTCCACCTCAGAAAGAAACGTGGAGACAGCTGTGAAACTGGAACCCTCCTGGACAACAGTAAACTAGCCTCTAATTAAACTGAGAAAGCCCAATTTTTCTGAAGACAATTACATTCAGCCTTACACCCATCCTCCCCTGACAAAATCATGCATCACGAATCCACAGGAACCATCACGCCTAACTTCAACATCAGTGCTGATGTAGTCTTGGTGCAGTTACCGAAAGGCAATCCCAACAAATGCACAGGACCTAATGATATCAGTCCCCAGATACTTAAAGAACTCTCAGCAGTGCTTGCTTAACCTCTGGCAAAGCTGTTCTAGAGATCCATGGATCCAGCAAAAACATCTGAAGACTGGAAAAAGGCTAGTGTCATACCTCTCTTTAATAAAGGAGACAAGTACCTTGCCAGTAACTACAGGCCTATCAGTCTCGTATGTGTCATTGGCAAGGTACTTGAACACATCATAACCACTCAATTGACCAGGCATCTAGAGACAACCGGCAAACTAAACAACTGTCAGCATGGGTTCAGATCTCCTCTAAACTGTGAAAGCCAATTAACCAAGCTGATCTGAGACATCTCTGAGAAGATTGACGAAGGAAAGGAGGTTGAGGCTATCTTCCATGATTTCAGCAAAGTCTTTGAAAAAGTAGACCACATCAAACCTCTCAGTAAACAAAGAAAGATTAGAGCGAATCAGCAAATAATCAACATACGTTCAGACAGGTCTCAAGTAGTACTTCTCGATGGCTGTTATCATCGTCCTGCTGGTTAAAATCCCGGACCCCAAAAAAGTCTGCGATAGGCTCTATACTATTTATGATATATATATTTGACCTCCAGAACTATGTTATATCCTCCACTAGCCTATTTGCTGATGACACAGTCGTATACAACACCAGTGAAACCAGAGGGCGACTACAAGACACCCTGAAGGCCTTGGAAAATGGGAAGCCACTTGAAAGATAGAGTTCAATCGACTCTTTTATGAATTTGTCAAATTCATATAAAAAAAAACGCAGAATTGATTGCTGCCTCTACATCTTTCACAATATCCAGGTCCGAAAGTCAGAAGGAGCAAAATATCTAGGAGTAAAACTGGGGGGCAGCTAAAGATGGAACAATAATACTACCTGTCAACAAGTCTTCAAGTCAACTGGGTTACGTATGACGAAGCATTCCATCCAGCCTACAACATCTAAGAAGCAAGGCCTACACATCCCTAGTTCAACCAATCCTAGGGTACTCCTCCACACTGTGGGATGGTAGTCTCACTCAAACCCAACACACCAGTATTGAGACTGTTGAAAAAGGTGCTGCTCGAGTCGTTCACAAAATCCCAAAAACCGAGCATACCATCAGCACAACACGTCCAACGAGAATGGCAGACTTTAGACAAGAAAGAAGAAACGTCACAGACTGGGCCTCTTCTGTGCCATGTACTTTAAGGAGGTTGCTGCTAACAACAGCAACCATGCGAAACTACACCCTCGTCCAGGAGGCACAAGAAGGCATGACTAGCAGTTTCATATACCATACTGCAAAACTGAACTCCACAAAAAGAGTTTCTTTATTTCTACTGCTACACTGTGAAATAACCCTCCATTTTCAAGTTAATTTCTTGTTGGTCCACCGGTGGCAGGCTAGACAACTTCAGCAAGACGTGTTCTGATAAACAGGAGTGGACCTGGAACGATACATAGACTGACGAACTTGCCACATCGCTGGAACTTTCTGAGAAACGGCGATCACTCTCAAAGTATCAAGTTAGCAGTTATTACTCCGCTAATATTATTAACAACACATATTATTATTGTATAGTATTATTATCATTTATTTATCATCAAAAATATATCATAAATAATAATAATAATAATTTAATATTATATATTATTATTAATAGTTAGTTATTATTATTTATTTATTAATATTATTATTATCACTATTATTATGTATGTGCATGTGTTGTATGGTTGTATGTGTATATGCATTAATTAAGTAAAACTTGAATAATGTTGATGATTATTCAATACTAGACTACAACGTTTACCTACTACTGCACTACTGAGCAGTAGTACTGCTTACACTAATAACTTACTGGAACTTTTTTATGTTGTTTTCTGTTCTCTTTTTTTCTTTCTCCTTCTGGTGGTAATAATAATAGTGTTGTTGTTGCATTAATGATTTTTCGCAAATACAGTCAAAATGAGATTCTCCATGATTGGCTACGTGAAGTGAATAGCTAATGTCACTGATATCACTGCATGAAAACATCTTTGTCAAAATAATAATCTAGAAAACAAGGTTGTGTGTAGTAGTATAAATGCTAGCAGTAGTAACAACTTTTTCAGTATAGCTTGAGGCAATAGTATGAATGACTACTTATTATGGGATAATTTCCAGTATGCCGCAGTGCAAAAGAGATTTACAGGTCGGTGCGCCTGGGTTATTTTGTTAGATAACATCTCTTGGCTCCACCTTTTCCGGTCAACAGGAAAAAAATATCAAGTTGTCTTCTCCTAGCTTTGTAAACTACTATGATCAGAACAACAAACAAACGGGACAAGACAAAAACTTTTTGATTGACCAAACCAGGTCTAGACCATCCAATAGTTGGCAGTAAAAATATTGTTTGTGAGTGTGGGGTGTTTTTTGTGTCTGTGCTGCTGTTCTTGTAGATTGACTACCTGTATTGCTGTAAGAGTCTAGTTGAAAAAAAAAAAACATACATACAATGCCGTACAATAAAAATATAGAGGTGTCTTTCCTGAAAAATTGACACCTCTATATTTTTATTGTATGGCATTGTATGTATATGTGTGTTTGCTTTTTCAACTAGACTCTTACAGCAATACAGTCTACAGATAGTCAATCTACAGGAACAACAGCACAGACTTTCCATTTATCGGGTTCAGCCATCCATTTGATTGTTGATGCATGACAACTCTAAATTATTCAGACATTTTTGGGCGGAGCTTCATTGGGTAACACGTCATTGGCGGGAACATTTGCACGGAAATTGGAGACCGAACTGAAGTGTTGATAGGTGGTGCAAATAAAAGTATAATAATTACTACAACTATCCCTCACTAGTTCACGTTGCTCTAGTTGTAGTAAGTTTGTTGCTATTTTCCTGATTTTCAGTGCTTGTGCTGTATGACTGGTAATACTCATCATCATAGTAGTAATAAGTTTGATTAGCAGTAAACAGCAGTAGTAGGCACTAGACTTAGACTAGTAGTAGTAGTAGTACTAGCCAGTAGTAGTCAAGATGATCATAATAATTAAGTAGTAGTAGTATTATTATTACTATTATTTACTACTACTGCTGATACTACTATAACTATTACTGATAATAATAAATAATAATAATTATGCTTCTTGCCATCCTCCTTGCTCTCCCTACTACCAGTACTACTACTTTTCTACTACTACTCAACACACTACTACTACTGCCAATGCTACTACTACTGATACCCCCGCTGCCGCCACCGCTGCCACTACCATCACCGCTGCTGCCACCGCCGCTGCCACCACCGTTGCCGCTGCCACCCGCCGCTGCCACCACCGTTGCCGCTGCCACCGCCGCTGCTATTACCGCTGCTACCACCACTGCTACCACTACTACTCAACTGCTACCACTCAACTGCTACCACTACTACTCAACTGCTACCACTACTACTACTGTAACAACTTACTACTACTACTTACTACTTACTTTCTACTACTACTTACTACTGTTGCATACTACTGCTGCTACTACTGCTGTTACTTATTACTGCTGCTGCTGCTACTGTTACTACTACATTTATTGGTAACTGAGTTATTACTAATCGTTTGAAATGAGTTTTTAAAAATGTTTTGAAACAATTATTTTGAAGATAATAATAATAAAGTGGTTGTTATAATTTATTATTTATTAGCAGTTTTCTACAACCAATAATTATGATAAATAAATAATAGTAGTTGATATTAAATGGTAATACTTATACTAATAATAATTAACCATATAATTTTAGTAATTTGTTTATTATTGTTATTGACAATAATAAAAAAATGATGCTGATTCAGTCGTTGTTTTTATTATAATTATAATAATAATAATGCATTACTTCTGACTGATAGATGATTGTTAATAATAATTTCATTTATCAATTTAATTGTTATTTATTATTAGGGTTAAATGATAATAATAAATCATATTAAATATATTTTATGATTTGTTGGTTTGCGCAATTCATTTACTTCACTACTACGCAGCTATAATATATTTTTTACATGTACATAAATGCAAATTTCAAAGCTATGTTTCCTTGGTGAAAGCTGTTCTGGTAATAATGGTGGTTTTATTTGCTGGCAGGTAGTTATTGTCCATAGAAAGGTGGGGTAGGAATCGACAAAAGGTAAGCTCAATTGGTTAAAGCTTTGGTTTGCCAGCATCATGTTATTTGCTTGGTTACAACGTGAATTGGAATGAATCCGGACAGCAATAAATGTACACACTTCCTGAAATGAGCGTCAACAAAACTGCAGTGAATGTTGATTGTGTTATACAACAAGAATCGTTTCAAAATTCATTTTCAAAGGTGTCAGCATTTTTTTTGTGGTAACATGATATGAAATATTAATTTAATGTTTGTTTCAGAAGTTGTCTACGTCGACAACAATGAACGGTTTTGGCATTTCTGGAACAAAATAGAATGAGTGTCGTAATGTTTTTCTATTACTGCACAGTGTAGGGTTATTCTAAAAGGTTTCTAGATTGATTGCAGCTGTGTATGCATTGATTTATGTTGATATTCATTTCAATAGCACTTTAATATGGTCAGTGGCAATGCTGTTCCACTCCCAGCTGATTCCGCCATGATTCGAAACTGACGTTTCGAAAATGAACTGTTCGAAACTCTTAAACCTGAACCCCCCAACCCCAAATCCCAAACTCCCATCCCCAAAGAGTTTCGAAGTGTCCATTTTCGAAACGTCAGTTTCGAATGGTCCGTACCCCCTCCCAGCTGCTGGTGTGTTCAGATGTCCCTAGGAATGTTAAGAACATCTGCCCATTGTAAAAGATCAGGCGGTGAAATTTAAATGGATATCGAAATGAGTTTTCCATCATTGGTCGCAGTTTTGAGGTGCTTATGTATTTTTTTCTGCAGATTTTTGTTTCTGGCGTTGTTGTTGCCTAGTAGGTGATAGATTTTTAGCAAAGAAGTTGACACTACAGGTCGTGTGTTGATGTAATTTAGTAGTTGACACCGGGACAAGTTTGGTTGGAAGTCCAATTTAGATTTCCTTTTACTTTAATTCAGTTTTTTCTAACTTTAGTCTAGTATATCACAAGGCTCGGGTAGTAACAGCATTGATTTATTCCAAATCAAAATATCCTTTATTCTTGCTCATAATTATGTGATATCATAAATTGGATCACGAAAATCCAAGAAGATTGCTCATTTGCCTGAAAGAGGACAGCTCATGCGGATTCGTTAATTCGGTGTTATTCGCCTACGAGAAGATAGTTATTATTACATCAACCTAACATACCGTGGTTGCTCACCAACCACGTTCTATGCAGATTTGTTTTCCTTATCTATACCAATCACCCCCAATTTCTGTCACAGTACCATTGTTGGACACTTGCCAATTGATCCGCCCCTAGACAGGATCTGTGGCTACAGTTTTGTGCTTTTCACCAGCCATGAGTTGGCAAACGATAGTTAGAAACAATGGACTGCAATCTTTTTCTTCAAGTGGCAGTAAACAAGAGCTCACAATAGCATACGTGAGTTCATACAAACTAAGGAATGTGCATCAATCACAAAACTGGCACTAGCTGGCCAACGAAATCCATCGATATGCAATCCGAATGAATGCTTGTTTTGCAAGTTATTTATGAGAAGGTAGTTATATGTGTAAGAGACACAGCATTATCTTATCTGGAATATATTTGTGCTCTTCTCTCAAAAGTGTCAACTATTCAAGGACAATCATTGTGTACACGTGCATTTCTTTCAAGTGGTCACTAGATAACGTTACTGCAGTCTGACAGTGACAAGTCATCTAGTTACGTTGGCAATTTTTAAGAATCTGAATGATTAATTTTTTACGCGTAATAATCATTCAAGATAGTAAAATATATGAACTAGTTAATAGATTGATTTCATTTTCTAGTAAATTTATATTTTGTAAGATCCTTTTTCAGCTATGTGCCTTTATTAGGTTAATGACAATTTTAGCACTGTTCTTTTTTATTTACTTCCAAGCTAACATTTGGTTTATTGCTGTCTAATTTTGCTTTGTATGTATTTTGTTACAATGATTTGGTTGGAAAAAAACTGCATTTTATATGCCAGGTAAATTTTTCATAATTGGCCAGGTATTGAATTTAAATGTTTCCAGTATTGTGAAAAAAATAAAACAACAGGTGGTGGGTTTGAACCTGAGCTGCATCACTTACTAGCTCGGAGACCTGACGCATTAACCACTACTCTTACAGTAATAGTGAACTATATATTAATAAACTTTTACTACTAGCTTTTACATTTGTCTACTTTTTTCATTATTGAAATAATTCCAATCATTCTTCATACTTCACATACCAGCTCTCTGCTGATATCTCTACAAGACATTGATTGTCTCGATATTTTCATGATTTAACTCATGGCTGGTACCACATGATGAGATTTTTAATACTAAACATACAATAAAGTAGGTATTAATAAATATATTATTTCGTTTTAGTCTGCTTTGTGTCATCAGTAGCGTCTTGGCTACAATCAATAATAATTAATAATTATAATAATAAAAAGATGACAACGAAAAATTTTATATTTATTATTAACCTAGTATATAATGTGACATTTTGATGATCTTTAGTGTACTATAATTTCCTGTTGTAGAATAAGGAAGGATTAAAAAGATGGACTATCTAGCACCTGCTTTGTGTGGTCTGGTGTTTGGTGTAGCCATTGAGAAAGGAAGAGGTATTGTTATTATTTATTATTTATATTGTGTTATATGATTATATTATTATATGTATTACATTATATTTATGTTGGCTAAGTTTACTGTTTATACAATAAAGATAATCTGTTTTTATTGCTATAGAAATTTAAAATTCAACCTACTAGCTTACAAATTCAATCAAATTTTAAAAATTGTCAGAAATTCAAATGTAGCCGCAGCCTCATGTTTTTTCTTTTAAATCAAATACTCTCGAGTTACTTTTGCTTTTTATAAGGAAAATCAAGTTATAAAACGCTTGAAAAAAAATAATCTAAAAACCACATTTCAGGTTGTGAATCAACATTTTTAGGGAACCTAGTGTTAGTTAATAATTTTTGTGATAAAACAAACTTTTTGTAGCAGTCAATTCCATTGTTACAAGATTCAAAAAAGTTTTTAGTGCAGCTAAAAACTTAATTATGCTTCAATATTTCTCACTTGACAAGTTGTATAAACTTTTCAAAGTTTATTATAGATTCCAGTTTTCGCAATCTCTTCAGCGAAGTGTTTCTGTTCTAATAAATAATGATTGTTTCATTATTTTTGGCATGTAATTAGATACGTGTTGTAGTACGTGTGTTGTTGTAGTACGTGTATTGTTGTAGTACGTGTATTGTTGTAGTACATGTATTGTTGTAGTTCATGAACCACAGTTCATCAGAGGCCAGATGGATTTTTCATACTTTGTGATGCTAAAAATGTTTCTGGGAGCTTTTGCCTCAGGTAATAGTCCAAGTGATACTCTAAGCAGGTAGATTACATACCGCGCGTTGATAGACCGAGAGTTTTCAGCCCTGTGCTGTTGCAGGTATGGTGGGCATGTGCATACTATCCATGAGTTCCCACAAACACAAACTCAAACTAATTGATGCCCGCACTGCTTTCTGCGCTTGTCTCAAGGACAAAGGCTTCATCTCCTCTATTGTGGGCGGAGCTTTACTCGGTTGTGGGATGTCCTTAGCCGGAGCTGTGAGTTATATTGCAGTTTCCACGCCAGTTTTCTATCATAATTGCTAACAGCTGGTTCACTGACTTCTGTGGATTCACTTGTAGTGTCCCGGCATGGTACTGGTGCAAGTCGGTACTCGGACCCACAATGCATTGTATACGCTGACTGGTGGACTTCTGGGAACATTATTGTACGCACTGCTGGAGCCAACGGTTGTTAAGCTCACCAAACCATCTGGTATAACTCGACATGAGAGGTGGGCGCTCCATGCTAGTTAACTCTATGTAACTTTTTCTAATATACCTTTGTTTATTCCAAGTTTTTTTGTATGATAACTCTATAATTGTAGGTTAGATTCTGGTAGGAGTTATGCCACCACTGCCCTACCACTTGCATCTATCGTTGCCCTGTTTCTTATTGGATTAGAGTTCTACTGGCCATGGACATCTGATGTATGTAGAGACTGTTTCACTTGTATGATCTTTGTGTTTATGTGCAACAATACTATGTTAGTTATGTCAATGTTAGACTTCTGCACATTTGTGCAAGCGTGAACAAATGTTGGTTAGAACACTTGGGCTGCAGCTATTATAGCTTTATTTCACTTCAATTTTCAGTTTATAGTCCAAGTGTACTTCTGCGGAGGTAATTATTTGCCTACACTAGATGAGTGAGACAGCTTTGGTAGTTGTGTTTGGTGAAAGTAGCTCAACCCACAGTATGAGATTTCTGCTCCGCCCTTTCACCTGCATTTGGTTTTACCTGCCCTGTACCTACATTTGGTTTTACCTGCCCTGTACCTACATTTGGTTTAACTGCCCTGTACCTACATTTGGTTTTACCTGCCCTGTACCTACATTTGGCTTTACCTGCCCTGTACCTACATTTGGCTTTACCTGCCCTTCCCTGCCACAGCACCAGGAAACCTATATGTTACCTTAATTTGGTCTTATTATCTGAAGGTTGGTTTTATTTGTTTTTGATATGCTTCATGAAACATCATAACAAGAGTAAAATCTTTGCCCTAGTAATATATTTCCATGGATGGTGCCACTACAATTTCACATTTAAACAGCAAAGCTTCAACCATTCGTCGTTTTAGCTAAAACAATTATTAGACCATCAATTAAAGACAAAGGAGTTGTCTTTCTTTAAGAAGATAACTCTACGCCTAACCCACAGTTGCTTTTTCACTCGGATCATTACCGTCCACATTTACCTCCCCGCAGTGTTACACAGACACTATCTAGTTTTACAAAGTTCCTCACAGCTACTGCATGTTTTTTTCCACTTTGCGCCACTTTTGAGGTCATCCAATGAGGAGAGATAATTCTTACTCTGGTTGTTTCATGATTTTATGGCTGATCCGCATACTTGCTATAAGGCTTGCATCATCATCCGGCAAGCACCCAATGGGGTCCCGGCAGAGTAGTTTCACTTTAGCGATGTAACCGGAAGTAGCTTAGTCGATCGTTGAACCTATCATTAGCAATCACGGCTTGCTTGACTATTATTCTGATGTGAGGAAATTTGAGCACATGATATCACAAAAATGATGTTGTTGAGAAAACTCAAAGATTCAATAAAGCCTTTGGAAGTTCTTTTTTGAAAAAAAAACTAGGCTTATTCAATTGAAAAAAATATAATTAAATATTATGTTCATGGGTAGAATCATAGTTTCAAATTTTGGGTTTATTTGTGCTTGCCAACATAAACTAATGACAGTGCGCCCTTGAACGATTACTGTGGTTTACTTCCACGATGCCGTTGTAGTTTTACAATTTATGTTGACGGCGCATCGTCAGTATTATATACCCCAAACTTATCAGTCGCCGTGAATAAAAAAAATGTTTCTTTCGTGAGTGTTAAAATGAAGTGTTTTTCGTTTTAATAGTATTGTTGGTGGAAAGCGGGCTTCCGGTTTCTTTCATAATAGCTTCGCCCAAAAATCTGCCGGGACCCCATCGAGTGAACTGGCTAAGAACATGTCAAGAAGTTCGTAAAAAAAGTTCAACATGGTTGAATTTTCGACTTTACCTCTCGCGAGCACCTATAAGCTTCATATTGTGAAGGTTCCTTTGACCATCTCCATAAATCTTTTACTCCGTAAGATATCAAAACTGTTTTTTGAGCCCTGCGTATGGAAGTCAACCTTGACCTACTACCTCCTGTTCCTGTCGTTTCCTTCCATTGTGTCATTATTCAAAAAGTTACTTTTCTTCGTGAATGTTTTAATGGAACTGCTGCGGTGTGAATATATCGCATTTCTACGATACTGTGATGTTTATACGTACACTGCAGGTAAAAAGTTCTCGGGGAGGTAACCTGCTCACAATGAGGTCTTGGCCACCGTACATCGCAGGAGCTATAATCGGGACACTTCAGGTGCCTCTCATTCTATTTGTCGGAGACACGTTATGTAAGTTTTTATACAAAGCTTGTAAACAATACTTTAGCCATTGTATAGCACTTTGTTATAACGCAAAAAAAGAAGATAACTTCAAATGTGTATTTAATGTCTCTTTGGAGAAAAACCAAATGCAAATTATAATAATTAAAAGTTATTTGACTTTAGCTGGCAGCGGTGGTTACTGTACCATACTATCTCAAGGGCTTGTCACCACGAGATTACGTCAGGCACTGCCGTACTTGGCTAAATATAAAGATGGCCGCACCAACTGGTGGCAGGTTTGATTATCTACAAATTATTCCCAGTTTTATTATTTATTTATTTTATTATTTATGCCAAGATCACATTATATGTTTTTGTAGGTTGTTTATATCGGTGCAGCTGTGGTAGGAGGATTTTTTTCAGCTCTAGCTTCTGACAGTTTGGGTCAAAGTTCACCAGTTAGCCGATCAGATGCCCTGGTAGGTGGAACCCTCATGCTATTCGGAGCGCGACTGGCTGGCGGCTGTACGAGGTTGGTTTTGATGTAATAAATTATCCTTACATATTTACAGCCGACGAATAGCGCCACACGAACCTCACCTAGGTTTTTTTTACCGTTGTGCTGCTCAGCTAGATGTTGTAAATGAGCTGCGCTCATGAAAATTTGATAGAACAAGAAAGACAACTCCAACAATCATAGTCCAGGTTTCCATTCCATTGCAGCAGTATAATTAAAATTACAGGAAAATAAAAATATTGTTTATTTGTCAATTATTGTGTTTCGTTTTTTTGCAATCTCTAAATTAATTTATTATTCATGTTTTACGTAAAATATTTATCATACAGGTGGCAATCCCAAGAAGCAATCAATTTTTTGAGAAAATCAATAACTTGATAAAGGAAATTGATTTCCTCTTTTTAAAACTATAATAATAGTTATAAAGTCGTTTTTCTATTACCTTAAAGATAAAGGTCAAGGTTATTTTATTTCAAAAATTGAATTTCATATAATTTTTCGTCTCATTAAAAAAAGTTATTATTTCGGGACATTGAAGGGCTAAAAGTATTGGAGTTGTCTTTTTTGTTTTATCGCAGTTGGCTGTAGACGAACTGTGACGCAGATTAAAAATTGTATAGTGCGGCTTGTCTACAACAGTTAGCACAGTACAAAAAGTCTAGCTGAGTTTTGTGTCGTCTGTTCGTCTGCTGTAGACGCTCCTAGCTTTAGTAGTTGCCTTACATGTATGTTTGTATGTTGTAGCGGACACGGACTGAGTGGGATGTCTCTACTCATCGTAAACTCCTACGTGGTTGTAGTCTCCATGTTTGCTTCAGCCATGCTCACATACTCTGCTATGAAGCGAGAAATATTTTAGTTTAGGATTTATCTTCTCTTTATCTTAAACTCGCTCATTGACAACATTCCATGGACCATAACCTATACACTTATCAACCTCCTGCGACCTCGACATTCCATAACTGCTCACAGCTATATAAACTAAATTACGTTTATTCAAGTGTATTAGAAGAAGAATTTTTCCCTTACACTATTTATTGCACGCGTGTAAAATATAACTAAATTCAAAACAATCCTGAGTCTGCCTCACAATGGTTTGTCGGTTGACTACTTCAGCCCTGAAATAAAATGATTTAGTTACCCATCACAGATTACGTGTATCATGTGGTTTGAGGCATTAATTAGCTTAAAGTGGCTGTAAATTTTTTGTTTGTGAGGCTCATTTTAGTTATCTTGTTTTTGAGTTACCTTCATGATACACGCATCGTTTGTCAAGATAGGACAGACGACTCCCTGCTGTTAACACTACTGACAAATAACATGAAATATTTCCTGTTATTGCTTCTAACCTCACAGAATTTTGAGCACCTAAAACACTTTTAGACGCTTTTCAAAGTGTTCACGCTTTATTCCGCAATAGTTATTGATGAAGAGAAATCTGCACCAATTACAAATGCTAACACGACTCCATATTTTGGCTTTAGCACACAACTATGCTTCTATCTGCATTATCAGGCAAGACATGGGAGAACTCGAGTAAATATGGCAGATCCACTGAGGTTAAAAGTGCCTCATGTTGGATAACTACCTTTTTGATGGTTCATAAAATATTAATAAATTTTTATTTTGGTATGCATTTGCTTCGAGGGAGACTGGCTCCAGTAAGGAACCACTGTACTATAAAAAAGAGACACTAAGATGTGTTGTCTACTGTAAAAAAAGTGGAATAGGGATGGTGGAGACAATGATAAATAATAGCAAAGCAGATAGTTGCATTTATAATAAACACCAATATAAAACGCATGAAGAATATAAAATTGTTCCAAATAAAATAAGTGTAGTTGGAATTACATGATGACCAAAAAAATGCCGGCTGGTTGAAGGAATGCAGTGTTTATTTGAAACCTTTAAAAGTGACAGGGGCTTGGTACCATATCAGTTCTTCAGAATCAGCAAATTCTTCAAATGAATGATGAAGTTTACATCTTTTAGCACATGGTGAATCTGTCCTTTCCATTGATGTCTCTATCAAATTCACCCCCGACACTTCCATTAAAATAGAGTCACTCTCAGAGACACAAATGCTGCTATTAATAGGTTCATTGACAAGATTGATGTTGTAGGTGCTGCCACGAGAGGAAAGAGAAAACCTGGGAGCCGGAGTGAACCATGTTATGCCAGAACTTCTCCCAGCTTGTACGAGTACAAAGAGTTTTCGCAGGCTACAGCTATTAGATAACTGGCTGAAGGATCCGATGAAATCGCTAGTAACTATTTCACGAAAAAACTTCTTCTTCACTGTTTCTAAAGGTATATTTTCACCTGAAACAGATAAAACACAAAGTCGAAATAGCTTTTAGTATATGACATGGGAATTTTGCCAACCAATGGTTACAACGTTACTAATATAAAGCTAACCCTCAATATGATTGGCCGGGAAACTCAGAATAAAAGTATCTTTAGGTGTAACCAAGGAAGATCCAAGTATGAAAGCCACCTTCTGAATGGGTATCACCGATTGTGAGAAAGCATCATGAAGATGACCAAATATCTGGCTAGCTGTATCCAAAGCCAAATCCCTTTTGCGTGCTGCCAGTGAAGACGGTCTGGCTAGGATGCAACCTTTAGCTCGCCTAACAGCCTGTAAGCAAAATAGTATGACAACAGCTCCCAATAATGATCATTGATTTGAAATAACAATTATTAATAATGTGCAGGATTTCACTGTGGGGGTGTGAGTTGGTAGCTCGGCCTACCTGCACAACCTCCCGAACTGTGATGGCAACTTGTGTCTATCGCTTTAGCAATACAACCCGCCCACAGGTCGACTAGTATCCTTGGGAGTGGTGCATTACCATCCTAGTCTACTATCTAACTGCCGGTTGCGTTAGCTATCTCAGTGCAAGTCAGGGGCCAAACTTTGAAGGGCGACCTAGTCAAAGCTAGGTTCGGCCAGCAGAGGTTCGGTTGACTTGTTTAGTGCAAGGCAGAGGTCGAACATTGAAGGCGAACTAGACAAGGCTAGGTTCGGCCAGCAGAGGTTCAGGCTGATCTGCTTATTAATTACTACTCGAGTAATGTTGTACGTGCATGTACTTAGCGCAGTGAAGTTATTGTTAGAGAACAAAGAAACTTCTGAGAGTGTGCAAGCTGACTCTGACTTTATTGACTAGAACATTCATATTTATACACACGATTACATAACTGATAGACTGATAAATTGGTAGACAAAAGGTGGCCACACCTAGCACAAGGGATCGGCTAGCGTGTGCCACTAAAATGTAAGAGGCTGTACTAGAGTGATTGCCTGACTGAATCCACATGGCAAACATATAATATTGAATGGCAGGGTAAAGTAGAACAAATGTACATAGAACTAATGTTGCTAGAGTGTATGCATAGAACTGACTAATGAATGTAACTGGGATAATATAAGTTAATAGAAGTAATGTTTTGGTGCTGACGCCGTCCGTCACAATAACATCATTAAATTGCATTATTATTATCATTATCTCAATCAACTGCTGTTTACACCATTTTTATTATATTTCGTGCATCATAATAAATAATATTAACAATTTATTATTATTATTTATATTTACCACTGCAAGATTACATAATAATATAATTATTATTATCAATAATAATACAAAAAGTGATAATACTAGCGATTGGCAATTAATAATAATAATATCAATAATAATAACAAAAATAATAATTACTTTACTTACTAATAATTATAATAATCATCCTCATATCATTTTATTATTTTTATTAATTATTATTATTTATTATCATCATTATTTTTTGGTTATTATTATTATTATTCGTTATTTATGTTCTGTAATAACTAAGTAAAATAAAATATTACAAATTGAATAATAATAATAATTGTTGAAAAATCATGATAATCTAATTAGTAAATTGTAATAATAATTTATAATGAATAATAATAATAATAACATTTATTTACAAAATAATAATAATCAAATCAATTCATTCACTCACCTCTGGTAGTAGTAGCATGTCATCTCTAACAATTCCCCTGTGGGTAGAGAGGGTATTTCTTTCTTTGATATGTTCATTATTTCTAATCTGCTCACAAACTTCTCCACTCATTCCTTTTCTCTGGTTTTCGTCTCCATTACCTTCTTCTACTACAGATGATGATGATGCTGGATGATTATAATCATTAAAATTGATATTTTGCTGCTGAGCCTGCTGTTGTTGCTGTTGAAAAGAAAACAACGAATTATGAAACCATTCCGGAACCTGTTCCCTTTGTTGCAATACATATTTTATGAGCTCCGCAGTAATTGCTGAACACGAATTTCTGCAGATAAGGCCATTAAATTGTATAGCACATGTGTGATTACGAATGTTTTTGCCTCGCAATGATGAGACAGGACTTTCCATTCCATATTCAGCAATGTTACCGCTAGCTAATGAACTCCAAGCATAGCCCGCCGCAAATCAAAATCTGTTTCTGCCATCAATCATCAAAAAAGGAGACAACTTCCAAATTTCACTGGTTTCCTATCTGCTTTGTCACTACCAAGCAGCCTGTGACAAAAAACAAAATAACAGCTGACTGGGGTCATTAACAAATTTAATGCTGTGCACTCCACAGTTACCCCTTACCAAACTAAACACTCATGATATGGAATGTTTCATATTTAGAAAAGAGAATTAACAGTTTCACCCACCTTTAAATGTCGCCTGTCGATACATCCGTACATCTAAGCAATTTACTGTCCCGAATTGGCGAAAAAAATGAATGATTTTACTTGAGTTTATTTAGATGAAAAGACGAACTTTCACGTCATTTTAGTTTTCGACACTTTTGCATTTTGCAAACGTTAAGTTTGTAATGGATCATACCTGTCACACTGTTTCACGCTTTTCAGCTTTCATTTTGGTGTTGATTATGTTGGTTCGTTATGCAGCGCCCCATTTACAGTCAGTCAAATAATCATGCACCCTTTCCCCATGTACCATAATATATGTGTAGACATCAACAGGCACATTTCTCATGCAAGTGAAGCAATCACTTTAGAAGCTTCTCATCTATTATTTTGAAGTTGTCTTTTCTTGTTGCTATATTGCCAGCGCTATATAATATATACCAGATACAGACAAATTGTCTGGAGTCATTCGCATCAACGATTATATATAATCATAATCGTTGTTCTCATTATAAGCGTGATTTGTCAGATATCACATTACCACAAGTGAGCCGTCACAATAGCGGTCTCACTAACTTTTCGTGAAGCTATAAATAGCAAATGACGCCATCAACCTTGTAAATACGTTTTGCAGCTCCTCATTAAAAAACATGAAGATAATTCACGTGGTTTATTCATCAGATCATTAATAAAATTAAGCACAGCAACTATTTCACAGTTTTAAATGCAGCAAAATTTATTTTTGAATGCAAAATTAGTAATATGTTATGAACAAGTATGTTGAGTAGGCATGCTGCGAGAATATTCATACGCTCAAGGGTATTCCCTGTACGGTGCACAGCATCGGTGTCTTCTACTACTATTATTGAGCAACATTTCGCATTCTTGTGATTGCAACATCTAGTTGGGGAAGCCGTCTCGTCATCAACGTTTTGCTTAACTACTTATTATATAATCAATCGATTGTTTGTCTTTTGACCAATTTTATGAAAGGTGTGTGTTATTTATTGTTCATATATAGAAATAGCCTTATAATAATACTAGATAACAAAAAAATATTATTCTTTCTCTTGTGGTTTTTGAATTTTTTTTGTTGATCATCATCATGATGTGATGGTGATGAATGATGATGATATGATTGTTGTTGTATTAGGAGTAGGTAGTAGTAGTAGTTAGTTGGTGAATTATTATTTTTATAAGTTATTATAATTATTATTTAGTAGTAGTAGTTGGTTGGTTTGTGGTTTCTTTTTTTAATTATTATAAATAATTATTATTATTATTATAATAATAATAATAACTATTTATTTATAATTATTATTATTATTGTAATAGTATTATTATTATTGTATGTTATGTATTAGTTAGTTATTTGTTTTATATCAATTATTATTGTTGTTGCTTTTGTTTATTATGATTATGTAATTATTTACTTTATTATTTATGATTGATAATAATTATTCTTATTTATTAGTAGTAGTAGTATGTAGTATAATAAATTTAATATTTTTATTTAAATTATTCATTCATTACTACTATTACTTTTACTATTACTATTAGTAGTTTAGCCAATACAAATATATTTTTCAAATCGGCCTTGGGACGTTAAAAAACATATCATGGCGTAGAATCATATCGTGCAGTCACAATAGTAGTAAACTTTTTGTCTCTCATTGATAGTTACTGAGAAAATGAGTTTTATAAATGACTCTCTCAGCACCAAAATTACTTTGTTTCATGTTCGCACTGCGGTTAGTTTTACGCCTCATTATTGATACATTAAAGTGAAATCCGTGACGCATGACCAAGCGAGCGTAATTAATTTGCGGTTAGTTACTAATTGCTTCATGATAATATATATTAAAAAAAATTACGTTTTTATTTGGCAAGGGAATTCTTAAATCTATTTTTCTACCTCCAGATGTAAAGGATCTATAACAAATAGTATATCAACAGGTCGGTAATATGACAGGCTAGTGATACAACATAAACTAAAATCATATGGTCCATCGGCACACTGGGAATTTTCTCGTTTTCAAGCATTTTGTCTCAAACATATACATATGTAAGCAGTGCAGTGATTGGTTAATCTCATTCGGCAAAGTGTATCCTATTAAACCCTTTTAAAAGTTTGTTTCTAGCAGCATATGGTCCCAAGTTATTGAAAATTTTGTAATTCCCGAACATTTGGAAACTGAAAAAAACCAGGTGCTACAAATATTTGTATCAATGCTTTTGACGTGTGACGTCATATTTCGTGATCAATTTGTAGACGCTAAATAGTTATTGTTTATTATTTTTGATTATATTCTCAAACAAGATACAAAAACTTACAACAGTGAGATATGTTTCGAAGCGTGTGTAACAATCCTGGCACGTTGAACAACGACTTAAAACTACCAGTTACTGATTGCGAGGAACACCAATGTTACATTCGTCGATACAGTTCTACTCTTATCACAACTACTCAAGAGCTCTGGAGGCTTGGGCGATCTGCCCCAGTATTTATAAGAAAACCATACAGTTGAAAATGCATACATGCAATTGGCTAATAATAATAATATATGATTGGCTATTCCAAAACGAGGTTAACATAGATAATACAAGTGCATACAATAGATCCAATGCGCCTGCCTAAATATTCATGCAGATAGAATAACTGCTCGCATTAACAACTATAATAATTAATCAGGTCACAGGTTCACCAGAAAAGTTCCTAGCTTGAGGTTCTTTCGTGTACTTGGCTAGATCGTCTCCACTATCCGTAGGCTCGCAGGCTGGCTCTCTGTTGCTAGGCAATCGACGCATCTACGATGTATCTACATCGTAGATACACCTACAGATGTATCTTGTAAGGTAAGGCAGGGCAACTCCTGGCATATCTGCTCTCACACACTTGGTCATGCAATTCCACCACAATATCATTGGTTAATTGTTTTTTAATTTTTATCAATAATAATGTTGTAGTACATCGTTATATGGTATGGCTTGATACGGTTGGAGAAAATTTGGGACCCATGACTATTTTCAAAGACTCACTGAGCAAAACGGGCTGAGTTTTAGACAGAGGCGTAGTTGAATGGTGATTGAAAATATTTTTAAGAAAGGACAAAATCATTGCTGGCTTGGAAGAGAAGGGAGGGAAGAATGGTGGAAATATTGAAGCACTGGAGGCATAAAAAGGAGAAGGAGTATGTAGTAGTGGTGATTGACATTGAAGACCCTAAAGCCATGGCTACACACACCCACATTTCATTTCTCTGCTCTGGTGGCGACACACAGATGTTGGATCACCGCAACATTACGGATTGTCCAGTGAGGCAAAGGGGGTGTAATTTTTATAAACAGTCATTATACTAATCATTATAAATACGAATTGTAATAGTTGATTATTTTATTTGTTTATAATATTAGATGAATAATCTTATCAACCGTAATAATTAATGTTTATAAATAATAAGTTGTTTACAAGCAAAAAAAATACCCTCTTTGATAGAAGTAACATAACGGATCTTTGGCCAATCAGTAATGACCAGGTCAATGTCACAATATAAAAAAGACCCCTGGAGTCATCAGAATTTGTCGTTATATTTTATCCAATCGAACGTGGTTATCTGGTAACAATTTTCCAATCACCGAAGCGTCAGGCACAAAACGTTTTCATAGACCAACAAAAAAATGTGACCTGCAAAGAAAAGAACAAGTTTTCACCACACACCAACAAAATGTAGGTGTATGTGTGTGTAGCCACGGCTTTGGGCGATACAGGTGGCTCAATGTTGTGTACGAACAGACCAGCGCTCCCTTATTATATAGCTATAGACTACAAACTGGCAATGATAATTACGATTTACAGGTAAAATATAAACGGTGTTCTGCTGGTTAGATATGCTGTGCTTTGATATACAGTGGAGCTTGCCGATACTGGCCTCACTTGTAACAAATTATTGCTTATAACGAACTAAAGTTCAAAGTCTCAAATTGCATAACGCTATAGTTCATTTACAGTGAACTTTTTTTATAAAAAACCAAAGCGTTTGGTCCACTCTGGTTTGTTATAAGAGAGTTCCAATGTATTTTACACCTGTCCACCAAACGTACGGTTAGGCTAAGATTGTTTCATGTTTTTGTTAATATACAAAAGAGGCAATATCCAAGTTGAGCAAGTGACCCTCTGCATTGATTGTTGTGGGATTGTGTTATGTACGACGGGTGTAATGTGAACCTCATACTCATCTGTAGGTCTCACTATCCTGTGGCCATAAATCCCTATTATTTTAATGCTGATGACTTTAGACCAAGCTGTTAATCTTACGGCAGAAGTATAATTAGAGTATACGTATAATTGCTTAACATTTTTTTCTGAGATCGAACAACGGTAGATTGTGTATTCGGCCAAACTTAATGGATGCCCATCAATCACTATGTTCCCATGATTCGAATTCGTTCGAATTGGACGTTTGGTCAAGTTGGTTAGCATTCATTTGGGTTGGCACTGCTAACCGTTCCCATAAGAACGCGAATTGAAATCATATGGAGGAGTTTTCCTTCCTTTACAGTGAGTAGCGAGCGCAATAATTATTTTTCCCGTTAGTTAGATGATGGTAAACAACCACGCTCATATTGCTAAATAATACGAGTCAGATTTTTGGAATGAATGCTTACAGCACTTGCTAATAATAATAGTAAGTATATGAGTAACAGTAAAAATCAACAATTAATAATGATTATAAATGATTATTAATAAATTTAATAGCTCAAAGAAATGATAATTAATTAATAATAATAAATAAACTATTATTATAATAAAAAATAATAATTATTTATTATTATAATAGTAATTTAGAATGCTTACCTATCAAACAGAGCTATGATTCTCTGAACTCTGTCAGTTTCTCGAAAAATTAGTATATGTTTTAAAATTAATTAAGCTCTTTCTAAGCTTGCAAAGAGTCATTGTAAAAACAAAATAAAAAAAACTTATTTACAGACAAAACGCCAGTTTAATGCCTCCTCCATAAAAGAGCAGTCCAAGCAATCTGCATTCATCAACACTAATGTTTCCCATGATTCTAATGAATGCACAACCCGAGCGAATACTGTTTGAGGAACCGTTCTGAGTTAACATGAACAAACCCGAATCAACTCGTATGAGTCACAATTCCCATGACCCGAATGTACGATTTATGAGTCCAACTCGAACAAATTTGAACCATGGGAACGTAGTGAATGCCAAAACAAGTCATCATGAAATAGCTCAAGGTATTATTTGGGGTTTTTTGGAACATTCTGTTTTAATTTTCACTTAGCCTTTTTCAACTTTTAGCATTGCGTAGTTATCCCTCTTTGTTTCACGAGTCATCATTACACTTTATGGTATTATATTAATATTTTAGTTTAATATCCCATTTTGATTCAAGCCTAACACTAACGATACCCAAACACCTATCCCATGCACTCTAGTACCAACTGTTATATGTTTCAGTGTCACACGCATTGTACAGCACCCAAAGTTTCTGACATATTTATCCGTTACTAAAGAACATTCTAGACTTTGTGTATGGAGCAACAAGGGGGCCAGACCGAGGAGGCGCGGGTGATGGAGATGCTCGGTGAATGGAGGGAGGAAGATGCGTTAAAAGAAGAGCCAATCAACATTATAAATGAGCTGTTACAGACCTCCGCGGGACAGAGTCGAGCTTCAAACATATCTTTGCAGTCCCAAGCTCCTTCGCTGTCATCACATGGTCTCCTTATGAACCAATCAGCACCACATGACTATAACATGGCACAGAAAGTGCCAACATTCAGCAGCAGTGCCCACAGACCCAGTGTTTTGGATTTATCTACCACTGCTGTCAAGTCCGAGTATTCAGAAACAGGACAACATATAAGTATGAATGGACACAGTCCCCACCACCAGAGGGCGCCCAGTCCGCACCAACAGTCTCCCCACAGTCCCCACCAAAGGTCTCCCTACATGCCTAATCAGCAAGTGTTCAACTATAACAATTCTGGGCAACAGGAGCAACAGAGTCCCATGTCACCCCATGCCCCTCAACAAGTGAGTGCTGTAAACTTGGGCTTTGTGCTAACTGAGTATCAGTTTAATCTTTTGTGATCCAGTGGTTAATTGTTATGTAATAGGAGTTTTTTGCTTGAGTAATCTTATTTTTTGTTGAGGTGACAATTTCTATCACTGTCATTGCCGGGGATCTCTGTCAGTATGTTGTAAGGCAGAGGAAAACTTGTCATTGGTTTTGGTCGCTCTCAAATTTAATTTTTAAATGAATATCTTTCACATAATATTGTATATTTGATAATTAAAAATGGTGAAGTTTTGTGAAAATCTTTTTCAGAATTCTCAAAAGAAGCGTAATTTTGGTTTTTATATATTCGTTAATTCTTTCGCATTCCGTAAGTTATGTTAAGGATAAGTTTCTCTGTAAAGTATATCATGTTGTGTATAACTCGCTGACATTTCTGGTTGTAGCTGCACTCTCCCCTCTCGCCCCACCAGAGATCTGTTTCACCTCACAATCACCACTCTGAGGGCAGCAATCAAGGCCCGATGTCCCCGCACATGCCCAGACAAATGTCCCCTCACCCACAGATGGCAGCAGCCCCGCTCTCTCCCCACAGTCCCTACGCTAACAGATCTATAAGTCCACACTCTGAACATAATCTAGTCATTGCCTCCCCTGTCAGTCCTCACGGCATGCAAGGTATGTCTCTGTTTGTCATGTTTTGTCTTTGGATAATTTTTGTCTATTTTATACATTTTTTGGTGAAACTATTTGCGATATTTAAAAGATTTATTTTTCAAAACTGGTGATGATGCTTGTGGGAAACTTAATTTTTACATTTCCTATTTGTTGACTACAATTTGGAGTTATCATCTCCACACACAGTTAGGGCTGTTAACCGCAGCAGTTTGTAATGCAAACACTGATGCTAGCCGCTGTGCTTTTTTGGCAGGCGGAGCCTCTCCTCACCACCCTGGTATGCAACACAGCGGAGCTATGTCACCCCATCATATGTCTCAACACTCCGGCAGCGTGTCTCCCGTCCCTCGGCAGATCTCCCCCACCCCTGGTAAGTGCCTATTGGTTTTATCCACCCCTGGTAAGTGCGTATCTGTTTATCCACCACTGGTAAGTGCCTATCTGTTATATCCACCCCTGGTCAGTGCTTATTTGTTTTATCCACTCCTATTGAATGCTTATTTGGTAAGTCTTCAGTTTATATGCTCTGTCCACTCTCAGTTAGTTTTATTTGCTTTATCCACCCCTTGTAAAAATAAATCATTCTTTTCTACTAAATACTAGGCAGCTCTTTTTTCTGTTAAAAAAAATAGCATGCTGGTACCCTTTATCAGATGTGGATGTGAGAGTTTTCTACTCCTATTGATGGTGTGTTTGTTTTGACTACAGCCCTGTCATTGGTGCGTTCGTTGGAGTTGTCTCCTTATTAGCAACTACCTACTAGGAGAAAATACAACTGTTTGCCTATACCTTTCATTCGTTGTATTGCATAATGTATGTTAGATAGGTGCGGTATAACATACAATATTACATATCATATTGTACAATGTCATATATATGCTACACACAATACAATATAGTATGTTACGTGCAGGTGCTAGCTCTGTGTTCGGCCGATATGCGGGCTCCCCAGTGAGCATGCATTCAGGTAACTCATCAGATACAGACTCCTACTATGGGGGGTACACCCCCGCACAGATTGCTGATATGAGGAAGAGAGGTATCACTATAGACAAGGGCAGTAATATGTACAAGGCTAAGAGGGAGCGTAACAATGTAGCTGTAAGTACATTTCTAGCACTTACCTCTGTGTTACTTACCTCTCTTTCATCGTTAGTATTTTCAACAAAGTTTGTCCTTCTGCAAATTGACGAATTTATTATAATTTGTTGATATTTATCTGCTGTTGTCCCTTCAGTCACCTGTTCGCTAGTGTCATTTCAATCACCTGTCGGGTGTTGTCACTTCAGTCACCTGTTTGCTAGTGTCATTTCAATCACCTGTCGGGTGTTGTCCTTTCAGTCACCTGTTTGCTAGTGTCATTTCAGTCACCTGTCTGATGCTGACCCTTCAGTCACCTGTTTGCTAGTGTCATTTCAATCACCTGTGTGGTGTTGTCACTTCAATCACATGATGACATGTGTGTGCAGGTGAGGAAGAGCCGAGAGAAAAAGAAGCAGCGAGAGCAGGAGACGGAGAAGAAAGTGAAAGAGTTGAGTGACGAGAACGGAGCCCTACAGAACAAACTGGACATTGCGCTGAAGGAGATGTCATTGCTGAAAAACTTGTACAAAAACATCGGTGTGCAACTTCCTGCAGATGTCAGGGACAAACTGGAGAATGAGCTGTCAAAGTTTAAGTGAGGCCTTGTCAGGATACCAATTGTTCTCTGCACATGCTGATACACTTCGTCAATCGTCCCCTCCTGTTATGAGCTATATTTTGTAGTTTATAGACTAGCTTTGCGCATTTGAGATTAGACTAGAATTATGGTGGTTGTAAAGGGAAGACAACCCTCATTGGTTGTGTTTGTCCCTGCAACAAATGACACACCCTGTTACATTATGCTCTACTGTACAGTCTATCTGATGGCGTTATGTGCTATTTGTAGAAACTCCTAGCAGTATTATATGGCATTGGCTGGCACTATCCATGATTGTACAGCTTTATTCTTATTGGCTGGCTCTTATTATTATACTCAATCTTGTACAAATGCCATTAACAGTCAGCTGCGTTTTTGCTGTTTCCGTGGCAAAAAATGATCGCCTCTATTTTCTATTGTCTATCAAATTCTTGTAAATCTCTTATTTTCTTGATTATTTTGGAGAATTTGTATGAGTGGATTTGTCTGCCCCTGCTATACAAAGTTGTTATGTTATTGCCTCACAACACTAACCAGTGAGCAATTGTTATATATATATTGTGTTTATCGTCATTTGCAGATGCCTACAATGATTGGATAACTCCAACATGCCTCGCCATGTTTATATTGAGAATAAACATACTTTTTGATATTATGTAGATAACACTTGCTGTTTTCATTAACTCGTTTGACCTCTGCTTCAGGAGTGGTTTCAGTCAACTTCTCATAGATGTCGCTGGTTGAAAATATTGAAAACCTTTACGGCGATTGCGTGTTAATCACGATTCGCTCCTTGCTGGATATTAGTGCGAGCTGATGTATCATAAATTTGATGTTTTCTCAAGTATATTTTCATTCAGTCAATTAAAGCCAGTGTAAATGATTTTACTGTGTATTTGTATGTAAATGCGATTGCTATAAAAAAACACTTGTTAGAATATCTAGTAATATTGTTGACACTAGATTATATATTTGCAATAATAATAGTATCATATTATCTAAAAGCTGGGCCGATGACTTCATTTGACCTTGAAAAATTACAATTAGCGGATAGCCATAGTTCCTCATAGCACCACTTTTATGCATTAAGTATTTACAGACGTGGTACAAGAAATATAAATCCCCGCTATAAAGCCATCGGCAATGTCCGTCTACCAAGTGTTGCTCCATCTATTGTAGTCCATCGACATAGTATTCATGTTGATATTGTTCAGAAGAACTTGCTATGTATGAACGAGTCTATGATGATGTTCAACGTTGTTATTATTGTTACTTTCGCTGCTCCAACAGCAAACTGCCTTCATACATCGCCAAGAGCCCAGCAAGAGTAGAAAGAGTAGAACGCCAAGTATTGGAAGGCTAATCAGTATGGCGTATTTGGTCGAGTTTGAAAGCATGCCCAATTGTGCAGAGATAAAGCAGTAGATCCGCAAACTTACTTCTCAGATATAGCGAGGTGTTGGACCTTGTCTACTATCTATGAAGTCTGTAATTTTGTGGATATGTTAGGTATGCAACACTGAAGCTAGAAAATAATTAAACAAGAAATAAGCTCAAAGAAGGAGTTGAACCCGGATTGTCCCAACTTATAGACGTAACACTACACAACGTTGCCATTCAGGAACAGTACAAAGTTTGTAGCATAACTACGTCAGGCTCCATTGATGGTATTTACTTGTTTCATTGATGGTATTTACTTGTCTGGCTCTAATGTAATAAACATAACATTCATGGGTCTGTGACAACCAAGCTCCTGTCTACTCAGGCTGTTTCGATTACACAATTTGTGATTGTGAGAGTCAAGAAAAAGGACAAAATCAATTTTTGTTTGAAGTCAATTGATATTAGTTTGATCAAAATAATTGTTTCAGTGCACATTTAATCTGCTCTGACCTACATGTTCGAGGGTCTAATTTATAGCAGAAGCTATAATCTACTCCGTTTCCTCTCTATCTAAGACAGCCATGTTTTTATGAGAATGAATTTTATCAATGGACACAGCATGCTACCTGCTGTCCAACTTAACTAGAGCTGTGCCAATCCTTGTTATCTTTACCGCTGCAACGTTTTTAAACTAAAGTTTTTTTTTTAAATTTCATCTTTTGAAAAAATTCATTCAAAGGCATTTTAAATTAAGTCTTTTCATCAAATTGCCACCAACAAACACCTTTTAATAATATTGAGTTTTCGTATAATGAGTAACTGGCACAGCTCTACAGTAGTCCAAAGCGCGGGTAGCAGGCCCCGTAGATTTAGAGCTACTTGGATTTTATGCCATGTACAAAGTACTTCGTATTTGGATCGCTGTACTATATTTCACATACTACTGCAATCATACATTGGCAGCAGTTTTGGAATGCTGCTTAATCATCAGATTTTTACTGGAAGTCATGTTGTCTTATATAGATTTGGGCCGATGGCTATGGGGTAGTGACGAAGAAGTTGAACAACTCTGCATGGAACTTGGCAAGTTTCCAAACAATTTTAATTGCTTTTTGTTAAATTTAACTCGATAACTTTTTATTATTTGGTTTGAAAGTTGTGTTTTCTTATTTATCTTTTTTTTTATTCATCTTCATGTTTTAGAAGCCGACAAAAAAATAAATGAAGAAGTTATGCCCCCTTCATCTGGGGGTGTCCAGGTAAGCTAGTAACATCAAAAGTTCTGATTTTATTTCCTCCGGAAAGTTCTAGATACCGTTTGGTGCATTTTCAAGAGCTGCTGCTTAGATCTGCCCACAAAATTGCCTAGTACTGTTTGAGCAAAAAAATATTTTCGTCATTATTAGCATTTTGACAGCGATTAACAAGTAATTTACAAAACACATGTACTGTTGCGACCACACAAATGGAATATTAAATAACCACCAGATATAAAATAGTGAAACCTACAGCACTGATTGCCTTTAGGCGTCGTGATTTAAACAGACAAGCAGGAATTTCAATTTAACAACTGAATGGTTAAATATTCTTTGGTTGTCATGACGATACACCTAAACAATTAAACCTGAATGGTAGCGTGACATCCTATTGTTAACAGCCAAGCGGCCATTGTCATTTTGTAGCACGCTGTAGACAATGCAACAGCAGTAAGCAATAACTTTGAGTCAAGAAAAAGTCAGCAAAAGACAAGGTATGTATGGCAGCATGTGTTATGGGTGTAGCTACTATTAGTGGTTGGATGATTTGCCTATATCTGCTAAACTGATGTTTCGTCACATTACAATCGCATTACTGAGATTGATGTCTAATTTGCTGACCGCAAGCTTGGCTGGCGTTCACATACCCACACAACCCATAATAATGGTCTGCGATGATTCAATTTTGTTGCAGCTTGGAGTCTCCATGCTCGACCGCATCTACTGGCAGCTACAGAGACTGCTATTGGTGGGACACTTTATTACACAGTGACAGCAGTCCGTGCACTCATTTACCTCAGGTTTGTCGTCTGCAAGTCTGTTCGTCTGCACCCTGCACTAACTGACGCTTTCTTGTAAGATTATTCTGCCCTGCTTTTTTATTTTTTTTCTAGGTCGATGCGATGACAACATCACGAGAGTCAGGCTCATTGAGCAGCAGTAATTATTATTCTATACAAACTCTGTCAGCCACGCCATCTCCTGACGGACAGGAAGTAAAACCAAACACACCAATTCACGATATCTCAGTTCCAAACGTTTTATCTAGAACTTATTCATACGATGACTTTTTACTCGCGTGCAGACGACGCAAGCGAAACAAAATTTTTCCTTTGAGATCTACTTCCACCCCTTGCACTCCGAATACCGGCACAAAATGTGTCAATTTTATAGACAACTTAACAGCTGATGGAATTACGGACAAAAATGTTCTCAAGGAGATATCAGTGAATGACAAGTCTAGTTTAACTTCTCTTGCATTGGAGGAAGAAAAACAACATGTATTACATTGCAATGCCCAACAAAAACAGGAAAGTTCAAGCAGGTATGTTTGTTTAGAGCTACGTTGTGTCAAGGATGGCTACGGCTTATGGAATCTTAGAGACATTCTGGATGAGATATTTGAGGTTAGGAATGCTTATGTAACACCGCTGACAGTCGACCAATAGGACTTTGCGCTCATCAGTGTGTTTGACTTGGGCCTTGTTTGTACATCAACAATCTTATTGCTAGCAAAACAGCTGGCAGATTAGTCTAATTTCTTTTCTCAACTCGTTATTTCTAGAACAGACTGTCTCGGAAAGAGTTCTGGAATAATGAATGTATCAAAATATATTTATAGCAAATTGAATAATGGTTGATAAGCTATTTCCACTTATTTTATGTCCGCATTAAGATCTTAAATGTCAGTCCGGTGTGAAAGTTGAATCTCACCAGCACACGCCCGTCATTTGGTTAGGAAACCCAGCTAGGAATGTTTTTCACTGCCTGTGTTTTTTAAATTAATGAAAAAGTCATTATCGAAGCTTACGAGTGCATAGCGTGGGTTCCAGAGAATATGTGTGAAGGGGTAGGCTGTCCTTCCACTCGTAATAGGGTTTAGCCTTAAAGTATAGCGTGATGATGAGATTTGACTGCTGCCTTTCATTAGATATATTACTCTGCCGACAGAGCTGTGGGGAGGTGTGTTGCAGGTTGGTTGTTGCACTAGCAGGTAGTATCTGTATTCTTGTATCCTGGTAGCTTTTTGTTCATTCGCAATCCTTTTCAGTCGATTGGAACTTACAAGTTAAACCAACCAGAAAGGTTTGAAGTGTTGCGACTCACATTAAAAAGATATATTTGCGGACCAAAAAGTTTTTATGTGCCAGTTTTTGGCTGAAAATCAGGATATTAAAAATATGTATCATCGCAGCAAATTTTTTGTTTACAATTTTTGAATGCGGAAATTTTATATTTGTTATTCGTAACTTTCTGTTTGTCAAGTTTTGCGGTGACATATCGGCAGGAAGGCGTTTAATTTCATTAATCAAAATGTGTTTGATTTGTGTTCGTGTTGGGTTGGGTTTAAATTTTGAATAAATTTAAATACAATGATGGATTTAAACTAGTGAAAGGCTGGAATAGTGACGGTGAGGTATAGTTAGCAGCGCTGGCAGCAATGTAGAGGAAAATAGAAGTGTTTTGGCAGCATTGTTTGTTTGCGTTAGATTAGGAGTTGCAGTGGATTGAATGCCTTCCGTGGGTAATCTATTTGTGATGAACTTGTTCATTATTTCATGACAATTGCTGCCTCTTCAATACACGCTTATCGAAATTCCAAGCCAATTAAAACTGAAGCATTGTGGGCAGACATTACTTCCTGGCTTTGACCAACCAACCATAGATACTTGAAATCTCCATTTTTGTGGATACATTGTCAGTTTAATGAAGAGTTATTACTGCTGCAACTTTCACTGTACTGTATGTAGAGCTAAGAGACCAGATCGGCTGCAGCTGGATTCGCCCATATTCTACAATAGTGGCCATCGTTGTAAGAAAATGACTACGGCGCAGGATAATGTAGTGAAAGAATGCTGGATTGAAGACATGAATGGATTGGGAGAGCTGTCAATCGCTTCTTCCTCTCCGACTGAACCTGGAGAGGAACGCACCCCACCTTCGGCCTTCACCTCTGGTAAGTGACAGAACAAATAGCCTAAAGCACTAAACGATAAGCTTCAGGAAACGTTAGTTGTAATGTCTTTCCATTGCGAAAAAACAACGTCGGAAAGTTATCTTTCCAGTAACAGTTTTTTGGGGAGATTGCGCTGTTTTTTCCATTCCGTAAATGAGTAATGCCTGGAAATTTCCTTTTATAGAAAAGAAGTTCCATTGGCTTGCACACATCACGCACATGATGTTTTTATGCTGTAACTCTTATTTTAATGAAAAAAAAGTTGATTTGTCAGCTGTCAACAAAAGGCCTGCACTTAACCCTGTAAATAATCGCTAGTAGTTCAAATATAATATTTTATAGAAAATAAAGTCTTCTTCAAACAGTTTGCACCTAATAACCAAAGTTCCACTCTCCATGACGACAAACCCATAAATCTCTACTTAGTAGAGACGATAACAGCAGCTGTTCTAGTAAACCTTTCTGTTATATCAATCGATTTATGGTTCCATGTCTTTCAGAACTATTAGCGGCATCAATGAAAGTTCGGAGTTCTTCTTTTTTGTTTTGTGATGAAATGTTAGTGAAAGTGGAGCGGGGAGGGGGGGGGGAGAGAAAACAAAAAATTGATGATCGCAGAAAAAACTGACTAGAAAACCCTCACTTACAAAATGACTAGGAAATTGCGATTTACCCATAATACGGCATTGCTCTATCTATCTCTATTTTGCAGAGGAAGATTTGGACACAAAGTCAATCATGGCGCCCCCTAGTGTCACGGCTAGAGATCTGTCTTTGGAATCGACTAAACCATTTGCTGGTATGTTATATTAACCGTGTGTTTGTGTTCATGTGGTGTGCATGTGTCTATCTACCGATATACAACATGAATACGTCTGTTAACATTGTAGGGTCTGATTTATTCACTTGGCTTTCTTACGTGGTGGATGAAAGTTCATCGACCTCGCCAGGATACGAGGATATAATCCACTTGTGTTGCTCACAGTTAGTTAAACTAGGGGTGCTTCAGAGTGCTGTCGCGACTCCTATTGGCAGCAGGACCAGGATAAAGCATGCTGACTTTGAGGTACATATCTGCCATGTGTTTGTACGGTAGATCCACAGTGGGTTTGCGCTGTTAAGAGTACACACGCAAAGGGTCATTTAAACTTTTATGGCTTAATGCATTAAACCAAATGATTGCTTTCGTAACAAAAGCAACTGGAAGCTTTTGATGGAGTTATCTCTTAAAAAAGCAGACAACTCCAGGAAAAGCCTAATAATAATGTACAGCTGTTTCCAGCAAAAAAATAAAAATGCTATTAAAAGCGTCAAGGGCTGATAAAGTGAAAATCTTTCCCCATCACATCAAATATGGTGGCAAAATTTTGAGGCAAAGTATTTCAATTCTGGTTTTGATTATTTATCAAAGTGTTTTGAAGAAAAATATTTTATTTATTATAATAAAATCAAATCAGGATTTTATATGTATTATATATATTTAATAGCATCATTTTCTTTTGCAAACTGATTCCGCGACTTTTGCGACGACTTTTTTGCAGTCACCATTTTCTAAAAAATACTCACCATCAAAGTTTGAGTTCTTTCACTTTGCAGTTGGATGAGCAGTATCAATGGACAACCTCAACATATCAATATGAAAGGGAACAGAAGCTAAAGAAGCTCAGGCACCACAACAATCACCTGAAATCCAGGTTGCACAAACAAGGAGACAGGCAGGGGGACAAAACATGCCGTACAAATGACCAGCAAGAAACTAACTGCAAATGTTCTCAGTCTACTCCGTGTCAAATTGAGGTACCTCTTTGAATGAAACTTTGATGTTTGCTGAATAGAGTCACGATGATGAAATTAAATTTTAAATTTCCTGTGATTTTGTAGGTTCATACCGAAGGCAAAACGAAAACGAGCGTCAGTTTGCCAACCACAGTTTTGTCTATTTCAACCCTCACTAGCGACTCCGGGAGCCACATATCCCTGTCTATCAATGAACCCAGTAATAAGACCTTGAACTCTGAACTAAAAGACCAGAAATCATCATTTCTTACTTCACCTTTAAGCTGTGACTCCTTTACGACGGCCCCTGAGACGCCCAATCAAATATCAGAAGATAGAATCAACCATTCCTCGTCTCCCATTAGTGTCGAAGATAAGTCGACAACGACTGACTTTCTCACAGAACCTGAAAGAACAAAATTGGCAACATTCCAAATATCAGTTGATGAGTCATCTAATGCATCAGCTGATCGCAAGTCAAAGTATGACGCTCAGACGTCCTTCACTGATGACATGATATTAGACAGTTTGTGTCATAACTGTCAACAGCTGATGTCAGCTCGTAGCAGGTTGGTGTATGGCAGACAATAAACAATAATATTTTACTTCTCTGTGATAGCGTAATATTAATAAAATTGATTTGTCTCGTCGCTTGATTATGAGAAAGCTGCTGCGTTTGTAATTTAATTATATTAGCACACAAGCTGACTACCATATCAGTTCTCATCAAAACTCCTGGGTCAGTTTTTAACATCATTTTGTAATTTCACAGGTTATCCAATGCCAGCATTGACTCTGGTTTGAGCCAGTCTTGCATGACTTTCCCGACTTGTAATCTCGCTGGAAGTGAATCTTCTTCAATATTTCAATTCCATCAGGTAAAAAAATTTGTTGTTGATACGAAGCTTTTCCCACTGATGAAATATCCACGTATCATACTTACAATATCTGATTTAGACAAGCTTAGATGAAGAGAGCACAACTTCTTCTGCAGCGGATGATCTCATTACTGTCCAATCAAATGCCTATGCAGACTGTTTCTCTGCCTCGACCAATCAGAGCGTAGATAAAACCAGAACAACAATTAGTCTCATTCCACCTCCGCCTCCTCCACTTCTACAGAAACCAGGTTTGTAACTTTTTCTAGAGCTTATTTTTTATTTAAATTTTTAAAAACTTCGTTAGCTGTAAAATAATTATTTTTGTTGTAGTTCCTCGAAAAAAGATGATAAAGCCAAGAGTGTGCTTGAAACCTTTACATTGGCGCCGTATACTTGTGCATTCCAAGTAAGTATTTACTTTTTAGATTGTTGGCAGCGCTGTCTTTGCTATGCGTACTTTTTCAGAGTTATAGCTTGGGATTGATTAGTTTTTACTCTGATAAGAGTACGGTGAATCATAACATGTTTGTTTGATAGCAAATCAGCTGAGCCTAAACCTGTTACTTTACATAAAACCATCTGGGATAAACTGGAAGAGCCCAGAATAGATGCAGATGAGATTGAGGAGTTGTTTTCTACTGATATCAACCAGGTACCATCTGATAAAACAAGCTGGTCTTGTAATAAATATTATATTCTGTTTTATAATAATTTTTAAATCAGAGGTTGAGAAAAATTGGTTTCACCATGTTTTCCAACATGTTATGTAAAGTTGTCATTATTTCCATTTTAACAATCAAAAATACTCAAAATATTTCTAACGAGTAATTGGAATGAACATAGAAAAGAATTAACATTGGCAGGAACAAATACAGGAAGCACTAGAATGAGTGTAGACAACTCCCGAAAAGAATGCTGACGGTGTAGTAAAAAACTACTTTGATGTTTTATTTGAAAAAATTTGGCGTTCACTCTCAGCAACATTCTAATTGACCTTTATACCGTGAGCGGTTTTAGAGAAAATGAAAAAATGTTTACACTCTTCCAACCAATTTTGAAACAATAATTCTCAAATCGCCAGGAAGAGCTTACAAGAATTATTTCTACTGTATCGCCCAGTCTTTCTTGCATTTGTTTTCGTCAACTTTCATTCCTGTTTCTGCCCATTCCAATATTTGTGGGAACCTACATTTGTGGTATGTAGACGTCATTGGTGTGGAACAGAAGTTAACCAATATTTAAATACAATTTTTTTCAGAACAAAGTGATTTCTACTCTGGCTCGACGAAAGAACTTTAAAAAGGTTTTGGACAGAAAGAGATCACAGAATTTGGGAATCGTCTTATCCAGTATTCGACAGCCTTTCTCAGAGATCAAAGAAGGTAATGTGACATGTGACAATCCTTTGTTTGCTCTTGTCTCTCTCTGCTCCTGCCAAACCAAAGTTTATTTATTTCTGAAATTTTGCAGCTTTGATCAACTACAATGTATCGTTCCTGGCCATAGACACATGGAGATCTATATACGAAGCAGTAAGTTTTTTAATTATTCATCTATTATCATAAATCATGCACTGAAAATGGGAGTCGTCATTCCCTCGAAGATACCAATATTGTCAACCAATGGTAGTGGCAATTATTTACTTTTTTTATAAATTCTGCCAATAGATACGGAGTTTGTTATCTATAATTGTACGTAGTTGGTGACGCCTCATTTGCTTAAAAAGGCATTAGAACTAAAAAAAAAAACATGTAAAGTTATAACTATAAAATAGAAAAAAGTTTGTATAAAAAAAAGTACAAAAACTGCTGTTTTATTTAGCAACAGCTACTTTTCGCCTGACTTGTCTTCCCCTTGTCTTCTCTGTATGAAGCACGACCCTTTGTTTATTCAGAGTTTTCTCCCCTAGTAAGACGACTGCTAAGTTTTATACAAGTTAACAAAAGTTCATTTGATGCCTGACATTTGCGCTTTCATTGGAGCGATGCCTCTGAATGTTTTTAATAAGTCAATAATGCCTGTCTGTCTGTCTGCAGAGAGGAAGTGAGAAAGAGCTGGCAGAGATCCAAGATGAGATTGAGTCAAACCCAAGATGTGTGTTGGATAAACCAGAACAGTTAGTACCATGTACTTGTACTAGTAGTTAGTTAGTACCACGTACTTGTACTAGTAGTTAGTTAGTACCATGTACTTGTACTAGTAGTTAGTTAATACCATGTACTTGTACTAGTAGTTAGTTAGTACCATGTACTTGTACTAGTAGTTAGTTAGTACCATGTACTTGTACTAGCAGTTAGTTAGTACCATGTACTTGTACTAGTAGTTAGTTAGTAGCATGTACTTGTACTGTAGTAGTTAGTACCATGTACTTGTACTAGCAGTTAGTTAGTACCATGTACTTGTACTAGTAGTTAGTTAGTAGCATGTACTTGTACTGTAGTAGTTAGTACCATGTACTTGTACTAGCAGTTAGTTAGTACCATGTACTTGTACTAGCAGTTAGTTAGTACCATGTACTTGTACATAATAATTTGTGTGTACTTGTTTTAGGTTTCTCTACAATCTGAACAATTTACCGTTTGGCATTGAGCGAATAAACTGCTTCCTGCTCGAAGCGCAATATGAAGAGGCGATAAACAGTATCAACGCTCAGCTAGACAACATGGCTGCTGTGTGTGATCACATGACCAACTCCAAATCAATTGAACAACTTTTGTCTTTGTTGCTGGCTGTTGGCAATTATTTGAATGCAGGTGAGATGGTTGGTGCAATATTATCGCATGAGACAAGATACTTTAAACGAAGGTCTTTCACCCATCCAATCACATTTGTTGTGTCTTCTTCTGCAGGTAACGAATCTCGAGGTAGAGCTGATGGATTCGCTCTGGATGTCTTACCTAAATTAAAGAATGTTCGTGGCAAGGTAGGACAACTTCTATAGCAACCTAGCCTGTAGAACCCGAGTAGCATTTACAAAATGCATTTTTGTGGTTTTCCTTCATTCATTCGGGTTTTTTTGTAGAAGCAAATGACAGTTCTACATTACATAGCCAGTAAATACCGACTGAAGCATGGAATTGGAAAGGGGCCACTAGACGCACCCCTACCACCTATAATAGACCTAGTTAGTGCCAGCAGTGTATGTTATACAGATCTGAATCATTCCCTCTCTAAGCTCAATGATCAACTCTCAGGTCAGTTTGCATTGGTTAGCTTTATGTGACGGCAGAGTTGTCAGCTCTTTCTATCGCATTCCTTTGTAGTTGTCTGCTCACTGCATGAAAACAATTATGCAATAGAGTTGTTTGCTCATGTCATACAACTGACACAGTTCTTTTCAAGAATCAGCTTACATAGCGGATCAAACAAAACATGTGATTTCATCAGTATGTTGTTTGATGCAGAGTGTCAAGTGCTGATGTCTAAGGTGGAGACAACTCTTACTGAGCAAACGACTAACCAAGCATTCTTTAGTATTGTGTCATCATTTGTACGACAATCAACGGAATCAGTCCAAAATCTGTTCACAAAACTAGAAGAAAGTCGTTCAAAGTGAGTACACTTGTACCAGTGACTTGGTGCCGATTTTGATTACGAGCAACGGCGGCTACGATACATGCCATAGACATAAATAGTTATATAAAGCATTCTATTGGTTGACTTTGTATCGTTTTAGATTTATCAGCACTTGCCAGTTCTTCTCAGCCCCCACCGCTGATTGTATGACCTCCACTCCAGAAGAGTTTTTTGAGCCTTGGCTTGCTTTCTCTCGTGACCTAAATGAAGTTTGGAGCATGCGAACTCATCCCTTACCGAGTCGTGCTTCAGCACATTTCTAGACTATGTCTAGCTCATCATTCAATTTTCTAACAAATTTAATATTTATTGTACATAATAATAAAGGTGTTAAAGTAAGCAATTGCTCTTATGGCAGCTATTGTTTTATTATTATTGACAAGTTGTCTTGTTGACAATACTGGACCAGAAATAAACAATGATATTTGTTACTCAATTGTAACGAGTCCTTCTACAATTATTTTTCAATGACATTCATGGCGCAGTTTTGGATTATTTTTTATTTTATTGTTATTCAAGTTTCTTTATGACTCGATGCCGTAAGTGGCATTACCTGTGCTGTAGGTACTATTTGATCTCATCATGTATTTTGTGTATTTATGGCAACGTATGATTCTTCGATATTTACATTTAAAAGATTGTAAAACGAAAGATTTTTTCTGAAATACAAATTAAAATACACCTAGTGTCAAAACAATTGGATTCCGTGTCAATTGTCTGTCAGCTTGCTCCACTTACCCATTAATTGACACCTGCCAAGTTGTAGCAGGTGTTGACACCTGTCTGTGTCATGACAGACAAGTTTGAAGTGTCAGATGTTAGAAAGCATAAGTGCCAAAAAGTGACATATACCCATCTGACAATACATGCAGGCCAAGTTAAAGCATTGCATGGGAGAAATACACACGTATGTCTTTTATTATGGCAATCAGTATATGCAAAAGCAAATAAAAATACATAATAAAAATAATTTTGGAAAAATGTATTTATAAAAATTCACACAAAACTTTGCGTGATCAAGTTTACACAACAATAAATATACATATTAATGAATACACGGTAGGTTCAGCAGTTGGTCGAAGGATGAGACACCCTTCCCACAATGCATTGGTTGTGCAATAATCCTGCCATTTAAAGAAATGGCATGGCGGTCATCGCTAAGACTCTGTTTCTATGGACCTCCTACTTATTGCTGATTGGCTGTGCTGAGGAGTTTTACAGCTGCACTCACTGTAAAACAAAGCAATATGTGAAACAACCATCAACTGGCTTCTAGAATAACCATTTGTGAAAACTGAGTGTTTTCTTCCAGTTGGATGAAGATCAAAGGATGCCATTACCTGAGGCAAGATTCCGGAAAGGCTTGAGCGGTTGAAGTCTTGCTCGTTGCTGCACAGCAATCGCCTCCGTCCCACTGGCACGCGCGTCTGTTGTTGATGCCATCGCACCATCCATCTCCGATATTGCCCTGTTTATACAATCATCTTGATCAGCTCCGTTACATCACAGGATATGATGTCATGGACTGTCTATAGATGCCACTCACCTCATCACATATTCGATCACATGACAGGCTGCTTGGGTCAGCAGTCCAAGCTCCGCTGCTGCTACAGTGAAGTTTGTCTGTAAACACTGAGGAGACTTCACCCACCAGCTGGTATAGAGACAGGGAGGAATTCCTACAGGACACTCTGCACACCGACCCTGTAAACGCACAAACCTTTATTTTACAACCGGTTATCGGCGTAAGCTGTTTATTTTCATCTCCAGATTGACTATTTCAAAAGTGTAGGGCAACTCCTCATGTAATATGTTATTAAGAGAGAAGACAACTTTCATTTCATTAAATAAGCTTTATAAAAGTCCCTTTATGGAAACTTCAAAACTAACTGCTGCAGAGGTCAAGGTTGTAAAAGAAGCATGTGGAAAATAAATTAAATAAAAATCAGCCGAAAATGAAAAATGTTTTACATAAAAAGATTTGAAAAACCTGATAAAATACGGAATAATTTTGATTTGAAGTGATTAGAATAGTTTTTATAGACTGAGATAAACTAAGAGAGGCACCCAGTCCACATGTATCCTATGTTAAGATCGCTGACACTTTACGTTACCTGTGGAAGTGCCTGTACAATTAAAGGTTATATCCTGTCTTGTCCCAGTGATGACAGGGCACGTTATATCTGTAGTATCACAGTCTGAGAAACTAGAGTTCCATCTACCTGTAGCTAGACAGCTGATCACACTCTTTTCCTGTAAAACAGAGAAATGCAAGAGTGAGCTGAGGACTAGATCTACACCACTCAGTAACTGAACATATACTAAAGGACAGTACTACTAGTCAGTGATATACTACTAGTCAGTGATATACTACTAGTCAGTGATGTACTACTAGTCAGTGATATACTACTAGTCAGTGATGTACTACTAGTCAGTGATATACTACGAGTCAGCACTGCACTAACAGTTAGTACAGTACTACCAGTTAGCACAGTACTACCAGTTAGTACAGTACCACCAGTTAGTAGTGTACCACCAGTTAGTACTGCACCACTGCTACCAGAGCTATGCTACTAACTGCTACTACTACTATTACTACTAGTTACTACTAACCTGACTACTAGGACAAGTAGCGGTACAGACGGAGCCATTGTTGACTCCATCTGTACAATTATACTGTCCATCCCAAACTGCGGCAACCTTCTCACATTCAATTCTAACGCACTGCTTGTCCCACTTCCCTGTCGACAGGCACACAGCCTTGTCCCGCCGTCTGAAAATCAATTGTTGCACAATTGAGCAGAGATATTTTATGGTTTGAAACAAAAATAAAACAAGAATATTTAATGCGATAATACAAACATGAAATGATAAAGTGTTGTTTGCTATTGCCATCAATCAATGATTATTTATACTATTATTTATACTCACAAACAAAACCTAAAAACGATGGGGTCACGGCAGCTTTTTGTGCGGAGCTAGTATTACAGAAACCGGAAGCCCGCTTTCCATCAACAATACTATTAAAACGAAAGTCACTTCATTTGAACGATTACTAAAGAAACATTTTTTTATTCACGGCAGCTGATAAGTTTGGGGTGTATAATACTGACGATGCGCATCAACATAAATCATAACAGTACATCGGCACTGTGGTAGCAAACCACCGTACTCGTTCAAGGGCACGCTTTCATTAGTCTACGTTGGCAAGCTCAATCAAACCTGAAATATGAAAATACGGTTCTACCCGAAACATGGTATTTAATTTTTTGTTCAACTGATTAAACCAAAATCTTTTCAAAAAAGAACTTCCAAGGGCTTGATTGATTCGTTGAGCTTTCTCAACAACATTATTTTAGTCATGTTATTTGCTCAAATTTCCTAACATCCGAATAATACTCAAGCGAGTCGTGATTTCTAATGATAAGGTCAATGATCGACTAAGCTACTTTTGGTTGCATCGCTAAAGTGAAACTTCTCTGCCGGGATTCCATTACACCCACTTCTAATGAGACATTTTGTTTATTCGCAAAAGTGACAAAACTAGAGTGTTCATTCCACATCTGCGCAATATTTGCACTTGTCCATATTTTATTGTTTATTTTATAAATGCCCCTTGATGAGCTAAAGGAAGGAATTATTATACCCATCGAAAAAACAATCGCCGAAGCCATGCAGAAAGTGAGCTTAACTTACTCTACAAAATGTAAACCCCCCCCCCCCCCACCCTTCCCCGAGTATCTCAGTTATTTACCATACCATATTGAAATCATTGCTGTAATTGTAATTGTTTTTCTTACGTTTTTTGATCATATCCTTTGATGTAATATCCTGTCTGACAGATCATGTGACATCTGCTACCAGCTTCCTGTGGTCCAGCGCAAGAATCGTCAACTGGTTGTGCATTCTGGGTAGTAAGATCTGCACAAATGGCTGCGCAGGAAGCCCTTGCCTCCGTCCAAGTGCCGCTCTCTACACACTTGATGAGCGTTCCATTTCCTGCCCGACCACAAACAAACAACTAAATATATTATGAGCCTATTGTAACTGGGACAGAGTTCAAGGTCATAGGCCAATTACGCTATTTTCACCGTTGATGCTCTGTTGATGCAAACACTAATCTCTCACCTCTAAGCTCTGAGGGTGTATTGCAGGCAATCTCACACACGCTGTTGTAATGATGTCCATTTGGACAAACAGCGTATCCCAGGGTTACAACCGGTCTCTTGCATTTCATGATGTCACAACTTAATGATGGCTTCCATTGGCCATCAACGCATACCGTTGTACCAGAAACAGTGTTTGTTTCATACCTGCAACACAACATTGCGTTTGTGGTAGAGCTTACAATAGTATAGTGACACAGACTATTGTGTTGTAACACAGGCTATTATTGTATGGTAAAACATGATAAGTCAGAATACTATTAAAACATCTGTAATATCTTAGACTGTGTACCCTAGATCACAGATAGCCATGCAAGAGTCCCCATCATTGACTTCTGTACAAGTTATGTTGCTATTTTCCAGGACCAGAGGCTGACAGGAGCTGGCAGTCACTGGAGGTTCTACACACTTGTCAATCACTGCAACAACAATATTGGTAGTAGCAACAGTTGTCACATGACTAATTGATGGTCACATGACTAATTGATGGTCACATGACTGATTGATGGTCACATGACTAGTTGGTTGTCAAATGACTAATTGATTGTCACATGATGAATAGATTGTCACATGATGAATAGATTGTCACATCACCGCTAGGGTGTCACATGATGGATAGGTTGTCACGTGACGAATAGGTTGTCACATGACATATCGGTTTTGACATGACAAACTGATATTGCTTGAAGCCAAAACATGGCCTACAATATAGAGATGCTCACCTGTGTCGTACAAGCTTCCTTTGCAAGAATTCACAGTAAGTGGGTCGTAGTTAGCAAAGGTTCTCAACCTCACAGCGGCGATGGATATGGAACGGCTGATCACTTTCAATAGGACTTCTGCAATAGAACAGCGCTAGGGGTTACGCTTTATTGCTTACCATAGAGTTATATCATTTAGAGCCTGAGTAACATTTATTTATCTTATACATAGCGTGCTAACTATAGATTTATCTTATATAGAGCGTTCTAAACATAGAGCTATATTACATAATTAGATTAGACAAGCAAACCTTTGGTACGTTTGAAAGGTTTAGAAAGGTTGTGAAGTTTTGAGATGGTCAAAGGGCTACTGTCACAATCTTCCATACGGAACATCCCTGCAATCGAAACAGGAAGTGAATAATAACGTGCACATGCTTCAGGCGGTAATCAAATTCGACGAATTGATACATTTAAACTTACCAATGGTTTCCAGCTCATCATCTTCATAAATTTGTGAGACGATTATTGACCAATCCTCGCCTCCTCCATCATTGGCTATGTGGATAACAACGGCTGCTGCTACTACAGCTTTCTCAAACCCAAGCTATCAACATTTGATACAGTCATGTGATGCAGTCATGTGATACAGTCATGTGATACAGTCATGTGATACAGTCATGTGATACAGTCATGTGATACAGTCATGTGATACAGTCATGTGATACAGTCATGTGATACAGTCATGTGATACAGTCGTGTGATACAATCGTGTGATACAATCGTGTGATACAGTCGTGTGATACAGTCGTGTGATACAGTCGTGCGATACAGTCGTGCGATACAGTCGTGTGATACAATCGTGTGATACAGTCGTGTGATACAGTCGTGTGATACAGTCGTGTGATACAGTCGTGTGATACAGTCGTGTGATACAGTCGTGTGATACAGTCGTGTGATACAGTCGTGTGATACAGTCGTGTGATACAGTCGTGTGATACAGTCGTGTGATACAGTCGTGTGATACAGTCGTGTGATACAGTCGTGTGATACAGTCGTGTGATACAGTCGTGTGATACAGTCGTGTGATACAGTCGTGTGATACAGTCGTGTGATACAGTCGTGTGATACAGTCGTGTGATACAGTCGTGTGATACAGTCGTGTGATACAGTCGTGTGATACAGTCGTGTGATACAGTCGTGTGATACAGTCGTGTGATACAGTCGTGTGATACAGTCATGTGATACAGTCATTTGATACAGTCATTTGATACAGTCGTGTGATACAGTCGTGTGATACAGTCGTATGATACAGTCGTGTGATACAGTCATGTGATACAGTCATGTGATACAGTCATGTGATACAGTCATTTGATACAGTCATTTGATACAGTCAGGTGATGCAGTCAGGTGATACAGTCATGTGACACAGTCGTGTGACACAGTCATGTGACAAGCATTCTGCTGCTCCTATAAACACAGCGGTATCTCACCTTTAGGTGATAGCCATCATTGATGATTTCTCTGTCCACCATTTGGCATGGCAGCCATAGAGGGGGAGATAAATCCGTTAACTGTGATTGACACTTAAGGCCAGGAGGGGGCGGACCCAGCAGTAGATGTTCTGGACTGCATGTTAGATGTCTGCCACTCATGGCCACAGAAGATGCCCATTGGTCGCTGTAACCAGGGGGCACGTAGTAGCCGCACCCGCCTTCTTCATTAGTAAACTTGAAGGCACAATGTCTATTCTCCATTTCTATATCCAACCAGCAGACGCTAGGAACTCCTATGAATTATTGTTTTAGAATAAATATATAAGTCAATAAAATTGAATTTGCAATGTTGTGTCTACTAAACTATTGTGAACTAACAGTGATTTGATGCGTCTGGAAATAGCGACTTGTACAAGGCAGCAGTAGGGTCATGCAATAACTCACCACCTATAGGCTCCCTGCACTATTTTTTTGTGATGGGAGCTGTATGTTTGCAAGCAGTTGTCTTCTCTTTGGTGAGACAACTCACATATTGCAATAGCCATAGATAAATATGGGATGCATACATTTGGTTGCCTTTTTATTATTGCTGCATGCAAGCCTCAGTCTTGATTTTGAAATCATTTATTTATTTTTAATCATCAAATAAAAATATCGAACAGCTTTCTTAGAGCCATTTTTTTGTTCATGTTCCAATAATACACATTGATTCTGCGCTTGATTTGAAAACATGATCTAACTAACAGGCTGTTAATCAACAGTTGACAAAAATAGTAATTCCTTCACAAGTTTTCTGAGATTTAAAAATCGATAATCATCTAAACATTCCTCACTGATTATAAATTTCAGAAAAAAAGAAGATTTTTTTATCTCGTTTAGTCAGCGGAAATGAATTTGTCAAAAAGGTCATCCTTACATAATCATCATGGCTGGCAGTATCATTGCGCTGGCATGATCCAGACTACTAAAATATGTTGTGTTTTGCTAAGAAAACCTTACATTGATAAACCAATTCAATGATTTTTATTAATTGCTAATTTTGTTAGTTTGATTTTGTGAGAGGATAACTCCAACAATTTTTAGTGTTATCAAAATATCTAATAGTTTGTGAGTATTTCTTCTGTTTGTTAAAAAATAACACAAATCTATGAGAGAAAACACATGAAAGAAGAGGGGGGGGGCACAATGTTTGAGTGAATGGTCAGCGGTGCGCTCCAATTTAGGGCTAGATAGCTAGCATTGTTCTACTACTACAGGTAGAAGGTGGGATGGGTAAAGCACAGTGCAAACTACAAACTACAGGAACAGCTTCTATACCTGAACACATGAAAGAAATGTCAAAACCTAGTAGCTTACAGACTACTGGAGCTAAAATTAGACATAATACAAGTTAAATAAACAGAACAGGTCAACCATGTTATTCTTTTGGGCCGAATTATAAGGCATTTTGTGTAAAGAAAAGCCATGAAATCAAAATTTTTTATGTAATTATATCTCAGCTCACCCAAACAAACATAGTCGGGTTCCTTCTCACATTCACTGGAGCACCCGTCACCATCAGCAATGTTACCATCATCACATTGCTCCTCTCTGCAAACACAATTTAGGATAAGACAACTCCAATCTGCACCCTTGAGTTATAGCAACAAACAAATAAACAGTTGACTAATTATTCTCTAGAGACAATGTCAGATTCTCATATTCAAAAAAGTCTGGAGTTTCACATTCACCTTTAAATTTTTTGTATGAAAATTATTTTGTTACAAACAAATTCAATTTCAGCAATAAAGAGGGTATGAATTGAGTGATGCTCACCCATCAAGTTTACCGTTGCCACAGAACTTCTGGTTGTGAGTGTATTTAAAAGGGGTGGATGACACCCCTGACACGCCAGCAAGAACAGCTGTGATTGTATAGGAATACCCTGTGTATGCTGCCACAGTTCTGTCTTCGAAGAGGCTGCCAAATGCAAGTCAAGGTCAATGTAAGCGATATTAGAGGTTAAAAGCGGGGGTCTTCAATTTATTTGACAATGCTTATTTTGGAGTTATCTTTTCTTTCTTTGCCAAAGAGCGCTCTAAGCTCTATAGCCTAACATAAATTTTAAAAAATTTTGAATAAAACCAAACTCCTTAATTAGAACATATTTTTTTTTATTAATTCCAGAAATTGTTATCTATTTTCCTTCAAAATTGTTTTAATTCTTTAGACTAATAATTATTAATTCAGATTTGATTGCCATTGTTGTTTTTCTTCATATAACAACACAACCAAATTCTAAAATGTGTTTTCAAGACGAAAGTAATTTTTTTTTAAACTAAAAATTTTCTTCAGCTTGTAGGATATTAGTTATGTAACATAAAGTATTAACGCAAGAACAATTAAATGAAATAAATCTCTTCAATGAAAATTCTTGGGAAACCCTCTTTGCATTCAGACAAGCAAATTTTTTTTAGCTATGCTTTATGGTGTTACATGTTTGGTAGCGAAAAAAATTTGCATGCAGGTTCATTGAGTTTGTTTGACAGATGGAGCTAACGAGAACACAAATCCACAACTTACGTTTCTGAGACAACTACAGCTTCAAAAGGGCCTGGTGTTCTTTCAACTTTGTATTTCAGAGAGTGGCAGTCACTGCATGCATCGCATTGGGCTGTCGATTTTAACTCCACTGCATCAAAGGCTAGATGTGGGGTGTAGGTGTTGATAACCACCTATAAAACAGCATGCAATGGAGTTATCTTCTCACTATGATGTAGTAATCAAATAGCAGGGAAGATTGGGCTTACTTTGTTAACAAGGAGATCTACAGATTGAATGCTTTTAGTAAAAGGTTTATCACACTGGATGTGTACATCTTCTATAGTTTTGGCTACTGAGCCATCTGCTGCTACTAGCTGGATACTAGCTATAGGTGAACCACGTCTGTTCATGCTTCCAAACCTATCAAGTAGACCACCATGTTTGTATAAACATTTAAGGGAGGAATGACAGTTTTTTGGCACTGTGCCAAATATTTCACAACTCTCGTCAATAGTTTTCTGCACTCACCAAGGAATCCATATTCTGACTGATTCTGGTTTTACAGCTTGGGCAAACGTAAAATTGAATTGGCATAGCCCTGATCTGCACTTATATAACTTGATAAAGTAGTTAATAGGCGACCACACCTCTTTTGTCTCCTTACAGGAAGCTGAGTCTGGTACGTCTGCAGACAAGAAATGTAAAAGTAAACAGTTCAGGATATTATGTTTGGCGATCTTGCCGACCAAATGGAAACAGGAAGACATGTAGTTTTATTTACTTGCAATACAAACTTTTTCAAACAATCACTCAACTCACTGGTGGCGTGTGATGGAGCATTTTCTTGTTTGATAGCTGTGTAGTAGTCTTCAGCACCTGTCATGGCCGCCGACTGAGCGTATTGAGTGAGCCTGCGTAGTGGATCACAGTGTTGGCAAATCTTGAGGTTGTGTCCAGCAGCGAGCGGAGGTAGCCATGATAACGTGACTGACTCAGTATCGGCATAGACGACCTAAATAATTATACATTAAGAGTTGTCCTCTCAGCATTGATTATACAATTCCATCTTTAACAAAAACATTTCAATTAGTAGTGTCCTACTAGAAGAAACTTTGTTATAAGATATAGCAAAGCTTGAAATTTTTAGTGAATAAAAAAGTTTTGTATAACATTGTTTGTCTTGGTTAAAATAAATAAAGAACCAGTAAAATCCAATATGCTCACCTGAGGAGGGAGTGGAACAGCTGAAGGGAGTTTCTCTGTCAGAGCTCTACTGTGCACCAGATCGAGGTAGCAATGCATTCGAGCAGCTTGCTGTGGCGTAAATGTCTTTTCATTCGAGCAACTTCCATCTGCAAACACAAAACCAGTCTAGTATGATGTAGAGAATAGCATAGTTTAAAACCGAGATCAGGCAGCCACGTTTATGAATGTTCTAGAACAAAGAAAGAGTACATACTGGAGTAGCTCATGTAGTTGGAGTAGGGGGTGTTGATGAGGGCCTCACGTATCGAGCACACTTCGTCTAAGCTATCCACCACAGGGTCAGCGCAACCTGTGTGCGTGTAGGTAGGTGCTGTGTCAGCACACAAGTCTCCTAGCACTACAACATTTGTCAAGGCATCAATCGATTATAAGAGACCTTTTCTTTAGATGAGTTGCACTGAAAACAATAATTAAAATGTACGTCTTTATTAGTTTACAGGGAATATGACACCCAAAAAACTTATTTATTGGGCGACAAGATCCGGTTGATCAAGGGTGGTTGCAATCATGTCTAAGACATTAACTCAAACAATGCGGGATAAATATTTTCCAACCTAATTTTTTATTATTATTGTAAGTTGTCTCCTCTTTTCACTAAGTAGAAGGCAACTCCTGAGTTTAGTGCTAGTCAATATCTAGTAAGATTAATGAACAGACAACTCTTATATACAGATGCATCATTCGCAAAATCTTCTTGCAGACTAATATATAAAGGTTACAACAACAACTTATTCATTTAAATCTATGAAATAGAGCGAGTACCTAGTGACGGTTCTTTCTCCAAGCATTCGTCTGCACAACCATTGACCTCTGAGATGCCATGATGAACATGCCATAGTCCCAGAACATGTCCAAGTTCATGTACCAAAGTGTCGTAAGAAAACGCGGCTTTTATTGCAGATGGCCCAACAACTAATGAGCCTGTATCATTAAACAAATCATAATTATATATTGAGCTTTAGCATTAAAGGTAGGAAAGTCTCTTTCTTAAAACAACATAAAAAGGTTTACCAAATCTGGCATCAGAGTTTTGCTCCCATGGAAGTGATGCAATACCCAGCATGTCAGGAGTCATCCAATTAAGGACCACAATGCTCAGCATATCCTCTGATGTAGAAATGGAATCCTTTACTTCAGTCAAGTGGAAATAACTCCTACAATGCCAAAAAAATATTAATTTTGAGTTAGTCCATGGTTAGATAAAAAAAGTAATTGATTTGCCAATGATATCTAGAACTAAACAATTCACAAACCTGTTATCATGGAATGAATCAATGCAGAACTCATTCACACTCTGACAGCAGTCTCCATAGTCAAAACTGTGTAGTTCTGTATTACACTCTCTGTCACAATGGTTGTCTTGTAGCATGTATCCTTGACATCCTGACGGGGTGAATAGACAATCCCCTCCGTCATAGTTGGTGGCAGGAAAGTTACAGCACTCGCCGAATGAACATTTGCTGTCACATCGGCCATCGCCTAGCAACAAAATTTATTGTATGTGCTTGGCAACTAACATACCATTTTAATGTATTTGCTCAGTGACTAATACACCATTTTTGTGTTCGATTAACAATAAAACCTTATTGTTATTGCCAACCTGTTATTACTAGACAAATTTTCAACCAGCTGTACCTGTACTCCAATGCTATGAGACAATTTCATCATTTTAACCAACCAACTCATCTAGGTATCGATCGAACTCGTTCACTTACCAACTAGCCCACTCATTAACCAACCAACTAGCCAACTCACCAATCATATCAGGCCAGCAGTCAAGCATCATATAAGAGTGTCTAAGAGTTGTGTTTCTGATAACTTTAGTATGAAACCTCCAGCTAATAGACAAGTTGGCGAAGGCGTCGGAGATGTAGTTCGTAGCCTTACTTATGTCAGCCGCTGTAACTGACTGGTCGCTGCCGTCAGAGTTTGCCATGACGACAATCTCGAGGGAAACTGTCTGAAATGTAACATTAAAGTATGTCAGGTATGAAGCATCTGGTATATTGTCTAACCACTATTTAGACAAGTCGTAAATATTGATAGAAGACGGTGCAAATCAAGTAAAAATTTATCAACAAATTTGGCAAACAAAACGTAAAGTGATCAAAAGCGAGCTAGAAAATTTCTAATTTATTTAAACTAGAATTTCTCTGTCTAATTAGAAATTCAAACTACCAATATGCAGTATTTGACCAAAAAGACTGAAAAAAACCTGTGAAGATATTTTGTATCTCTTAAAATCGAATTGGGTGACAAATATATTATTATATCGTAACTTGTTTGCTGCAAACAATCATAATCAGACATGGAGGGCAAAGTTAGCCTCAGTTGAATGTTCCTGTAGCTATTGAGTGTCAAACGTAGTTCACAGATAAACATTAATAAATGATTTTTAAAAATAAATTAAAATGGATAATCAAAACTTGCTATAACTGGTTTGGGTATGTAAACAAAGACTTTAATAAAAATGAATTAAATTGCCATTGCTAACTACAGATATGTTTTTAATAAATTTTTATATCATAGTTTGAATGAAATGACATGATAGTTGCATATAGATATAATATTTATTTATTAAAAGATATATTGCTAATTTTATTTTTATCGCACGCCAAATTTTTAATAAGGCAAACAACGCATGTAACTTTGTATCTCATGTTTGTTTGTTGAACTCATCAGTTTAGGTAAAAATCTTTGGTTGTGCTAGTAGACAGTGAGTAATTGTTTGGGAAATTGAAAGAAAATTGACAAAAATACCTTTCAATACCAAAAAATTGCGTAAATTTAAGCTCAAAGTAATTAAAACATCAAAAGTTGTGACAAATTGTGAACTTCCATTTCAAAATGGCTGTTTTTAGTCAACCCATATTTTCAAAAATGTTTTCATATTCTCTGATTTTATTGTAGCTTTCATAAATTTAGTAGCTATACTATTTCATTTCAAGCTGTAACAATATTCCTTGAGTGAAATGGTCCTGGAACCCTGATGATATGAAAAAGCTAACTTGCTTTTTGTGTCAGAAAAAAGCATATGCAGTGAAGCAGAAAAAAATATCTGTATCAGAAACAGTTTCTTTAGTTATTCCACTAGTTAGCATACTTGTGTACAGCTTTTTAAAATGTTTTTTTTTTAATTGAAAGAGACAAAGTAGGGATAGAAACTGTACCTTTTTACGTTTGAGAGCTGGATTTGTAGCATATGCTTTAACCATGGATGGGTCATCACATACAGTCTTACCGCACGCTGGGGCTACAATAGTCTGGGCCGTTTTCTGGTTGATCAATTCTTCGACTGCAGTGGGTGGAGAGTGTGAAGTCCAGTTAGACTTGAAAGCTGATAAGGCGTCATCAAACCAGAGTCCAGCAGAAGAGATCGGTATGTCCGCATTGATTTGTTTTACTTGCCTATAGACGAAAGTTGAATGTTATAAAAGCAGTTAAACAATGTGTTCATATCTATGTCTATGAAAGAAAGCGTTACCTTGAAGTCAATGCTTGATGCGATATCATTAATTTACTAAGCTTTCCTCGAAAACTTTTTGTCTTTTGTCTGCCGAGTTCCAAACGTAGACATTCAGTGTCTGCAAACTCCTTCCATTTCATCCCTTCACCTGCAACAACGAGCATTAACAAATAATTGGTGTGTTATTTTGGAGTCGTTTTTTTTAATTGTTGAAAAAGCTCTTTAAAAAAATTCAGTGACAACGAACTTACAATACAGTGGCTAGTTGACGCCTTGGTAACCCTAAATTGTTTTCAGCTTCGAAATTTGAACTTTTTGATGCCACGGACTTTGGTTTTATATACAAAAAGTGACACAATATGCTGTCCTAACCTGTTGTAAGTCTGACTCCATTCACGTACATCCTGAGCTGTTTTATGCTGTTAACAACGGTTAGCTGAAACCACGAGTGATGTTGGTATTCATTCATTGCAACAGACTTTTTCTGTCGGTAGACATCTTCTATTGTGAAGGTTAGCTGCGATTTCATTCCATTGTCATCCGAGGCAGGGTAGAGCCTGAACGACCATGGGCTATACAGGAAACAAGTGTTTTTCAAACCTGCAACAAAATTAAAACCTTAATTTTTCTTATTATTCTACAATTTTGCTAATCCATTGCCTACTACTAATACTACTACTACTACTATTCACCTTAACGGAGAAAGTTTGAAAATCGTAAAAATAATTAACAGTGTCAATCAATTTGTGTTTCCAATTTTTCAGTTTCAGAATTAAAACAGTTTTTAAGGAGTTGTCCTATCTGAACACATCCAAATGTAAAACTTTCAATAAATTTCAAAAAACAATATTACCAAGCCATATTAAATAAACTACAAGCCTAATACACCGTTATTATTGAAATAAAAGCTATTAATTGTTGAAAATCAAAATCTTGCTTATGCAACAAAACAATCAGTTTTTAACTAAAAATAAAATAAAAATCAGTACAGAAAATATGAGATATGTCACAGAGAGCTGCTGCAACAAATATGAAGGTACGAAGTCCAGCTAGATACATACAATAATATTTACGATTAAAAAATATACAGAGTGACAGCGCATTTTTAACTGGTACAAAGTCCACTTTAGCTAATTTGTGGTGAGAGGCAGCGGGCTGCCGTAACAATACAACCAGCTGACCTGGGGGCAGTCAGTGCTCATTTTATCTCTGTCTAATTGAATTGTGTAACAAACCTGCCTGCACATTGTTGGATTGAGCATTACACGTGAGGTCTGTGCTTACATGTATTACATGCTTTGGTTGGCAGCGAAACGATTAGAAAAAACTTATTTATTATGGCTGCTTTCTGAAAAAACTATTTCACTCTGCGGTAGCCAGGGAGATCTGTTTTCCAAGAACATTTTGGTAATGCTGGTATAATTATAGAAAAACTATTTTATCACAGAAGTTAATTTTTATTTAATTACCTCCCACAAATAAAGACCTAGGTGCAAGCGTCCCTCATGGAGAGGCCCTTCCAATGCAACAGGATGCAGCATGTAATTGTTTAAATAAATTTGAGCATCTTGAGCATGTCTACCTTTAAGCTGATGCTGGTTACTAATACTAAAAAACTAAAATACTAATGCTGGTATATTTTAATTTGTTTTCTTATTTTGGTCAGTACTCACTGCTGCATAGCGCCAAAAATTTTGATCAAACTTTTTATTGCAAATGAAGCTGTCAAGGTCGCAATAAAAATTAAATAAAATTAATTCTTTCACCAAAAGAATATATTTTTTTGGCGATAAATTATTTTGTGAAATTTCTAAGAAAAGAATATAATTTTATTTGTAAAATTACTGCACTATTATTATAGGAATACTGTTTGAAAGTTTGTTTTCACGATGTAATATCTAAATAGCTTGTGGACCTGATGTACATGATAGAACTAAATAAAACTAAGCAGGTTGTTGCTGTTTCACAGGGAGGTTGCTATGTGATTATCCTGAGCTAACTCTCTTATCCTCTCAAGAATGCAAATTTTTTATGATTATTAACCAAATAATATCCAAGTTTTAACAAAACCAAAAATAAGTGAAACAATAATAAATAATCGCGTTCTTATTAGTTGATAAAGTTTGGAAACAACTAAGGAAGGTATTTAGAAAATATATAAAAATCTACAGAAATAGTTGTATCGAAAAGAAGAAATGGCTGAAATGCTGATACAAAATGGGCGTGTACTTGTAGCAACGAAAAAGCACGCTGAAAAAAAGTAGGCGTGACTCCTCTCTGACCCGCGTGTCATTGGAAGGGCAGGAATTGGTAGCAGACAAACACTGTTTATGTTGCCACTTGGCAGGGAGGGAGTTGTTGCAGGAAAAGTTTCCAATAGTGGAGTGAGGCAATGTTGATTTGCCTCAGCATATGAGGTGATGATAGGCAGTGCAGATGGCCTGATGTGTGGACAAACAAAAGACATGCTATAGTCTCAGAACATAAACAGTAGGTACATGCGCAGTACATAGACATATATGCTCTATTGCCAATTGTTTAATAAAAACATTTGATAGTAAAAATTAATGATGAGCAAAGCTTCGGTTATTTTATGTGAGTTAGTAACTTACTGCAATGCATAAGAGACATAAGAGTTTCTTATGTCTGATTGGTTGACATTGATTTATTGTTTTTCTGTTTACTTTCGTGGAAAAGCTGATTCAAATATGCTAATAACTAAAAAAGCTGTATTTTTCCAGCCCACTCGATGTAGTCTTTGTACTTGAGCAATCTTCGTTTAAAAACTAAACCATGTGTGAACTTTCCGAAAATGATAATAATTATAACCTGATATATTTATTTGGTGTGAAATGTGACATAGTTTATTGTTCTGTAACCGCTGGTTGATGATGATGAACAGTAAAACAAGGTGCTTGAGATTCAGCATTTCTGTGAGAAAAGTAAGCAACTCCAAAAAACGGTCCATATTTACCATTATATGTTTGAAGAACTCAGGGGAAAAATTCACGGTTTTTTAACAGCAATTAGCCTACCATACACAGACTCAATAAATATGTGTAATAACCAATATTCAATTAACTGTAGTCTATTGTTTGCCATTGTTTATACCAAAGCTTGCATAGCCTCAGGACTGTCATAGGTTTAGCAGCGAACTTTAAGTTGATGTACAAAAACAACAGCTGTATTTTAATGAATTGTTTTCACCTCCGCAGTGAATGAGTAATCTACAGGTGAAATATTAGGCATTGTATTACTTGTACCCATTCAACTCTTGAGTACACGGGCTATTGCACTTCCTGTAAAGGGTGGTTAATTACCCTACCCTTACTGACCACTTTCATTCATGACAAAACAAGTTTATGAGCAATATTTTACTTTACTCTGGCAGAAATACTTGTATCATTGTATCATTTTATTGACAATGTGATTTTTTGTACCGGTTAGCTGTGTGACCCCTTTGTCAGGGGCCAACAGCTTTAACTGTTTGCTAGTGCAACTCTTTGTTCATATAATCTGTCTTTTTCAACGCTAGAAGCTGTTTTGGCCTTCTGTTGAAATGTTGGAAGCTTCCTATCGCGGAACCTTTCTGAAAAACAAGTTTGTAGATAGGCTAAAGGCGTAAGACATTGTTGTTAGCTTTTGTTACTCTGCATTGTTCGCGGATAAAAACGGTATGAAAAGTGCGACTAAAACTTCCTTTAAACATGCAAAACCCTCAACGGAAGCATTGTTCCTTTTAATCACTTTTTCGTATTTTCTATAGTGAAGTTCTAGCTCGAAATGATACATTTTAGACTTGATGATTTTGCAAACCTGCTCATTTGTAGAATAAAAAGTTGAAAATTTTTTTATCTCAATCCACTCAGTATCAAAAACAGTTTGCAAATGAGCTTCCATGTTATGAAATCTATGACATAACTTTGATTCCCTGATATCATTTATAATGATTCTAAAAACGAATGTGAAGTAATGCTGTGAAAGTATGGACTAGTAGCTGTTACTGCGTCAGCTTGCAATTCTACAAGTTTCAACAGTTTTGTTATTTTTCTCTAAAAGGTTAAATACGCGTAATATTATACCAATGGTTTAAATTTTTTAAAACAGAATTGCATTTCTTACAAAACCTAACATTTACAGATTTCTATGTTTTTGTTTGGAAAACAAAGTTTTGTTTTGTTAGCTTAGCATGAGAAACTTGTACGGGTTTGTGTGGGTGTATTTTTATCGACTCAGTCACCGCTATTTGAAATAATCTCAATATTCACAATTGAAGCGTTGGATTTATCTCCCCCATTTGTTGAGGCGTAAAACAGGATCAACTAGCACTTACTAAGAATGGTCGCTCCAGCAGACTGGCCCCCTTCCAGATACAACCAGAAACTAATGCTAAATTCATCGTGCTCTTTGGCTTGGGAATCAATATCTGTTACGTACAGATAGTTGCCGGTATCAAACTCTAATGCTCCTGATGTCTTTTTGCTTGTGTCTCGCTTTGACCTCTCCACAGTATGAGAGATCGAGCTGGAATGGGAGGAGAGATCGAGAGGCTTGCTGGCCTTATCTGTCGTTCTAAAACAGAAGTAGAGAGCTTTTGTTGCTCGTGATATTGTATCGGAAAATTAGGTTTTGTACTAGTGAATGTTCTATTTTAGTTCGCTTCAGTATGAAGTAGGTAATTTGCTGAAGAGGCTGAGAGTTTTGTACCCATGGTCACCCAGTCATCTAGTCCACCACAACGGCTACGATTCATTAGATATGTCAGTAATCCAATATACACAGCTTAATATTATTATTTAAATTCAGCTGCAAATATGACAGTTTGATGAAATATCACTGCAATTCTTGTAAGCTAATCTGGATATGCCTTCACTTTAACCAGATTTCTAATTATGGGTGTAAGCTATGGCAGGAATTTACTTGTTTGTTACCACCAGTTTAGTAGGATGGCAATACTAGCAAAACTCTGTGACTCATCTGGAATGTTGAAGAAAACAATATGCTAAACAAGTGGTTGGACTTGTTTGTAATATCAGCTGATTAGTTTGGGAAGTCTTTTAAAAGTTTGGTTGCCGTTTGAACCGTTTTGAAACTGAGCAAAACAAAAGCTTGCATTTTTTATTATTTTAAAGAAATGAGGATAAAATTGCTGTTACTTTTATACTTTCTCATCAGAAATATTTTGAAACAATTTTGACAATAAAGCTTATAAAAGATTGAACCTCTAAATAAATTCAAGCAATTTAAATTTACAAGCAACTTGAATATAGTAATAATTGGGTTTTATCTTTCATGAAGGACAGTCAAATTTTTGTAATGCTTGAAAAAGTACGATATACAAATTAAGTATTAACCGTTAAAATGTTTTCATATATTTAGTAACAAATCACAAAAGTGAGAAAGAACTCAGAACTGTTGACAAAAATAAAACAAACTTACTCATAACAGTTGTAAGCCAGTGCCATATTTATCACAGACGTGTAGTAGATGATTATAAATAGGGTAACAAATCCTCGGCAATCCATGCTGAATCTAGATGTCAAGGCTCCGTCTGCACACATGTGCTAAAACCTATAATACTTTGACAGTAGCACCTGTTAAATGATGTCAGGTAAGCATGCGATAAGCCTGTAATCAACAGGTGATGCTTTCCTGAAGGTGCCTGTCAGAAATACTGGTTTATGCTAGATGCGGTGTTAAAGCCACGTGACTACAAAGTGACAAACCAGGTTAGTGTTGTGGCAGGTCATGGACCTCCTGCATTTATGCTCAGGGGTGGATGTAACAGGGGAGCAGTACTTTTCAATGTCCTTAGCAGTTCATCAGTATGATATAGTATTGACAGACAACAATAATTGTTATGAATCGATCAATTTGAATACAACAAACCGCAATTCATTTCTTTGTTAGCGAATTCTAACAGCCCACCACAAAGCCAATTACAACTGCTTACACCCCTGATTAGTAACAAGAGTGTCATACACAAACTTTGGGAAGAAACATAAATAGAAGTTGCGAACAAATAAATATTTTTGTCAATTACCCTTATTATTTTTGTTAAAGTTTATCAAGAATTTGTGTGCAATTTCTAATGTTTTACGTATATTTTTTAAAATTCATGAAAAAGAATTTTAATGCAACCTTGATACATAAGTATTAAAGATTTCACTCGTGTTTCATTTAGAATTCATTATAAATAATGGCTGATCATTTTTATAAAGTTTATTAAAAGTACAAGAATTACAAAATGCCTGCCAACAGAACCTATGGGAAAGTGTAATAATGGAAATGTTGACAAAAGGAGGGAGGGCTGGTTACCTGCGGTACAACGATTGGCAATAAAATCACTACAAAAACATGACAAGATAGGTTTGAGCAATGCAGGTGACTGATAAACAGTAACAGAGGCAAAAATTATGAGAAAATAAAACCGAGGCATTTCATAGTCTGAGAACAATTCAGTAGCAGGTAAGTGCAACCAATTTTAAACATAGATACTGTAGCAGCAACTTTTTGTGTCTGCAATGTGATTAAATTTAAAATATTTTTCAAACTAATAAGCTCCATACAGAAATAATTTAAGTTTATCCACTTTTCCTCATTAGAAGATGAGGCAACTCCAGTCATAGCACAATATCATTGAAGCGCAAACCAACACCATATGTACACATAGCCCTGTAGCACAGGCTCAATAGGTAAGTCTGACTGACATTAGCCACGATGAATGTAGACCAAGATGTTAGCGGTGATATCCGACACCTCGTGTGGTCAGCTGATGTCCGCTGATGGTCCTGAAAGGCTGCGGAGGAGGCTCTGCAAGTAAGAATGTACACTGCCAAAAAATTACATGACGTAAAATTTATTTCTTATGTAAACGTTTGCTGTGAAAGCAATACAAAACCGCTAAAGTTTAGGATTAGGTTTGCCTTAATGTTGTAAAACATAAAATATATTTTTTTGCTATGCTATTTCTGTAAATTCATGTGAATCTTGTTTAAAGAGAAAGCAATGTTGTAAAACAGTAAAAATATCCAAACCAATACCGATTAATAAGTGATATACCTTCGGAATTTAAAAGTTATGTTAACAAACTGGTCAGAGCGTCATGAAATATTGCATATGCAAACCATTAGCCGAAAATTGGCACATTGAAATGAGCTCACACAGAAATAAGTGCTGGTAGAGAGTCTCACGGCTGTGACTAAATAATAAAATAATTAGTGAATTTTGAGCAGAGCGACGTACTAAGATGGATGTCTACTTCTTTGTAGTCTTTGGTCTCTTTGGTTTACAAAAGCTTTTGGCCCCTCCGATTGGGCCAACATTAACACCTGCAGGCAGCATTCACTCAACCATAAACTGACAGCAATGGAATAAGCGCAGCACAAACATATGCGTTGGAGAAAACTGATATCTTAATCTCAAAGATTTGGAGTTATCTTCTTTAAACGTAGAGCGCACAACTTCTAGTGATTACAAAGGCCACAATTTTATTACTTGTGGGCAGCAAGTGATAAAGCAGGCGAACTCACGTGATATGTTAGATTTGGGCTCCTTGTACCAATACTGAAAACCAGCCTTTGCTCTGCTGTTGAATTGACTGGTGTTTGACCTGTAACCGCTGCCTGTACGTCCTGGCAGCAACCTCTGCCCATATCTGTTGTATTTTACTTGAGGTTGGAGAATGCCAAATGGTGGGAAATTTTTAACATCGTGATCTTTTACCGTGCCTACAATAGCCACATTATCTTTAGCAAAAAATCCTATTATAGTAGAAAAATAAAACAGAATTTGCAATGTCACTAAAACCAACCAAAACATATAAAAAGTATAGCAAAGTATAAAAAATAATAATTAAAAAAACTTGCGTTGCAGTAAAACCTTGTAAAATATGTTAAAACACAGCAACAAACACTCCAATTACCGTCCATCAATTAAAAAACTGTTTTGAACAATGTTTAGCATATAGGCAGGCATGCCCACCTTCAATAAAGAGAATATTTGATCCTGTCTGGCCAGTTGCCTGCTTGATATGTCTCCATTGACCTCCTGATCGTCCACTGCGAGTCCTGCATACACAATAGGTGGAGATATAGCATACCAAGGTGGAGACAACTGAAACAATCTATCAAAATTTCCCGTGAAAGCCATTACCAACTCACAAAGGGAGACTGTAGGATTTTCTAAAGAAGTTTCTTGAAGGCATGCCTGCACTGTTGTCCACGACATAATTCTCCTCTTCATCCCACGTCTGTGATTGGCTGCGAGGACCAGGAGTGGCTCGGAACTGTCTGTCGTATGTTGGGGCGACAGAGAGAGCTCTAGTATGTATGTTTGGTAGGGAGTCTATCATGTCTGTACCTCCCAACTGTAACACATACACCATTTAGTAGCTATTGCTTGCTTACTAACAACAATAGCCAGAAGTGAGTGACTACAGTAGTGAAGTCAGAAGCACCGGCAACAATAGTAGAAACTAGCGATGGCAATAGTAATAGCAGTAGATGTAGTAGTAGTAGCAGTTTTAGCAGTAATATTGGTAGTAATAATAGTAGTGGTGAGAGAAACAGGGTAGTAGTTGGTAGCAGCAGCAGCAGCAGCAGCAGTGGTGATGGCAACAGTAATGGTATTAAGAGCGATGCAAGTGGTAGCAGGGTATTAGTAGAAAAGGCAGTGGTAGAGGTAGTAATAGCAGCTGGTAGCAGCTGGTAGCAGTAGTAACAGTATTAGTAGTGGTGGTGGTAGTGGTAGTGGTGGTAGTGGTAGTGGTGGTAGCGGTGGTGGTGGTGGTGGTGGTGGTGGTGGTGGTGGTGGTGGTAGTGGTGGTAGTGGTGGTGGTGGTAGTGGTAGTGGTAGTGGTAGTGGTAGTGGTAGTGGTGGTGGTGGTGGTGGTGGTAGTGGTAGTGGTAGTGGTAGTGGTAGTGGTGGTGGTGGTAGTGGTGGTGGTAGTGGTGAAGGACGGGTAGTAGTTGAAGTAATTTTTAATAAATAAATAAACAACAATGGTGTTTGCAAGAGATCACGGCTTAAGATGAGCTCTGTTGTCGAATACAAAATAGTAGGACAAAAGCTATTGCAGTCTGTAAAAAGAATTTTTAAACAGAAACATTCCATATATAACAGCACCCATAAAACATGGAGTTGCCCTGAAATAGACATAGGCAATAGTTGACCCATTGCGTTCAACAGCAAACAGCAACTGGTAACATGAACTCAATTTGAAACATGACAAGATCCATTCTGAAGAGCTATGAAATATTCTACAGCTGGGTTGGTAAGTCCTCTAAAAGTGCAAGGAGTGACAACAACGAGTGAGAGAAAAACTGGTGATGTGCTAGCCAGCAATAAAGAGGGCACAGAAAATTCTGTGTATAGCATGTGGTCCAAGAGAGAGATAAAGTTGGTAATGAAGGCTAACCAAGGATAGACAAATGATAGGATTTATTGCTATTGAAGAGCACTTACATAAGGCACAGACTGAAAACTGTGACTAGCGCAAGGTTTATGCCAGCAGGGATAAGGGCGAGCTATGGAAGACCACATAGCTTTGTGTACTAGCCAATATCTTGGGCTATTAACAACAAAAAACAAAAATAAGCTGCTGGCTATTAAAGAGTGATGTCAATTAAGCATACAGCTTTTGAGAGTTGTGCTCCCATTTGGATAGAGGGCTCAACATTATTTCACAGGTATATTTGAACATTTCATTGAGCCAAGCATGATTTTAGTACGAGTTAACCAAACAGAGTAACAAGTAAAAAATGAGAGACAATTCTTGACAATTTATTAGATTTTCACACTTCCTGACATCACCATTAGGGACACGCGGAACACATTTTATAGTTTCTCAAGTTTGACGGAAACCTCATAGCTACAGTGCTGATGGAAACAGCAATGCTATGATAGAAAGTCCAACAATAGAAGCGACCAATCCTCTAAAAACTGAATTAACTCTGCATTAATGTATTGCGCTATTTTAAGCGACTCTATCAAGTTTTTGTAAGCGTTTAAAATATCGCAAGTGTTATGAACTGCAAACACTCAGATTTTTGCTGTACTTATCTATTATATTTTAAAAACCTGATTTTAAAAATCTTCAAATCATTCTTTATCAATAATAAGTTTGAATGTACTAAAAGCAATACAGCCCTAGCAACAAAAAAATGAACACTTCGCGAAGTAAATTTATAAACTCAATCTTTTTTTGATAAAATAAGAAAAAAAATGATGTCGATTGAATTCAGCAGCCGAAAATACGGGTTTCAACATATTTCGAAAGTTTTATTAAATAAAAGTTATAAATAAATAAGCAATTTAATGAGAATGACTTACGCATTGATTGACAGATGAAATCTCACAATAGTTTAACGCCTTCTCAAGACTCTCAGACAGCTAGATACCCTATTTGACAGCTAAAAACACTCTGAGCAAATAATCTTATTAAAATTTCGACAGCTGTCAGCAGGTGAGTGCAATAATGAGGTGCTGCAGACGATCTAAGACTAAATGTGGACAGAATAATAGAGCTGAAGATATAAATTGGGTGAAACAAAAGCCTGTGCAACAGTAGCCATGTATTGTGATTGCTTCATTAATCTTTGCCATTATGTGCCTCGTGGGAATATCGACAGCGCTGCTGTTGGTAAGCATCCAACAACGGAGTGCAAATTCTGCGCATTCCTTGATAGTTGGTTTTCTGCATATCTGTGCATGAAAAGTGACAAATTAGCCCGCCTTTAAAATTGTCGGCTGTGAATTTCTAGGTTGCTAGTAAAGAAATCCAAACTATTTATCTTACTTGATAATAATTATTTATTATTACCTGGTATTATTATTCTGATTAAACAAAAACAATTAAAAAAAAGTTGCTGAGCTTAAAAAAGCTGCCAATACCTGCTGCCTGATCGATCAGGTAATTCCATTAAATTAAAAACTTTTTAGAAATTCATAAAAATGGTCACTTGTGCCAAGTAACTGTCTGAACTTGAGACCGCTGGGATTGGTTGGAGTTGTGATGGTTAAAATTGTTTCTAACTCAATTTCACCAACGTCAGGTGACATAACAAACAAATGTATCGTGTAGTTTCACTTGAAAATGGGAAAAGATTAAGTTTAATAAATATTTCCTGTATGGTGGAGTGGAAAAAGATTTTTTTTACAGTGAAAAAAGCTTTTGCATTTGAAACTTTGGCATGGTTTATTTTTAATATGGCTGAATGGTGAGGCGAAATTTCTTGGTTTATAATTTCATTTCAAAAACCTAAATGAAGCCTATTCTAGAGTTATTATTTTTTTTAAACTTAACTTTATATGTACAAATATGAAAGATGTGTCTCTGTATCCGTCTTTTTGTATGTCTACTTTTAATATCCCGGTTTCCTCTATTTTGATCGAGAGTTAAAAACTGCTGCACAAATGGCTATAGGACCATTTGGTTGTAAGACCAACGATTAAATTTACCGTTTGTTCTCAAACGAAAGACAAAGTGAACATATTAAAGTATGACAGCCACTGCTAGTTAATTTATAAATGTAGTTTTTTATGCTTAGCCGAGGGTTACTGCCCGGCAGCAGTGAATATTAATGATCGTCCAGCATTTAGTGAAATGAACTCAGAGAAGTGATTCAATGTGCTCACTTAGACTATGGACAGATACACTGTGCACTGATTGTGTGTGCACTTAACGTTATATGTATGAATACCTGCTCATTATTCTATAATAGAGCGTTCACCTCTGCAATGATGAATGATAGAGCTAATCAATACAATGTCATGGCAATATTGACTATTGGTATCCGCAATGGAACACATAACTCTAACACTTAACTCTGATTTTATTTGTTCAATCGAGAAGAGAGAGGAGATTCCTCTTCAGTTAACAGCCAAGTGCTAATGGCAGCAGACAATAGCGCTGCCTGCCTGACCGGACATGAAAAATTCTTGCAAAATGGCAAACAATAGTTAGTGGCTAAATCGGCAGCAATAGAATATAGCAGCATTTATTTACAATGTAAACGCATATTCCTTTCCTCGAACTCAACGTGTAAAAACTAAAGTTATTATAATGGAAGGAGGTCGGCCATCTTTGTCAAGTCTAAACATAATGATCAACTGCTCTTAACCAATGAGCAGACAACTCCACAGATGAACGAGACAATGGGATGATATCATACAGACAGAGACAGTACACAAAGGTCAATACAATACACAATACTTGCAACTAACCCACTCTTCATATCCATAAAGAGGAAACAACTCCTGCAATGAGTGAGAAATGACCTAGTAGTCAGAAATAGAGGTGATTTAGATATACCAACCAGTAAGTTGTGTCTATGTTATACCTGATTGGTGAAGTCATACGAGGGCTGTTTAGTCACAGATCCTGGCCTGTATGATACACCAGCTACAGGGTGGTCATTCAAGTGCCCAAACATTTCATAATCTTCGTATGGATCTCCATTAGATCTGTAAAAAACATCTTCCATGCAATACCAACCACTACCGCTACTACTACTGCTACTACTGCTTCTGCTACTACTACTTCTACTACTAATGCTAATGCTACTACTACTGCTACTGCTACTGCTGCTGCTACTGCTACTACTGCTACTGCTACTGCTGCTGCTACTGCTGCTACTACTGCTGCTACTGCTACTGCTGTTGCTACTGCTGCTACTACTGCTGCTACTGCTACTGCTGCTACTACTACTGCTACTACTACTGCTACTGCTGCTGCTGCTACTGCTGCTGCTACTGCTGCTGCTGCTGCTACTGCTGCTACTTCTACTGCTACTGCTGCTGCTACTGCTGCTACTGCTACTGGTGCTACTGCTGGTGCTACTATTACTAGTGCTATTTCCCACTGTTTACTGAGTAACAAAAAGTGCACACACTAAATGCGAGTCCAGTTCAGTAAACCAACATCATGTATGTGTACTAATACCCAGCTATTACACACAAGCACCATAAACCATACCTACGTCCTTTAAAAAAGATGCAGAATAAAACCGAGAAATACATGGTGTAGCCCTAGAACTTACTGGAATGGAAGGGTGGGTGTAGGTGCTGCAATCATGTAGTCTGAAGACATACCCAGTCTGGTAGCTGCAGGTACAGGCATCTTGTCTATAGCGATACAACAAATCAGTTTACATTTATCAATAAAAACGGATACAGATTGATAAATATAATATAACAGAATCGCTAAAACTAATTGGTTAAAATTGAATAAACTTATAAATTCTGTCTTACTTGCTTTTCGAGAAAATGTCAACTATTGCAAAACAAGTTATATTATTGCATGTAATACCATTTTTTACATTACATAACATTGCAGCATGAAAACCATCAGAAATGCAAACCGATATTTAATGTTTGCATGCTGTATCGAAATTAAATTATCATAAAAACAAAAATGTTGACCACACGAGAAACAGCAACCGTTGACTCCATTGACACAACCACCAGTTAATAATACTATACACGTAGGGTAGCCATGTGTTCTATAAGTCAATGGTTATAATTGAGTGTTTAGAAATAAGTTTTAAAGGATATGAAGAAAGAGTTCAATGAACTATTTATACAAAACAAATAAAGCTATTCCTTGGTTCAACAATCCAACGTTGATATCTACAGAGTGCAAGCACACTTTAATTGGTTCTTCTATTCTATTTCTATGTAGGTGTAATGTCAACAGACTCGACCAGAGAGAGGGTAACTCCACAGCACTAACAACAGCAATGATTTTCCATTCTGTACAAACATTTAGTATATTACATTCTAATCTCAAATATTTTGGATAAATACTATTCTGTTAATAATAACTGATGAATGATAAGACAAGTCATATCAGAAGTTTCAAGTTCTATTATGTACTAGTTTAGAGCTATTATGTACTAGTTTAGAGCTATTATGTACTAGTTTAGAAATGTCCTGAATTAGCGGAGGGGAATGAAAAACCTATCACAAAAGCCTTTTTTGTCTTCAAGCTAACGCAGTATTTCAAAAAAAATGTTTGCAATTTTTTTTGGTAAAAGTTTTTGTCTCCGCTCGTTGTAATGGTATCGAATAGAAAACTCAATGCAGCAGTTAACTTTTGTAGCAGACTAGAATTTAAAATTGTATGAATTGAAAAAAAAGTGATTTGATTATTAATGAAAAATACTGTTGTGTGTTGAAGTTTTTTTGATGCAGTATCCAATTGACCGTCAAAATTACTCGGACAGTTTTTCTCCTCAACAAAGACAAGTTATTGCTCTCCGCAAGTAAACATGTCCATGTGGTTTGGTGAGACGATACAACTAGAGTTTGTTATGAGAAAATCCTTCGTCTTTGTTGTCTTATGCGGGAGTTATCCCCTTTCTGGTTTATACGGTCCAAATAAGACATACACTAACAATTAACAAAACAAACAAACATTTTGCAACCAGTCTATTTCATAAAACTGAAGTTGTACATGAAGATATTACATGCAACACCGTCAGTTATAAACAAGCAAATTTTTTTATTAAGAACTGTAAATTCAACCAGAGAGAAAAGGCGATAAGTGGATACAGAGACTTACCTGAACACGACTAGTGTTTGTCACTCAGAGCTGTTGCATGTAATAAACTGCACAAGTTAGACACCCAGTAGCTCAGACCTCACAGTGAAAGTAAATAGCCTAAGCACCTAATTTGTATAATCTGTAGGTAGGGCAGGTGACACACGTCACCTACCCAAAGCACCACAATGTTGGAGCTAAGTCTATATAAATATTACGGTCATATCTATAGAGAGATGTATTGTTGCTATGCATGATATAACTGATCAAATACACCGCTGGTTTATTTGTATTAGCACTATCAATATTGGTTCATGAGTGGCACAATACAAGGTAATATTAGTACAGCAATTATATTGGTGTTAGCTTTGTGCACTTGTTTAATGAGCTGCAAATATATACACTTGCCGAGTGCAGGGGTGGCCCCAGGGTGTCCTACAACCTCTGTGCTGGCAGCTTCTGACCCTTCTTGGCCATCTACCCGGTCATCAGTGGACTCTACCCCCTAACCCCATACGTCTGCGCACCTTTACATTTAAATTGATGATCAGCGCAAAACGTATTAATCATTAAAAAAGTAACACGCCTGGGAGCTTCTTAGAAAAAACTTTTTTAAAGTGATCATAATCAGAGAAAAACAACACTGCACACAACGCAGTCAAGAAGAATTCGCAAAAACAGCGCCGTAAACAGCTGAATTACATTCAAGTATGAATGACCTTTGCGAAGTACAGTGCTTCAACCCCAACGCTAGCTATCGCGCTACGACCCTTTTAGCTACGTGGTTTCAGGGAACAGAAGAACCTAAAGTAAATTGCAACTGACATGAATTCATGTGAATATCAAATATTGACTTATCTGCTGAAGGAAACCAATAATTAATTAATGAGGTGAAGGTGTTACACGAGGCATGTGATTGGTTGCTAGGCAACAATATATAAACAACAGCTGATTCCGCTAGTGCAATGAATAGCGCAGCTGATATACCAAACACTATCACTAGTGATTGACAGCTACGTGTGACTATTATGCCATTACATGTGATAAACAAGGCAATGAGATAACTAATACACCTGCAGACAGCTTGTACTGAATTTACTATAACACACTGATAGAAACTACAGCTAACAAACACATGCATACAAAACTGTGCAGAAACCAGCTTCAGCTTGGAAATTTTTTGACAAGTAACAAGATAACAACTATTGCATATAATTTCAAAAAGTTCAGTGAAGAGAAAACAAAAATAACAAGTTTTTACACCTCTTTAACAGCAATCATAACTACAAGTGTTCACACTAGCCACTACCACACCACACACTACAGTAGCTACACTAACCACTACAATAGCTACAGTATCCATTACAGTAGTTGTGGTGGAACCAAGAGTGTAGAGCATTCACAGTACAAATCATTAATCAATAAAAGAAATGTGCAGTTCTTTTTATAAATTTTTATTTCTGTAGAACTTGAAAAAATACATATTTAAATATATAAACAAAAGTATATGGACCAGAAATAAATAAATGCAGCAAAAATAGTCTCAGACTATCAACCAAATCACAAATTTATATGTACAGGTGTATGTATACTTGGATATTAGAATACGTAAAGGTGTACCTGTACAGGTGTACTTGGATATTAGAATATGTACAAAATACAATGGTATATAATACAAGCACAGACAATAAATAAATAAATAGATGATGTAACAAACAAAAAGCACAGAGCTAGCCACTAGCTGTCGGAGTCAGAGTTTTCTCTCTGTCTAATAGAACGTCTGCTGCTCTTTGTCTTCCGTCTGAACTGTGTGCAGCCACTGGAGGTAGCCGTGGGCTCTCCTGCACTCCCACTGGCATCCACTGTGGGTGGGGTGATGGACCTCTCAGTAAAATCAGTTTCATCAGCGTGTAGCTCTCTCAGCTGTCTAAGGGCCCTGCTTCTGTCCGCCGACTGACTGCAGACAAACAGACAGAGAGAGAAATCGGATTACCAAATAACTGGGTCACATGGTACAGCAGTAGGTCCCATGGTACAGTAGTAGGTCACATGGTACAGTAGAAGGTCACATGGTACAGTAGTAGGTCACATGGTACAGCAGTAGGTCACATGGTACAGTAGAAGGTCACATGGTACAGCAGTAGGTCACATGGTACAGCAGTAGGTCACATGGTACAGCAGTAGGTCCCATGGTACAGTAGTAGGTCACATGGTACAGTAGTAGGTCACATGGTACAGTAGTAGGTCACATGGTACAGTAGTAGGTCACATGGCACAGTAGTAGGTCACATGGTACAGTAGTAGGTCCCATGGTACAGTAGTAAGTCACATGGTACAGTAGTAGGTCACATGGTACAGTTGTCAATCACATGGTACAGCAGGAGGTCACATGGTACATTAGTAGGTCAAATGGTACAGCAGTAGGTCACATGGTACAGCTGTAGGTCACATGGTACAGCAGTAGGTAACATGGAACAGTAGAAGGTCACATGGTACAGCAGTAGGTCACATGGTACAGTAGTAGGTCACATGGTACAGCTGTAGGTCACATGGTACAGCAGTAGGTCACATGGTACAGTAGTAGGTCACATGGTACAGTAGTAGGTCACATGGCACAGTAGTAGGTCACATGGTACAGTAGTAGGTCACATGGTACAGTAGTAGGTCACATGGTATAGCAGTAGGTAACATGGAACAGTAGAAGGTCACATGGTACAGCAGTAGGTCACATGGTACAGCAGCAGGTCACATGGTACAGCTGTAGGTCACATGGTACAGCTGTAGGTCACATGGTACAGCAGTAGGTCACATGGTACAGCAGTAGGTCACATGGTACAGCTGTAGGTCACATGGTACAGCAGTAGGTCACATGGTACAGTAGTAGGTCACATGGTACCTGGAGTGGTCACCATCTCCTGGTGCATCTGATGTACAGATTCTCTGAATTCTTTCCCTTGTTCTCTGTAATAAACTTTTGGATGACTTTTTTTTCTTCTTCTCTGCCACCTTTCTTCTGTCAAATGTGATATAACAATAGGCAATGTTTGATATAAGAATGAACAATGTTTGATATAAGAATAGGCAATGTTTGATATATGAATGGACAATGTTTGATATAAGAATAGACAATGTTTGATATAAGAATAAGCAATGTTTGATATATGAATAGGCAATGTTTGATATATGAATAGGCAATGTCTGATATAAGAATAGGCAATGTTTGATATAGGAACAGACAACGTTGATGGCTTTGCTTGAGCAAGAAATCAAACAGAAATCGCACATTGGTAGATGAAATGCTCACAGACAGGTTAATGCAAAGGGAAAAAGAAAAGACACACCTAGCGCAGTTAGCACAAGTCTGCCTCAAGTCAGCACCAACAGTTGTAGGGCACGACCCTTTGACCTCACTGCTGTCTGTATCATAGGAACACGAGCACATAGCCTGTGCTCTCTTTTCTATCATTTTAGCCTCTACAATAACACACCGTAGCATACTTCAACTTACCATCCTGTAGCAGATCAGATTGACCGCAAAAAAAGCAGTAGGATTAATATTACATAGGTACACAACTCACTCCAGTCTTCCTCTTCCCTTTTCTTCATCTGAAGTACAACAGTAGTTATGGTGACTAGCATGCGCTGGTTCTCACTGGGCAGGTACTGCTTGACCTCCACCTTGCTGGAAATGTATAACGTGTTGTGTAGGTGCAACAGTAACAACATAATAATTCATTTCTGATGATTTTCATGACTGATAATAATTTGTTTTTACCAAAACAGCGAAGTTCTGAACTTCCGTTATCCTATCGTCAAAAGTTCATAGTTTTAAATCTTTGAAATGTTGAAAAATTCTACCCTGAGCATCGGTGCACTGAAAAGTTCGAAGTATTAAAAAAATCCGACCTTTTGGGAGACTTCAATTCTTTGTAGAATTGAATAATATAAAAACCCGTCAAAACTTTGACGTATGGAAATCTAGTGTATGCCTATGAATCATACTCACTCATCTTCATCGGATGAAGAGGAGGCAACTTCTAATGTGGAATAAGCAGAGCTTGGATGCACTGCAATACATAACAGTATAGTGTGGGCTGTAACATGCATACAAACGACAGTCATATGCAAAATGTATAATCAGAAAGGGTAGTAATCCAATACCTATACCAAATAAACAAAATCAATATCACATGTTTTTACGAGATAAGATCTGTGACAGCATTAATCCCACAATTCCAAAGCAAACACGAGATTGTTGATATATTGCACGAGACTAACACGGTGTAGTCAGGGATTAAATGGATACAGGAACAACCTAAGCATAGCTAGCTGGTTACCCATACTAACCGTGCGCAACGGTATTCATAACTGTGATGACATGCGTGAGGTAGATGCATGAGGTGTTCGGCAAGACATCGGTTAAACAAAATTTTGCGGTCGGTTGCCTTGGATGCGAGAATTCGCGAGGCCTTTGCATACCAAGGTTGATGCAAGACACTATTGACAGTTGTCTTTCCTCTCCCACAGATTTTAGTGAAGTAACTGATTTTTTTGTCAAAAATATTTCGCAATAGTAATGGTTTCTGGGTCTATGTTACAGTTCTTTTATTCTCATTTATATTGGAAAGCGTTAATAATGGAAGTGATTCAGCAATTAGCCAATGAGAAGTTAACAGACAGAATGAATTATTATTAACAGACTCATCCTTTCATTATCACTTTTTTTATTTCAAAGTTGATTCTGTAATTAAATTTGCAAGCCATATTAAAAGTATTCGCGACCTCTGTGAGCCGAACAAATTGCAATAAATATAATCAGACCGGAAATACATTTAATCAACAAATAATCAGTTTGTTCGGAACTCGCGAGTAAAAAAAAAATAGCTCACTGAAGACAAAAAATCAATGAGCATTTATTAATACTGTTCATAGGTCGCGAATGAAACTGAACACTAAATAAATTATAACGAGCGCGTTAATTTTTTTGATTTTCATAGACCGGTTTCAAGTCCTTGAAAAATAATAGCAACTGTTCAAAATTTACTAACTTTACAAACTATTCCAAATTATAGCGGTTCAATTTTTATTATTTTCTTGATTATTTTGAAAATTGGGAGTTATCTTCTTTATGATTTGTTCAGTAAACTATAACAGTTCATTGAATATTTATGATTGTCCTAAACTAATGTTCCGTTGCATACGCGGCGTAGTGAATTACGAATACCTATTACTTTTTGTACTTTGTTCCACGAACAGATCACGAATACTCTTATTGATGAATAGTCTTATTACTTACTAGGAATATTATCTAGAGCTACACAACTCTACACAATGGTTCGTAACTTTATAAATATTGCTACTACCTCAGCAATAGAAGTATATATTACAAAATGATAGATTTACCACCGAAATGCTTACATATCACAGGAGGACACAAATCCCAATAACCAGATGGTAGCCGAACACTTCATCATATTCATGTCACACCCCCGAAATAAATCCACTTGGATAGATTTAATTTGATCATGTCATTCAAGACATTGTCGCCGCATTAGCCGAAAACACCCTTACTAAAAGTTCACTATGAGCTCCTGTGGACCACAAGCTATCAACAAAACTTAACACAAAGGGTGTAGACATGAAAAGTAATTATTTTCGTTACAGCTTGGAGAATCATAGCAGATATGTAAACAAGAAATAAGGCACACGGTTTCTGAAAGTTCATTTGATGCTGCAGAAATGCCTAAAGCTGGTGCCTATTAAGAAATTGCGTCCCTGGTTTCCAATTCATCATCCTTCATATTGGGTACATTGTTAGTAAGAGCGCACAACTTTCATTACTGGTCACAAAAGCTCTAACTGGGCCATGTGGCCAAATACTGGAACTACAGAACAAGAATAGGGCTAGTTTCGTCGGCTTTTAAAAAGTTGGAGAACAAAATAACCAGTTATATCCATGACTCAATTCAGTAACTAACTAGTAAGATTTATCTGACAACCGGAAATTACTGTAGTGCAGATAACTGCTAAAAAAAGTAACATTATTCACAGCAAAAGTTTCATTTCAAGCAGAAACTCTGGGTATAAAACAATTTTTCATTTTTCGCACATCGAGTGATACACACTAGAGCTAATACAATTTTATATAAACATTAAATCAAGTTGCAACCTCGTAATGGATAAAATTATATATAAACGCAAGCTTTTTAATTATTTCAAAACTACGTTTAAAATAAATCTATCTTTCGATAAAAAAAAATATCAGGCATTACATATACATTTTCATTTTATTATTAATTACATTGTTTAAACAAAGTTGTGTCCACCAGAGAGACAAACAAACATTACCAGCCAATCAACCAACTAACTACTTTTCTACTCAATGGATTAACTCGAACGATGCAAAGTTGCCTTCCTAATGAAAGGACAACTCCAATTCACACAACTGGACACAAAGCATATTTCCAAACAAGGCATACCTCCCAGCTCCTGCTGTATGATATTATCAAAGAAACATAGCATTCTGGGATCTTCATCAGCTGACTGCTCCTGATGACTATCGCTGAGGAAACCGGCGCTCATTCCACTCTCGACGACTCCTTTGAGAAATATATATCTCTCTTTGGGTTGTCTGGCCAAGCCTTCAGGGTGTGGGAGGGCGAAGGGGCTCCATAGCTGAGCGATAGATGCACACAAACTAGGTATATTTACTTGGTCTATCACTATATATATACTCTGTCTATCACTATATATATACTCTGTCTATCACTATATATATACTCTGTCTATCACTCTATATATACTCTGTCTATCACTATATATATACTCTGTCTATCACTATATATATACTCTGTCTATCACTATATATATACTATGTCTATCACTATATATATACTCTGTCTATCACTATATATATACTCTGTCTATCACTATATATATACTCTGTCTATCACTATATATATACTCTGTCTATCACTATATATATACTCTGTCTATCACTATATATATACTCTGTCTATCACTATATATATCCTCTATCTATCACTATATATATACTCTGTCTATCACTATATATATACTATGTCTATCACTATATATATACTCTGTCTATCACTATATATATCCTCTATCTATCACTATATATATACTCTGTCTATCACTATATATATACTCTGTCTATCACTATATATATCCTCTGTCTATCACTATATATATCCTCTATCTATCACTATATATATACTCTGTCTATCACTATATATATACTATGTCTATCACTATATATATACTCTGTCTATCACTATATATATCCTCTATCTATCACTATATACATACTCTGTCTATCACTATATATATACTCTGTCTATCACTATATATATACTCTGTCTATCACTATATATACTCTGTCTATCACTATATATATACTCTGTCTATCACTATATATATACTCTGTCTATCACTATATATATCCTCTGTCTATCACTATATATATATACTCTGTCTATCACTATATATGTACTATGTCTATCACTATATATGTACTATGTCTATCACTATATATGTACTCTGTCTATCACTATATATGTACTCTGTCTATCACTATATATATACTCTGTCTATCACTATATATGTACTCTGTCTATCACTATATATGTACTCTGTCTATCACTATATATATACTCTGTCCATCACTATATATATACTCTGTCTATCACTATATATATACTCTGTCTATCACTATATATATACTCTGTCTATCACTATATATATACTCTGTCTATCACTATATATATACTCTGTCTATCACTATATATATACTATGTCTATCACTATATATATACTCTGTCTATCACTACATATATACTCTGTCTATCACTACATATATACTCTGTCTATCACTACATATATACTCTGTCTATCACTATATATATATACTCTGTCTATCACTATATATATGTACTCTGTCTATCACTATATACATACTCTGTCTATCACTATATATATACTCTGTCTATCACTATATATGTACTATGTCTATCACTATATATGTACTATGTCTATCACTATATATGTACTCTGTCTATCACTATATATGTACTCTGTCTATCACTATATATATACTCTGTCTATCACTATATATGTACTCTGTCTATCACTATATATGTACTCTGTCTATCACTATATATATACTCTGTCTATCACTATATATATACTCTGTCTATCACTATATATATGTACTCTGTCTATCACTATATACATACTCTGTCTATCACTATATATATACTCTGTCTATCACTATATATATACTCTGCCTATCACTGTATATACATACTCTATCTATCACTATATACATACTCTGTCTATCACTATATATATACTCTGTCTATCACTATATATATACTCTGTCTATCACTATATATATACTCTGTCTATCACTATATATATACTCTGTCTATCACTCTATATATACTCTGTCTATCACTATATATATACTCTGTCTATCACTATATATGTACTCTGTCTATCACTATATATATACTCTGTCTATCACTATATATGTACTCTGTCTATCACTATATATGTACTCTGTCTATCACTATATATATACTCTGTCTATCACTATATATATACTCTGTCTATCACTATATATATGTACTCTGTCTATCACTATATACATACTCTGTCTATCACTATATATATACTCTGTCTATCACTATATACATACTCTGTCTATCACTATATATATACTCTGTCTATCACTATATATGTACTATGTCTATCACTATATATGTACTATGTCTATCACTGTATATGTACTCTGTCTATCACTATATATATACTCTGTCTATCACTATATATATACTCTGTCTATCACTATATATATACTCTGTCTATCACTATATATATACTCTGTCTATCACTATATATATAATCTGTCTATCACTATATATATACTCTGTCTATCACTATATATATACTCTGTCTATCACTCTATATATACTCTGTCTATCACTATATATATACTCTGTCTATCACTATATATATACTCTGTCTATCACTATATATATACTCTGTCTATCACTATATATATACTCTGTCTATCACTATATATATAATCTGTCTATCACTATATATATACTCTGTCTATCACTATATATATACTCTGTCTATCACTATATATATACTCTATCTATCACTATATATACTCTGTCTATCACTGTATATATACTCTGTCTATCACTATATATATACTCTGTCTATCACTATATATGTACTCTGTCTATCACCATATATATATATATACTACAAGTATACTACATATATATAAACTATACATACAAACTTACCTTTACAACTTTCTCAATACCAGAAGAAGCAATCACTGAGTAATTGTCATTGTATTGTACCTACAATAATACAACTTGTGTACAATATACATATCTCACACTAACTGTATTGTGGACAATATATATCTAACATTAACTGTATTATCCTTCATATCCTAAAACGTCCACTCTTGGCGCACTACACCCCTACTGCACTATACCCCTGCTGAACTCTACCACTTGAGTTATCTGATATTAACGAAATGTGATCTGTTTCGGGATTTGTCTCGTCTTACATTTATTAAAAACATGAAAAACTTTGGTTTGAGGACTAACGGCAAAACCCAACCCTGACCGTATATGTAAGTGGTACAATGGGTTATTTCTACAGCAGTAGTGAGAAAGGCAAACCTAACGGCGGACACGCCGACAAACACATACATACAGACAGACAGGCGTTTTTCACATTTATATACAGTGTACTAGTATATATGTATACTATCTACTGTATATGTACACTAGTATATATGTATACTATCTACTGTATATGTACACTAGTATATATGTATACTATCTACTGTATATGTACTAGTATATATGTATACTATCTACTGTATATGTACACTAGTATATATGTATACTATCTACTGTATATGTACACTAGTATATATGTATACTATCTACTATATATGTACACTAGTATATATGTATACTATCTACTGTATATGTACACTAGTATATATGTATATAAAATATCCACCTGAGTGATGATAGACCGATGCCCTCGAAGCACTTTGCTTGCCTCATCAATAAACTCATTGTCAGGGTTGGGGTTATCCGGTACCTCCCACAAGTGAACGCTGAAGTCGTCAGAACCTGAGGCTATGAACTACAAAAGAATGCAGGCAACGATGAAGATTGGAGATGCGACAAAGACTTCAACTGGTTGAGAGAAGGAAATGCACGCACACGTACAAAGGGTCAAGGTCATTTCTTACCTCCTGATTGGGCCCAACCCAGCAACAATTTTTCAGCGTACAGGCGCACGAGTAGTCTCTGCTGTTGAAGTGATGCAGAGGTTTAGAGGAAGTGATGTCATAAACTAGTGGATGATCCCATCGGCCAATAGCAAGCAATCGATTACCTTGATTGTTGAAGCAGACAGCCATACCGTGGTAAAGCTCACCATCCAAGTACTCATACTGTAGTACAGGCCTGCCAACCAAATACTCATCAGCAATAGTAGTAGATAACTTATGTATTAGTAACGTTATACGCCCTCGTAGAGGACAACTCTGAAATACCAACACAGCAACAATTCAAACATAAAATGCGAAAAGTTAGATGGACCAAACTTGGAATGGCTTTGTTCACTTTTGAATCTAAAGCTATAGGAAACATATCCGCAAAGGTAATTTGAGTCTGGTTTGCAAATCTCTATTTCAGTGAATGCCTTCCAGCTATTGTTATTTATTATAGCAATTGTATATCATCAATAACTACTTATTTCAAAACTTTTGCCAGCTATTAAAATTCTGCAATCATATGAAGTCTAATCAGAGTGATTTTTTATGAATATAAAAACATAAAGAGAGTTTGTATAAAACAAAATAACAATTACTTCGGCATTGAAAAAAATTATAAATGGCTGGTTGTGGCTGTAAACAAATGAAAGGCGTTAGCCAGAGGTCGGACACTCAATTATCGAAGTGACCAAATGAAAATTTGTGGATGAACTCGGGTGAAAAGACACTGCCAAACGACCAAAACGATAAGTTTCTACATCATAGAATTAACTCAATGGTTTACATTGTATCTGAGTTGAAGCAAGTCATGCGTTTTCCTTTTTGAACAAAAACAGGGCAAATGTAAACAAAAAAAGCATTAGAATTCATGGTGCTGGATCCTCCAGCAGACGAGTACATGCTGAACACCGACCCTAAGTATCTTCATTATGGAAAACTTTAGCAACAAATTACCATTCTAATAACTAAAGTTGATAATATTCTTTTCAATGCAATCTTGTAACAAGATGGACAAAGCTCAACAGCCGACTATAGTATATATATACATATTAATTGCGTCTATTGTTGCATGTGGCAGCCAATAAAGCAATAACATCAAAAAAAGTCAATCCTGGAATCTTGACTAACTGCGATAGGAAACATCATAAAAGAAAACAATAAAAGCAATCCCACAAAAGCTTGACCCCACAAAGGTCAGGTGATACAAGCCTACCGACTGAGTTGTCTGCAGTCCCAGAGTGTAGGAGGATATCTAGATATTACCGTAGCTAGGTATTGTGGATGCACAGGGTTGTACTGCACACTGTGTATCGCATTTGTGCTCTTGGGAATTGACGCAACACCTGAGAATATATAGCTGACGTTACTTCAGTTTTATTTACTACGGCTATCAATTTTGATAGAAATCTTATTTTTGGCAAAGAAAATAGTCTAGTTACCTTCATTTGACCTTAGATCGTATATTAGAGCCTGTCCGTCATCACTTCCTGTGACAAAAATGGAATCGATGTCAGGGTGTGTATCGGCGCAGTACAATGGTTCACTTGTATCGTATATTTCTCTCTGTGCACCTCTACAAGCAAACAGGATATGATGTCTTAGTCAAATACAGCAAAGACAGCAGTGCCTGCTGCGGCTGGCAGTGCCACAAAATGGCTTCAAGTGATAATAGTTGCTTGTCACTATATAATAAAATTCTAGTAAGAGACATACGTAGCTGTGTCATGTACTAGAATCATTCCTGAGTTGCCTGTAGATATAACCAGCTGGTCGGATGCATTGAAAGCGACAGCGAATACATTACTTCTGTGCTGACTTCTCATAACGGCAGCAAGTTCACCTTCTTTGTCGCCGTCTAAAGCCTTTGATACAGGCCATAGTAATATTCTTCTATCGTCTCCACCTGCAAAAAACAGGCTGGAGATAAAACAGCGATAAAGGGTCCAAATGAATAGCATTCTGCCAGCAAAAGTGCCTAACCTTATCATGGCTTACTTTGTGCAAACAATATAAACACTCTCACGCCTCAAGACATTTACGAGTAAAACCTTAAATTGACAGGACTTTGACCCAGTGTAATACACAAATAAATGGCATCTCAGATGGTTTTGTATTCTGCGTTTTAAATCATCTAAACTAAACGCTTTCCAGACCGTCTTGACTCTTTCGACAGCGTCCAAATTTTTTACAAACCCACTGAACGCTCCGTCAAACTTTGTTTGTTTATTTAGCTGTGCCTCAAGGGCAACCCTAAAGACGGGTATCATAAGCTTTGAAAATCGAATCAGTTTTGCTGGTCCCTTTATTGTTAGCACTTTTTAGTCCACTTAAGACTGATATTGTTTTCACTAAACACTGAGCAGAGAACTGGTAATGTAATGGTTACCAAATCAATTTTATTATCTAATTAATAATTGAATTACAAAAGATAAATGAATATGCTTTCAAAAACTACTTTTGAAGGCTATATCCAACAACCATTTATACAACTCAGTAACTTGTTTTGTCTACTGCTCATTATATCTGAGTTGGATATTTTGTATCAAGATTATAAAGGAAGCGAGAGCAACTGTTTTGGTTGGGAAGTCACATACCTTGCAAAGCTATCAAATCTTTTTTAAAACAAAACAGATCAAACTATTTCTAAGACGATTATAAAGTTTGTACTTTCTAAACTGTCAAACCGTTTCAAAGCCATCTTGAAAAAGAGCTATTACGATTACAGAATTTTCACACCTGTCAGACAGAAAATACAGTTTTGTTACATCAAATTCTACAACTACATATGTCAATATTTCTTTATCATAAGTACAAAGCACATTTTGCGATGCAGTTTAGTAGGCTATGTATCGCATTTGCCCAATTATTTTAATGTAAAAAGACGCTTTGCAAGTTATAGAGACTATTTTGAAGCCAAAAAGCATCTAATGTTGTGAACACCATAGTAGGTATGGCAAATGAAATATTTTTTAGAAATGGACAACAAGTTAGTAATTACTATTGTTGTTACAATAACAACAGAAAAAAATAAATTCCACTCAGTAACAGCAATTATTATTGAATTATATGTAATCATAATAATCATTTTATTATTGATCGATTGTTATTACCAAATATTGGTGTTCGACTATTACTCCACAGTCATAACAATAAACAATAATAGGGAATAAAACATCATGAGAAAACGTATTTTATTAAATTTAATTATCATTTTGAAGTATTTGTCTCTTCTATTTTTCTAGGGGAGCACAATTCCACGCTGCTCGACCCGTATAAGCTTTGAGTCAGAGGAAAACGACAACTGCCGGCTGACTACCTGACTTTTCCAGAAGAGATGACTACGGCAAGCTGTCTATCTGTCTCAACTTCTTATCTGACTAGCATAACTTCACTAAGGAGCTGAACACAGATAAAGCTAGTCGACCATATAACTAGGAGAGATGACTAGGGGCCTATATATCTCAAATAACTGGCTAGCAGAACTCTTTCTAGAGCTAGACACAGATATGACTTGTTGTCCAGGCAATTAGGAGGAGATGACTCCGGCCAGAGGGCTATCTATCTCAGAGCAAAATAGCAGACTAGCAGAATCTTTACTCCTAGAGCTGGGCACAGATGATCATATTGTGATAACTACACAAGTGGCTATAATGTGCATTGACTTCGCTCTTACTAGATCAAGCCAAAGTTTTGGGTGTTCAGAGCATCAAGATCAACTGATTTATTTACAAAACTCTTACAGCTTATATACCGACAAAACACGAAATCCCACAGCTAATCTTTATCACATAGCTTACAATTAAACGAAAATTTTACAAACAAGTTGGTACTTCAATTTATAATAATTTATCATAGGCATTTGTTTGATAAATAAATGTTTCCATTAATTAAAAATAACTAGAAAAAATACAATGATGATAGTAATAATACTGGAATATTATTACTAATTATTAAAAAAAATAGTACATGGCCACAGCTCCTCACCTTGCCCAGTGACATCGGGTGTCCCATAAGGATCTGTCATCTGCCCCATATTATTCATAGTCTACTTCAATGACCTTCCAGACTCTGTGCTTGCTTGAACACGCCTCTTTGCTGACGGCACTGTGATATACAACCTCAGCAGTGACAGTCACCAACTACAGAAGGACCTAGAGACGCTCCAAAAAAGGGGGGGTTCCTGGAATATGGAATTCAACCCACTTAAATGTGAGCACATCAAATTCAGTCGAAGAAAAACAAGATGCAACATAAACAACTATTTTCTCCATGACATCAAGATATCAAAAACTACCAGTATCAAGTGTCTAGGTGTGAAGTTAGAGAGCAGCCTACGCTAGAATAATAACACCACCTACTTAACCAACAAAGCATCAATCCGGCTTGGCTACGTGAGAAGAGTAATCCCACCCACACTACCCCACCTAAGAGCAAAGGCGTACACCACCCTAGTTAGACCAATTGTGGAGTACTCCTCTACAGTATGGGACGGCCAACTAACGAATGCTCAATCCACAAAACTCGAAGCTATCCAGAGACGTGCTGCTAGAAATGTACACAACATTCCTAGAAAAGACCATCTTCAGACAAGCACAACCAAACTTCTTGAAAACTTGGAGTGGCAAACCCTGGAACACCGAAGAGAGAGGAGACGACTCAGCTTATTCCGGGCAATACACTTTGGAGAAACAGCTACCCTCATGTCAGACTACACTGACCTCCATCCTCACCAAAGAAGCACTTGGAGAGACCACCAGCAGAACCTAATACCTCACTGCAACACCGAGTTGTACAAAAAGTGGTTCTTTGTTTCAACAGCCAAGATGTGGAAATGCCTCCCTGTTTTTTCTTCTCTGCTCTCAGCACCCCCTGCGGCAGACTAGGATCAAACGGCCGTTCTGCCCTGACTCGTATTGACAATCCGGAACAATAAACGATATATGAGCCAGAGCCAGTCATATCGCTAGGATCTTCAGAAGAAGAAGTGATTATTACACTTCAAGTACCAAGTAAGTAAGTAACAGCAATGATCAGAAAAAAAAATCATGATAGAAAGATGATTGACTCAAAAATATATATATTATATATATATGTCTTATTATTATTATTATTATTATTATTATATATAATTCTGATTATTGTTAATTTATTTTTTTCTTATCAATTAATAGTTATCATCACTATTATTATCATCGTTGTATATGAATAATAATAATTAGTAATATTAAATTATATTACTAGCTAACTTACTTCACTACTACTTTTTTATTAATTATTATTTAATTATGATATTAATTATTATTTGTAATAATTAATAATTTATCAACTGTTAGTATTGTATGTATGTATTATTAATTATTATAATTATTATTTATTACATACATATATATATTATATTAATATTATATATATATAATATTAATTATTATTATGATAATGATGATGACGATGTTGCAAAATAAAGGCACATACATCATATAATAATAAATGAAAGGATTGATAAAAAATAATGGAGTGTTGAAGCTCTCTCAATAAAAACTGCCACACATACATACCAGAAGCAAGGAGTTCATTATTTTTGCTAAATCCAAGACAGTTGACGCAGCCAAAATGTGCTTTTAGTTCGGTTTGGTGATATGTTTTTGTATTTTCAAAGGCAAAAGCGGCCCATGTTTTCTCTTTGTTGGCCAATCCTGCAGCTCTTCCATCCAGTACATTTACAACACTTTGAGGTTTTTCCTTCATCGCGCGATATATTTAGAAAACCTCCCGTTTAGCTCAATAACAATTACAACTGACAGCGTTGATGATTGTCATTATTTATAAGCTTTTTCAGAAGCACTTGTTTCTCGTGCTCTGAAAATTAATAAACCAATGAAACATCAAAACTGGCTGAAAATTAACCAATTGAATCCCATGAAGATAATATCTCTAATCCATTTTGTCTCGTTTCATATTGCTATTACCAAGTATTTAGAAGACAACTCCAAGTTGTTGCCATAAGTTGCAAAAAAGCTACTACAAAATTAATGCCGAAACATAATTTTCAGAAAAGACAACAATTTTTTTCCTACTGAAGGCATTCATTTCGTCAAAGAGTTTGATTAGATCTCTTGGTTAAAATATTTATTTACCTATCGCCATCACTTAATGTTGGCTTGCTAAAAAAAAAGAGAGATATTTTGAACCCTTAGGGTATTGGTGGGGGATTGGTGGCTGCGACTGGGTTTGAGGGTATAGAATGGGTGATTGTGTAGATGTGAAGTCGGATGTTACTTTAGAAAACCTATTGCTGAGGTGAATGTAGCTCAAGTATGAGAGACAACATAAAAACTACCACGTAGAACAAACTAATGCTAAGTATACAGTGATAGTATGCACATCATAAAGTCTAATTTTTGTTCAGTAGAATAGTAAAAATAAAGTTCACAAAAGGTTTTTGAGAGGAGTTATCAGGGAAATCGTCCGTTTTCAGTAGGAAAAGTTGTACTTAAAAATCAACTGGGTGCTCGACAAATCAGCAGACATGACAGGTACGTCTATAGGATATTTATATAATATACAATATTTCAATGTTTTGAGTGGTTAACACATGTAAAAGATCAATATATAAATTATATGTTTATTGATGATATTTTAAATACAATAAAACGTATTATACAATCCAAAACTCAATACAAAGTTGTAGATGAATGAATCATCAGACACCACAAATCATCTCCTACTGTCCTTGTGTTATCCAGCAATGCAAAGTGAGTCACAAGAAGAATTTTTACTTTTACAGCATGAAACATAAATCCATGTTTTTCTCTCCATTGCCATAATACACTGAACCAAACTTTCTGGTGCCAGGGACGTGAAAAAATACATAGCCTTGCCAAAGTAGAGATCTCAAGCTAACTAGACCACTTCCTCTCTCAAACTGCATGCTCCATGACCCTGCAAAAAACCAAAGTTAGATAACACAGTAGTTGAAGCTGACCACAAATCGGCACACAAAAAAGTTTTTTGTGAAAAAAATTTGCATATGTTTGTTCAGTGAACCCTGAACCTTTTGCATAAGTCATGCCAGATTTAAGCACTGAGCTATCAATGACTACTACCTTTAGGTATGTCCTCCTCAATTATATCCATGAAGTCTATAGCTTTGTCCAGATCTGCTTTCTCCAGCAGAGTTTTTTTCTGCAGATTCACTGCATCTCTAAAGTGCATGTACGATGAAAGCTTGGCGGCTTCTGTGTAAAAAAAAACAACAGCTTTTTGAACTAATCACCAACAATAATATAATTCTAAACTGCAATGTTATGCATAACTTCAAATGTTACATAATCATCAGAAAATCTAGACTCCTATCAAACCCGACACAAATGGAAACACACCTGAGACAGTTAGACCCTCAAATGATCTGTTAGCCACAACCTCACCAGTGGGCCACTTCTGGAAGGCGCCTCTAGGTACAATTGAGACATCTTCATCAATTTCAGCAATAACTGAAGTGAGTCGATCTTCTTCTTTGATCATAATCTACAAAAAATTGTGGTAATGCAACCCAAATTCATTTTAAAATACTTCAATTGATTATAAAACTATATTACAGATAAAAAAATAATAATTATTAAATAAAATCATGTTTTGTTTACTGTTTCTTCCTCTTCAGTTACTTCATCTCCCTCTCCGTAAATCTTTTTTATTTCTGTGTGCTCGTATTCATATGAGGGGTCACCAAGGAATCGACCTTTAGCGAGCTTGGCTTGTTTTCGCATTGCTTCAGTTGCAGGAGGAAGCAAAGCCCATGTTATGCAGTCTTTGCTACAGAAATATGTTGATTGTGAGTTATTATTCATGATTGAATAGCAAACGACAAATTAAAGCTTTGACAACAATCATCATCATCATTGATTGAAAAATCAATTACAAATAATAATAAAAGCAAATTATTTATTATTCACAATCTTCTATCATCCAAAAGTAAAACTGCTGTTCTCCTACCTGTAGAGTGTTTTCTTTTCTCCGAAGAAATCTTTGCTGTACCCTTGAGCAATGTAATAGTCATCTTTGATCCCAGATATTTTGCCCCAAAATATCACCTTTTGGAACTTGTAGTTGCTTTTGGTGATAGTTAATGATGTCATAAGAGCAGACTTTTGTTCAGGATTTAGAATAATACCAGTTGTACCAACATAGTCAATCATGAGATGCAAGTCCTCAGAATCCATAACAATATTTTATGTGTGCTTTTTACTACTTCACTCGGTTTTACAACGTTGGCTACTGAAGGCTCACTTCGTTTGAGAATGAACGCTCTTTATTGTATACGCAGTTGCTAGGAAACACAAAGCTCAGGGATGTGATAGTATGGGACTTGGCCAATAGAAATTGAGTTACCAAAAAACAAAACAACATTACTTGATTCGTCAGCGTACGTGATACAGCACCCTTAAACCATCGGAAACAAAACGGACAAAGTGAGGGGAAACAAGCGACTGGGAAAAAGCAAGGAGAAAACAACTCCTACTGCAGCAAGCTGTGAAAAGGGCGCAACTCCTACTTTTTGCAACATAACTTTTAACACCAGTGTAACAAAAAATTGGAAAGTCACCTAGAGAATTTAACCCATCTAGCACTAGGGAGCATGGATGTTTGCAATAAGAGAGTTAGCCAACAGGCCATGACAACCAGATCAACACTATCCATCTTCATGTTGGCAATGTATTTGCCAGAGAAAACAAAGCGTAAAGTCTTATGCACTTACAGTATATTCAAATATACAACAGCAAAACCCATGCCTTTTCTGTTACAAACTACGAGAAAAACAGTAATGGATATAAATATAAATGGTGCAACTTGAATGCCAATAACCCCTGCAGCCTATACACCACACTATAACACATAGAGCTACACAAACATAGAGTTAAACTGGAGTTAGTCTCTAACTGAGGGCAGTTTGTAGCGCTTCATAACATTCTACAGCTATCTGAGCCTCAGCCTTGGCCGTCTCTGAGCTCGCAGAGGTCATTTCCTGTTGGGCTTTCGATAGGCCGTCCCTTATGGCAGCCAAATCAAGCCTGGAAGGAAACAACAATACTCAGCTACAGCATCTCTTACCTAAAGACGGCTAGAAGAACGAATTAATAGTCACACGTACCTATCTAATGGAGTTGCCTCCTCCGCCAGGATCTGTACACTGGAGTCGTCATTCACTGTTACGCTGCCGCTGCTGACGAAGTATTTATTGACTACTTCCTCCTCGTGGACGCAAACAATACCAGGTTTTAGTACTGCCAGTGTTGGAACGTGCTGTGCGACAATACCAAAGTCTCCTGACAGTGACGGCACGTCAATCTGTTAAATGAAAAACAGAAATCACAATGGAGAATGCATTTGTGACTGATGCTGCTAGAAATTTTGTGATCCGTTGAGGAATATTCCAACTATTGACTATTTGCATAACAACATTTGAGTTCAATTTCCTTCAACAGTATTATAGATATTCAGCAATTAGGAACTCATGTTTTTCGTCAAACATCGGTAGTGTATTTCTCCAGCACGCATGGCTTAATCATTTATGTTTACAAATCACTTCTTTTACATTTAACTAAACAAAAACCATAATAATTATTTCCCACTGTCAAAGAACAGACATTGGCAATTTTTTCGACTTCGAAAGTAACCATCACAAATTGATACTTTTGTAGAACAAAAATTAAACTTTGCTTAAAAATTCAAATCAAGTTACAGCCAATTTAACACAATTAAGACCTGAAAGTATCAGAAGGATCGGACTACACGCTGACAACAATGGATGCAGGTAATTGGCACTCTATACGGTCTGTACAACTTCATCTGAAATAACTGAGCAACCGGTATATTTTTTTTATAGCTAAATAATCTCGTATGAGACGTTATTGTAAATTTTAATATTTGAATGCTGAGCATTAAAACCTTAACGCAGATTTATCTTATTTTATTTTATTGATTATATATTCTTAGATACTAATTTACAACAATAACCTTATAAAAAATTATGTATTCATAAACAACATGTAACTAAACAGTCTAACTAATGACTAAGTATATAACATACTAATAACTTTCAGTATAGGCGGAATGAGTCTACACCATGAGGGATGACAAATATCTGATAAAAAGGTTGCCATATTAAACTGTAACTCGCGAGTGGGGAAACAGGTTACGGCATGCGCAAAAAAATGTCTTACAATCTTTTGTTAAAAATTTCATATCTTCATTTTCTTCTGATAACAAACAGCAAACCATGCTGTAATAATGATAACCGTAACTTTGATATAAGAACCTTTGCATAAAATATGCTTGAAAAGGTTAACACACCACTCAGTGGTAAAGTATATCCCTGAGAGTTGTTGCACTTGCTAACAACTTTTGTTTGACAAAAATCTTTATCAAAAATATTATTTTCAAGGTTTAGACTACAGTCAATGGAATGTAAGGCTTCCTTTTAATGATGCATAGCAAAATTAGTATATGAAGTCTAATATTGTAGGTTGTTTGTGCAGTTGTCTCTCTGCTCTGAAGTCTAATATTGTAGGTTGTTTTTGCAGTTGTCTCTCCGCTCTAATAACTCAAGCAATACATAGTGTATTTATTACTTCCTAGTACAGGCTCATTACTTTGCAACTACCAGGGCTTTCCGCAGGATCGTTTGCAATTAGGTGGGTTTCTCAAAAAATTAATGCATTTTCCATGGGAATGGGTGACTCATCAAAGATTATTTCCAATTACAGTAGGTATATCTATATGGAATGTATACATCAAGGAAAGCAAAGTTTTGTTAGTTTTTTTTGTATGTAAAGCTGTGAGGACCTTTTTGACACTGTACCAAATCCTACAAAATAGTTTTGTGAACCAAAACTTGCTTCTTCACAATACAGCTGGTAAAAAATTACTCAAGTTTAGCAAAGCAGTTTGATTTATCAAGCCAGATCATAGGAAATAGCAAAAAATAAAAAAACAAGGAATTTCCAGTTTTTTAGGTGATTTATATCGAAAAGTAATTTAAAGAATGCTTAAAATGATCATTTATTGTTTCATCTACAATACAGAAAAATGCGCAACTCGAGCAAAAGTTTTATTAGTGGGGAAACCCAAAAAATAATTATTGCGGGCTTATATAAAACAATGGACAAAATCTGGAAATCCCCGTAATTAATTGGGGTTTCCCCACTGTTTGAAAACTTTCCCAGACTGCGCGTTTTTCTCTACTACCTTTCTATTGAAGGTTTTATCAAGAAAAAATAAAAATAATCATGAACGAAAAATATTGCTCATTCCTAATAAAAAAGAAAACTAACTTCTGAATTTACGGTCAGCTAATTTACAATAGTTTATAATAAGTATATAATTATTATAACAACAAGCTTTACTAATTGAAATTTAATAATTGACAAACCATTACTACATTAGAGAAAAACGCGCGGACTGCGAAAGATTTCAAACAGTGGGGAAACCCCAATTTATTACGGGGATTTTCAGAATTTGTCCATTGTTTTATATAAGCCCGCAATAATTATTTTTTGGGATTCCCCAGTAATAAATCTTTTGCACAGGTTGCGCGTTTTTCTCTACTATAAATGAATAGTACGTATTTACTTAAAATCACCCATTCATGAAAATTAACAATAACCATCCTATGATTTCATCGATAAAACTATGAAATAACAGTGAAAAAATATTAATCAATTTTCAAACAAGTAATATAAATGAATAAATGTTAAAAAATAATGATACTTAATAAAAGGTAAAATTAATTATATAAGCTGAATTGAAAAAAAGAAAGAAATTTATTGAAATTATCCACAACAATAATACTAACCTATCAAAGTATCATTATCAATTGTTAATAAATAATAATTATTATCACTATAATCATCATGTTGTATAAACAGCTTCTTTCTTTGATGATAACTAACTTAATAACTTGCTTGCTAGCCTGCTAAAATTGTTAGTTTCATACATCTGAATAAATGCCACACAAAAGATTGCTATATACACTAAAATTAATGATATGATTTTTAGCAACTTGAAATTTCCACATTTATTGCTAAGAATTTATGCACAGCAGGCCAAGCCCGTTACCAACTGGCCAAAAATATTAACACTGTAGGCAGTTATTATTTAGTACAAATGCACGTGTGACATTATAGGTGAGGCTTTATTCGTTCAAACTTTATACTATTCGCCGGTGTAACAAAAAGCTCTGAGTGACTGATAAATGATTTCACAGTGACTGACACAATGATGGCGATAAATATTAAAGCGATTGAGCATAGATATTAATGAAACCTCGAAATTAGCTGATTTTTATACCATCAACGAAACTAATTGTAGTGATTGAACAGGCAAAATTTTGTACTTGCAAACCAAGTCATTCTCAAGATACAGCTACTCAAAGATGGTTTCAATAGTTTGTGTGTTATGCCATAGCTGTTACATCATGCGTCACTTTGACATTTTTTCATTAGCAATGCAGGGAGCTCAGTAAGAGACCTGAAATTTGCTGCCAATTTTTATAGCTGAAATTGAAGCTCTCAACAAACTTTTTCAGAAATGCTTATATTTAGTAACAACCATGACAGTGCAAGTCGAAAGCTTGATTTTAGGTGTTGACCGCGGGTAGGTTTAGTACTCATGATGGTACCATTGCAGAAATTGTATTTGAGTCAACTTCAATATCAATATATCTTATTGTTTCTCTATAATTATAGACAATTTTTATGTGTAATTAAACTATCTATCCTTATAATCGAGTAGCATATACCTCTTGCCAAAAATCCCCACACATCGTAGAGAGAATCACACAGACCACCAGCCACCATTTCTTTATAACTAGTATATCAACACAAACAGATGTAAAAATATATACAACAACTCAAACGCACACCAACACAGTGTTAAAAGACAATACAACGAAGACAATTCCAAACAGTTTCAAACAGCAGACCCTACATAGGCCGTACCACTTGCTACTGTTTACATGAACAATGGAGCACTGGTTTAATTAGCAGTACAAAAAACTGGATTTTGGACTACCCTCTATAGTTAAATGTCTATGCATATATTCTACACATGCATTGCACTTTTAGTATAGCGGGGACATAAACAAAACTGGCATTACAAAAGGCTTTGATTACAAATGCAGTATTTTGCCAAAGCTGCCTAAAACAACAACAAAAATGTAATGAAGTCAATGATTTGAAAATACATGGAACAAAATCACGAATAAACTCTATTTTCTAGATCCTTCTGTAGATTTGAAGGAACTTTACTTTATCTATTATGTCTACATCACCAAAATTACAAAAAAACAGTAGCAAGAAATCATTAAAGTTTAGAGATAATTCTAATGGCCTGGTAAGGCATAATATAAAGTTGAGGTGCCATTTACTTCTACCTAACCATCTTTTGTTAGTTCATCGATTATGTGTATTAGTTACCAACTAGCATACTTATTCATGTTATCCATTTATTCAGCAAACCTGTAATGGACATCATTTAATCAACATGATCAATTCACCGATTCAGAATTTGTTAATGCTGGTATATTTTCTCAGGTTTAGCCAATCGTTGAACTGCTAACAATGCTGTTGACCTAAACAAGCGTTGTTTGACAATGCATTGTAAACCGGCAATTTGCCATTGCGCCATGGACCCTTAGATTTTCAGTCTATAGTATTTATATCATTTTTATATATTCTTAACGATCTATTGGTATAAAATTTATCATAGATCAATCATGTAGGCCTATGAGAACAAATAATAACTTTATCAAGGGCAATTTTTCGAAACGAACAAAAAACTTCATGCGTCATGCCACTAACTAGCTATCACTGCATTAACATTCACGCGCAGTTACACATCACTGATTTTACTTCACTATTATTAGATAGTCCAAAACCGTTGCGGTCGCCGTGTAATATGAACAATAGCATTGTAATAAAAATTAGTCCCGGAAAATTCGTGATCTTTTTCAAGTCCAAAAAATCATATTTTTTTTCATCTTTCAAACTAAAGCTCACAGAGACACAAATCCAATTGCTATAGCTAGAGTAGTCTACCGCGCATAGATGTGACTATGAACATTTTCCTCATTCCAGTCACAGACTTGGGAAAATGCCTTTAAATTTTCGACTTTTTATCCAAAATCTACCACGTCCCTGAAGGGCATCGACATATTGTTATAGGACCATAAAATAGACTGAGGAATTAGGATTTGAATGGTGTATTATTATTGGAGTGTGTTCAATGTATTTTGATAATATGAAGGTTTTTCAAAAAAGATGCCCCAACTAAAATTATTTTTCATCCTAGCCAAATATAAATTAGCCTAACCACAACCATTGCAAACGCATCGCGGGCTTATCATGTGCGCCGCGTGTTTTAAGTAAATAACGGGTTTACAGCAAACGCTACGGTTAATGATGGTTAGTAGTCGTTAGTATCGCGGCTATTTATTTGTCATCATTAGCGTTTTAATTTATTCTGGTTCATAATTAATCTAATATTATATCTGTTAATCCAGAAAAAAAACATCATTGAATGATAACAGCTAGTGGTAATAAATATGATATAGCAAAAATGCAAGGTCATCAATAACCATTAGTTTTAATTATTATTTATTAATTAATTATTGAAATTTTATATTAAATTCATTTATTATTATTTATGATTATTAAATTAATTACAAGATTTGTGATGATGGCACCTGTCTATATCAACTGAGATACAGAACTTGTTATTTTTTGTGCAGTCCAGCTACTTCTACAAAATAATGTTATACAGCCAATGCAAAGCATTTATAATTGTTACATATACATTGAATAATTATTGAGGCGTACGCATGATATATATATATTTAACATGCATCGCTTCATGCGTGCGTCAACACTAATTGCCTGTCAAAAAGACATTTACAATGCATTTTTTTTACTTAAAAGTACATTCGGTAAAACTTGTTTTAACAGTTAACTATTGAGGTGACAAGAGCATATTTGGTCTCATTGTATCCACAACATATGTTTCTACCCACTGAAACTATTTAAAAAATTTTCAGAAAAATTTGACAAAACTTTTTGCACTATCTACTATTATCTATAACAACACCCTTGTCAACAATGACTCACAGTGACACATCAAACAATCATCATTTTTTTTAAGGAAAAACACTTCTTAATTGTTGTTATGAGGCATCCACTAACTAATGTGACAAAAAAATAATTTTTGCAGCATTGGACAGATAACAAATCATTATTGTAAAAGCTGACTTATTATTTATGAGAAATTTTTTTTTCAATTTTAAAAAAATTATTATTAATTAATAATTATTATTGTTACAACACAACAAATTCAATTCAATTGTTATTATTAATTATTATAGATAGTCCAAAACCGTTGCGGTCGCCGTGTAATATGAACAATAGCATTGTTATAAAAATTTGTCCCGGAAAAGTCGTGATTTTTTTCAAGTCCAAAAAATCATGTTTGTTTCCATATCTTTCAAACTAAAGCTCACAGAGACACAAATCCAATTGCTATAGCTAGAGTAGTCTACAGCGCATAGATGTGACTATGAACATTTTTCCTCATTCCAGTCATAGACTTGGGAAAATGCCTTTAAATTTTCGACTTTTTATCCAAAATCTACCACGTCCCTGAAGGGCATCGACATATTGTTATAGGACTATAAAATAGACTGAGGAGTTAGGATTTGAATGGTGTATTATTATTGGAGTGTGTTCAATGCATTTTAATAATATGAAGGTTTTTCAAAAAGACGCCCCAACTAAAATTATTTTTCATCCTAGCCAAATATAAATTAGCCTAACCACAACCATTGCAAATGCATCGCGGGCTTATCATGTGCGCCGCGTGTTTTAAGTAAATAATGGGTTTACAGCAAACGCTACGGTTAATGATGGTTAGTAGTCGTTAGTATCGCGGCTATTTAATTGTCATCATTAGCGTTTTAATTTATTCTGGTTCATAATTAATCTAATATTATATCTGTTAATCCAGAAAAAAACATCATTGAATGATAACAGCTAGTGGTAATAAATATGATATAGCAAAAATGCAAGGTCATCAATAATAACCATTAGTTTTAATTATTATTTATTAATTAATTATTGAAATTTTATATTAAATTCATTTATTATTATTTATGATTATTAAATTAATTACAAGATTTCTGATGATGGCACCTGTCTATATCAATTGAGATACAGAACTAATTGTTTTTTTGTGCAGTCCAGCTACTTCTACAAAATAATGTTATACAGCCAATGCAAAGCATTTATAACTGTTACATATACATCGTATAATTATTGAGACGTACGCATGATATATATAAAACATGCGTCGCTTCATGCGTGCGTCAACAGTAATTGCCTGACAAAAAAACATTTACCATGCACTTTTTTTTTACTTAAAAGTACATTTGGTAAAACTTGTTTTAACAGTTAACTATTGAGGTGACAATAGCATATTTGGTCTCATTGTATCCACAACATATTTTTCTACCCACTGAAACTATTTAAAAAATTTTCAGAAAAGTTTGACAAAACTTTTTGGACCATCTAATTATTATTATAACAATTATTATTATTTTTAAATTAGCTATTATTGTTTATTTGATTGATAGTAATAATTAAAAACATTATTATAATTATTATTCTCTCACTCATCACCTTCATTGGTTGTTGTGGCTGGTAATTATTGTTGTCAAACTTCAATAACACTATTATTATTTTTTTGCTACCCATCCATCTACTGTAACTATCTATGGTGGTTGTTTGTTGTTGTTGTTTGGTAGAAGAAGAAGGTGGTGGTGGGTGGTAGGTAAAAAAACTCACCTGTTTTACATTTGCATTATTATAAAAAACCTCAGACGGTGTAGCAAAAGTAAATGCCATTTCAACAGGTCCATCAGCATAACCCCTTCGACTTAGCATAGCGCCAAAAGCGACGCGTTGCTGGGAAATTTGAGCAAATCTGCAACATGTTCTGAAAAGAGCCATTTTGCTGCGATAGCTAAGAAATTTTGCTTAGCACAAGAATCACTGGTACGAGTTACAGGTACGACGCGTTCTAATCAAGTGTTAACACAAAAAATGAAGCACAGGCTTTACTGATCGCATTTATGTAATACGTTAACAAAATTTGCACAGTTTAGTTTTAGTGTAATTTAAACGCCAAAAAACTGCCGTTCAACGATCATGAAATATTTTGCCTGTTATAAAATAATTCGGACTTAGAAACAATAATTCTTTTTTTGCATCAATAGACTTCGATACTAGATGTTATCTTTATTAATTTAAGCACCGGCACTATCGACGCCAATGACCGGCGTTCTAGGATTTTTGGGAATAACCGCTTTTGATTGGGCAGATTCTGCGAATGCGCGGTGCCGCCGTTTGTTCACTTCCTTTCCACACTGAAATTGTGACCTCGAAGCTATCGCAACTGCAGATTTTTCAAACTAACCTTCTGGCCAGCGAAGTGCACATTTTATTGGGTGTTCCAAACGGACTGCACTGGAAAAAAAATGGATGGAGTAGATGCCAATGTAGAGGCAACCGTGGGGAATGCAACAAATGGCATGGGTACGAATAAAATTATTATTATTCTAATAAATAATAAAATTAAATAAATAATAATTATTTAATAATAATAATTATTGTTATAATTAATAATAATAATTATTAAATAATAATTAATGAATAATAATTATTAATAATAGTAATAATAGATATTCAGAGGTCACCATTTTCGCAAATCAATTCAAGTACAAATGATCATGAACTTCATGATCATTTGATCTTCATGATGAAGATCAATCAAGTCCGAGCCGGATCATCATCAGTCAGTAGATAGTGCAGTGAAAACTTTTAGTTTTTTTTTTCACAATCAAAATTGGTGGTAACTTGTCTAGTAGAAGCTGATACGTTCATTGGCACTAAAAATAATGAGCTCAATTTTGATCAACATACTTAAAAATGAATTTAAAAAAAAGCTTAATGCCTTGAAAATCACATTGTTTGCGGTGGGACCGTAGGCGGATCAACCAAGCGTATCTACCAGTGAAAACATTATACGGGCATATATACATTGTTTGCGTGTATATATGATATATATATGCGTATATCGAAACAATTAATTAACCATTATCATGACGATTATAATTTGCTACCAACAACAATGATAACAACAATTGCAATTATGTTTCTATAATGTTCAATAATAATTAATTCAACTACACAACAACCACAAGGATAATAATGTGCAGGACTTTTGTATAACTAACACGTAGTTATCTCGGTAGCCACCCACACGGTTTACTACCTCTAGGCAAAGAGTTATCTGTCGGTCCCGACAGCCTGTTAGTCAGCGAGCCTATCGGTGTCCACCCTTCAGCATGACTGCCGTAGGACGAGCACTTTGGTTATCGTCTGCCTACAGGCCTGTCGTTATCGTCGTCGTCTTTTATCAGATAACACTGAGTGCTGTCAGGACCTATAAGGTCGTTTAAGCGGTTATCATATAGCAATGTAGTCGTCTGTTGGAATATCAAGTAATAAGCTTGATTGAGTGTAGGCTGCTTATATTTCTTATCAGAAAATAACCAGTGAGTCTCCTCAGTAACACTGACTTGTGAGGAGCTCTGTTTGACTTTATATACTGGAGAGGCGGTGCTTAATAATAAAATAGCCTCGTTGAAAAAGAGTATAAAATAATAATAAGTGTCGAGGTTATAAATCTCGATCGCACACGTGATTGCAAATAAAGAAAGTAAATAGAACTGCTGTTGTTGTCCATCGTAAGTATGGTTCGCTGTTTTCCGGTACACAGCCCCCCCCATTGGTCGTCGTAGGGGACCAATGAGAAAGTACAAAACGAGAATGCCATAGAAAAATAGGAAAGATGTATGACAACAGTATAATAATAATAAAATATTTGTAAGCATAGACGTAGCAGTAGAAAAATACAGTGTACATAGAAACATGTAGTGATATGCGGATATGGTATATAATTATGTACAATGATTGCAAGGTAATTGGGGTGACTAATGTCATAAGTTACATGTTTGTTTAGGCGGCTTGATTCTCCAGGTCCTTAATCTGCTCCTTTACGTCTTGGGCTTGTCGTAACAGTCTATATGCATCCTCGGTTAATTTATTGAGCTCGGCTCTTTTGCGTTCAAGTCTACGTCCCCTTTCTCTCTGCTCTCTACGTCTTCCGTCGTCTCTCGGAGGCGAGGTATGTACGACTCTACATCTGAGTGCTATCGGGGAGGTTTCTCTGGGGCGTCGGGCTGTGGCAGCTTTCTCTGTCTGGCGATGCGTCTCCCGACGCTTTTCCGTCTGGTCGTTTAGTTGTTTAGTCAGCATCACTGTTCTGCGCACTTGTTCTGCAGTAGTCTCTACCTTCTTCGGTTTATATAGGGGTGATACCTCACGTGGTAGCTTTTTGATTGGGCTACTGCTGTGTTTGGGAGCTCCTAGTCTATCTTGGATGGACGGGGCTCGCTTGTGTGCTGGAGTAATGTTCTCCTTCTTCTCTGACACTGGTTGCGGGTGTCCAAACGGCGGCGGGTGCGGCCAAGTCATAAATCTCGTGAATTCTGGGTACGAGTCAGCATCCACCTCGTATAGCGGTGCTTGTGGTCCACCATGAGCCGTAGCTTTATTTTGTTTGGTAATATGTTTCCGCAGTGCATCTCGGGAGGCAGACTTCTTCCCGCACGTGCAGAAGTAATAGACGAAGTGTTGGTGCGTATGATAGACTACGCGCTTGCGGCCATTGGTGTAGCTGCAATGGTTACATTTCCACTCATCGTCTGTCCCTTCCACCTTGGCCACCATCTCTTTCAGTGCTGTGATGGTATTGGATGACAGCCACGTAGTACGATTGCCCGTACTTTCGCTCAGCTGTCTGGAGGAGAGTGAAACTTTATTAATATGGATTACCTCTCGTCCTAGCTGTGTTTGTTCTCTGCTATGTATTTCTTCCTTTGTTGCCACCCGATTTGTGCAGGGAGCTTGTCTAGTTTCCAGTTCACTTGCTACTTGCATGATGTATTCCTCCCCTACGATTTGTTCGGCTATGGAGGCATCCTCTTCTAACGACAAGTCCATCTGCTTTCTCTGCCTCATTTTTTCGAGTGCTGTCGTAGCAATTATAATTAATTCTTCTGTAGAGAGTAGTGTTAAATCGTGTGTGCTGTTTGAAATCTTGCTGCCAAGTGACAGCTCTTCGTTTTGTTGTGAACAAGCTTGCCGCTGTGCTGCGTGAGCTGTTGGTTGATTGGTGGATTCACCCTTGACGTCACTCACCCACGTGGTCAACTCTCCTACGTCATCGCTCAGTAACTTAGCCGCGGGGCTTTGTACTGCAACCGATCTATCATGCATAGAGCTATCGTTTTTTATGTTATCAGTAGAGTTGTGCTGGGTGTTGTTTCCTCCTGACACTTGTTCGTCGCCGCGAGTCAAGCTCTTTTCGTGGGAGGTAAGTTTATGATTTAATAATTCATTTTGTTGTGCAGCTAATTGTTTCCAATAGTTTTTTGCACTTTCTAATGAATCTGGCAACGCCTTATCTTCGGAGCACTGTTTTAATGCCAATAGTATATTTTTTTGGCTGTCACAGTGCTCAGAGGGTTCTAGGTGTTGCTTTATTACTGCTGGCAGCAATAAATTGTTGTTTTGATGTGCTACCCCTTCGTCGGCCATCTGATAGCACTGATAATCAGCTAATTTCGACGGCGGCCTAGTTGTTCTCTTAGGCCTGCCTGTCTCAGTTGGCTCTTCATTGGTAGCTTGTTCTTCTCCTGTGTCCTGGTGAGTTTCTACTGCAATCTCTTCTAGCGGCTCTGCTGCTTGGTCACCGGCATTGCTTTCTGCTGCAATGGGAATTTGAGGGGGGGTGTTGCCAGCTGCCTCATTGGTCGGCAATGCTGGCCACTCCCTGTCCCTTTCCCATTGCTCGTGGCGGCTCTGCCTTGGTGGTGGGTTTGGTATTGTCTCCCAGCCTCTGTCTTGAGCGTGCTGGGAGTTGTTTTGTCTAGCGGCCTGCTCCATTAGGGCGGGTAGTTGGGAGAGCTGGCGCTCCAGGACTTGCAGGTTCGTCTGGTTGGTTTCTCTAGCTTCTGGGTGTCTGACTGGTGGCACGCCCGGGTCTGGGGTTTGTCTGATACTGGGCCCACGGGGTCGGCCCCTCCCTCTGATTGCGCCCCTCATGTTTGGGCGCAGGGCGGCCTCCCTGTTGGCGGGGGCTCTACCCATGGGTTCGTGGCAGGGGCGGTACTCCTTCAGTCGCCGCTCATTCTGTATAGATGTTTGGCCGTCCTTCTCTATTTTATAGGTGTGGTTTGGGTAGGCTTCCACTACTCGGTATGGCCCCACGAAACTGGGTTGCAGCTTGGGGTTGCTACCCTTTACCCGCCTCTTGTTTTCTAGTACCACCAAGTCGTTGGGTACGTAGAGTAATGGCTCTTCTGTGTCGTCTTGTCTGACCTCTATCTGTTGCTCCCGGAGTAGGTCGTGAGCTGCCTGTAGGTCTTCCTGCATCTGGAGAGCATACTCGGTTACCAGTTGTCGATCCATGTCTGCGGGCCTGCCATCCAGCTGGTCGGGCAGTCTGACCTCCCTACCCAACATGAGGTAGTTCGGTGTTTCCCCGGTTGCGGAGTGTGGGGTGCCGCGAAACGCCCGCATTATCTGGGGTAGCAGCAGGTCCCACTCTTCTTGCCCGCGTCTCAGCAGGAGCGTCCGCAAGGAGTCACCCAACGTCCGGTTCTGTCTTTCCACTACCCCGTTGCCCTGTGGGTGGTAGGGTGTGGTGCGTGTTTTATCAACGTTCCACAGGACGCAGAGCTCAGCCATGAGCCGCGACTCGAACTGTGCCCCTTGGTCTGTGTGGAGCTCCTCTGGTAGTCCCCAGTAACAGAATACTCTCTCATCAAGGGCGGTGGCGACCGTGGGGGCGGTGGCATCTGGAATGGCGATGGCGTCATGCCACCGCGTAAAGTGGTCTGATAGCACCAGGACCCACTTATTTTTCCGCCTGGTCTCTGGGAGAGGTCCCACCAAGTCCACGGCTACCTTCTGAAAGGGTCTGCCGGCGAACAGCCTCTGTCTCCCCTGGACCGGCTGCACTCCACCCCTCTTGGCCACTTGGCAGACTTCGCAGGACTTGACCAGTCTTCGTACCTCAGCGGACATTCCTGGCCAGTACCAGTTGAGTTGGATTCGGTTCCTGGTGCGGTTTACACCAGCATGGGACAGCCCATGCGTATCCCAGATTACCTGTCGGCGTCGGGATGACGGACAGACTGCACATAGTCTGGTTCGGCCCTTGGGGGCTATTTGCATAGTAAGAGTACCATCGGGTTGTACTGCCATGGCCTCCCTGCGACTGTAGAGTGCCCGCAGCTCCCTACTCCCTTCTTCCAACTCTCTCTTGGTGACTGGCTGGCCGCCGCTGATCTCTCTGTACATTCTAGCCACTGGGTTTTGTCCAGTGCGCTGTTGTTCGACCAGTTCCACACTGGTGACCACACGCAGTGCTGGCGTGTCTGCTTTTTCATCTGGGCTCTGCATTGGTACGGGATGGTCTTGCCGGCTCCTCGGTAGCACGTCCTCTGAGATAGGAGGCCTCGCTAACTGGAGTTCTGGTCCAGGGGCCCTGGCAAGTTCAGCATGGGTCGGCCCACCATCACGCTGTTCTATGGCACTGCACTGACGGCAGTCCATACAAGGTTCGCGTCGGCTCAACCCATCAGCGTTCCCATGCTGTTTGCCAGCCCTGTGCTCGAGTTTGTATACAAACTCGGCTAGAATCTCCAGCCACCTCGCAATCTGATTGGACGGCTCCTTCCGCCGGCACAGCCACCTTAAGGATGCATGGTCGGTGCGGAGCTTGAACTCTCGGCCGTAGAGGTACGGTCGAAAGTGTTTGACTGCTTTAACGACAGCCAGTAGCTCGCGCCGAGTCACGCAGTAATTCCGTTCGGCGGGTGCTAGGGTCTTGCTATAGTAAGCAATGACCCTTTCCTGTCCGTTCTGTACTTGCGACAGCACTGCCCCTAATCCAACGGCGCTCGCGTCCGTATCCAGGATGTAGGTCTTGGCAGGGTCGGGGTAGCCTAGCACTGGTGCTTGTACGAGTCCCTGCTTCAGGCGTTCAAAGGCCACTTGCTCCTCCTCTCCCCACTTCCAGGGGGTGTCTTTGCTGGTCAGGACCGTTAAAGGTTTAGCAGTGGTGGCGTACCCTGGCAGATACTGCCTGTAGTACCCTGCTGTGCCGAGGAAGGCCTGCAGTCCTTTGAGGTCTCTGGGGGGTGTCCATTCGGCTACGGCCTGCACCTTCTCCGGATCAGTGGCGACGCCCTCCGCACTCACTACATGCCCCAGGTACTTGACCCGTTGCTGCAGTAGTTCGCATTTGGACGGCTTGACCTTAAGGTTGGCCCGCTGTAGCCTACTTAGCACCTCTCCTAGCCTTTGCAGATGTGTCTCGAAGTCGGGTGCGATTACAATCACATCATCCAGGTAGAGCAGCAGCGTTTTCCAGTGCAGCCCTTGCAGCACTCGTTCCATCAAACGTTGGAACGTGGCAGGGGCGGAGGTCAGCCCGAAGGGCAGCACCTTCCAACGCCATAGTCCACTCCTGGTGATAAATGCCGACTTCTCCTTGGCGTCTGCATCTAACGGCACCTGCCAGTACCCACTGGTCAGGTCCAACGTGCTAAAATACTTGCTGCCAGCTAGGGCGTCAAGGGACTCATCTATCCTAGGTATAGGATAGGCGTCCTGCCTAGTGACGTCGTTTAGCCTCCGGTAGTCGATGCAGAACCGCCACGTGTTGTCCTTCTTGCGTACCAGCACCACCGGGGAACTCCATGCCCCGTCTGCGGGCTCAATCAGCCCCTTCTCTAGCAGGTCCTTCACTTGCCGTTCAGCTTCAGCCTCCTCAGGTCCCAGCCTGTGGGGAGGCAACCGAACCGGTCTGGTGCCCTCGGCAACTGGAATGGCATGCTCTACAAGGTCAGTACGGCCGATGTCTCCGCTATTTTTGCTAAACACGGCCTCGTACTTCCTAAGCAATCCCCTTAACTGTTCCATCTGTCGCTCGTCCTCGCACCCTCTGCTCGCCTGCTTGTATAGTTCCACCAAGTGATCAGGTACTGGCACACCTGTCGAGTCCGACCCGATCGGGTCCCTGGGTGTGGTCTGCTGTACCTCATCGGCCGCTACCCCCGTGAACGTTCCGATAACCTCGCCGGCTGGCAGGCTTATCACGTTCGGGGTAGGGTTGAGGCACCGGACCAACACCCGTCCTTGTTCATCTGGCGAGTTTATGCTCGTAGCCAAAGGTAGGCTCCCCGGTAAACTCTGGATCACGCCCTGTGGACAGTAGCTCCGTGCGGCAAGGTGGCACGGTATGGTAGCCTCTGTCTGTGGGGGGATCTCTGTCTTCCGAGGTACCTGGACTTTAGAGATCAGTGCCCGCCCATAACGGTCGGTGCACACCAGTTCCTTGTCCTGCATAAACAGTACTGGCTGATCAAAGCTCATACGGCACTTCTGGTTGGCCAAGAACGGCATCCCAAGGATGACGTCCTCGCTGATCTGCGTGACGACAAATGTCTCTTCGTAGGCCACAGATCGGACTCGTCCTGTCACCTTGAGTAAACCGTAGAACGGCAGCTTGGTGCCGTCTGCCATCAGCCCGTGGGAGTCGTATTCCTGCAGGGTGGCCTTCCGGTGATCTGGCAACCTGTCGTACACACTTTTTGCGAGTAAGTTGGTGTTACAGCCGGTGTCCACCAGGTAGGTCACCGTCTTTCCTTCCACTTTGCCTGGCAGGTAGTAGCTTGACTTGTGTGGCCTCTCCATCGGGTTGACACAGGAGGTAAGAGGGGTGGTTTCTGCTGGCAGTCTGGGTGACACTCGAGGCTCTCTCCTGCCTTCAGTAGGAGTCTGCACTCGTCCGTGCCACTGCCTTCTCGTCTTCTCCCTCTGGGTGTGTGTAACCAGTGGTGATGGCCCCTCGTCGTCAGATAGGTCGTCCTCCAGGGCGGATAGGTGATCGAACCTATTCTGGGTAGGGACTGAAACTGGCTGGGGCATGGGTGTACTGCGAACCGGTCGTCTTGCTTCTTGCCACCCATCTGGGGTCTGTCCTCCAGACCCGACTTGTCTGTTGGTTCTCGTGGCCCATTTGCAGCCAATAGGTCTCCCTATTGCTGCGGGCCGGCTGCGTTTCCCTGGTTGGGGGACCAGGTCTCCTGGCGGCACTCCCTCTGGGTGTGCCCCAGCTGTTGACACCTCCAGCACTTGACTACCTTTTTTGGTGGTCTAGCTGGGGCGCCGTTTGGCTGGGCAGTCTTGAGGGCGGCCACTTCCTGTGTTAGTGCGCTGAGCGCCTTGGCTAGTGTCTCTAGGTGCGTCTCCACTTTAGGAGCTGTCCCTGCAGCCTTTACTTGTTGACACTCTTGTTCCTCCTCTATCTCCACGGTCCTGATCTTGGGGCCCGTATATGCCGGCTGTATCTGTAGGTATTCATTTCCTGCCTTTACTGCTGCTTCTAAAGAGGTCGGCTGGATTGCCAAGAGGTGTCTTTGGAGATATGCGTTCCCCAGTGTATTTTGGAAGTGTTCCAGCGCATATTCATTCCTCTGCATCCGAGGGAAGTCGTCGTGGGCCGTCTCTACTAATGCCTCGATGGCGAGGGCATGTTCTCTGAGTGAGTGTCGTGGCTCCTTTCGGTAGCCAGACAGCCTTGCTCTTGCTTCCCGGCGGGTGAGCCCAAAGCTCGCCTTTAGGGAGTCCATGATCGCCCAGATCGTTTCTCCTCGTCCGCACTGTTGCGCCTTCCCTTGTAGTGCCTGCCTCAGATGAATGATGGCGGTGGCCGGCGCCCAGTCGTTGGCTTCTGAGACTTCCTGGAAACGTTGCAGAAAGTACTGTACGTCTCCAGAGCCGTCGTAGACTGGTGCCTTGAAGGGTGATGCCTTGGGAGGAGCGTCTGTCAGCTTCTCCAGTATGTTGGTCAATTGACCCATAATCCTGGTGGTTGGATCCCTGTCCACACTCATGGCTCGTCTGCTAGCCATGGTCTGTCCTTTCTTCTCTTTCTCCTAGAGGTCTTTCTCTGTCAGGGGGTTCGTGCAAATCCCACTGCTGCCACCAATGTGCAGGACTTTTGTATAACTAACACGTAGTTATCTCGGTAGCCACCCACACGGTTTACTACCTCTAGGCAAAGAGTTATCTGTCGGTCCCGACAGCCTGTTAGTCAGCGAGCCTATCGGTGTCCACCCTTCAGCATGACTGCCGTAGGACGAGCACTTTGGTTATCGTCTGCCTACAGGCCTGTCGTTATCGTCGTCGTCTTTTATCAGATAACACTGAGTGCTGTCAGGACCTATAAGGTCGTTTAAGCGGTTATCATATAGCAATGTAGTCGTCTGTTGGAATATCAAGTAATAAGCTTGATTGAGTGTAGGCTGCTTATATTTCTTATCAGAAAATAACCAGTGAGTCTCCTCAGTAACACTGACTTGTGAGGAGCTCTGTTTGACTTTATATACTGGAGAGGCGGTGCTTAATAATAAAATAGCCTCGTTGAAAAAGAGTATAAAATAATAATAAGTGTCGAGGTTATAAATCTCGATCGCACACGTGATTGCAAATAAAGAAAGTAAATAGAACTGCTGTTGTTGTCCATCGTAAGTATGGTTCGCTGTTTTCCGGTACAATAATAATTACTCTCAATCGATTAGTTAGTAATTGTTATAAAATAATAATGTGTTATTAATTAATATTTTATTATTAACTATTTCTGTTACTTTTAGAAATGTGAAAACAGTTTTATTTTCAATATCATTGATGATTATTATTGAGAGACTGCAAAAATAATAAGTATTTTTTTCAAAGTCACACTGATAGGAAAATTAAAATTTTCAGTGCTGAAGTTAAAAAATTTAGACAAACAAATAATTAAATATTAATTACTTTAGTAATTCAGTCCCAGTTGATAGCCAGTAAATAAATTTTTATTAACGTAAAACCATATCAATGTTCAGTTCCGCCCGCAATATCAGCGTATTACGGTCGGTGTAATCTCACACTACTGTAGAATTTTTGAAAAATATTTTTTTTACCCTTTTTCAGAAAATAATTCTTTTTACCAAATAAGTTTCACCAATTATTCAAAATAATACACCACTAGATAGCTAACATGCATACACATGAATAAAAATTAACAAACTGTCAACATACCATTCTGGGTGCTGACAGATTTTAGTTGAAGTATACAAAGTTTGAACACATGTTACCACTACTGAGACGGGTATGAGAAGAAGGTTTCACGAGAATCATGTGCAAAAAATGATTGGCTATCTGATGAATTTTAAACTTTGGCGATAGTAACCTGGGTTCCAAAGATATTAAAAAAATAAAAAGAAGGGTTTATAACAACCGGGTACGACAAAATGTTATACTATGGTTTTCGTAGGGTCACGTGGTACAAAATTCCACTCGTTGTAGTGTCTACAGTCAGTGGCAAATCAAATCAACAATGTCAAATTATTGCTACGTAAACAATTAGATAGTGCAAAAAATTCCAATTTTTTTTTAAATAGTTTCAGTGGGTAATGCAATGTCTTGTGGATACAACATTGAGACCAAATTTATTGTTGTCACCTCAGTAGTTAACTCTGTTAAAACAGGTTTTACCAAATGTGCTTTTTTTAAGTAAAAAAAAATGCATGGTTAATCTCATTTCCAGGCAATTAGTGTTGACTCACGTATGATGCGACGCGAGTTATATATATATATAGATATCATGCGTACGTCTCAATAATTATACAATGTATATGTAACGAATATAATAATAAATGCTTTGCATTGGCTGTATAACATTATTTTGCAGAAGTAGCTGGACTACACAAAAATCAACAAGTTCTGTATCTCAGTTGATATAGACAGGTGTCATCATCACAAATCTTGTAATTAATTTATTGAATAATCATAATAATAAATAAATTTAATATAAAATTTCAATAATTAATTAATAAATAATTATTAAAACTAATGGTTATTGATTACCTTGCATTTTGCTATATCATATTTATTACCACTAGCTGTTGTCATTCAATGATATTTTTTTTCTGGATTAACAGATATAGTATTAGATTAATTATGAACCAGAATAAATTAAAACACTAATGATGACAAATAAATAGCCGCGATACTAACTACTACTAACCATCGTTAACCGTAGCGTTTGCTGTAAACCCATTATTTACCTAAAACACGCGGCGCACATGATAAGCCCGCGCTGCGTTTGCAATGATTGTGGTTAGGCTAATTTATATTTGGCTAGGATGAAAAATAATTTTAGTTGGGGCGTTTTTTTGAAAAGCCTTCATATTATCAAAGTACATTAAACACACTCCAATAATAATACACCATTCAAATCCTAACTCCACAGTCTATTTTATAGTCCTATAACAATATGTCGATGCCCATCAGGGACCTGGTAGATTTTAGATAAAAAGTCGAAAGCTTAAAGGCATTTTCCCAAGTCTATGACTAGAATGAGAAAAATGTTTATAGTCACATCTATGCGCGGTAGACTACTCTAGCTATAGCAATTGCATTTGTGTCTCTGTGAGCTTTAGCTTGAAAGATATGAAAACAAACCTGATTTTTTGGACTTGAAAAAAAATCATAAATTTCGAGGACAATTTTTTATACATATGCTTTCGCTCATATCACGCGGCGACCGCAAGGGTTTTCGTCTATCTAAAACAATTCAAATCAATTCAAGTATTTGAAATGATTTGAAATTGATTTGCAAACCAGGAAAATAAGCGTTACCTAAACAATCTTGGTGGTGCAAACTAATTTGTAGTCTCGTTCATATGTTATTATCCAAGTACTGTAACCCCCTCAAACATTTACTCAAACAGCTCTGGGAGGAGCACTCTACTGGTTCTCACCATACACCTATGTATTTATTGTAGAATGCTCGGTCATGGCTTACTATCTGATTTTATTTTGAGGAACTAATTTTACTATGATCAGCAGCAATGTTTTTGCTCTATGGTGCATCAAAGTGTCAGCTGATATTATAGTTATTACAGTGTTGTTCATTTCATTATTATTAGATTTGTGCAACATAACAAATAATATCATGTCGCTAATGCGTTATTAGGGTAACGTAATAATGCATTAACGACATGATATTTGTTATGGTCTTGGTATTTCTTGTTAACATGATTATCGTGTGGCATCTCTCTAATCCAGCTGATGTGGCCGTAATAGACTGGTCTTCCTTGTTACTCTCACACAAGTTTTTCGCACATAAATTCCGCAAACGTTTACAAAAATTGTTTTAGCTTAATGCGATTGTCAAATAAAATTTCCAGTAAAGCCTAAAAGATTAATAAATAAATTGCCACTCAGAGCATACACATGGGGCACAAGTAAATTTAGATGGGTACGCAAATGTCAATCAGTGATACCGATAGGAATTTTTTCACTATAAATATTGGGGCTGCATGCTAAATAAACTATTGTATAGCGATTGATTGGTACATCATTTATCTTAATAACCCATTGCAATTAGGGGTAATAAGTGATAAGCTCTTGGTCTCCAAACAGAAAAATTATATTTATCAAAACATTGAACTGGTTTAATAACATAATTAGAAATATCATTTACATTATTGCTATTATTAACTTGTAAATAATAATTAATATGCACAAAAAATAACCGTCCTTGAGCCTGATTTAAGAAAGAATAGCAACAATTTTTCATCACAAGGCTTTTTGTTATGAAAAACCTTCTGTTTGTATTTGGTAAAATTAATGTAATGATTAATTCTTCATCTTAACAAAGTTGTCAGTGATAGAAATGATTCTAAACTGCTAACAGTTACATTGGTAAAACCAAACAGCAAATGAAAACAATGTTAGAAGGATGGATAATGATTATTAATAATCATAATATTAATAAAAACAATAATTAATAATAATAACTAATAATAATCAATTGATTGATTGATAATGATAATTAACAATAGTTGACTAATAATAATTATTAATTAATGGTAATTGACTATAATTAATAATAATTAAAACTAATAAATGATAATAAAGAAAAATAGTAATAACTAATAATAATATTAAATGTTCATAAATAACAATAATTAATGATAGTAGATAATAATATATGGTAATATATAACAAAAATAATAGAACAAGACTATAATAATAATAAATAGCCTAACTAATAATATTGTCAGTGATAATAATGATAAAATATTATTATTTATTAGTTTGCAATGATTATTTTATGAAATGAAATTGATGACAAAGATTTTACAATGATAATGATAATAATTAAACTAACACCATTATTATGATCATCAACAATAATCATAGTATTTATTCTTACTACTCCTTATTTATCTATCAATCATAACAATAATATTATTTATTATTATAACCTAGATTTTTTTTAAAAAATAGTAATTAGTGGACGAAAATCAAAAATAATGAATGACTGAATTGCGTTTCTTTTGTAACAAGTATTCATTTATACAATAAAATTAATTCAGCACAACAATAGTGCAGCAATCGAGTTCTGCAATTCAGATTGATTGAAATAATAATAATGTGTTTACTCGTGATCATTATTATTGTAGTTTGGGTTGGCTTCTGCTGGGCTGGTTGGATCGTTGTTTTCGTAGACTGTGAATCACAGAATCTGAGCAATGGGGGTGGTATAACATTTCCCCTTACAATATAAGTCTGAGGGGCCAATTAACATCTGATATTATTAGTGCTTTCTTATATTTTTTGTCTGGAGAGACAACGATAGTATACTATACTATTGTTGGAAGCGACACCGCTACATCAACGATACTTTATCGTTAGTGCCATTGTTTATCATTATTTTGGTATAAAATGTGAAAACTATAAAAAAATTAGTATCTTGATTTGATTTGAAATCCCCATTTTTCAAATCAATTTTGCTTAAGACTCAAATCACTTCAAATTAACTGGTGTTCAAGTCAATTATTTGAAATTGTTGAATAAGCTGAATAGACTGCAAATCAATTCACAAATCAAGTATTTGCAAATCAAAGTATTCGAATCACTAGCGATTTGCAACAAATCTGTGGGTATTATTTATTACTTATTATTATTTATAATAATTATTATAAATAATAATAATGTATTATTATATAGCTAGCACAAGTGCAATTTTTATATTGATAATTTTTTCTCAAATAGATATAGCATTAGCTTTTAAAAAAATTGGTTGTCCATCAAATGGTGCAAAAATAATTTGTTTCACACCAGTGGTTGTCTCAGAGAAATAATTGAGAAAAAGTACCTTTGCTTAAAAAAACAATGGTTTGTGGTCACAGTATCAAGCATTGCTGACAATGGTATTGTTGCAATGATGCGAAATCACTGACGCATGACCATCTGTAGCGCTAATGATGCGATATATAAGTTTTTTTTAATTTATTTAAATACGACTCTCCAGTAAAATTATTTTTGTCTACATAACGTGATTGCTCTATGATAAATAATATACCACTGGGTCGGTAAACTAACAGAGAATCTGGATGACATATACTGATGGCGCTATAGGAAATTGCAGATTTACAACGCATTTTTAACCCGTTAATTTTGAAGTTAGGTAGCGCAATGATTGGCTAAGCTTGCGCGTTAAATAGTGTCCGTTTGATACATTTTTAAATTTTGTTTCTAGCATTTTCTGGCCCAATGTTATTAAAAAATTACCCACGCAGGAATATTTCGAAAATAGAAAAAACCGTGCGTGACAAATTTACATATAAATCTTTTTGTCTTAATACACGCTAGGCTTGGATGAGTTTTGTACAGATCTTCATACAGATCTTAACAGAAAATGCACACATGTAAACACCAAAGTATGTTACGAGAATGCGCGACGTTCATGTAGGTTCGCGTTGAAACAAAATATGCTTGGTGTTAAAGCTAAAATGGGGCGCAAAGCGTGTTAATACGATACGAAATTATTGCTGATGTAGACAATTTTGTAGCGCTTCTCTCTGTATTAGTGTAAACTTGGCCATGGTGTAGTAATTGGTGGTGATGCTATTGAAGTGAAACAATGTATAAATTCTGTATGCTGTTTGCTTTTATTAATAGCGGCAGTAGATGATGACATGGAGTCTCAGGTGATGACCATCGTAGCGGAGCAGCAGAAGGAGATAGACAACCTGAATGCCAAGTTAGAGAAGGTGCTCAAGCGACTTGACTCGCTGGAGGCAGGTCGAAGTCAAGGTATGCTTGTATATATGTTGTATGTTAACCGTTCTGCGTGCTGACTGCCAGCAGATGGTCGGAAATGAGCACTATACAATATGTAATGAGATATATTGATTCCAGTCTTACCAGATATGCTAACGAATGCATTTGTTGGTGTGGATTATGCATACATCTCTAGAGTCATTATTTCTGTGTAACCTCTGTATGCTACCATATTGTAATAGCTGGGAATGGCACTACCAATAGGGACCTGGTTGGAGTTATCTCCACCAAATATTCACTTATTTTTATATGCAGTGCATTTCAACACTGCTCCTATTAGTAAAAAAAAAAAAACAGTCAAATTTGTCTTGTACCAAATACGTTGTATTTAGATCAATTGAATTTATTGATACCGGCAGTCATTTATTATTGTCATGTAAGGCTTATTTATTCTTTATTGTTGAATTATTTTTATGTAGACTTCCACTTAATATTGATTTTAATTACGATGGACCAGGTAGTTTTCTCAATTTTTTATATCATAAATAATAACAGCTTTTGCTACTATTTATGGTAATAATCAATTGTTCCAAAGTTGGAAAATGCAATAAATATATATGCTTGTCATTTGTAATTTATACCTTTCATGAAAATTGCTGGGGGTTTGTCAAATAGATGTAAAATGAAATGCAACAAGCGTTAGCGCTGCTTACTACATAAACAATACTGAAGACGCTCCCTCCATCCAAGTTATTTCTAGCACACTACCAAAGTTGAGCTTAGCTACCTGACACAGTATATATGCACGGCGCATCTTCTCCTTCATACGTCGGCAAAGTTAAACAAAGTCGTTGTGCCAAGTTATCGATTCACCTTGCAATATTTACGGTCTTTAGTGATATTGCTTTTTGATGCTGAAAATCTAAATTATATTATTAAAAGAGTTTCAAAATTACTTCGATTAATTGGGTCATTTCAGTTTGCTTATATTTGTCAGATCTCCGATTGGAAATGTGTTAAAAACTCGATGCCACAAGGCTGATGGTGTTTTTCAGTGATGGTTCTATAATTGAGTGATTTGTGTCAATTTGGGACTTCAAAATTCCTTTCACACGAGTGATTTGACGTGAGAATAGTAGGCGGCCCAAAATGTAGATCGCGCCTTACGTGATTGGTCAATTTTATTGTGATGGCTCATTGCAAAGCCGTTTATTATTATTTACCGTGTCTATGGTTTACTAATAACAACCATAGACATGGTGAATTAATTGTGAAATAACAGACAGCAATATCATTAGTAATGCTATGATTATGCTGAAAAACAAATTTTGTCTGCCTCTCTCACCAAAGAGCAAATGCTTTGTTAGCCGAAATTCTTTTCTAGTGTGTACGCAACCATCGGCCAAAAAAGGACAACTCCAAGATGAACGATTTTTTCAAAAATGTGAAATCTTCATTGCGCCGTTGTGACTTGCTTACATAGCGCAAAAGTCTTGATGTTATTTCCCCGATTTCCGTAAGAAATCTTGTGATTAGTAAAAGCTTTATACAAAAGTACAGTATGTTGAACCCCCACACTTTAATATAGTGGCCTGTAGTAGCAATAAACTTGTTACTGTGGAGTATAGGTTTTATAGGAGAGAAAAGTTTGCACCAATCTAGAAATATTTCCTTCACTTCTGGTTAGTTTTGTACTACACACAGTCCTACTTCAAGCTCTCCGTCTAGCGCGCACATCGGTGCTCTATAGAGACAGTGTTACATACGTACAGTGTACAGTTAGCTCTCACTGCGATCTACCCATCCCAATATATTTGACCCCACCACAGCATGTAGCTGTAGATAAAAGCTCTCTTATCTACTGCACTATTTAGTTACTCGCTACAGTTGGTAGTAGAGTTTATGCTAACAACTATCGCTGATCGGTACAGCTCATAGCTAAACTGGTAGACTCGCTGAGGTCTACGAGCGCATATATTCTTTCCTTTAATCACATGAGAGCTTCTATCAAGAGTGGAAATTATAGATTTCTTGTACTCCATGAATATGTATGCAAGTTGTGATTAGTAAGGCTACCGATACATGCATGTCTATAGCATCACTTGTTGGTACTCAGTTATATTGAACTACTGATGATAGTGGCTGAGCTAATGACTGTTGGAGATAACCAGTTGCACCTAATGGTGGAAGATAAACTGATAGTTTATGTACTTTAGATTGTTGACTCACTACAGGTAAACTGACAATGTGGAGGCGTGTGCCTTGCCATCCCCTCTATTCACTGAGTGAACTTATTCATTAGCTATTAGCCAATGCTTATCTGTCACAATACACAGCGTCATACCTGTGCACTGACTAGCCTTCGTCCTAGTTTACTCTCTGCTCCATACATACAATGTCTGTATAACACCTTATATATACTCTCTCCTTGTATACATATAGTGTATAACACCTTATATATACTCTATCCTTGTATACATATAGTGTATAACACATTATATATACTCTCTCCTTGTATACATATAGTGTATAACACCTTATATATACTCTCTCCTTGTATACATATAGTGTATAACACATTATATATACTCTCTCCTTGTATACATATAGTGTATAACACCTTATATATACTCTCTCCTTGTATACATATAGTGTATAACACATTATATATACTCTATCCTTGTATACTATAGTGTATAACACCTTATATATACTCTTCTCTGAGGTACAACCTACCTTGATATATATCCCATGTAAAATGATGTATTTCCATATCAAAAAAGATTTATTTCTGTCATAAAGACCAACATATTTCATCACAACTTGACAATAAGACTATTGGTGACCTGTCTTTGCTGAAGGTGATGCATTAGAAACAATCGCTTGAGCGTGAAACTTTGTAAAAGTTGCTCCGAGTTTAAATCTTTACAAAAATTAGATTACTCGGTTGGAAATATTGAACGACGAGCAAGTGTGTGTTGCTGTCGGCAGTGGGAAGTTGTGCTCTCTTAGAATCATTTCATGTTGATAATTAAAACTGATGTTTCGTCCCATATGGGACCTATTTAATTACAATCACCATTGTGTTCTTTATTTTTCACGTCATGTCAAATATATATTGACAATAGAAGTAGTCGTCTACGTAGAGTAATTACACTTGACATATCAATCCTCCCTCTTGATACCATGTCTATGTCAATTATAATAATAACAATAATGCTACATAGGCAATAGTATACATTTACATGACTCTAAATTCTAACATTGTGGTCATGCGAATATAATAGTTGTCTTTGCATTCACTCATTAGTTTCGCGTGCAATTGACAACACTTGGGCAGTCGTACATACAAGTGTAACAATATCTACCATTCAAGTAGACTCAATGCATATATAAGCTACCCACTTTTTGTGTTGTTGTAAGTTTTTGTAGTCAGTTAATTAGTTGGTCTAGATTTACATTGTTGAGTTGAATGATTTTCTCGTTTGTCTTGTCTTTATTTAATACAAGTATTGTTGTTTTCTAACATAGTATTTTAATAGTTACAAATAGGCCGGGGTTATGTATAAACCTTGGCTATTTATAGTCCAAGTTGTTAGCATATCTATGCGATACATAATCCCGTAGTATGTATAGATTTATACTGTTTGAGTTTATAGCATGTGTAAATCTATGATATGTATATGTCTATTTTGTATAGATCTATGCTATGTATAGGTCTATGTTGTGTAGATCTATGCTATGTATAGGTCTATGTTGTGTAGATCTATGCTATGTATAGGTCTATGTCTATGCTATGTATAGGTCTATGTTGTTGTATAGAAGTCTAATGAGGTCAATATTCAACAAGAGATCAATTAGTAAACGGGCTAGTATAACCGTCATATCCAGTTGATATGTCAGAGTCCATTAGGCTCGTGGGAGCTGTCTTCTACTACCATGGGAACCAAGTGGCAGTACACGAGGCCACATATCACCCATTCTTATCTCTCACTGATATGCCATTGGACAGAAGTTGCATTCAACATTTTCATAAAGTTTTCTTCTCACAAAACCAAAATGCTTCTAACGTGCCACTTGTTTCTTTGTAATGCTAAATTATTTTTCTTATAGTCACTCAAGAAGATTTCTGTCAGCTGTTATACATGACTGCAGTCAAAATTATAGTCATTATTATAATCAATTGATGGAATCATAATAATAATTTAGCAGATTCTAGTTCTTAGATTAATTAGTTCTTAGATTCTTAGCAGATCTTAGATTAATTAGTTCTTAGATTAATTAGTTCTTAGATTAATTAGTTCTTAGATTAATTAGTACTTAGATTCTTAGCAGATCTTAGATTAATTAGTTCTTAGATTAATTAGTTCTTAGATTAATTAGTTCTTAGCAGATCTTAGATTTTTTTTTAATTTATCATGATTTTAATAATTTACGAAAACGAAACATCAGATAAAAGCATTTATATTCTGCATTTCCAATCACTTCTGCAAAGTAATAATTTTATACAGCTGGCTGTGACTGGCGCTAGAAACTATATAATTGATAATTATTTGCATTTTGTTCAATCAATATAATTGGTTATATAATGTTGGCAATATGTCAGTTTTGTTATATCTTTTATATTCTTCCACCTTTATTTGAGAAAGAACTGGGCTCACAAACCATAGCCCCCAATGATATGGCTCATTTTCTATAACAACTCTAACTAAATATCTAAATATTACTCCTGCGTTAACTAAAGTTTCAGCTTCGCTTAGTAAAAGTGTCCACTGATGTTAGAGTTTTGTTGCCTTTCCGTTTGTCATGTAATAATCGATATGTTTTATTTAGCCCCGACCCGGTCTGGGCCGATGAAAGCACTCCCAACTCCGAGATCAGCCCCCGCCTCCTCAAGAAGGCAGACTATGGACCCAAGGCAGATGAGGGGCAGTCAAAGTGGAGACTCCCTCGATGGGCCATCTTCTAGTAAGGGCAGGCGCAACCCCCCTTCCTCAGTAACTAAAAGGTTCCAGTCCCGGGAAAGACTGCCCAGCAGGTATTGTGTTGTTGAGTGTAGATTGTAGACTGGCGTTGAGCTATAAACAGATGCAGTAGATGGATGCACTGACTGCTTGCAGGGGAGAGATAAAGGAAGAGCCAGGTACATATAAAATGTACCTGCAAGGAAGACCGGTCACATTCAGGTTACCTGAGGGCTATGAGCAGCCAACCAATCCTGAGCCTACTCCAGCTCCTGAACAGAAGCTACAGCTCGACTGGGTGTATCCTTGACAAGAGAGTCGCAAATGTCTGTAGAGGTCATGTAGAGGTCAACTGAACTTTTTGATTTTATGTAGTCTTTTAGTTTCACTATTGAAGTAGCATGCAAGTTTTCTTTTAATTGATTGTGCGTCTTAGTTATTTATTTCCTTGACTGTTGAGCCCTAAAGATATGGGTATAGAGGTAGAGACTGCAGGAATAACATAGTTCTACTGGGTAGTGGGGAGATCGCTTACTTCTCGGCTGCAGTCTGCGTTATTTACAACCTGGACAGCAAGTCGCAGAGACACTACACTGAGCATACCGATGACATAAAGTGGTGAGTACCGTCTCATCCCTATATATCTACCGTCTCATCCCTGTATATCTACTGTATCATCCCTATATATCTACCGTCTCATCCCTGTATATCTACCGTCTCATCCCTGTATATCTACTGTATCATCCCTATATATCTCCTTGTAGCATTTCTCTATATCTACTGTATCATCCCTGTCTATCTACCGTCTCATCCCTGTATATCTACTGTCTCATCCCTATATATCTACCGTCTCATCCCTATGCATATACTTGTAGTATTGCTGTACACCCAGATAAAGTTACCGTTGCCTCTGGACAGGTGGCTGGACATGCTAGACCAGTGAAGGTCAGTGACTCATAGACATAGATAGCAATAATAGACAGTGATAGTAGATAGTGTTAATAGACAATGTTAATAGACAGTGATAGTAGATAGCATGGATAGTGATAGTAGATGGCGCTAGTGGATAGCGATAGTAGATAGCGATAGTGGATAGCGATGGTAGACAGTGATAGTAGGCACTAATGTTCTATTCAGTTTTTCTCTGACACGTCTGCGTTATACTTGCAGGGCAGCAAAGGTGGCTCCAAGGCTGCAGTGAACGACCCCAATTACATGGTAAGTCATGCCTGCTGCACTTTGTCTCTGCTCTCAACTGGGAGTTGTCCTCTCTCTCCCTATTCCTCCCTATCCCTCCCTATCCCTCCCTATCCCTCTGCCCACTATCGACTCTGTGGACTGCTGTGTGCGTTGTAGCCCCATGTACGTATCTGGAGCAGTGAGACACTGGATACCTTGAAAGTCGTGGGTGCCGGAGTGGTAGACAGAGCTGTCGCCTGCCTTTCTTTCTCTGTCTCCGATGGAGGACAGCTCCTCTGTGCTGTGGATGAGCATAATGACCATCGTATGTCTGTGTGGGACTGGAACAAGGGAGCCAAGGGAACCAAACTAGCGGAGATGAAGGCCTCGCAGGACCCTGTCTACCAGGCAGAGTTCCACCCCACTGAGGCTAACCAGATCGTGTGTTGTGGCAAGAACCAACTCTCCTTCTGGACATTTGATGGGGTCAAGAGTCTCACTAAGAAGATGGCTTTGTTTGAGGTAAGTCTCTGTCCCTTGTGCTGGTCTCAAAGCTATAGCCACTGCGCTGGTCTGTGGTATTTTATTTGCCTCTATTAGCTTACTGCCCGTTGGCAACACCGGGGACGGCTGTGATAGTAGATAGTGATGTGACGGCATAGTTTGTGGTCATATCAACAATCTCTTAGTAGGTGGCTCAGTATAAACCCACTGCTGGTGTTGGAGACAGTTGCTTATGTAGCTCACATTTGATGTGCTATTTGTAGAAACATGACAAACCCAAGTTTGTTACTTGCTTGACCTTTACTCCAGAAGGTCAGGTCGTCACGGGTGATAGCAATGGAACCATACTCTTCTGGAACAAAGGTGTGTATGTGTCTGTGTGACAGGAAACAATGCCTGGTGCAATCATAGATGTACGTAGTGACAAACTTCATATTTCTCTGGCAGGAAATAACAAGATTGCTTCAAGCATTACATCAGCCCACGAAGGAGTCATATTTAGTGTGGGTATGGCCGCAGATGGCTCTCTGTTGTCAGGAGGTGGTAAAGACCACCTCATTAAAACATGGAATCTTGAGGATAAGTCGGAGAAGGCTCGTCAGACGGTATGTAACCATTTTAGTAGTAGATTGGCAGCTTCCGCTATATTTTTATAGTAGCTGTCTGCTCTCTCTGCCGTTAGTTGCCTCTTTTCTATTTGTTGGAGTTGTTTCCTCTCTCTTCGCTGTAGTTTTCCTCTCTCTGCTGTGGATTTCTCTACTCTGTGCTGTAGTTGTCTCCTCTCTCTCTCTGTTGTAGTTGAGTGAAGAGAAGGGATGCTGTCGAGTTGTGATCAACAAGGGAGACAACTTTATTGTGGGAACTACCAGAAATTGTATCGTCGTTGGTGAGAGCCTGGCCAGTCCAGAAGTACTCACAGAGGTAAAGTAATGTCTTTTTTTATTTATATATTAATTGTTATAGACATATACTTGTGCGGTCACATTGTGCGGTCGCATGGTGTGGTCACACAGTGTGGTTGCATGGTGAGGTCACATGGTGCGGTCACATGGTGCGGTCCCATGGTGCGGTCCCATGATGAGGTCACATGGTATGGTCACATGGTGTGGTCACATGTTGTGGTCGCATGGTGTGGTCGCATGGTATGGTTACATGGTGCGGTCACATGGTGCGGTCACATTGTGCGGTCACATGGTGCGGTCACATGGTGCGGTCACCTTGTGTGGTCACATGGTGTGGTCACATGGTGCGGTCACATGGTGCGGTCCCGTGGTGCGGTCCCATGATGTGGTCACATGGTATGGTCACATGGTGTGGTCACATGTTGTGGTCGCATGGTGTGGTCGCATGGTATGGTCACATGGTGCGGTCACATGGTGCGGTCACATTGTGCGGTCACACTGTGCGGTCACATTGTGCGGTCACATGGTGTGGTCGCATGGTATGGTCACATGGTGCGGTCACATTGTCCTTTTACAGGGCCACTTTGGAGAGATGTGGGGCCTGACACAACAATTCTCAGCCAACCAGTTCATTAGCTGTGCTTACGACAATCACATCAAGCTGTGGGATGTTGGTGAATGCAAGGCATTGTGGGACATAGAGCTGACCGAGGCCTTGCACTGCGTGGCCCTCAATCCTAGCGGGGAGCTGTTGGCGGTTGGTGCCCGCACCCCCAACTGGTATCTTTACAACTGTGGCACTCAACAACAGGTGGCCGCTGGCTCTTGTGGCAATGAGCAATTGGAGTGCTGCCAGTTCTCTCCAGGTACTTGGCTTTGTTAGACTAAGCATTGTAATGCCACAGCTCTTTTTGTGTGAGAGTGGTTCACAGGCTACATATCCTTGCTCTTGTTTTTAGATGGTTCCCACGTAGCCTTTGGATCCAGAGACAATAACATCTACATATACAAGGTGAATGGAGAGACATTGAAAATGTCAGGTAACCTATTTCACCCACTCTCGGTATACTCTCTGACATTTCTTGTGCATTGGATCAACTACATTACTGCTTTTACCTCATGTTGTAATGACTCATGTACCTGTCACATTGCTATAGCTATCTGCTGCAGGTAAATGTCAAGGCCACACAAGCTTCATCACCCACATAGATTGGTCTAATGACAGCGGCTACCTGCGTAGCAACAGCGGAGACTACGAGCTGCTCTACTGGGAGGCCTCTACTGGCAAACAGTTCACAGATGTGAGTTTATATGTACAGTAAACTCCTGTATTATATAGCTCCTGTACAGTAAACTCCTGTATTATATAGCTCCCGTACAGTCAAATCCTGTATTATATAGCTCCCGTACAGTTAACTCCTGTATTATATAGCTCCCGTACAGTCAACTCCTGTATTATATAGCTCCTGTACAGTAAACTCCTGTATTATTTAGCTCCTGTACAGTAAACTCCTGTATTATATAGCTCCTGTACAGTAAACTCCTGTATTATATAGCTCGTGTACAGTCAACTCCTGTATTATATAGCTCCTGTACAGTCAACGCCTGTATTATATAGCTCCTGTACAGTCAACTTCTGTATTATATAGCTCCTGTACAGTCAACTCCTGTATTATATAGCTCCTGTACAGTCAACTCCTGTATTATTTAGCTCCTGTACAGTAAACTCCTGTATTATATAGCTCCTGTACAGTAAACTCCTGTATTATATAGCTCGTGTACAGTCAACTCCTGTATTATATAGCTCCTGTACAGTCAACGCCTGTATTATATAGCTCCTGTACAGTCAACTCCTGTATTATATAGCTCCTTTCAGTCAACTCCTGTATTATATAGCTCTTGTACAGTCAACTTCTGTATTATATAGCTCTTGTACAGTCAACTTCTGTATTATATAGCTCCTGTACAGGCAACTTCTGTATTATATAGCTTCTGTACAGTCAACTTCTAAATTCTGTTTGTTTTTGATGATATTTCATTTATCTTTTTACTGTATACTAGAGATGTTGAGATTGAGCCTTCACTGTATCATGCTGTTGACCCATTAATGTTTTAGAGCGGTGCAATGGTTAGTATGCTCTACTAGCAACTACTAGCGTCGTCTAATCGACCAATCTCTCTTGTTTGTGTGTCATTTCATTTCACCTGCTTTTTACATTACTTTTACAACTACAGCTGATTACTACATCTACTACAGTTTACTACATCTACTACAGTTTACTACATCTACTACAGTTTACTACATCTACTACAGTTTACTACATCCACTACAGTTTACTACATCCACTACAGTTTACTACATTCACTACAGTTTACTACATCCACTACAGTTTACTACATCTACTACAGTTTACTACACTTACTACAGTTTACTACGTCTACTACAGTTTACTACATCCACTACAGTTTACTACATCCACTACAGTTTACTACATCTACTACAGTTTACTACATCTACTACAGTTTACTACATCTACTACAGTTTACTACAGTTTACTACATCCACTACAGTTTACTACATCCACTACAGTTTACTACATCCACTACAGTTTACTACATCTACTACAGTTTACTACACTTACTACAGTGTTCTGCTATCCAGACTAACATATACATGATTGCAGTGATTGAGCATTTAGTACAGTAGAATCTTTCTCCATTAGCTAGTTGTATTGAGGCTTTTACTGTAGCTAGTTGTATTCAAGCTTTCACTGTATGCATGCGCTTATCATTTATGATCTTCCTTTGCTTGTGTGATTTTCTCTATACGCATATAGACGGTGTACAATACCCAGTACTGTACTCTATGTGCATTTCTGGGTACAGAACTGTATACACGGTGTACAATTCTGCGCTGCTTGCAGGGGGAGAAAATCCGCGACTTGGAGTTTGATACTCAGAATTGTGTTCTCTCCCTCAATACTGTTGGTATGTATTCATAGACATCTGTATGTTGTATATAGCATATATATATACCCATGTATATCAACATGTCGGTGTAGCAAATGTGATTTTGTAAATATGTCCATAGACATCTGTACTTTGTACACTTGTTGTACATAAACATCTATGAAGTATTTGTGTACAGGTATATGGCCATCTGGTGCTGATGGCACAGACATCAATGGCTGTGCTGTGAACAAAGACAAGACTCTAGTGGCCAGTGCTGATGACTTTGGTAAAGTCAACTTGTACAGCTACCCCAGCAGAACTCCCACGGTAGGTGCTGCACCCCCCCCCCCCCCCCCCCCCCCCCCCCCCGACAACTGTGTTGGACGCCATCTCTTCACTTCTCTCTATCGTTTGTGTTCCACCAATCTCTATCTCTCTTTCTGTCTCCCGAAGGCACACCGATAGGCCTTATGGCTACTCTACATGCTCTCTACACTGCATTTCCCTGTCATTCTGGCTTATGAAAACGATGTGATTATTTTTATTGCAAAATAATATTTTGGCTAACATTTACCCAGCATCTAACAAAGGAATCATTCATAGAGTGTGCGCAATATTATGAATGACTCTTATAAATGGTTTCTATGCAATCAACGTAGCTAAAACGAGCGTTTACATATCATGACCTTCAGATTGATATAACAAGCAGATTTTCACGTTTTTATTAGCCATTGCTCACAAATGACACAGAAATGCACTGCATGCGCGTAGAGAGTGCAGTGCAAGGTGAATAGCCTTCTCCATGACCCTTGGTAGTATGTGGTCTTAGTCATACCGCGAAGTCACGGTATAACAAATGGGCGAGTTTTCTAGTGTGTGTGAGAATAAAACAGATTTCTTTACGCTTGCAGCTCCATAAAAAATTTAGCGTCAGCGTGTTTGCGTGAAACAACACTTGTTCCAAGTTAGGAGTTGATGTTTTTGAATTGATGCGTTGCGATAAAAAAACAGAACCGTTTCGTGACAATCGATATTTGGGATACAGCAACAAAAACAACGAGCTGTCATCATGCAAGCCACAATCGTTGAGGCACGGCCATTAGCAAAAATTTAAATTAATAATAATTATTTATGATGTCCTTATCAAAAGTAATTGGTTTACATCGTTTAATTAGAAATAGTTATGTATAATAATATTAAACGTTATTTTATTTTTACTATTAGTTTTTCGTTGCTTTTTTTTAGCCTGAATGATGTAAAAAGGTTGTCGAAAAAAGCAATTTAAAAGAATTAGTTTTTTGCATGGTTACGTTTTTTTGCTAAAAGTGTGTTAACGAAAATTGCGGCCAGCTTTGGGAAAGCTTGAAATTTGGCAGAGTTTCTCACACTGTCTTAGTCGAAAGCGCCTGTTTACTAGCATCTACTAGTCAGCTTGACTAATTTCAATCCCTCATCTCGTTGATCAGCCTGTTTGTAACTGGGAAGGAATGGGAAATAAACAATAGCAGTCAATGTGTTTTAGTTGTCTGCCATATTGGTAGACTCCCCAGTTTGTACCAAATTAATAAATCTGAATTGAATAGTTAATGGTTGAATAGATGTTCATCAGATGGGGAGCAGCAGACTAAAGGGAAACAACTCCTAACACATTCATAACTTTGTCATCTGTTTTAGGCTCTCGCCCATAATTATGGCGGACACAGCAGTCATGTGACCTCAGTAGCTTTCATGTCCACTGGCAAGCACCTGCTGTCTGCAGGTGGCAAGGACTCCACCCTGCTACAATGGAATATTGTGTAAACTCGATGCTAAATATCTCGCGTTCCATTCCTCTCTCTGTTGTACCTTGTTTAGAGACCTCGTTTTCTTTCTCATCTGAGTGCAGCCATTGCCGACACTCCTACCACTGGCCGACAACTCTCATCTCTGATTGGCTTTCATTTTGTATTCAAACTTTTAGTAACATGCCATCGGCTCTTCCAGTTAAACAGGGTGGCACCATCTCCGGCTAGAAAGTCATCTTCCATTTTTGAACGAATTATTATTGCTAGTCCATGTATTATATTTTCATATAGCTGCGATGTATTGTTGTACTGCTTGCCGTCATATCTTAACTCGACTAATGTAGCTGTAGTATATTTTAATTATGTTATCATTTTATATGTTCTTTCACTGTAACATTCTTTCTTGTAACTTGTCCAAAATCTGATCTAAGACCATTCATATACGCGAGTCTCCATCTGCTTGGATCCCAAAAATGCCATGAAATGATCTTCAAATGCCATGCTTTGCATTTAGGTTTGTTTGTAATATCACTTGTGATTGGTCACTGATCAACCAATAAATGGACATTTTAGTCTTCTAACGTGTAAACATTTGGTTTATTTTATGTAAAATATAACATGTCTTGCACTAGCTGAGGATTGCAATTGATGATGAGAAGTATTGAATGAAGTAAAATAGTAGATAACACCAGTGAATGGCGAGTTAGGCAATAATACCTTACATAAATAGCATGCCCTTTGCACTGTGTCTAATTAGGGATTAGTTGCACCACAACAGTAATATAAAACACTAGCTCCTACTATGAAATGTCTCATTTGTATGAGCAGTTAATAAGTGGGTATAACCCACAGACGCAGTCTAGCCGTTCTCTTTGGAGCTTCCTTTACTGCTAGGAGAGGGGCTGAAGTACTTCATCAGAGTCTGTACTACCTTTTTGTTTCCTGTGGTGGGTGTCTGTGAACAGAGAGACATTACTGATTATAGCCAATGACTGCCGTGGGTGGTACACCACACGGATGTATTGTACGATCTGATAACATGGTAATACTGGACAAAACAAAATATGAGTGCAGTTGGCCGGGCAACCTATGCTGGCGTATCAGTCAATGCACAAACGATCAAACCAAAGAACAAATTATTGTATTAGAGAAAAACGCGCAGCCTATGCAAAAGATTTATTACTGGGGAATCCCAAAAAATAATTATTGCGGGCTTATATAAAACAATGGACAAATTCTGGAAATCCCCGTAATAAATTGGGGTTTCCCCACTGTTTGAAAACTTGCACAGTCCGCGCGTTTTTCTCTAATAAAACATGTAATGTTTGACTTTACCATTACTGGCTATAGAATCACATCATAAAACATGGAGGTGCCTTCAAATTGAGCTGCAGCAACTAACATTTTGGAGTTGTCTTCTCTTACGTAGCCAAATAATAAATTAGAGAAAAACGCGCAGCCTATGCAAAAGATTTATTACTGGGGAATCCCAAAAAATAATTATTGCGGGCTTATATAAAACAATGGACAAATTCTGGAAATCCCCGTAATAAATTGGGGTTTCCCCACTGTTTGAAAACTTTCACAGTCCGCGCGTTTTTCTCTATTGTCAAAAATAATCATAAACTGGCTTAAATGATTTTATAATAGAGAAAAATGTACAGCCTGAGAAAGCTTTCAAACTGGGGAAACCCAAATTAATTACGGGGATTTCCAGAATTTGTCCATTGTTTTTTTAAGCCCGCAATAGAGAAAAACGCGCGGGCTGTGCAAAAGATTTATTACTGGGGAATCCCAAAAAATAATTATTGCGGGCTTATATAAAACAATGGACAAATTCTGGAAATCCCCGTAATAAATTGGGGATTCCCCACTGTTTGAACGCTTTCGCAGTCCGCGCGTTTTTCTCTATTAATTGCTTTTTGGGAGTCCCCAGTAATAAATTTTTGTGCAAAAACTTTATTACTGGGGAAACCCAAAAAATAATTATTGCGGGCTTATATAAAATAATGGACAAATTAGAGAAAAACGCGCGGGCTGTGCAAAAGATTTATTACTGGGGAATCCCAAAAAATGATTATTGCGGGCTTATATAAAACAATGGACAAATTCTGGAAATCCCCGTAATAAATTGGGGATTCCCCACTGTTTGAACACTTTCGCAGTCCGCGCGTTTTTCTCTATTCTGAAAATCCCCGTAAATAATTGGGGTTTCCCCACTGTTTGAAAACTTTCTTAGGCCGCGCGTTTTTCTCTAGTAATAATTTTTTTCGCGCAGCCTAAAAAAGTGTTCAAACCGTGGGGAAACCCCACTTTATTACGGGGATTTCCAGAATTTGTCCATTGTTTTATGTCAGCCTGCAATAATTATTTGTTGGGATTCCCCGGTAATAAACTTTTTGCACAGGTTGCGCGTTTTTATCTAGTGACAATGACAATTACTCAGAGTTGGGGCAAATCACTGGTGATTCGAGTCATTTGCAAATCACCATTTTTGGTGATTTGAGGCAAAAAATTTGATTTGATTTCAACTTTTTGGGGGCAAGACTTAATTTGATTTGAATAAATTTGAAAAACTCCGAAAATGATTTAAAGTTTTTTTCAAATCACAAAATTCGTTGTAGATTATCATAGAAGTAATTAACTGTTGCGCTCATAATATAGAACGCACAATGACCGCTTGAGCTGTAATAGAGAAACCTTGACCTTGCTCTTAGTGAGCTTGAAATCCATTACACTTTGCATTGAAATACTCACAGACCTGGAGATGTATTGTTTATATTATATAATTTTGTGCTAAGTCCTATGGCTTCCCTTCACTCAGTCGGAACTTTTTAAGGTACATGGAGCTGCTATTTTGTAGCAGGCAGATGCCCTGGTAATCTTGTAAAATATAATTATTATTATTATATTTAATTACTGTTATGATCTATTATTATAATTAAGAATTATTATTATTATAATAATAAATCAAGAAATAGACAAGTTAATTAATACCAGTAAAAAATTAACAAATTGCAGAGCTGGAGCGATTACAGGTGTGATATCAGGCATGATGCTGTCATAATTAATAATAAAATATAATAATAATTATATTTTACAAGATTACCAGGGCATCTGCCTGCTACAAAATAGCAGCTCCATGTACCATAAAAAGTTCCGACTGAGTGAAGGGAAGCTATAGGACTTTGCACAAAATTATATAATATAAACAATACATCTCCAGATCTGTGAGTATTTCAATGCAAAGTGTAATGGATTTTAAGCTCACTAAGAGCAAGGACAAGGTTTCTCTATTACATCTCAAACGGTCATTGTGCGTTCTATATTATGAGCGCAACAGTTAATTACTTCTATGGTAATCTACAGAGTTCTGTGATTTGAAAAAAAGATTCAAACATTTTCATATTTATTCAAATTAGGTCTTTACCCCAAAACGTTGAAATCAAATCAAGTTTTTTGCCTCAAATCACTAAAAATGGTGATTTGCAAATGACTCGAATCACTAGTGATTTGCCCCAACTCTAATAAATGACAAGAGATAACAGGTGTTCATAAATCAGTAGATATCATATGGGACAGAACCTCAGTTTCTAACACCATCACAACCAGTAAGTATTATCTATTACCGATGAAACTACAAAGAGAATAACTCTCCATTCACTACATACTCAAAAAAATAAAAAAATCAGAATCACTATAAACAATAATAGTAAGTAAAGCTACCCTTTATTGCCCTGAGATTTTATGATAGTTCCTAGATTAATAGATGACGTTTGCGAGGATATAAAACCGTTCTACTGAAATCAATAAACTCTTCGCTTATTATAAATTATTTAGTGTTCACTTTCAATGAACTTAAGAACAATCTTAATAAATTTTTGTTGATTATTTTTTTATTCCGCAAGCGATTTTTTGCTGACCCTGGAGTTTTGAACAAAACCGTTATTTATTGATTAAATTTATTGCCGACTTGATCATCCCTTATTGTATATTATTAAGGAATAATGGTCATGAATACCCTAAACGGAATGCGACGAGCAAGAATTAAAACTTCAAAATCAGAACAAACGTACGGAAAGGTTTAATTCGGTACGAAGATGTTATCACATTCACGGGCTATTCAATGTAGCAATGAGTTTAGCAGGTAATAAATATCGGGTGGCTCTATGGGGTAGCTCTATTAATTGAGGGAGCATCAACCATTTTGCAACCATTTGAAATGGAAACGATCCATAACACAACAAATGACAGATAAGAGCAGGTGCTGTATTTCTGACCTTCGAAGTGGACGACGCCCTTGATCTGTTGCCAGATCTTGAAGGTGTCACAGAACTTCCTGGAGTATAGTTTGGCGAGGAAAACTTGTGTTTCTTCTCTGTAACAAAGAGCCACATGGACACGCCGCATACACAAATGGCATACCACAGATGAGCTGAGCCTACCAATGGCATGTCTCCTTACAAACCTTGACTGAGCTGGCTCAACCAATCACAAGCTTGTTTTCCACATGCATTTTCTTTGTCCTGCCGTTTAGGAGTTTGTTGTGGGTCAAGGACAGAGTTAGGTAGGTTAGCTGTAGGAGATGAGAAGTCATTCAGTTTCTCTGAAATGTAAATACAAACAAGGAGTTATCTTTTCCACGTAACTCTCCAGCAGGAGAGAACACAACTCCACAGAGTGTCACGTCACAGCAGACTTACTGGTTGCAGTGGGCGTTATGTTGACTATCATTCTACTACTGTTGTTTATCCTGATTGGAGAAAGGGTAGAAATTGGACTGGATGGGGAAGCCTGAACGTCCCCCCGCATAGTCTTACTGCTTGGCAGAAAATACTCACAGTCTGTAAGCTTTCTCTTCACTTGATTCACCGGGTTTGAAGGACCTGATGACAAACTTATAAATGAAGGAACCGAGGCTATTTACAAAAGATACAAGCTGCAGCAGCTAATTACTTACTTAGTGTGATGTTGGCAGCAGAATACCGACTGTGGGATACTGAAGTGTTTGACTTTCTTGGACTAATCAGTAGCTTCTTGGGAGAAGACAACTTTGGCTGTATGTCTAGCCCCTCAAATATTGGCCATGGGAGCACACCTAAAGTGTATAGAGAGAGGTAACTAACGGCGACGAAACAATTAAATATCATGAAGTAGATGGTGAATGCTATCCTCTGTTGAAGCAATGGTAAACAGAGAAGACGGAAGAGGACACACACCAGGAGTCGCTAGAGTTTTCCACGACCAAATAACTTTAGCGGCGGAGTTATTGTCCTCAAAAGAAAACAACAACAAATTTATACTTGAGCTATCTCCTGTAAAAAACAATTCTGATAAAATATTTTGTCCGTCGTAATTATAATGCATCACTGCTTCTGGTGAAAATTGTAAACTATCAAAAACGCCTAAAGTTGTGAAAGCATAGTTTTTTCTGCTATAAAAAAAAATTACTATCGCCATTTTGAGATGTTTCAACTTTAGTTTCAGCGGTTTCTTTAGATGTTACTTATCATAATAAAACAAAATCAACATTTTATATATATTTCAAATGCACTACCAAGTTTCACAAACTCTTTCCAGAACCAAATGACATTTTGAGAAAGACTGTCACAGCCCCCGTTAGCAGGGCATCAAAAGTAGTGCACTAACTGGCAATGGTAATTATGTAAGATAGAGGCGCGGACAACGGTATTTGCACAAGTATACTTCTCCCTATATCAATATGGCGACTGCACATACAGTGTACTCCGCATGCAAGCAGTTATACTTGTACTATTTAGTGTTGCTGAACAAATAACTCCTGTAATGTCAGCATTCCCAGTTCTGTTATATTTCATCTTTACCTTTTATGGACTACATGATGTTTGTACTTCGTACTCGTCGCGAAAGCTAAAAGTTTCGCCGTCAATCTCTAAATATATTCAGTTAATTTTGTTGCAGCCGTTGGCATTTATATGTCGTTCTGATTGTTATATTTGGCTTTTAACTTTGTCCGGTTTTTGGCGACCGCTATAAAAATTGAATTTTATATCTTCTGTAGTTTTGCCATGTAGTTATTATTTGTTGTGTGCATCTGTTTGTCTCGATGTATATGAGCGTCGCAACTCCAGTACGTTTCTGTTAAATTATTCGATGTTTTGTTCCATAAAAGTGCTTTCTTACATATGCATAGCAAATAATGCTTGTCTCAAACTAGTTCTATTCTAGTTGAATGTACAATGTCAACCTTCAGCTTTGCATACAGTTTTTGTAGTGAGGGCATGTCCTTCATATTTGTGATTGTTATTTAGGGTCTCTGCTAAGGCAGTTTGATATTTACTTGATTTTGAATGTATTTCTGTGCAACGATATTTTTTTAAATATTTCGTCTATGCCTGTTTATGTCAGATACTTTGATTGGTAATTGGTCTTAATATGAATAGTCGTATTTCCTGACTTCGTGCTTGGTTAGTAGTGTTGTTAAATGCTACCCGAAAAGGCTGACTAGTTTTCTATAAGAAACAACTCTAACAATTTCAACCGACTTTTTTATTTTCTTCATGGTAGCTTGTTAATATCTATTAATAAGCAAGTTTTGCTACATAATAAAGAACAACAGCCCCTTTAGAGTTGTCTTCACTCGTTTGCAGTGGCTTTTGATGAATAATTAACACTACCACTGGTCTACTACTACATATATGATGTATTTACACACCTGTATCTAATGTAGCAGGTCTTTTATTCCTGCGTATGTTGGAAAGACGATGTTTCATTTTAACGCCAGTCATATTACTGGCAGTTGAGGGAAGCAAGTGACATTTTCCTTGCACAGTATCATCTGTGTAACTGTGAGCTAACCTCCATATACGCAGCGTATCATCATCACTGATGGTGGCTATCTGCAGTAGAGCGCCATAGTAACACTGATACATGATACAGTGGCAGTGAGGTGATACCTTCTCAAACACTCGAGGTAAGAACAGCAAACGAGAAGTTGTATCTGACACTTACCTTACCCGTATCGTACCTATTCCACGCCACAGACGTGACTTCATCGGTGTGACCAACGAGTTGATACGCTGTTGAACTTTGACCTGTGACATCATAGATTCTAGCGCTGTCATCAGAGGACCCCGTCAGCATATAGCAGTCATCGGGACTTAGCGCTGACTTCACAAAAAATGTTTTATTGCGATGTCCGCTGTACGCCGCCACAACTACAGACACAAAACAATCAACTGTATTTATTTGACATGTAATAAACAGCGATGTGACTGGTTACATCGCAGCGAGATCAAAACAACTCGGAACCCAAAGTTTTTAAATGAACATCAATAAGGAAACCTGCTTGAAGAACTGCTCCGTTGCTGAAACAATTTGAGATCTTGAGTAAACCAATAGGCACAACTACAGAAACTTTGTTCTGCGAATCTTACTCTACTCATGCTCACAGTCTAGTAGATCAAAAACATTGAATTCTTGCACAACAGCCAGGAAGTCAAATGAAACCCTCTAGCCAAGCTTTAGGCATTGAAATGACACTGGCATGGCCACAACTTTATTTCACAATAACAAAACTCTAAAGTCAGACAAACAACCTGCCCCTCCCTGTTTCTCTCACCGACTCCTCTTTCTACTTTTCAACAATTTTTGCTTTCCTCCGTGCCTTTCTCCGTTTTATATCTTTACGCTCCCATTCTCCATAAAATGTTTGCTTCAACACAATTTTATTTGTAAATAAAAATATAATTAAAGAAGGGAAGAGAAGGACAGTCAACAGATAGTTATTGTTGATTAGTTAAGGATATATGACCACTAGCAGTATTACCCGTTGTATACAAATACAACCACCTGTTCTACTCCTACCAGCTCACCTTAGCCTAGTTCTACACCCCCACTCGACATCACTTAGCTTTAATTCCCACCCTCCATCTTGCTCTACCATTGCCCTGTTTCACCCCCCCCCCCCCTAACTTCATAGAAGACCCAGTAAGACAGCCCGCTGTCACATAAGGGGTGCAAACATTTCGAAAATGGACGCTTTGAAATGAATAGTTTAAAAACAACCAGTCTGCTAAAATTACCTTTTTGTTTTGTCTTCACCAAAGCTGTTTACTTCTTCAAAATTGAAATTTGTTCATTTACCTACTGGCTGTAATTAAATTGATTTAAAATTTTTTAAATTTAGAGAATTTTTTATAAACCGTAGAAAGAAATCTCGTTATTATTTGAACAAAGTGAACACAAAATTGTGCTGTTAAACTAGTCACTTAAAATGGACACTTTGGTTGTTGATAAATAAAAGTGTAATAATAGAACGTCTAATACTTGTAAACCAGCGTCACTTATTCAAAACAGGAAGTGCAGGTGACGATTAATCATTAATTACCTGCGGAAAAACGAGTTTTTAATAAGCTACAAGTTGGTCTTTGGACCAAAACCGAAATTGGTCATTAACAACTGTGTTCGTTTTCCAACTGCAAATTTTCGGACTGTTGCGGATTCGTCACATATCTTACTGACTTCCATGTTGAAATTTATCAAGTAATTGCATTGCATAGAACGCTGCAATCAAAATGATGAAAGAATGATGTAATCTATGCATACTGTAAGAAAATCACGGGTCATGAACCAAAATTGTATTTTTTTATACAAAACCCAATAATATTCTAATAAGAAAACGACAATTCTCGTGTGATTTGTCTTCAAAAAGAATTAAACTCACAAATATCTTCAAATGAGAGCAAATAGTAAAATCAAAGCGCGACCACACATTCAAATGTTCCAATAAACTGTTTGTACAGCAGTTTCCAACTTTCCCATTGTAGCGGGATAGGAATACGTACTTCGGTCAAGCAGATGTACAAACGAACAAACACACATTTTATGCGCACACATATAAATACAACCGTGCGTATGGATATTTGCCATACCTTGATCTTGGTAGTTGATGGCACTGAACTGGTAGACTGTGTCATCAATGCAGTTAGCGAAGACAAAACTTCTGGCATGATCCATGGTCAGTCCTGAGTAGCCAACTGCAGCATGAGAACAATTATATTTTAGTGGACAAGTAGTAGCAGGTGTCAGTGGACAAGTAGTAGCAGGTGTCAGTGGACAGGTAGTAGCAGGTGTCAGTGGACAGGTAGTAGCAGGTGTCAGTAGACAGGTAGCAGCAGGTGTCGGTAGACAGGTAGTAGCAGGTGTCAGTGGACAGGTAGTAGCAGGTATCAGTGGACAGGTAGTAGCAGGTATCAGTGGACAGGTAGTAGCAGGTGTCAGTGGACAAGTAGCAGCAGGTGTCAGTAGACAGGTAGTAGCAGGTGTCGGTAGACAGGTAGTAGCAGGTGTCAGTGGACAGGTAGTAGCAGGTATCAGTAGACAGGTAGTAGCAGGTATCAGTAGACAGGTAGTAGCAGGTGTCAGTGGACAGGTAGTAGCAGGTGTCAGTAGACAGGTAGTAGCAGGTGTCAGTGGACAGGTAGTAGCAGGTGTCAGTAGACAGGTAGTAGCAGGTATCAGTAGACAGGTAGTAGCAGGTGTCAGTAGACAGGTAGTAGCAGGTATCAGTAGACAGGTAGTAGCAGGTGTCAGTAGACAGGTAGTAGCAGGTGTCAGTAGACAGGTAGTAGTCAGTAGACAGGTAGTAGCAGGTATCAGTAGACAGGTAGTAGCAGGTGTCAGTAGACAGGTAGTAGCAGGTATCGGTGGACAGGTAGCAGCAGGTATCAGACAATAAAACAACAGTCAGTATTGTTACCTTGTTTGAGGCTTTTGCCGTGGTAAGTAAACTTGTATTTAGCCAGGGGTTCTGATTTCTGTGTTTTAAAGCTGCGTCTTAAATCCCACACTTTGATTGAGCTACAACATGAGTCTCAGATGAGTTCTCTGACAGCCTCAGCTATCCACGCAGGCCTCCTCAACAACTCTCTAACCTCACCTGTCATTAGACGCACAAGAGATCAGTGTCATTTCATCCTGGAAACACAGACCCGTTATGGATTGGCTCGTGGACTTTCGAGTCTGACGAGAGCCAGTGGCATGAGCTTGTCGGATTTCATTGGATGTGGAAATGGAGTTTCCTCTCCTGGCTACCCTCTGATCCCAAACGCAGATACAGCCATCTCTGCCACCCGTAGCGAATACGTCTGTATGAGGTAGAGAAAGAGCAATACAGCATGCATGGACTACCAATGGAGAGGAGAAAGTGTCTCACCCACAAGAAGCCGGTTCATTCAGCAACAAAGTGGTGGGAAAAGTGTCAACACCAGTTTTGGCAGAAGTAGAAAATGCATAGTGAATGTCGATTGTATTGAATGACTAGTGAAGCATTCTGCTAAAAAAGCCAATAAAAGGATACTGACGGGTAAGCCTACAGTTGCACGCACTTACAGGGGTCGGACCTGCGAGCAGCTATGGTTTTGAGACTGGACGTGTGGCCCTTGAAGGTGTCGATGGTCTGCTGTGTACTCACATCAACCAAACAGGCTATTTGATGTCCTGAAGCAGTGACAATCCTAGGAATGAATGGCAGCCATTCCAAGTCAAATATAGCATTCTTGTGCACACTCCAACCTGGTAAGAGTAACAAACACAGAGTTGAATAGAATAAACAGGTCACAAACACACAGGTGAATAGAATAAATAGGTCACAAACACAGAGTTGAATAGAATAAATAGGTCAGAAACACAGAGTTGAATACAATAAACAGGTCACAAACACACAGGTGAATAGAATAAATAGGTCACAAGCACACAGTTGAATAGAATAAATAGGTCACAAACACAGAGTTGAATAGAATAAATAGGTCACAAGCACACAGTTGAATAGAATAAATAGGTCACAAACACAGAGTTGAATACAATAAACAGGTCACAAACACACAGGTGAATAGAATAAATAGGTCACAAGCACACAGTTGAATAGAATAAATAGGTCACAAACACAGAGTTGAATAGAATAAATAGGTCACAAGCACACAGTTGAATAGAATAAATAGGTCACAAACACAGAGTTTAATAGAATAAATAAGTCACAAACATAGAGTTGGATAGAATAAATAGGTCACAAACACAGAGTTGGATAGAATAAACAGGTCACAAACACAGAGTTGAATAGAATAAATAGGTCAGGAACACAGAGTTGGATAGAATAAATAGGTCACAAACACACAGTTGAATAGAATAAATAGGTCACAAACACAGAGTTTAATAGAATAAATAAGTCACAAACATAGAGTTGGATAGAATAAATAGGTCACAAACACAGAGTTGGATAGAATAAACAGGTCACAAACACAGAGTTGAATAGAATAAATAGGTCAGGAACACAGAGTTGGATAGAATAAATAGGTCACAAGCACACAGTTGGATAGAATAAATAGGTCACAAGCACACAGTTACATAAAATAAGTAGGTCACAAACAAAAATATAATTTCCAACCGGATTAGTATTTATACTCCTTTACCAGTATGATGTCAGCAATGCAAAAGACAAAGCATATTTTTTATAGAAGTTTGCATTCAAGAGCACTTCAAACATTGGACAAACACACAAACACATCTATATTTCCAACTCACTGCAAGGTGAATACAAGTATCAAGTTCCCACACTGATTATCATAACAAAAAAGGTATTCTGAAATCCGGGAGAGATGGACTGAAAACAAATGCACAAAATTTCAATGGGGATTGATACAATTTAGAGTTCTAATCATCGATGCCACATCAGCAACTCAATAAAGGGAGGTACGTCTTATTCACGCTTAAAAAGTGAGTGTAATAGATGATGATTTTATAATGTTGTAAAGTGCCAGGTTAAAGAGTTATCAATGGAAATTGACAACTGCCAGCATTTTTAATTTTTAAATGATGCCAAAATGAATGACACAAACAAACAATGTTACATTCCCGTAGTGGACTGAAAAGTTATTCAAAACTTTGGTTGGAAAAAATAAAAAGCGCTGAGATGCGTAAGAAAGTAATTATTAACATGAAGCTATAGTAGACTTATAATGACAATTTTATGAGAAAGCTTTGAATGAAATAAATTGATTTCAAGAGGATCCATTTTTAAAACACTTATACGATAACACCTGATGAACTATGAATAGGGGTGAATGTGCTTTTGTAATATTTTATGAGGTTTAGCATGTCTCTCCAATGAAACTAATACTTACGAGTTACGAGAGACTCAGGTCCACGCAAGCATGTATTAAATAGATAAAGCATGCCATCCTCATCGGCGAGGGCGAGCACATGACTGTTCGAGAAGTCTTCACTAAATTTAATCACTGTACCAGCAACAGATTCCTGCAGAGAGAAAAAACCTTTATTAACACTGAATGATGGTATACAACCTGTAAACCACCACGTGATGGCGAATGGACACTCACCACATCCGGGCAGGCATGTGGATCCCCTTGTACAAGGTGCCTGTCTTTGTACCAACTGTTAAACCTCCTAAGCAACCAGGTGTAACTGGGTTTTTGGTCAGTGTCGCAAGTGAGCAATCCTAAACAAACATATATTAATATTAATTCTTGGGAAAAGAAGCAGAACGTGTAAAACACTTTCTATTGAAAACTTTTCAAATTGCCTAACAGCCATAGGCATACCAATACGATATTTTACCAACAAATAATTGTTTTTGTCTCACAAATTTATTAGCTGAATCTCACTAGAATTCAGTTGCATTGATTGATGAATATGATTAAATAATATTTATATTCTTAGCTTGACAAACGAGACCAATTAAAAAAACTTTTTGCTGGTTTTATGCACTTTCTTCTCTTAAATTAAGATTAAATACAAAATATTTTGCAGACATTCAAAACCACATAGAAAAAAAATGGAATTATTGATCATAAAACACAGATTAGCACTTTTATATGTTTGAAGAGTTACGCCTACACATAGAAGTGCATAATTGTATTTCATGTTCATTTATTTTCTTTTTGTCACAGCAATTAGAAAAGTGTCCAAAAAATAGAATTGCCATGCATTTTTAAGCTAATATTTTGGTTAAAAATGCAGGTTCAAGATATGCGGGTCGGGCACAATGCACTATGATTTGGGGTTTAACTGAGGTACGAATGGCCACACATTTAATGTACATGTAAGCATCTCAATGAATGAGGTCGGATAACTCTGAGATAACCCAGGTGAACCGTTTCTTTAAAATATTAGCTGTGTTTTTTAATCAAAGGCGCTTTTTCTGAATTATTTTTATGAGGCAACCACTGGTGTGACACAAATAATTTTTGCACCAATAGATGGACAGACTTGCCAACTCACACACATTCTGTGTGAGACTCACTCATTTGCCCCATTTCTCACGCCTCACATCTCACGCTTTTCCCCATTATGAGGAAAAAATTTTCTAACTGTAATAACATTTAATTAATAAATAATATATGGAAAAACTTGGCTATGTATGTAATAGTAAGCGGGACAGATTGCTCTCATAGAATTATCTCCCCTAACCATTCTATGGCTGGACCGAAAAAACCCGGAAAAATGTTTTTGAATACTTCCTAATTGTAGGGGTGTTGACCAAAACCTTTTATTTAAACTTAGATTTCAGACTGTGTTTTCAACATGTGCGATCCATTTGTGGAACATGTGAGTGAAGAAGAAGGTATTGCGTAGCAGCCAGTCAGTCATGGTTAGGAACTACATTCCATTCAAATCTTGCAAAAACAAACGATTGACCAGCTATTTTACCTCAGTTTCCACAGGTGTTACTACTACTTCTGCCACTACTAGTGCTACTGAAACTTACGAATCTACTCAGGAAACACTAAAGTAAGTACTGTTTTGTTAAAACTCAACTACTACTGGCTGGCAAGTATTAGAGGTGAAGTGATGAAGGAGGATGTTGATGTAGTTGTCTGTATGTTGATGTTGTCAGTCACAGCGACTTACTTCATTTTATAATAATACTACCTACAACTATCTTACCACCGAATACATGGTGATAATAATTGTGTAATTGATAAGTAACATTATTAATTATCAGAGATGGATTATTACAATAAATAATAATAATATCATATATTATTATTCTTATAATAATAATTATGTAATAAATGATGATAGTTACAACAATAATTATTTATTATTATAATATTATACAGTAACTGGTAGAAAATAGTAGTACAACAGGGTAGTAATTTATTTAATATTTAATGTATAACTAACAGGTGAACTACTATTTGTTAATAGTGAGAGTGAACGGAAAAAAGAAAGCAGCTACTTTAAAATAATAATTATTATATATTGGTTATGTTATTACGGCGCGATATTTGTGTGTTGGATAGTAATGTTATAAATCGATAGAAATATTATTTACTATTTTTATTTATTGTTTCATAAGAATAATTTTGATACTATTCATCATCCTGATAATTTAATCTAACGCCCCTGGGCGAGATAATATTGCTAAGCTAAATTGGAGCTTTTCCAAGCGTCAGAAGCATCCCAGAAAGTAAAAATATGTAATGAAATACTATATTTCCATAAAACATTTTGGGCTAACTTCACAAGTTGATAGTATCATAGACCGGTAACATGATATATTGCTGTTAATTCATAATAATATTACATTATTGTATGTATGTTTGACCTTAACTAGTTCTTCATCAAATGAATATACCGCCAGCACTCGCACATCAATCGCTGCCCTTTTGGTATTGGTATGTATGCATGGCTAGTGGAATTTAAAATAATGTTTGAAAATGGACATTACGAAAATGTGTAGTTTAAGAACATTTAATATACAGAAAAAAATTATTTTTCAGAACCGGTATTTTTACACAGTCTATTCTTGAACTAGCGTTTTTGCATGTTCACTCCTTGTGAGCTGCCTGCTTTTGTTCTATAATTGTTCAATGTTCATTCAGTTGATTGTTGGCTTAAAATATTTTTGAGTATTATGCTCAACAGCATTCATCCTAGTGGTGCGCACAGGATATACCCTAGTGGTGCGCACAGGATATATCCTAGTGGTGCGCACAGGATATACCCTAGTGGTGCGCACAGGATATATCCTCAAATCTGTGTAGGTTTTTTAGATCTATATGACTCATATTGAGTGTTTATTAAATTTTATGAACTTGTGGCTAGAGATTCCAATTACTAGTAGCTGACACTGCATTATCCATAGTTTTTATTAAAGTAAAATGTTGAGGAATGTAGTACATTATTCAGCGCTTTCAATTGATAGCCATGTTAAAATCTGTTAATTTGACTGAAGAGCACTTTGGTTTTTGTAGGAACAAACAATTTTCAAACCGACATTGGAATGTGTGCTCTGTTGAAGAGTAGGTGACGCTAAGTGCAGATGACATTTGTGTGTATTTTGAAAGATACCTATTTCTTTTAGCGAAAGAAATCGGAAGTGCCTCTTCTGTTGAACACCTACAAAGTCAAATTGTAGTCATGGTCTCTTCAGATGAAGAAAATGAACATAACACTCCTTCTCGACCAAAGAGAGTAAAAGAAAGTGGGAAACGTGGAGCAGCCACCTACAAGTCCAGATTTAGATTATGCTGGACCAAAGAGTTTGAGTATGGTGGTGAGTAACTCTTTGTTAACGGCATATCGCCTTCAGGGGCATGCTGATGGTACCATCAAACATGCCCGTGCAGGCACTATAATGTTAACAAGGATTAGTTATGTGATTGCTTAGATTTATTTTACAAAAAAGCACTTTGTTTTGTTTTACCAACAAATTAATGAAATAATTTTGCCAACTAAATTACCATTTGCTTTAGTTGCTACCTTCTATTTCTCGTTTTGACAGGTCCGGCAAGAGATGATTATCATTTCTGTTGCCTTCCTTGTAATAAAGATGTCCCATGGGCACATAGGCAGAGGCGATATAATATGCCATATGAAATCAAACTCTCATGAAACCTCAGTCAAAACTGAGAAAGATCGCAAACAATACAGATTGCATACTACAAATGACATTCCAGTAAGTAGTTTCCAAGTGCTTATCTGACACAAACTATCATACATTTTTTTCAATGTTTTTGTAGTATATTCTGTTTCTCCCATTTTTATCTTTCTCATTGATTTGCCTGATCAACTTTACCCGTATTTTAGATGCTTGTAGCTGAATTACGAGCCACTAATTTTTAGTCACTAATCACATCCCGATACTTTTTTCTGACTACCTAGCAGAGTTTGTTTGCTTATCCTTCAACAAAGACTACAAGTGCGCTAAAACGAAAACAACAGCCCTAATGGGGTTGTGACATTAAGAGTTATCTCTCTTTGAACTTTCTACATCCAACCGGAAGTTACCATTGTTCGTAGTAGCAAATATAGTTACTTCATGCAGACTCGTGACAGTTTTTCCCTGATAGCTTCTATGCTGTCAATTGTATACTATAATGACATGTCCCTAAAAACACTTTAGACTATTTTTAAAGACATCAGCATCAAATCTACCAGCAGCAACAAAGATTTATATTTTTTTACAGTTTTTTCAATTGTTATTTATTACTGTTGTTATCCACGGAACTCCGGGGCTTGCCAAAAAAAATAACAGAGACGATGCGTCCTGAATAAAAACTATTCGTAGCAATATCCGGTTGCTTGCAAAAAGTTCATTATCACAAACCCAATTCATTGAAACTGAGCGAAAAAGCTAGGTTATTACTAACACATTTAGTAACGGGCGCATCGTCTTCCTTCTCTTTTTCGGCAAGCCTCTGATGCCCATGTTATCATTATTCTAACTATTTTTTATATAGTTATAAGTGAAATCTTTTTTTTTTATTATTATTATTATTATAATCATTTATAATTATGATCCTACTGTTTATGATTGCTATTGTAATTATTAAGGTTATTATGGAATTGTTATTAGATAATAATAATTATTATAAATGATGCTTCTTATAATTTTATAATAATAAATAATAATTATAGTAGTAAGTTAAGTAACAACTTATTATTATATTATTATTTATAATTATTATATTAATAAATCAATTGTGATAAAAAAATGAATAATAATTGATTTTATTATTATAAAAAATTGTCACCTCATTAAATTCTTATTGTCATTTATAATAATAGTTTCATAGAGGTGTAGATAGATGCTAATGATTAATTACTTGTATTATTATTATTTCCCGCACAGATACCAGACAATCTATTTACACATAAACGTTGCGTTAAATAAGTTAATTATCGTTGGTGTTTCATCGTATTTATTAACTACTGTACCAACGATCGTATATAATCGCTGACCGCATCGTGGTTATTTAATGGTTATTATGCTCTATAGCTACACTTGTGTGATTAAAAACTTATGTACGTGTAATCTGCTATAGCCCTGTGAGCTCCGTGGCTTGTTCAATTATATCAATCGCATTGCAATAGCCTGTTTATTCTAGTTTAACATCTCAACTCCGTATTTCTGCATTGTACTCTATATAAAAATTTCGGCATTTTCCGGTTGGACTTACACCAGCGCCCCCTATAAGGGGGGATAACCCCAGTCACAACCCCATTGGTACACTGGCAGATCATTGCAGGTAAAAATTTTTTTATAACTCTATAATCATGGATCTATGATTCCTTACAAATGAGCTGCTCCTTTCAACATTTCATGTCGGTATTTTTTAAATTAATGGAGAATTCACCAAAACTAGGGTGCAGTCACACAAACAAAACTTAATTGATCTTTCTAGATATGACACTGGCAACTGGGTGAAACTTATTTACACCACTGTTTATCTATTTATATTCAACCCATTTTTTTTAATGTAACCTATGCAGATTGAAGTTGGTTGAAAAGATGAAATGTGGGCCTTACAGCATTTCTACAGATGGAAGCAACGATAATGGTTTGAAAATAATGTACCCCATGGTGATCTCTGTGCCTGGGGATAATGAATTGATGACCAGGTTCCTTGACATGTGCTCTGGCATTAGTGGCTCGGCTGAAGGTAGCTTCCAATATTTTGGAACATTATTAGGTTGATGTGAACCGATAGTCGCCATTGGCACATGTGTACTGCTTGCACTTTGCAGTGTTCTATTTATAGCTTGTACGAATGTCGTTTCAAGTTTTAAGGGGTAAAATTCTGCTGATATGAATAATTCAAAAGCGCTAAAACATTTGTATTTGCAGCAATGCATCAAGCAATCAAGTCGGTTTTGGAGAGGTATGTTATTCCTCTAAGTAATTGCATAGCCCTTGGAGTAGATAACGCAAACAGTAACATTAGACAACGCAATAGTTTGGCCACAAGAATCACTGCTGACAACCCTTCTATCTAGGTTTCACGATGTAGTTGTGATGTACTTCAAAATTCTTCTAAAAAAGGGGGGGGGGGCAGTTCGTGGTGTAAGTGTAAGCTATAATTTATAACTAAAAACTCAAATTAAAAATTGTGACACTTCTCTGCTTCATAGAGATACGCTTTTAGTTCCAAGCAGTTAAACTTTCACACTTTTGGTATACCATTGAGTTCAATAGGTCAGCAGCGTGTGAGTAGCAATGTTACCTATTATGTTGGATGATGGTGGATATTAGGTGTATTCACGGGCTGGATCGATGAACCTCTGGAATTAGCCATATTTGGGATCCACATCGCTGGGCGGCGAATGCATCAATCCAGGCATTTAAATTTTATTATATAATATCCAACGATCAGGATCAAATGTGAAGATATAAAATCCCAATGTGCATTGTAGCGAGCATAATTATTTTCACACGTGTAAGCAATTTATTAGCATGATACATCGATAAGTAGCAGATAGTGGTAGCGAGTCAAAGAATAAACAACTTTACACTTGTTCAGTTGACAACGTTTATTTCAAAGTAATTCATCCTTGATTATGTAAAACATTTATCTTTATTGTCTTAACAAAATCGCTCTGCTTTTCATTATTATGATCAATCTACTTCCAATATATCAATAATGTACATGAAAATCATAACAATTAATAATAATAAACAACTCATGTAATTTAAAATGATTAATAATAAATAAGGAACAAATAATAATAAAAAATACACTACTGAGAACGAACTGCTTTGAAACAAATGTCACCCACGTGGGTATATATTAATTTTAACATTATGGATCGATAGTGTTCGCAACCTACGAGTATGCCTCGCAAATAAGCATTGTTTTGCCAGTGGGAATGATATTTTGCGATCCACTAAAAATATTGCTACCAACCCATTCACATTAAATAAATTGCGAAAAATATTGTCTATTAAATTCATTGTACGGATCGATCCAGCCCCCAAATATACCTATTGTTCAAGTGTATTACTGATTACGCATTATTCACAGGAAGAACTTGACATTGAAGACTTTGTGCTTTATATATAAAAGTCCGTCGTCAATTCTCAGCCAAGAAAACTGCAACTTCTGAGCTTTTGTGAGTTTATCGAGACTGGCTACAAGATTGTCACCAAACATTTCGCTACTCGATGGCGCTCTCTGGAGAGAGTTGTAGACAGAGTTCTTGATTTGTACGAACCACTCCGCAGTCACTTGATATCATCAGGTAAATGAATATGTTTGTGGCCGACATATTGATTACTATTGGACCAAAATATTTCTCATGTAGATTTGCGCTTGTTCTATGCCACAGAGATGCTAGAAAAACATCTCACATCCTGCCTTTGCACCAAACATGATTTATTTTTTTACTAGTCAAAATTGAATTGACCGCATGTCTGCTTTATCGCTGAACTGATTGATGCTAGAGTAAAGCATTTAAGGAAGCTGTTCTCCGATCTCTTGACTGAAGTCATGCTACAGTTTCGGAAATATTTTCTGCCAACGCTAACTGGTCCAAACAAACAACTTCAACAAGCAGATCCACTGATTGCATAATATAATGCCATCTGTATTGAGCAGAATTATATCGAGATATGCTGCAGATCCTGATCCAGATCTCACTGACTTGGAAAATCTCAATTTCCTTAGTGGTAGCTTCTTACCCTGTTGCAACTAAGAAGTCACATAAGAGTCAATTTACTGATTCGGTCATAGATAGTTATAATTGGGTAGATAAAGACACTCCTAAAATATTTCATTACAGGTGTATCAATGCATTATGATCAAATTAGTTCAAATACTTTTTTGTTGTATTCAACTTTCATGGAACTTGATTGAGTTTGAAATGTAATGACAAACAATTTGTTTAGATCAACATCTTGAAATAGGAGTTACGGCCCGATTTAAACTTCGCCAGTTTATCTCTTCCGGGGATGTGTCAGATGCACGATCTGGGAGATTTTCGAAATGCACAAGAAGATAAATGATAAGAACTACACAGTATTAGGTTGAAAATCTTCCATTAAAGTATGACAGCACTGATCATTTTTTTGTTGAGTTTCTGAATGTTTAAGTCTTAAGCAGCAGATTGATGTATTAAATAACCCTTTAGGCATACTTAGACCTGATTTACAAGCTTGTCAAAAAGTCATTGGCCTCAAATGCTCGCCGCATCAGCTGAAATTTAGCTTACTATAACTTCCATTGATTGCCGAGTACGTCATCTTCGGATTGTGGGCGTGGTCAATTATAGTAAATAATAGCAAATCTGTATAAATGAAGTTACATCGTCTGTGTTTAAAATGAAATCTGATTGGGCAAGTCATTTGGTCTTAGGTCTACTGAAGGTCATTCAACAGAAATAAAGAATCCTTACGAGGACACCCCATCAAAACTTGATTTTAAGATTTAATGTTGGGCTTTACTGTTGTGCGCCATTTTTCATCTGGCTTGAATTTGGACGCTGCACGCATAAAATAGGAATTAGTGGAGTAGCGCATACGCATCGTTAACAAAATTAACGCTTGTTTTTTACGCAAATTTCATATGTGAAATGGCAACAAGAGATGATTGCGGATTTGGTCAGGTGGTCCAATGTGATCACAATCACAAGGATTATCTTATACTCTTTCCATCAATGGGATAGAAAAAAATTGTGCTTGTTTTGGTGAGTTAGGGAACAATAAATGGTATTCAAACAAGAGTGGACAGTAGTATGTAGGTAGAATAATAATAAATAAAAAAATAATAATAAATAGCGGGATCTGATTGGCCAAATAAATATTGTACGACGAAGAAGTGAATATACTTCCGATCCAAAGATGACGTCAATTTTAAGCAGTAGAAAAATTAGCGAGCATTTCTAGAAGAGGGGTATTTTGCCGGCTTGTAGATCAACACTGAGTGGACCAAGAGGGTTATTCAATACATCAATTTGCTGCTAAAGACTTGAATATTCAAAAATTCAACAAAAAATGGTTCAATGCTGGGATGCTTTAAGATGTGATGTACTTCAAAATTTGAAATGGCTTCAGCCAACAGAGATTAGGCGAGCAGATATCGATGAGATTCTTTGCATTGCCTGCAGGTATTTTTCTATAGTCAAAAACCAGTATGTGATTGCTCATGTTTAAATTATTGCCCAATTCAGAACAATTTTGTTTGCAGAGTAAAAAGTTTGTGTAAAACATAATTTGCGTTAATAATGCGGTGTTCTTCTGTAGTCCAGGTTTATGTTACATTTAACTATTTTTTTGCTTTTTAACCACTATAACTGCTAATTACACAAATAGGTACTAACAATTTAACACAACTTTTTATAACATGGTGAGCCTGTGTTTGCTTTTCTTCCTACATTTTGGTTAAGAAAAAAAGGTGACTGAATCTATTTAGCTTTAATAGCACTTCTCGTCTTACCGTTCTTTTCCACACCAGTTCCTTTTGTCAGTTCACTTCTGTCTTGGATTTTTCGACAAATAACTAAACTTTCTTGGTCACTTACATTTGAAAAATTGTAAAAACTAAATGTCTTGAAATTTTTCAGATGGGGAAAAACAATTTGGAGTTTGATCCTTCTGGTTTCTTAAAGGGTGTCATTCACACCTTTCTGAATTGAAAAAATAACTACATAGCTGTGTTCAGCATACTCTCTTTGACTATGCTACCAATTTTTAAAGTTGTAAACCTACTGGAGCCTTCACAATAGGCTGGCAAGTAACATCATCTCTAGCTGCCACTTGAAAAACAATCTTTGCAAACCCTATGAAACGTGACGTCACGCCGCTGGAGTGCATTTGTTATTGTCACGTGAGCGCGCTATATGTTTAATGTAATGGCGTAAAACACTCACTAATAGGCGCCAGTTTAAAAGAGATTATAGCCAGTTTTAAAAACTTAATTGATCAAATCATCTCATGGGGCTTGTTCTTCAACACCCACAATTTGACGCTATTATGTTGAATTGATGTGTAATCCGCCTGAATTGGCACAATTTAGCTAATTAGTGGCAGTATTAACGGCACTGAGTGGCGGGTCATTTGGTGTGAAGGTCATTTTGTTATGTCCTTGACTTGATCACTAGCAACAGTATCTATCAATTATTGTTGTTGGTTCTTATCTCGTTATCATGAACAAAGAACAACAATGATGATGATGGTTCATATAATCATCATCATTGGAAAGAACTTTTATTTATTGATAAAATACAATAATGTTAAATATTTATAATAATAATAATATTAATTAATTATTTCAATCAATTCATTGGCTGCTCATTCTTGAATGGAGTCAGTGTGTGTATGTAATTGACTTACACGTTACAAATAAGAGATACTTGTCTAGAATGTTGATCAACAGAGATGATATGATTAAAGAGAGTGAAGGTTTGTAAAGTTTACTACAAGGCTTGTGTTATAGTGGCAGGCGAGTAAATTAGTTGATTTGCTGTTGCGGCAGTTGATATTAGCGCACTCGCTAGGCTAGTTGTAAAGCATTCACTGAGCAAGCACGGGTAGCCAAGCATGCCGCGCTAGTAATCACATACTTGGGCAATAAGCTATGGACTTTGGCACCAAGGTTATTGATCGGACCCCCAAATGGTTTGTTGGTCTATTGGCTAACCAAAAGTAATTAATTACGACTCGCTATAAAAACAATTGCACACCAGCGATGTGACGTCACGTTTCATAGGGTTTGCAAAAGATTGTTTTTCAAGTGGTAGCTAGAAATGATGTTACTTGCCAGCCTATTGTGAAGGCTCCAGTAGGTTTACAACTTTAAAAATTGGTAGCATAGTCAAAGAGAGTATGCTGAACACAGTTATGTAGTTATTTTTTCAATTCAGAAAGGTGTAAATGACACCCTTAAACAATCACTTCTCATTAAAAAAGTAGTATTATGCAGAGCTGCTTTTCTCATCATCATTTTAGCACTTTTCTATCAATGTGTTGAAGTTGTTTCTTTTCAATTAGAAACATCCAAATGAGAAATCTAATAATAAAAAAGTCGAAGTATTCAGCTTTTAAGCAGCTGTATGTAGCTAACTCACTATGCCATACACAGTTGGCAACTGTTAGTGCTTTTTCATATCATGGTGTGAGAATATCAGATCGTACACCAGTCTGCAGCTGTTTCACCTATGGTGTTTTTTTCAGATACCGCCAAGTACATAAGTGGTCAGACGAGGAGCTCGACAACATGAGAGAACAGCTGATCATGCTTTCAAGAGATCCCTGTTTTGAGACAATTTTAAAAGATATTGGCAAAGCTGTTGAGCCCTTCAATTTTTGGAAAGTGGTTGGAGCTATTGAAAAGGATGAAGGAAAATGATATGGTTTGGTGCATGATCTTGCAAAATTGCTTTTGGCAATACCACAGTCGAATGCAAGCTCTGAGCAAGTGTTCAGTATGGTTCATAAAACCTTACATCCACTTGTTCTCGCCTAGATAAAGACGCCACTTTAAATAACATAATGGTTGTTAAAACTGAGGGTGTACCGCTTGGTTTCACTCCTGATGAATAATTGCTCAAATCCGCCTGGAAGGCGACCAGAGTCCTGGAAACAAACAAATGTTAAATGTATTAGTAGTGGCTAATACCTGCAAAGAGGAGTTGGTTTTTTTTACAGAAATAAAGCTCATACAACCAAGCAAATTAACCTACACTACCATCCTACCTGTTCATAAGTTTTGCAAAGCTATAAACTAGTTAATTTGGTAATTTTTATATTTATTCAACTCTCTCTTATTATAGCGTTGTAGTTTTTTGTAGTAACCACCTTGCAGTTTGCTATTGCTGTTAGCGAATGTTACCCCATTCATCAAATTTCGCACGCAAAGTTTGCCCCAAATCAAATTCTCACTCTGTTCCCCATTCCAGGGTTGGCAAGTCTGGGGATGGACAACAATTTGATCTAAGAGCTGATGCTCTATCTATGTGAGAAAAAAAATTGTCCTTTTAATAATATTACACTTGTGCTAGCATAATTATTATAATAATTTATTACTACTACTAATCATTTAAAATTATTATTTATTTATTATTATTATTATTACCAACAACAACACCAATCATCATAATTACTAATCATCATTTGTTGTTTGTATTATTATCATTCATTGGCAGACGACTACTACTACTTTCTTTCTACCACTCATCACATCATCAGTCAGTAGTAGTTAGAGACATCATTAGTTTAGCAGTAGTAGTAGCAGTAGCAGGCAGGTAGTAGTACTACTAGTAGTAATATTATTATAATTATAATAAATAATAAATAAGATCAAGAACTTGAAGTAGTAGTAGTCATAATAATAATAAGATAACAGTGAGTAGTACTGACCAGCTTCTCTTTGGCGAATTTTGGATAAAAACATTCCTAATAAGTGACATCACTTTGTAGAGAACCCTTATAACAGTGAAGACACGGCACAATACTCTTTTTACGTCATAAAACTTCTATATAGTGTGAAATGACAGTAAAAATAATATATTATAAGTTATTGATAGGAACCTCCTTATAAATGCGTGCAAAATTCCCGCCATGTAACTCAACATAGCTTGAGTTAATTACGTAACTAAGAACATCTCTATGTATGTAACACTAAAGCAGAAGAACAGTAGCTTTATGGAAATATTGCTCACAGTATTATAAATTTACAGCTAAAAACATTCAGTGACGGAGTTATCTCCACTAAAACTGTCGGAGAGCGACTGATCAAACCGAAATAAATATTCGCTTCACGTTAGTTACTTCTGATCCGCAAAACTACCTTGACAAGGTAGGCACGTTAATGTGCGGGAGCCAAACCCAATCATTGCGGAAACCAGTGAACTGAAAATGGATGATCACTGTATCTAGGTATTTGCATTGCTGGATATAATAATAAGCCATTGCAATGGCGTCTGTCTCTGCAGAAATATCCATGCGGAATCCACAAGATCAATATGAGCTAATTCAGCGAGTTGGAAGTGGTACCTATGGCGATGTATACAAAGTAGGTTATTGCTAAATATTATTATCGTCATCGATCCTCATTTGATTATTAATTATTATAAATAATTATTATTATTAATTAATTGTTGTTGTTTGTTGTTATTATTATTTTAATTTATTAACTATTATTATTGATGATTATAATATTTATTTATTATTATTATTATTAAATAATCCGATTGAGGAATAGATCATTATTAATTGTTGAATCATAATTTTTATTATTGATTATTATTATTATAATCATCATAATAAATAATATATTATTATTATATTAAATATTTTATATTAAATTAATTATTATTATAATCGTAGATCGATGCTAATAATAATAATAGTAGTAGTAGGTAGTAGCAATGGTAAGCACATAGAGTGGTGTTGCTATTATTTATTGTTTGTTGTTAGAACTTAGTAGTGATAATCACTCACAGGCCTACTGCAGAAAATTTGGTGGAATTTGAACCATTTTTTTCGGAATTTCATATTGTGTTTTGTTGTTGGTGTGTTGAAGGTAAGTCATGATTTCACACACCTGTCGTCACGTGCTGGTCTGCTGACTCAAAAATAATTTGGGTTAGCACCCCATCAAGAAATCACCAAAAAGTATACCCCTTGGGCTGTCGATCCTGACCTTTTTTATTCCAATCTGACCACTACCTGAGAAGCAGCAACCGCGTGTTTCCAAAGTTGCTTGCAAAATGGCCTGTCACGCAAAATTTCTTCACATCACCCGAGTCTCCTAAAATAACGAATCGTAACCCACGGGGGTGGCGGAAAGTCCTCATCTCAACTTTGAAACTACGGGCTCGCGTATTAACCCGTATTAATATTGTGAGGATCCACGACACATTACTGCCGAAAAAAAATATAGACGATGCGCCCGGTAATAATTAATCATTTTACCACCTCCCAACTGTTCGACGAGAGCGCTCGGTCTGTACAACCAGTACGTAAAGGCTGTATCGTTTACTTTTTTGGCAAATTCTTGAAGCCCCTCTTGTGTATTCTCACAAAAATTCCCGCGGGCTTTTACGAGTTACCAATAATGTTAAAGCTGAGATGAGTGCCCGTGCCCCCCTCGTAAACTAGGACTTGCCAGTTTAGGAGACTCGGGTGATGTGAAGAAATTTTGCGTGACAGGCCATTTGCAAGCAAAACTTTGGAAACACGGAGTTGCTGCTTCTCAGGTAGTGGTCAGATTGGAATAAAAAAGGTCAGTATCGACAGCCCAGAGGGTATGCTTTTTGGTGATTTCTTGGTGGGGTGCTGCCCAAATTATTTTTGAGTCAGCAGGCCAGCATGTGAAGACAGGTGTGTGAAAACATGACTTACCTTCAACACACCAACAACAAAACACAACATAAAATTCCGAAAAATGGTCCAAATTCCACCAAATTTTCTGCAGTAGGCCTGTGGTGACAATTAATAATAATAATGATGATGATAATAGTAATTGTAATAGTAGTAATAAATAATAATAATGGTTTATTATTATTATTTTTGTTGTTTTGTTGTAATCATTTATAATAATGATTGAAGACATCACCAGAGTTGGGCATGAATGAATAACTTTTTAACATTGATGATGTAACCACTTTGGATCGATTTAGCTAGTTTTCACGCTGTCAATAAAACTCAAAGTGATAAGTGGACACGCAAAGAATGTTGTTGAGTAATTAAAATCATCCATTCTTCTCAAAAAACTTTGTACAGATGTGCAAAGATTATTTCAATCATTACACTGCATGTAATGTCATAGCTGTTGACATCACATCACAAGTGTATCGCTTTTGTCGTTTTTTATAATTATGTTGCGTTCAATGTAGATAGCCTCTAACTTGCTGGCAGCATTAGCAAGGAAGTAACTTATTTTAAAAACTTCAGCTAGCTCTAAAAACAATTAGAAAAGCTTATATTATATTTAGTAACAATCGTAAATCATGTTACAGCTCACAAACCTGTTTTTAGGTTTTGACAGTGCATATTGTTCAAGCACTTGCTGTATGCTTAGCTATTCAAATACTATCAAGCGTTTTACTGATCCAACTAAAATGTATTTTCAACACGCATATTACATAACAAAAGATGACCAAATCGGAGGTAACTTCACACACTATACAAATCACTCATAAACAATGGATTTTATCAGCTTGTGAAATGCACTCAAGCGTTATACTGATTGAGATGAAATATTTTAGTTATACCCCGACAACATAACTTTTTCATTCTAACAAAAAATCATTGAAAAATCCGAGACTATCAAACTAATTCTGGATAGAGGATTTAATGATGATAACAGTACTATTGTATCAATATCACCCATTGTTATATAACTACTACTATGACATTCAGAGGTATTATTAATAAATGATAATGTGTACCTACTCAAGAAGTATCTTATATTTATTGTTATTTATTGATATCTTTATTTTAATTGTTTTTTGTACAAAAATATCGGCATGAGTGAAGACTTTTTTCAAATAATAAATAACACAAAGATTGGACTTCAAGTTCGTTTTTATATTAAGTCAGGCTTGAAAACGATCTTCACATTACGCCGCCGGCGCTTTTTTTAAAATTAAACCGGAAACACAGAAGTTCAACTATATCTTCTCTCAAAGCTATAAGATTTTAAAGTTTCTAAAATAGATCTCAGGGAACAAAGTTCAGACTCTCATTTCAATGTGGATATCAGCAATAACTCTTTTGAGAACATGAAAGAAAGGTTATGTTCAATATGTTACAAGTGACTTTTATTGGCCATTCAGCGGCTAGTATATCGAATATATCGTCGAGTCAGCTCGTTTTCACACGATGTTTTTTCCATTGGCAATAGATATAGGGGATAAAAACATTCATGGTTTTTGGTGTTAAAATGCGTTCTTTGGTTGGCATAATGGGGCAAAAGCATCTGTAGTTTTCAAATATGACCACAATTTGTTTTTTAAACAACCGTTTTGTACAACCTTTAACTGGTACCCTTTATGTTGTTTTTGTTACACTAGCCCCAGACCACTACTCTCGTTCTGCAAAGTTTTGCCTGTGACTAGTTTGCTCCCAATCAGACCCTACAGTTTATTGCATCCTAAGCACTACAGCACTAAATAATAAACATCACTGTGTCATCTAGTAGTAGTCAAAATGAGTCTCTTACTGCTCCCTTTGTTTGCTTGTTTGTTTGGTTTATTTCATCAACAAAAAATATAACAGAAGGCTAAAAGAAAAAAGCTGATGTAGTTGGTCTGCGCAATAGCATTGCTAATCAGTGGTGCAAGGGCCGTGTAGCTGACAGCAGGCCACGGAGCCCAAATCCGCTAACCCTAGAGGCGAGCCTTCAGGTCCCACCTGAAGCTGGCCTTGCTTCTAACCTCACGTGTTGAGACTGGTAGGTCATTCCATAGCGCCGAACATTGATACAACACACTGCGATGACCCGCAGTTGATGTAGAAGAAGGAAGATTTCGATGATGGGTTGAACAGCGAGTAGGATAATTGTGAATAGGATGTGATTTACTATAGAAAAGAGTATGAGAATGTAAAAGAATCTTGAACTGATATAATAGGTCAACATCTAAAACTGCTCATTTTTTTAACAGAGGAACAGAGCGTGTAAGATGTGGTTTACAAGGAATAACACGAACTATTTTTTTTTGAAATTTCTTTAAAATGTTGATATAAATATTTGGAGCATTGCCCCATGACTCTATGCAATAACACAATTTTGAGTGTATCAGTGAGTTGTAAATCAAAATCTTTCTTTTATTACTGTCATTAGAAACTTACAGAAATAAAAACGCGGCAAATGTAATAAATTATTAGTGCGCCAGCATACATTGAGATGCAGATTGCAAAAGATGTTGGAAGTGGTGAAAAATTCTGTCCTGGTCGGTTTACTTTTGTTTTTAAAATTGGCTCGAATGAATGTAGTTTCAGAGAACTCGCATAATAATGGAAACAACACCACTCTTTTTCGCCAACACTCAGCAAATGATGTTGTTAACACTGTAGGTCTTAAGTATTGTTGATCCATCTGTATGACTAATTTAGCTGCAGAATTATAGTTTGTGTAGTTATTGTTTGAGTAAAATAGTGATTAATTCCTATTGATGCACTACGTTGCTATCGATGATCAAAACTTGGAGCTATTTTAGTCTGATTATTTTCAATATGTAATAAAAATTGTAGTTTTTTTATAGAAATTTGTTTCCCTTAATCAAATGGTTCTTTCGGCGAAATTAACGCATATGTATGTGCTATAAATTTGCAGATATAGTTGATAGTTTATGAAACTACAGTTTATTTTAGTTTTAATATATTCAGATTAGAGTCATTAGTGGCCTACTTTAGCTCATAATCTATGGCTTCTCAACACTATAAGATATGCATCAGGTTGTTGAGCAATGCTAATGATAAAATGGGTTGAATCTGGTTGTTAAATTGATGGTTAACAATCGGTTTTGGAGTATTTCTATGATGGTCTGAAATGGTTTCCGGCGGCTTGAAATTTTAGAATGCTTATTTAAAACTTTAGCTTTGGTCTAGCAAAACATTTTTCTTTAGTTCAACTCATTTTTGAGTTTATTACTATAGCCAATGAAATGTCACCTTAAATTCATTGCGTCCACCAGTTAACACTGCATTTATTTTAAGTTATTGTGTGTGCAAATATTGCTGCTGTTGTATTATGTGTGTATGTTGGAATAAACAGTGTTTTTTTTAACCCAAGCGATTTTTTCTTGTTTTGAATGAACTCGAAGTGGTAATAGATTAGTTTAAATAATTGTGTTTAAATAGCAAATAGTTTGAATTAGTTGTTTAATTGTTCGTTTCATTTGTTAAATGCCTGCGCAGCTCTTATCAAATATCAAAATTCTGTCGAAGTTTTGTGATTGCCAGAGTCGGTGTAGAAAATATACAAGGTGGCTTGCCAATTGAATTCCAAGTCATGCTCTTTCCATTTGGTTTTCAATTTGTTTATATCAAATATATATGGCCGTAAAATCTACAAATTCCTGATAAATACCCGACTGCCGATTATGTTTACAAGTTGGGTATCCGATCTCATCTTACATCCCGAAGGCAGTCGCAGTGTCTCTAATGTCCAGTCTAGTATGTAGTTGATATCATTCACGCGTCTTTCAGTATGAATAATGTTCTATTGAAAGGAGTCGATGAAAATCTTGGGCGCGGTCAAAGTTTGTCAATGATATTCAAGTTTATTTTTAATAAGCGGTAAAGGCGATAACAGCTAGGTAGGAAGCATTGTAGAGCGTAGAGTGCATTATATATTCTAATGTTCATCCTCATGAATTATTCTTAAAGTTAATGGGAATGGGTTTTCCTAGTCCCTCATTGTGTGAGCATATCTACATCAATTATAGTAAACAATACAGCAGCTTTTATCTGATACAACGTACTCAAACTCACGACTCTGTTGTGACGATAAAATGATGCAATGTTATAACTGCTAGGCCCTGTAACAAGAAAACAACGCATTGTTTGAAATTATAAACTGTTCTTATGATATCTTGTATCTAAAATTTGTTAGTTATTGTTTTCTATGTTTCCATTGTTACATGACTCCCCCTCGGTAAAGTGCTCACAATAGATGTAGCAAATGCTCAGTTTGCAGCAATGCAGTGGTTGTGCTGCTGATACGTGTTGTGCTGTTATGTAATACCCCACCCTCTCTTTAGTCCATGGCTATACAAAGCAATACTACAATTAACTGCTACAAACACTGTTAGTTCTTCTCTGCCGCATCTTTTCTCACGAGAGCTCGGCTTGATTGCTTATTTTTTTCACCAAAAACGTAAAATATTATTATAGCCGCTTTTAAAAAACCCTATCACTCTACTTATTGCTCATTTTTTTGACTATTTTATAATTGTTTTTGTCAGCAAGTGTTTTATTTTTTTATGATAGTTCACGATGTCATAAATAAGCCTAACAAGTTGTGGTTTGTAATATCATACAGGCCTTCCTAGGTGTGTGCAAGTGGGCTTGGGTTGGTATAACAGGTGTGTGCAGGTGGGCTAGGGTTGGTATAACAGGTGTGTGCAGGTGGGCTAGGGTTGGTATAACAGGTGTGTGCAGGTGGGCTAGGGTTGGTATAACAGGTGTGTGCAGGTGGGCTAGGGTTGGTATAACAGGTGTGTGCAGGTGGGCTAGGGTTGGTATAACGTGTAAGAAACTAGTCTAAAATACTAGTGATGGCCCTCTGTGTTCTCAGAGTTGATAATCAAATCAACTAATCAAATTAGGGCACTCAAATTGATTGTTTTTTGTTTTTGTGTTCTGTATTTGCTGCCCCAGTTGTTTATCATAACCAGATTTTGCTTTATAAAAGACGAAAAATCATTTGGTGCATTCTAGCTTGGATTGTGCTGTGGAATTTTAATGTATCAGTCAGTAGGTAATGTTTTGACTATTAGTGATTAGCAACCAAGTTGTATGTTGATATTTGAAGGGATTACAAGTAGTTATAGTGATAGTTAACAATGATAAATGTGCGTTTGAAATCATTTATACTTACTAGTATTGTTAGTTTTGTGTATTCATCCATTTACTGCAATTCGTTTTATCTAATCAATGTTTAAATTTCAAAGTTACTCTACTGGGGTGTGTGACATATAAATGTTTGTGGTGTCTCTGTCAGAGTAGAATTAAGTTAACTTAATTATTGCTGTAGGCTAGAGACAGACAAACTGGAGAACAGGCTGGAGTGAAAATAGTCAAGTTGGAGCCCGGTGAGTCAATTAGTGTGTTCAGAGTAAGGTCATGGTAAGGTCACAGTAAGGTCATGACGATTTGTCAATTCTGTTGATATTCTGTGATTGGTTTATTGTTGTAGCTACCTTTCATCTATCAAATTATAAAGTTGTAATATTCTAGAAATTGCCACACTTGAATCATGTGCAGATTTTACAATGGTGATTGCAGTTGCCATTATTATTACAGAGCTATGAAGTACACGCGTGGCTTTAATTTAGTATTATTATCCAAATAAAATGGTAATAGCTTTTTATTTGGTTTGTAAAATTCAACACTGCACTAAAATGATAGATTGTTTGTATATTCAGTAAATTTACATTATCACAGCTTTGAAATATCAGTATTGAAGAAAGCAGTTTTTATAGGAATTTTATATATTATGTAGTCCAGAGTTGTCTTATCTCTCACAGATAGCTCTGATGCAAACTTTAAGTCAGGTTTATTACGCCCACAGAGACTCTCTCCTCCCAGATCACCTTTTACTCACCAAGTTTGTGTAAAACCGCCCAAAATATTTTTTATTTAAAAATATTTGGCTGATTTGAAATAAATGTTTTTTGTCGAATGTTTGTCGAATCGACTAAGTGTAACTTTAATTAAAAGATGAAATGTTAATACTGAAATATGTTTTCATTCTTCTTTCATGTGGTGATTATGTGGAGATAATTTCACATAGTTGATTCTTGTATCAGAAATAACTAGTCTTGAAAATTGCTATCATTACATCTGCTAATGCCGTGGTATGACAATACAAGTTCTTGCAGATATATTGATGAAATAAGTATCATAAATTATTGAACCTTGATTAAAATCCAATTCTACTATCGTCAGGTTTTATTTTCAATAGAGAATGTAATCATTGATAAATTTATTTAGTGATAAAAGAATTTCCTATTGGTCAAGCTTATGTGTCGAATGTTATGATTGGTCAAGCTTATGTGTCGAATGTTATCATTGGTCCAGCTTATGTGTACGGTGTTGTGATTAGTCAGGCTTATGTGTCGAATGTTATGATTGGTCAAGCTTATGTGTCGACTGTTATGATTGGTCAATTTTATGTTTTGTGTGTTATGATTGGCCTAGCTGATGTATTGGATGTTATGATTGACTCATGATGTTGTAGGTGATGACTTTGCCATAATACAACAAGAGATTATAATGATGAAGGACTGCAAACACAAGAACATTGTACAGTACCTAGGCAGCTACCTGAGGAAAGACCGTCTCTGGATCTGCATGGAGTTTTGTGGGGGAGGTTCACTTCAAGATATATATCACGGTAGGTTTGTGGATGTAGTTCACTGCAGTATGTCTGTGGACATAGTTCACTGCGGTAGGTCTGTGGACATGGTTCACTGCGGTATTTTGTGGACATAGTTCACTGCGGTAGGTCTGTGGACATGGTTCACTGCGGTAGGTTTGTGGACATGGTTCACTGCGGTAGGTCTGTGGACATGGTTCACTGCGGTAGGTCTGTGGACATAGTTCGTTGCGGTAGGTTTGTGGACATGGTTCACTGCGGTAGGTTTGTGGACATAGTTCACTGCGGTAGGTTTGTGGACATAGTTCACTGCGGTAGGTTTGTGGACATAGTTCACTGCGGTATGTCTGTGGACATGGTTCACTGCGGTAGGTTTGTGGACATGGTGCACTGCGGTAGGTTTGTGGACATGGTTCACTGCGGTAGGTTTGTGGACATAGTTCACTGCGGTAGGTTTGTGGACATAGTTCACTGCGGTAGGTTTGTGGACATGGTTCACTGCGGTAGGTTTGTGGACATAGTTCACTGCGGTAGGTTTGTGGACATAGTTCACTGCGGTAGGTTTGTGGACATAGTTCACTGCGGTAGGTCTGTGGACATAGTTCACTGCGGTAGGTTGCTGAGATGTATGTAAACTCACTGTTGCAGTAACTGGAGCGCTTACAGAACAACAGATTGCATTTGTGTCGAGGGAAACTCTCCGAGGGCTTGCCTATCTACACAATATGGGTAAAATGCACCGAGATATAAAGGTATGCATCACTTTTTCTTATCTCCAGCACCAGAGAGAGATAGGCTTTGTTTGATACGACATATCGTTGTTCACTATCACTGTTGGTGTCTAATGACTCATTGACATTTCAATGTATCTCTTATCTATCCATACATACCTGTCTAGGTAGCATACATACCTGTCTAGGTAGCATACCTATGTCCGTGCCTGCATTGTTTATAGGGGGCCAATATACTTTTAACCGATGATGGAGAGGTCAAACTCGCTGACTTTGGTGTGTCAGCACAAATTACACAGACTATGTGTAAGAGAAAATCATTTATTGGTACCCCCTACTGGTAAGTTGCTTATACACCCCTTGGTGTCTGGTAGTTTATTCACCCCTTGCTGTCTGGTAGTTTATCCACCCCTTGGTGTCTGGTAGTTTATCCACCCCTTGCTGTCTGGTAGTTTATCCACCCCTTGCTGTCTGGTAGTTTATCCACCCCTTGGTGTCTGGTAGTTTATCCACCCCTTGCTGTCTGGTAGTTTATCCACCCCTTGGTGTCTGGTAGTTTATCCACCCCTTGCTGTCTGGTAGTTTATCCACCCCTTGCTGTCTGGCCGTTTATTTATCCCATCGTTGTTTGTTTATCCACATGTGAAAGCTGTATTTCCACACCGGTTAGGAAGTTTTCTAACACGCAGTTATCAATGCTTTGTGATGATCATGAGATGATGGGCGTTGTATAAACAATCATGGAAAAGTATTTCCAGAGAAGTTTTTGTACGAAAACAAAAAATTCTTTGATCTGGCATTGAACAACAATTTTCTTTAAAATATGAATTTGTAAATTTGGAAACGGTTTATAGTAATAAATAAACAAACAAATATATAAACAATAACAGTTTACTTCGTTATGAAGCGTTTGCTGCTTTGGGATTATCATTGGATATCGGTACTGTGAGCCTCACTGTAACTGGTCGATGTTAGAGACATCAAACCAAGTCTATTTGCTTCACTGAATCCACGTTTTCTTGTAAGCAACAGTATAGGCTGAGGCATAGCTGTGAGGTTGGAGGCAATTTGTGATAATAATAGTAATAATAATAATAAAGGTGTAAATTGCGTACTTCACGGCTTTAAACGCCACTCGAAGCTTCCTGTCTATCGGGTAGTGACTGATATTTCTATTGGTGGGCTATTTGACATTCCGCTCAAGTTTCATTTCCAGTTGAGATCTCGAATTGGTGTTTGTCTGCCAGTGCAGTGTGTGTTGTACGCATGCGGTGGTACTAGTAGTCTCCAGTGTGTTGTATGCATGCGGTGGTACTAGTAGTCTCCAGTGTGTTGTATGCATGCGGTGCTACTAGTAGTCTCCAGTGTGTTGTACGCATGCGGTGGTACTAGTAGTCTCCAGTGTGTTGTACGCATGCGGTGGTACTAGTAGTCTCCAGTGTGTTGTATGCATGCGGTGCTACTAGTAGTCTCCAGTGCGTGTATCTGTTGTGCTTGTGCACAGGATGGCACCAGAAGTGGCCGCTGTAGAGAGAAAGGGAGGCTATGACTTCAAATGTGATATCTGGGCTGTTGGAATTACTGCTATAGAATTTGCCGAGTTGCAGCCTCCCATGTTTGACCTTCACCCCATGAGGTAAGTGTTACCGTTTCACCTAAATGGTGGCTTGTTAACGCATTGCGCACTCACGTTGAGCTTTGAGTTTTGTATGTATTTCCAGAGCTCTATTCATCATGTCTAAGTCTGGCTTTAAACCCCCAGCCTTGAAAGATCGTAGGAAATGGTCAGAAAATTTTCAAAACTTTGTCAAAGTAGCTTTGATAAAACAGCCGAAGAAGAGACCCAGCGCAGACAAACTTCTAGAGGTAAGCTCTTTAGCTCAGGAGGTAGATGAGTGAGTTATCTTTGGTATTAGATGTTATAATGACAGTAGCTTGTGTTCCCTGTTTTCAGCACCCTTTCATGCAGGGTAGCCTGAGTGTGCGATACACAAAGGAATTGTTGGATAAGATGAGCTCACCTAACCTACAAACAGAGGAACCAGAAGACGATGAACCAGAGGTAGGATCTAAGGCTATTTTACATTTCCTATGCTCGTAGAGTTGTGTCCCCTGAATTGTAGTTAGTTTCTCGCACACGTGCTTACTCTTGTATGCATTTGCACTCACAGAACTGGTCTCTAGGCCCCTACACTGCACATGATAATCTCAACAAAGCTAAGGTAACCCGTGTGACCGCTGCCGACAGTGTGACATCTGATTAGTCGCCTTGTGATTGCGAGTAGCTGACAGCCTTCAGTGGCATCGAGCAGATGAGTTGCTTTGGTTTCGTGTTGCATAAAATCTGCCTTGTGACTCTTCTCGGCCCAGCGGTGGCTCATTTTATAGAGGTTATTGTTACCTCTTGTCTGTGTGGAAGTTTGAAACGCATGCCAAGGTCGCTGACCCAGCTACTACTTCCTCTCGCAGCAGATGTGTTCTGTGCTTGGCTAGTTATTTCCTGTATTTTTCTTCTCTCGATTAAAGTAGGTTACGTCTCATTGCTTTCGCACTCTGAAGTTTTAGCACTACTCACCCTATATTCTTCCGTATTCAGTGAGTTCTCAGCATCTCCCACAATGCACTAATAATTTTGGTTGTTATTCCTAGCGTTGTTATAGCAACAGCGAGACTCTGGAGTGTCGGATGCCTATAAAGAGGGTATAGAACAGATTGTGTGGTAGTTGCATGCTCTTGGCTGCTAACAATCACCTCACTCTTAGAGTTGTCTTTCCTTCACTGCATACCTCGCTGGCAGGATGCGCTGTGTAGTTGTCCCTCTGTCTTTGCCACTGATGTCATTGTGATTGCAACTGGGGGCATATGTCGGGTGGGGGATCTACCGCCCTCACCTTTGACTACCTTTCACCTAGTGCCCCAGTTAGACGATGTTGATTGCAGTTTAGCTAGTAGTTTTAGCTTAGCATGTTGTGGCCAGTGTGCTTTAACTACACAGAGTGGGGACTTTCAATATGAGTGAAGAATGTATGAAAAGTGCCCATCTTGGTGCCAAGAGAACCGGAAACCGCCGCCCCTTCTTTTATATAATTTTCAATTTCTCAAAATTGTTTGACTTATTATGCTGGCATTTATTTTAATGTGGTACAGACAAACCGTTCAGACTTAAGTTTTCAGGCCACTTAAAAGCTGTAATATCAATTTGCTGTGCCTAGTAGTGGGCTAGTAATCTGATTAGGGCTATTAGGGCTTATTGTCATATTGGACCAATGCGGATAATAATTTTTTTGTTAAAAAGTTTTGTGAATTATGCTATTCAGTGCCCTCAATCAAGGTTCTTTAGATTAAACATTTCAGGATTGGCAAACTGTAAAAAAGATATTTCAGTTATGATATATATATCACAAAGGCTTGGTGGCACGAGCTAGTAACTAATAAAGTACGGAGACGGTCTACAGATCCCGGGCTTTTATTTGGTACCCTGAAAAAATTCATAGCTCAGCTATGTTGTGTGCAATCTCAGCTGGTTTACACTATGTCTAATACACTGGCTACATGGTGGTAAGAACCAAAATGGCGACTACACGCGCGAGGTCCCCTCTCTGTGTATTACAGCACTCTAATTGTGGCTGTTGTGATGTGCCTAGCTGCTACCGTTTAACCGCGTCCCTTCGTTCTCTACTCTCTACCAAACTGCCTGTCCTATGTTGTAGCCTCCCTCCCCCTCAGTGCCAAAGAGGATCCCTTCATCTCATCAAAAGGCTGGTAAAGAGCGCCCTCTGTCGGAGATTTACAGTAAGTGTATTTGAGCATGTTATTATAGAAATTGTCTTTTCTTAGTTGAAGGGACACAACTCCAAGCTACCCCTAGATACATACTATAGTATACTTGCAGGTAACAAACTACCCAATGGTAGGTAACTTCAGATTTAGAGTCTCTTTCTTTTCTGTTTACTGTTTGAGATTTGCTTGTTACCCTCTTTGTATCACCTTTCAATGGTTTGATGGATGGTTAGAGCTCAACGTAGCAACTCTTGGCTAGTCAATTCAGCTGTTTGTTACATAACCAGTCTGTATCCTTTGGCCTGGCACTGCACTGGCACGTGATTCTTAGTTTTTATTAGCACTATGGTGACTGCGATCTTGAAATCTACAATCTTTTGTTTGTGTGTTCTGCACGATATGGGAGTGGCAGATGGGGCGTGTAAAAGAATGTCTATAACATATTTGTTGGCAGTTCCAGTTTATTCTCTACCCTCCCCTTTAGTTATGTCATAGCCTGTTGCCTTCCTAACCTCATGTTATTAGGGAAGGCTGTGACAGCGCCCCTCTACCAACATTTTATTTCTCATCTGTCCAGATTGTATTCTATGCCTGCTTCACCTTTTTTTAGTGGGTAAGGTACAGTTTGACACGCCAGTACAACAGTTTAATGATGTGCCACCAGGAAACGTATCAGCCTGGGACGACCATGACGACAAGGTAAATAATAATAACAATATTCCCGGCCAAACCTCCATAACAGTTGCCCTGGCGACTAGACATGTATAGTTTGTTGTTTTGTTGTGTCATAGGAAAGTTCGCGAGCTCACGTCTCGGGAGAATACAATCGAGACCTGGATGTCACCTCTCCTTTTCCTACAGATCTGTTAGCATCTGTTGATGATGAACTGAAGAGAAGGTATTGTGGCTACCGTGTGCTGGCTAGCCCTAGTTCCTTACTTCTGTTGTGATGGGGCATTCTTACCATTGCATGTCACACCGCTTATTCACTGCACCGATGTATTGGCGCTATCTTTGGTCACTAAATGTTGTACTCTGACCTCTAGACCTCTAGAGCTGCGCTGTATCAAATAATTTACTGCAATCTTTGGTTTAGTCGAGTGCCACATATAATTTGTTTAGGTTTTGTTCTTCAAATGTGTTTTATGCCTGCAATTACTTTATGTGTATTTTGGTGTATTCCTTGATTAGGCTTGCTTGAACTCCTTATTTGGGTATATTTCTTAAATGGGCATATTATAAACACCTTATTTGGGTGTACTCCTTAAATGGGCGTGCTCTAAATTCCTTATTTGGGTTTATTCCTTATATGGGTGTGCGTTAGAATTCCTCATTAGGGTGTATTATTCATAAAGGTGTGTTGTAGTTCCTTATTTGTACAAGCCCTTATATGGCAATGCTATGAGTTCCTTAGTTGGGTGTATTCCTTATATGGGCATGCTCTAAACTCCTTATATGGGTATTCCTTATTTGTCCTCCTGTGTTTGGTGCTGTACCAAGTTAGTGATTGTTCCTTGAACGCTTTTAATCCTAGGGGTAGTGGCGTATTGCAACATTCAAGTGAGTCTACATCCGGGTCAGATAGCCTGTCTCCCCCTCTGCGTAGCCATGCGTTGCACATGGTAACTCAGGCAGCTGACCAAGTCAGTCTGTACGACAATGACAGCGACAGCTATCAAAGGTTATATGATAATGAAGATTGCCAGAGGTATCATTCCTCACTTGCTAGCTATCCCACCGCTTTCACCATTCACTTGTGTGCACTGCTCGGATTGGCTGCTCTGTGTGACATAATTTTGATTGTGGGTAATTCCTAACTAGTAGAGATGCAGGTTTTTGAATTTCGGCCACGCGAATGTGTGATGGAATGAGTTATTGTACACATTCTTTCAACTTTTGAAAATTAATTCTTGCTGCCCATTTGTTGATTTGACGGAAAAACATGGCCGCTTGTCTGCCACCTAGTCTGCGTTCGTGTGGCCAATAAGACAACAGCTTCCCCTGTCTCTAACCTTGGCAATGAATGTTTGGCAACACTGAATTAATTTGGTATATGATACTTGACGTGTCCACGATTGTCCGCACTTGTCCGCACTCTCACAATCAACATGTTTGTGCAATGCTAGTGTATGTGTAGTTGGGTACATGATCTGCTATGGTATGCAATTATCTTCTAATAAATTGGCTAACCTCAACCATTGCTAACTTGTTTTGGAAGAGAGGCAGCCACCCATCTAAGCTAACCTCCATTTAACTCTCACCTGGTGTCACCCTAGTAACACTTGACCCAAGTACTACTTACCTTCTCCAAACAGCTTTGACCTTGTTTTATCTAACTTCTTGTTTCATGACATGGCATCTGTTTCAGTATGAGCATCAGCATTGCATTATGAAAAGAATGCTTTACAGTCCATTAGATTTCCAATAAAAATATTTTGAGCTTCGATATTTACATGCGGATAAAGGAGAGGTAGCTGCTTGCTTCCTCTGTATACTCTACTCGCAGTAAATATTTGTGAAAATCATATGCAGGAGTTTTCCTCTCCTTTCCCATTACACAAAATAGCTTTTAGTACAGGGCTGTAAGTTTACCCACTCTTCAACAAAACAAATATATTCATGGGATGGATGGTGATTGAAAATATTAATTTAACTAAGAAATACAACATAAACTGATGTTATTGCGCTGTTTCGTGGGTCACAAATAAATAGAATTCTTTTGAAATTATTTTTTCTCATATTTTTAAACGAATGAAGAAGAATTATTTATTATTATTTCAAGCGGAAATGTATCAAATTATCCTGTCATGTTTACTTATTGTTATGGATCTTTGAACTCAGGATGACCTCCAGTCATTGATGTGGGCTAATCATAGCAACGATCTTATCATAAGTATTCATTCTGAAGTTGCTGACATTTTTTTTATTTTTTTATTGAAAGACCAGTTGAAAATGACAATGGCATATAATATTACACTAGTTACCAATTTTTAGCCGCCGCGAGATACCAAGAGTTAGTTTTTTATTATTTATTGCCAAAATTTGCGTGTAATTGAAAAGATATCATGATAATTATTGTTCTAGCGAAGTTGTATTTCCATGTGATATAGTTATATGGAGTGCATCATGTTTGTTTTTTATAGATTCAAGGATTTTAAATCTATTTAGCTCAATAATACAAAACTAAACCCGTCGTACAATAATGACTTTTTTTTGATTTTTTATAATGTTAGGTTAATGTTATGGCAGTTGTCTTTTTATGAAGGTCACAAAAATTGATTTGAATGAATGTTTTCTGCGAGTAGGGGGTCTGCCATGCTTGGGCTCCATTGCTGTTCTTATACGAAAGTATTGATGGTACTTTGTGTTGTGTGCTATTGTAGAGAGGGAACCTTAACTCAGCCTGTGGCCAGTAAACGGATGGCTCACCCACCGCCCCTCCCTCCCAGACAATCTCTGATGAGGCAAGGTGAGGAGGCTCCTGAGGAGGAGGAAGAAGATGAAGGGGTGCGTATGGCTCATTTGTTAGATAACTAGGGTTGTAGCTAGCTAGTAGATACCTAGGGGTGTAGCTAGCTAGTAGATACATAGGGGTGTAGCTAGCTGGTAGATACCTAGGGGTGTAGCTAGCTGGTAGATAGTAAGGGGTGTAGCTAGCTGGTAATAAGGGGTATAGCTAGCTGGTAGTAAGAGGTGTAGCTAGCAGATAGATGGTAAGGGGTGTAGCTAGCTAGTAGTAAGGGGTGTAGCTAGCTAGTAGATAACTAGGGGTGTAGGTAGCTAGTAGATAACTAGGGGTGTAGCTAGCTAGTAGATAACTAGGGGTGTAGGTAGCTAGTAGATAACTAGGGGTGTAGATAGCTAGTAGATAACTAGGGGTGTAGCTAGCTGGGGGTGTATATAGCTGCTAGTCATTTATAGCACTTGTATTGTAGGGGACCCTCAAGGCAGGCACTCAACCACCTACAACAGACAATGTGCCCCCAGAATTGCCTCCTAAACAAAACCCAAAACACAACGGAGCTGTTCCAGCTCCCCGAGTGAATGGTGTGGCTGGTGATGGCAAACCTGCCCCAGAGATTCCTCCCCGGCCATCTAGGTAGGTGGTCCATTGCCCTCCATGGCAGTCCGTCTACAACAGCCTTTCCCAAACCTGTTGTTGTGTGATAACAATCGACATTTCTATTTTAACTGAACGCGTTTCATTGCAGGTATATGAAAAAGGATCTTGACAAGAAGCCAAGTAAAGGGCTTCCTCCTACCCCTGAAGTGCCAGTGAGACTCTCAGGCTTTTATTTCTTAAATTGATGCCAGACGTCGTGCTGCCGGCAGCTACTCTCTCATGTGTACTTGTAGATGGGGGCGTGCTTCTCCAAGGTGTTCAATGGGTGTCCGTTACACATCAATGCGTCTGCTTCGTGGATAGAGAGTGACTCGAGAGATCAGATAATATTTATTGGTGCAGAGGAAGGCATATACGCCCTCAATCTCAATGAAATGCACGAAGGAATCCTCGAGCTGGTCAGTTCCTAGCTTGAGTATCTATTTTTTACTTTAGCTTCCAATACGGGCTGTGGTAGACACTCCCTCATTTTGACAGGTAGTTTTTCTTAGCAATAGATAGCTGGGTCTAGCTCTATATTCTGGTGGGTCTATGTTCCGGTGGGTCTATGTTCCGGTGATTTTGGCTCTATGTTTCAGTGAATTATTTTTCATAAAAAATGCTACTGTTGAGCACTATTAAAATTGGATGCTACCTTTTGCAATAAATTATTACTAAATTATTTTATAATGAAGTTTTGTTTTTTCATAGTTTTATTACTAATAAAAGTAGTTTACTACTTACTGCATAATCATAAAACTACTATCATTCAAGTTTTTCCAAACCAAGTACCAAATCAAATAATACAATCCATTTGAACTTCATTGTATTTAAATGTAAAATACGCTCCACACTAGTCTTCTTCTATGAAAAATAATTCACTGAAACATAGAGCCAAATCGCCGGAACATAGACCCACCGGAACATAGAGCGTTCGCGAGATAGCCTCTAGTCAACTTACGTTATATAATAAATAGATCTCACTTCCTGGCTAAGATATACAGACAAGCTATTAGTTTTGACTGAGTCAACGATCACTCCCCTTCTAAACAAAAATATCTACTAAAATTTGGATTTTCTTGCCCTCTTATCTCTCAGATTTTGGCAATAAAAAACTGCATTTCAAAATACCATCTGAAAGATATTAGAAGATATGCAATTATTTTAGTTGCAGGAGTGGGGCAGCACGCGTTTGTAAACTATCGTATGTATTAGTATACATATTACGAATATACTGTTCAGTGTTTGCATCGTTTAAACTTTGAATGTGGACTTCAAGATGGTATCACAACATTGGAAATTATTGGGATGATTATTGTTACTGTATTGAAATTCATAATTATTATTACACTTTATGGTTGCGTTTGATTCAATAATAATATAAAAACTAAACATTAAAACAGACAATTGTATTATTTTTATAAAAACATTCTAATATAATTGATCATATATATATGCAGTGAAACCAGAATAATTTAATGTTGAAAGGGCAAGAAAACTACATTGAATTGCCCAAACATACTTTAGGAGACAATAGATATGATAACAATAAATTATATTAACTAGTAAAGTAATAATATTATGAATAATATGAATACTTCCAGACATTTTTTTCGCTTGACTTGCAATGTGAATAAATTTCAGTGACAATGACAACTTTATTGTTATAATAATAATCACTAGTACTTCAATAATTAATATTATTTGGATGCTAATCATAATAATAAACGATAATAATAATAAAAAGTAAAAAACGTTTTTTTGTTTATTTCTTAAAATTATTATCAATTGGTGTAATGTTTTATCAATCAAAAAGTACCAACAATAATTTCTAATTTACATCAGCTGCTCTTTTGTTAGCAAGTTTAGATAGCGTTGTCTTGATAAAAATCATAGTTTCTTCTATTGATGGTTGATGGATAACCTTGGATGTTTGTTACGTTCCAAGATTCAATACATTTCAGTGATCAAAAACTCACATGTTGAAGTTAATTGCTCACGCATAGCTAGTACATTTCACAATTTTTGTCAGTTGCAAGAGGAGATAATTCTTTGATTGTATGATTTGAATAGCGTACGATTAACGATATATAAAATTTTTGCTATTTGTTGCAATAGAAGAACGTTGCTTGCAAACATCATGCTTTATCTAAAGGTTTTTCACGGAATCTGGTTTTTGAAAGTGAAAAACCAGCAAATTTTTCTGTCAACTTGAAGATGACGATATTGAAATATGTAAAGACATTTTCAGTGGCCGATGATTGGGACCTTCACTGTCACATTGAATAAACCAAGTTATTGATTTATATGAGGTCGATTTATGCAGGTTTCACTGTACTTACGTTATATATTGACCTGCTCCAGCAGTTGTCACTGTGACTGGTTATTGCTATCATTTACGAATTCATTGCTATTGCTAGTTAAATTATTATTGAGGCAAACTTTTTATTGACCTAAAAGTTTAAAAAAATTATTTCATTTTCTAGGAAATTTGGGTTTATTGACTTGAAGTATAAAATACACAGTTATACGTAATTAATCAACAAACGAATCAGTCCAAGTGAAGTTTGAGCAGTGACAGGCACATAGCTACATATTTGAAGCATCATAGCACACTCTAAGTAGTTTGTAAGGTTTTTAATCTTAAAAATTTGTCTTTGGCCAAAAGTTTTCTTTGCATGGAAAAGCTGATGTTGACTGGTTGGTTTGTGACCGGCTGTATAGTAATGGAAGTGTATTTGTCCTTGACACAGACATTGTTTTGACTAAGCCATGTTTTGCCGCCGCTTGGCAATATATTTTTCTATCCTAAATTTGTCTACACTGAAATCCAAGGCCTTAATGACAATGTATGTTGAGCTTCGGATAAATCTACTTTGGTAGATGGGTTGGATAGTATTATAGGCCTGTACAATGTTATTGTTTTAGCAGGTTGGAAGAAGCTGGGAAAAATGAGAAACGTAAACTTTAAAGTTTAGATGAACTTTAGATAACAAGTAAATGTCGAACCTAAAATGCAAAAATTGTCCCAAAATATAAAAACTGACAATTTATTGATCATATCACTTGGATACCAAGGCATCTGTGATGCTTTTACTTCATGATTAGGAGTTTTAAGGTGATTCAAGCCTCTAAAAAATGACTTTATTGACATAAGTTTGCCCTAATTATTATGTATTAGATATATTATAGAACAATGAATAATAAAATGAATAAATATTGATATTTTTGGTGTACAATAATGATGAATTACTCTCGCAACTAATATTATGATGATAACAAGTTAAAAACTTAATTAATGTTGGTATTTGTGTTATCAGGCTTGAAAATTTAATTTTTATATATGAACTCTGCAAAATTTTTATATTCCCCTCTCTAACATTGTTTCAAACCTCAAACAAAATTTTTTTGGTTACACGGGGCTGTTTGTGTGAGATCTTAGAGAGTTAAAGTTCAGATAATAGCCACCCCTGGTTATCTTATATAAAGTGCAGTATTGGAATTGTGTCTTACTAGCTGGGAGAACCAGTATATGTGGAAATCATGCACGAAATATATATATATATTACTTACAGTGTGAACTTTGTACCTTCACTACTAATGTATCTATGGTCTCTGAAAACACGATCAAAGCCTAAGAATATACATACTACATCAGTTTTAGTAAATGCAGGGGCACAACTCTAGAAATAACTAGCTAATAACATGAGGTAGAAAACTTGTCATAGAAACAACGGACAAACAACTCCTCGTTCTGTTTGCTATTACCACAAAACACTCTGCAAATTGGTATATAGATGGTCTACATGCTAGTTTTGTTTTGAAACTCAAATCAAAACAATCAATAACAAAATGGGTCCAGTCAAAGCAGTAATATCTCAACCACACTTGGTTTGATATTTCAGTTATTTGCCATCTTTTTCTGGTATGGCAGCAAATAGCTGACTGGGGTTTGAACCGGCAACCTTATCCCAACTGGACATGCTGAAAAACATGTTTCGCTAACCAACAGTACCTGTGTGGGACCAACGGTACCTGTGTGGGGGACCAACTGTACCTGCGTGGGGGACCAACTGTACCTGCGTGGGGGACCAACTGTACATTTAAAATATTTTTCCACAGTCAAGGAAACATACATGACTGACCTTTAAAAGTTGCCTAGCAACAGAAATAATTGAGCTAAAACACAGTTAAACATGTTTTCTGGTTTAAATGTACTGCTTAGTCAATCAAACTGGTCCTCATCTATAGACGTGGCTGTCTCACTTTCCAGTTGTTATGCTGCTGTATGGTACTTACAGGTGCATGCCAGGCGGTGCATATGGCTGCACGTGGTCAAGAATGTACTCATGTCAATTTCTGGTAAGAACCAGCATCTCTTTAGACACGACCTCAGCATGATATACACCAAGTCTAAGACTCATCGCATGTCTATGGCCATACCTGAGCGCTTTGTACCCAAGTGAGTGTCTCTATGTCTATGTTTTATCTGTGTCTAGTATATCTAATGCATATATTTGTGGTTTTACAGTCACTGGGTACTGTGTATCTCATATTAGATGCTGTATGTTTCAGAAAGTTCACCCCTACAGTGAAGGTACCGGACACAAGGGGGTGTCAGTCGTGTGCTATAGTCCGCAATCCCTATAACGGTTATAAATACTTGGCTACGTGCCAAACTAATGGTATAATGCTCATGCAGTGGTACGAACCTCTCAACAAATTCATGCAGCTCAAGGTTAGTTGATTGTGTAGTAGATGTTGTGTGTATAGCTGTATATTATATCTAGTAGATGTTGTATGTTGTGTGTATAGCTGTATATTATATCTAGTAGATGTTGTGTGTTGTGTGTATAGCTGTATATTATATCTAGTAGATGTTGTGTGTATAGCTGTATATTATATCTAGTAGATGTTGTGTGTTGTGTGTATAGCTGTATATTATATCTAGTAGATATTGTATGTTGTGTGTATAGCTGTATATTATATCTAGTAGATGTTGTGTGTATAGCTGTATATTATATCTAGTAGATGTTGTGTGTATAGCTGTATATTATATCTAGTAGATGTTGTATGTTGTGTGTATAGCTGTATATTATATCTAGTAGATGTTGTGTGTATAGCTGTATATTATATCTAGTAGATGTTGTGTGTATAGCTGTATATTATATCTAGTAGATGTTGTATGTTGTGTGTATAGCTGTATATTATATCTAGTAGATGTTGTGTGTATAGCTATATATTATATCTAGTAGATATTGTATGTTGTGTGTATAGCTGTATATTATATCTAGTAGATGTTGTATGTTGTGTGTATAGCTATATATTATATCTAGTAGATGTTGTATGTTGTGTGTATAGCTGTATATTATATCTAGTAGATGTTGTGTGTATAGCTGTATATTATATCTAGTAGATGTTGTATGTATAGCTGTATATTATATCTAGTAGATGTTGTATGTATAGCTGTATATTATATCTAGTAGATGTTGTATGTTGTGTGTATAGCTGTATATTATATCTAGTAGATATTGTATGTTGTGTGTATAGCTGTATATTATATCTAGTAGATGTTGTGTGTATAGCTGTATATTATATCTAGTAGATGTTGTGTGTATAGCTGTATATTATATCTAGTAGATGTTGTATGTTGTGTGTATAGCTGTATATTATATCTAGTAGATGTTGTGTGTATAGCTGTATATTATATCTAGTAGATGTTGTGTGTTGTGTGTATAGCTGTATATTATATCTAGTAGATGTTGTATGTTGTGTGTATAGCTGTATATTATATCTAGTAGATGTTGTGTGTATAGCTGTATATTATATCTAGTAGATATTGTATGTTGTGTGTATAGCTGTATATTATATCTAGTAGATGTTGTGTGTATAGCTGTATATTATATCTAGTAGATGTTGTGTGTATAGCTATATATTATATCTAGTAGATATTGTATGTTGTGTGTATAGCTGTATATTATATCTAGTAGATGTTGTATGTTGTGTGTATAGCTGTATATTATATCTAGTAGATGTTGTGTGTATAGCTGTATATTATATCTAGTAGATGTTGTATGTTGTGTGTATAGCTATATATTATATCTAGTAGATATTGTATGTTGTGTGTATAGCTGTATATTATATCTAGTAGATGTTGTGTGTATAGCTGTATATTATATCTAGTAGATGTTGTGTGTATAGCTGTATATTATATCTAGTAGATGTTGTATGTTGTGTGTATAGCTGTATATTATATCTAGTAGATGTTGTGTGTATAGCTGTATATTATATCTAGTAGATGTTGTGTGTATAGCTGTATATTATATCTAGTAGATGTTGTATGTTGTGTGTATAGCTGTATATTATATCTAGTAGATGTTGTGTGTATAGCTATATATTATATCTAGTAGATATTGTATGTTGTGTGTATAGCTGTATATTATATCTAGTAGATGTTGTATGTTGTGTGTATAGCTATATATTATATCTAGTAGATGTTGTATGTTGTGTGTATAGCTGTATATTATATCTAGTAGATGTTGTGTGTATAGCTGTATATTATATCTAGTAGATGTTGTATGTATAGCTGTATATTATATCTAGTAGATGTTGTATGTATAGCTGTATATTATATCTAGTAGATGTTGTATGTTGTGTGTATAGCTGTATATTATATCTAGTAGATGTTGTATGTATAGCTGTGTATTATATCTAGTAGATGTTGTATGTTGTGTGTATAGCTGTATATTATATCTAGTAGATGTTGTATGTTGTGTGTATAGCTGTATATTATATCTAGTAGATGCTGTATGTTGTGTGTATAGCTGTATATTATATCTAGTAGATGTTGTGTATATAGCTGTATATTATATCTAGTAGATGTTGTGTGTATAGCTGTATATTATATCTAGTAGATGTTGTGTATATAGCTGTATATTATATCTAGTAGATGTTGTATGTGAATTATATATATCACATGTGTTTGTACGATATATTTGTATATTGAATGTATGTCTGTATATTATTCAGTTGTTTGAAGTTGCTGTTCCCAATCCATTGACGTGTTTTGAATTATTTGTCACTCCTGATGAAGAATACCCACATGTCTGTGTTGGAGTAATGGCCAGGTTAGTTAGTATTTTTTTCACTTATGTCAGCCCTATGTTTATGTTTGTGATCATTCTATGTCTGTGATTCACTCTATGTCTATGGTTGATAACTAGCTATTATTTGTTACAGCAACGAGAACGCTAACTCTGTAAAGTTTGACATAATCAACCTAAACTCATCAGTACAATGGTTTACAGTTGAGGAGTATTCCTGTGAGTATGTGGTAGTACTGCTGTGAGTATGTGGTAGTACTGCTGTGAGTATGTGGTGGTACTACTGTGAGTATGTGGTGGTACTACTGTGAGTATGTGGTGCTACTACTGTGAGTACGTGGTGGTACTACTGTGGGTATGTGGTGGTACTACTGTGGGTATGTGGTGGTACTACTGTGGGTATGTGGTGGTACTACCATAAGTGTATAGTAGTACTGATCAATGGTACTACGAACCTGTTTTGTTGTTTTTTGTAGCACGAAAGTATTTGGACACATCAAATGTTACACAGTTGGAGAAAGACACTGTACTAGTTTGTTATGATAGTAAGTGTGCGTACTGTCCATTGCAATACACATAGATATATAGTACACATAGACATATAGTATACATAGACATATAGTATACATAGACATATAGTATACATAGACATGTAGTACACATAGACATATAGTATACATAGATATATAGTACACATAGACATATAGTATACATAGACATGCATTACACATAGACATGTAGTATACATAGACATATAGTATACATAGACATGCAGTACACATAGACATATAGTACACATAGGCATGCAGTACACATAGACATGTAATATTTTTTAGAATCTGTGAAGATAGTAAGCAGGAGCGGAAGGCTAAAATCAAGTAGTAAACAGGCTTCTCAGCTCACCTTCCACTTCCCTATACAAGCCTTAGGTAAGTGTGCTCTGTCTCAGCTCACCTTAAGGGGCTTACTGTACCATACTCTACAGGCTCAGGATGTTACTGTAGTGGTACTCTACGGGCTGTTACTGTAGTAGTACTCTACGGGATGTTACTGTCGTGGTATACTTGATGCTGACAGCTGACTTGCGTATTCTTTAGTTTGTCTCAAAGACAGTGTACTCGCCTTCCACGAACACGGCATGCAAGGAAAGAGCTTTAAACAAAACAAAGTCACACAGGAAATACTTGACGGACAACGAACTTATAAACTAGTAGGTGCTGACAGGTGAGTAGCTTTTTCTTGTGGTGAATCTTTTATTGCTGGAGCTGTTAGTACTGACTCACTCAATGTTAGTACTGAATCACTCAATGTTAGTACTGACTCACTCAATGCTAGTACTGGCTCACTCAATGTTAGTACTGGCTCACTCAATGTTAGTACTGAATCACTCAATGTTAGTACTGGCTCACTCAATGTTAGTACTGACTCACTCAATGTCAGTACTGGCTCACTCAATGTTAGTACTGGCTCACTCAATGTTAGTACTGAATCACTCAATGTTAGTACTGGCTCACTCAATGTTAGTACTGACTCACTCAATGTCAGTACTGGCTCACTCAATGCTAGTACTGACTCACTCAATGTCAGTACTGAATCACTCAATGTTAGTACTGACTCACTCAATGCTAGTACTGGCTCACTCAATGTTAGTACTGAATCACTCAATGTTAGTACTGGCTCACTCAATGTTAGTACTGACTCACTCAATGTTAGTACTGACTCACTCAATGTCAGTACTGACTCACTCAATGTTAGTACTCACTCAATGCTAGTACTGGCTCACTCAATGTTAGTACTGACTCACTCAATGCTAGTACTGACTCACTCAATGTCAGTACTCACTCAATGTTAGTACTGACTCACTCAATGCTAGTACTGGCTCACTCAATGTTAGTACTGAATCACTCAATGTTAGTACTGGCTCACTCAATGTTAGTACTGACTCACTCAATGTTAGTACTGACTCACTCAATGTCAGTACTGACTCACTCAATGTTAGTACTCACTCAATGCTAGTACTGGCTCACTCAATGTTAGTACTGACTCACTCAATGCTAGTACTGGCTCACTCAATGTTAGTACTGAATCACTCAATGTTAGTACTGACTCACTCAATGTTAGTACTGACACAGAAGCTGTTGTTACAGGGTGGTACTGATAGAGAGCAAGCCCAGTGAGACACCTGATGTAGATGCAAACCTGTACATACTGGCTGGGCATGAGAACACTTACTGAGATTGACTGTGCTCTCTACTCCTGTCGCCCCCAACCATATCTTCTGCACGCCAGCCAGGCTCTTGTAGAGATTGCTACGGTGTGGCCAGCTTGGCTCCATCAGCTAATCTATGTATTTGATTGTGATACAATCTACTGCAGCGTGTTGCACGCTTTACCAGACTACTGATGTAGAGCCACCGGCACTGCTGTGATATTTGTACAGACATTCTACGCTGTTGCTGCACCATTGATGTCTGACTTTGCTCTATTATACATGTCTATGGGCTGTTGCTGCACCATTGATGTCTGACTTTGCTCTATTATACATGTCTATGGGCTGTTGCTGCACCATTGATGTCTGACTTTGCTCTATTATACATGTCTATGGGTTGGTGGACATTGCATATCTTGTACAGTCATAGGCATTGATAAAGATACTAGTTTTTTTCTCTGTTTTGACTGTGCTCTTTTTCTCACACTTTTTTAGATTTTATTTTTCACCAGATTGTGAGGCCACAGGCGCGGGCAAATACCTATTTTTGTTTAAACCAGAGATTATATAGAGAGAGGTGATGTTTATGAGGGACAATCTTTGTAGCTCGCAATGTCGGCTACTGCTATCTACTACTAGCTGCTACTACTACTAGGAATGCTGCTGCTACCACAACTAGGCCACAAATGATTATGGTGCTGTGCAGTCATCCAATCGCTCATTTATACACTTTTTCTCTCCAAGTGGTAGTGTTTATGATATGTTTCTATAGCTAATGTATGCCCCCTAGTTACTGCTGCCCATTTCTTTCATTGATGCCTGATGCAATGTAGACAATATCGCTGGTGATCAATATATTTGCCTCAAGCATCCACTTTTGTTCTAAAATCTTCATTTGTTCCTCAGAGATCAAAAAAAGTAAGGGATGATGAAGAAGAGAGGATTAACTTGGTGGTAACAAACAAACCATCAAAAAAACCATTGGGAAATTGTGAAGTAACTAGCTTACACAAAGACATAAGAAAAAGTTGGAATATTTGACATGACGGATTACCAGCCCAAAAGGCCTCCAAGGACAATCGGTAAAGGCTAGCAGGCCACCTTGAACAATCGGTAAAGGCCAGCAGGCCACCTTAGACAATCTGGCTGAAATATATCAAATCAAAGCTGAGGAGAAAACTCTGACATGAAACACTCCAGAATATAGCCTTAGATTGCATTACGTGGAGATAAACCCTGCTGTGCTGATTAAACTTGTGCCAAAGTATCATCACTTTTTTCATAAATAATAAAATGTTACTTCTAACTTCTTAATGGAGTAATTGTGAAAATAAATAATTATGATAATAGCTATGATAATAATTTATCATATGTAATAACCGTAATAATTACTCCAAATTCCGTTACTGATGGAATGATCACATAATGTGAATGACAAAAAGCGTCACTCTCCGAGGTGCTACTGAACATTTTACATGAGCGAGTCATGTCGTACTCCTATTCGTTCAGGCATCCTGTAATGAGCAATTTGCTGTCTGGTGAGTTCTATAGGCTCGACAATATGCACGTGGCGACAAAACGCCATTCAGATGAAAAGTTATAACTTAAATTTACTTGAGCCACTCGTGAGACTAAGCCATTTTGAGACAAAGTTCATTGGACACTTCACCTGGTAGCTTATTAGAGAAAACTGAGGGAGTTGCATCCACTTGATAGGCTACAGTCGTAGCGCAAAACAGTATTTGTTGAGTTTTATGTAGCGAAAACCTTCCAATTTTATCAAAAAAAAACCGAAAATGGTGGGCTTTATGCAATACAAGCTGTAATATGGAATGACAGACAATAAATCTGCTCGAAGCATGTTGTGCAGATTGTACAAAACACTCACTCCGTCCTATAGCGTGGTTGTGCTGACCTCTCTGGTCATATTTTGTTACAGCTAATAGTGCTACGATATCCTGACATCGGCATCGTCACGATTGGACTTGTAAATGAAGGTGGAAAAGTAAAACAGCAGCGCATCTACAGATGAGAGGAGATAAACATAGTACTAACCTGCAAAATTTTCATAAAGGGATATTTTGAGAAAAAAAATCTGTTTTTCACACTTTTAGTTACGACTTTGGTGCTGTAAAAATCTTGAAGAAATTGCCTGCACCGTAAACGTTGTTGTTTTACACTCGCCTTTTAATTGGGCCATAGACATCTAGAGATTAGATTGATGTAGTTCAGCTTTTCAACAACTCCCTACAGCTCCAATTTTATGTCTGTGATTTAACATTTTCATTCAATTTATCATGTGATCTCATTTTGTCGTTAGCTTCACGTTAAATACAACAAATGCATAACTAGGAGTATCCCTTCGTTATTGTCAAAACATCCATAACAAGTGTCAAGCTTTATTATTACTAGCAACATGTTTAGAGTGAAAATGTAACAAAACTAAAATCCTAAACTACCCTCAATAATATGTAATGCTTTTCAATTGTAAATGAGAGACTGATTGGTCAATAACATCGAAGTTTTTTGTTGTTGTATATTTCAGAAAAATGACAAAAAATATTTGTAACAATCCAGTTTATTAGAGCTTGCTGAGGCAAGGATTAGCACCATTGTGAAAGTAAACAGTGGGTCTTGACTGTAGTACAGCAAAAGCCTCAGCTATCAGTTGAGCACTCATCACAGAATTACAGTCAACCTTCCACTAACATATATTGTAGAATTTTTGATAGTCGCCATCCAATTACTGCATTTAAACCACATCGAAAATAAATGTAAGCAGTAAAAAAGGGAGACAACTCTTGAAATTAGTAAGAATGTGTTTTAATGGATAATACAAACTACAGACCAGTTGACTATAAATTACACTGTACAAAAGTAGCACCATTTCATATAATAGCTGTGATATAGTCTTCTAAAGCCGTACATAATATAACTGAAGTTGTCTTCTCTTTTTCTTTATCCCTGCACTAGCAGATGTAGTAGTGATTCAGCTTGCATGCGTTACATTAGTTAGCGATTCTTTATCTTTATGTCTATGAAAAGCAGACTTCACCTATTTCAAGTCCAAAGGCCTTATTTCGGTTTCCAACATCGCTGGCTGCCACGTCGAGAACTGGCAGATGTGAGGCCATGTTTGTTTTTATCTGAATAATAGTCTGTGACTCGCTGCTCTCTGCGCTCTACAACATCATAAATGGAGTGCATTAGACTCGCGAAAATAGTAAGGAAGGAGGTGGTAAGGTTCTGCTTAGAACAATGACAAATTGAAGTTGTCTGCTCTTTTGGTTGAAGAAATGAAGACAACTTCAAGAACAGTTTTGTAAGCGGCGTAAACTATCCACATAACGCAATAAATATAATGCTGCCCTTGAATATGCAAGAAATGATGGTAAAGCAATGAAAATATAATACAATTACCTTGCAGCCATCTGTGATGACATTGTACTGATATTTCCTGTCGTCAGCCCGATATTCCACATCACCTGATGTGTACAATAGTATAGATTTGTTCTTCTTGCCAGCCGAATCTTCGACTGCTACTGAGTTAATGCACCTACAATGTCAACAGAAACGTTTATTACACATCAACTTGTTCTACTAGGAGGAGTTTACAAATTTTGGAGTTGTCCTAACAATACATTTGTACAAGCAATAGAGTTGTAATAACAATAGAGGCATACCAATAATAGAATTGTACTAACAATAGAGTTGTACTAACAATAGATTTGCACAAACAATAGAGTGGTACTAATAATAGAGGTTTACTAACAATAGAGTGATACCAACAATGGAGTTGTACTAACAATAGATTTGTACAAACAATAGAGTGGTACTAATAATAGAGGTTTACTAACAATAGAGTTATACCAACAATAGAGTGGTACTACTAATAGAGTTTGCCAACAGTAGAGTCGCACTAACAATACAATTGTATTAGCAATAGATTTACAATAACAAAAAGTTGTACCAACAGTACAATTGTACTAATAATAGAGTTGCTCTAACATAGAGTGTAACAAGAGCACACATTGACCTACTTGTAAGTAATAGTCTGAGTGGCAGAAGAAGACTGAGTTCTCAGGAAGTTCATCTGCGACGACTCAGCGTCGTACTCAAACTACAAATAGAATATTCCTTTGTTGTGCTACAAACGAAAAAACCCAATTCAATGACTACAATGTTATATTTAGACGAATAAATCTCACTTCTTCGGTTCCGGAGAGGTCAGTGAAGTAACCAGTAGACTCATATCTGGAGACCTGGTAGCTTCTAGTCTTGGGAGAGACGCAAGTAGTCTGAGTGCTGCGTCTGCAGAAAGCTTTGATTGAGTTCATGATGGAGCCACCTGCAGCAGGGAACACAGTCTAAAGTCTTGGACTGCATACTCAAGGTATCGCACAAACACAAACCTAACGTGACAGGAAACCAAAACGCAATGTTATCTCCTCACCATCAGGGTCAACCCAGTAGAAGCCATCGTCTAACTTAGGGTTGTGTTCAAATAGCTCTTTGCAATCTCTGGCTGGGCTGTTCTTCTTTCCGTCCCTCACTCTCATCTCTATTGTACAACAATATAGCCTTATTCACCTAACCTAGACTGAGAGCTATAATATATCATAGCCTATGAACCAACAAATCTACATACCATCATACATCCTGAAGAACTGTTGGTTAGCCTGCAGGGCCTCAGGCTGGTCGCTCATGTAGGTTCCCTTACCATTGCTTCCTCCGTATGGATACTGCATGGGTGGGGCAAAAACTGGTGCTGGGGCTGGGGCACCAGGCTTACCAGTTGGTCCAGGTGGACCATCACGTCCATCTTTACCAGGATCTCCCTAAAAATAGAAGAACACTAGCTAAGTAACTGAAGTGATTATTATTAGTCAGTTCAGTAGCACAGAATTATTTTGATTGACAGTAAATGACGTGGTAAGCTTTTCTGACTAGGTGAACTCAGCAACCGAGTTATAAAAGTTTCACAGCTGGTACCTTGTCACCATCACGTCCAGGGGGTCCCATTGGTCCCATCTCACCAGGTGAGCCATTATCTCCCATCCTTCCTTCAGCGCCACGTTCTCCAGCTGGACCGGGCATGCCAGCTGCACCAGGGGCACCACGAGATCCTGGGTCTCCAACTGGTCCAGGCATACCAGGCATACCAGCAGGTCCAGTTAGACCTACAAAATACAAAAGTCACAACATACTAACAAAAACAGAAAAGACAAAACTGCAGCAAATTTGGAATTGAGCACATTGATTCAATTGAAGTGAAACCACTGTACACACATACCCTTGTCTCCTTGTTTGCCTTGATCTCCTTTCTCTCCTTGAAGTCCCTTGAGACCCGAATCTCCACGAGATCCTTGTGGTCCAGGCGCACCAATAGGTCCTTGAGGTCCACGAATACCATCAGGTCCCTGAAAGACAAGCATACAATTTTCATTAAATAGTGACAGTTGATAAATAAATTAATCCGGAATGTTCTGGATATTGTGAACTAGTAAAAACAATCATCTGCCTTACTTTGTCTCCGTATGGTCCTTTCTTTCCTTCTGGTCCAGAATTACCTGGTGCTCCAACCATCCCAATAGGTCCAGCAGGTCCTTGAGGTCCTGGCTGACCGACTGCACCATCTATTCCTGGAAGTCCGTCCATGCCATTTCTGATAAGGCAAAAAAGATAAAACTTATTGACAAGTGGAGACAACCAACTAAGCACACTACAAAAGAACTCGGAAAATATATCGTACCTTCCGTCAGTTCCTGGCTCACCGACAGAGCCTGGGGGTCCAGGATTACCTGCAGGTCCAGCTGGCCCAATATTTCCGTCTCTGCCTGGTTTACCATCATTTCCAGGCTTACCAGAAGAACCTTGTGGTCCTGTTATACAAACATCCTTTATGTTACTACATGAAAGAACACACAAGACTTCCGTGAATAAACGCAAGTGTTAGATCGCTTACCTTGAGGTCCGACCTCCCCGAATTGTCCTGGGAATCCAACAGGTCCAGGGAGTCCGGGTTGACCAGATTGTCCTTGCGGTCCTTGCGGTCCAGGCATACCATCTAGTCCTCTATCTCCCACCTTGCCTAATGATTACACAAACAAAAGTGCATCAGAACGTGAGCCTCATTTGTTCGTCACGCTGAATGTAAGACAACAGACAGAACTACAAAACATACCCATCGGTCCTGGCATTCCTTTCATTCCAGTTTCGCCCATTTTACCGGTTTGACCACGTTCTCCTGCCTCTCCTTGCTCTCCGTTGGGTCCCATTGGCCCAGGAAGACCAGGAACACCTGGAAGACCGCGCTCTCCATCAGCTCCATCATTGCCGGGAAGTCCTGGTGCTCCTGGAGCTCCATTGGGCCCTGGCTCTCCGATGTCACCCATCTCTCCCATCTCACCTTCAAAGCCATCCTCTCCTTGCTTTCCTGCGGATTAAAAAACAACAAAGCTTTAATTATCAGTAAACCAATGAGTTGTTCTTTTAATAACGGAGTAAGTATCATTCACTGTTGTGCAGAGACACAAAGACAACAAATAAACAAAAAAATATCAAAATAAACAAAATGATGCTGATATTGACACTGACATATGACAGCCTAAGCTGCAGATAATCAATGATTGGACTTAGATCTACGGTGTCAAGGACATATCGCTTACCTTTGTCGCCTCTTGGTCCTCTATTACCAGTCTCTCCTTTAGGTCCTTGTAATCCAGGGTTGCCAGGTGGTCCTTGAGGTCCGGGCTCTCCTCTATCTCCAACAAAGCCATCAGGACCAGGATTTCCTGGGAGTCCATCATCACCATCCGGACCATCAAATCCTGGAAGTCCACGATTGCCAATGGGTCCTTGGTCACCAGGTTTGCCTGCAACACCGAGATATGATTAAAATTATACATAAACTAGTAGGTGGTAAATTGGCAGTCAGAAAACAATACGAAACCAATGAAAAGTGATCTAACATCTGTACAACCAATCAGAAGTAAGCTGTAATAAATACATCCAATCAAAAATGTGCTAACTTTCTTTTCAATCAATATAAACTATCATTCTCACAATAAATGAAGAAATAAAGCACGTTGTGATTACCTGGTGAACCTATCTCTCCTGGAGGTCCTTGGGGTCCAATAGCTCCTGGAGTTCCATCGAATCCAGGCTTACCAGGGTCTCCCTTGGAGCCTTGTGGGCCACGCATTCCTTTAGGTCCGGTTGGGCCAGGTTTACCTACAACCAACATTTTATGTGTTACTTGAAATATTACAAGCAATCAATGCAAGGTTTGAACTGCTTTACTAAATAACAACATTATTTTGTAAACCCACCATCTTCTCCATCTAAGCCAGGTGTGCCTGGCTCTCCTCTAGGTCCTCTCTCTCCATTAGGTCCATCATTCCCATCAATTCCAGGTGCTCCATCAATACCAGCCAATCCCTGGGGTCCATCTTCACCATCAAATCCTGCAAAACCAAGTCGATACCTCGTTACAGATGCCAAAAAAAAGCTTGTAATCCTAAAACATCAACTAAATCATGTAGGTAGGTACTAACCTCTGTCTCCTTTCTCTCCTCTATCTCCACGAGCACCACGTTCTCCTTGCACACCGGGTAGACCTTCTGGTCCTGGATCTCCAGGTTGACCACGAGGGCCTTGGAATCCTCTTTCTCCTAAGGGTCCTGGGAAACCTTGTTCACCATCAATACCTCTATCTCCTCGTACACCCCTCAAACCTCTGGCTCCACGAGGTCCCTGGTAGGTTGTTTAGTATTTTATAGCCAAGTAACAAAAATATTGCTCCATCAATATCAACTCAAAGTTGATGAATAAACAATAAGCCCAGTTATACCTGAGAGCCTTGAGCACCGATTTCACCATCTTTACCATTGGGTCCAGGAGGACCTTGCACTCCCTCACCTCCCATGTTACCAGTTGGTCCACGATCACCAGGCCGTCCCTGAGCTCCATCCTGTCCATTAGGTCCAGGAGCACCAACAGCTCCAGGGGCTCCAGCATCACCAGGTGCACCATCCATACCATTACGTCCAGGCATACCTAAGTCCAATCATATGGTCAGCACAACTGATAGCTGTATTGAAACAATGGTGTACTTTGATGGATTCACATACCAGGTGGTCCTTCTTGTCCTTCCTGTCCGCTGACTCCAGTCATACCTCTGCTTCCTGGCTCACCAGCTGGGCCAATCAACCCTCTTTGTCCAGGAACTCCACGTCCTCCTTTTTGTCCTTGCGCACCTTCTTTACCCATAAGTCCAGGTCGACCAGCTTCTCCTTCAGCACCAGGCTGTCCCATTCTACCTGGTTCTCCCTGGTTAAAAATGTAATCAACTCTGAAGGGTACAAACATCAGCCTAGGTAACAGTCCAAAACTGACAACATACAACTAGCAACAATATAACTAGCAATACAACAGCTGTACCATTGCCAATTGTATTATTACTGGTTACTAGGCAATAATACAACTGGCAATAAACAAAACACAACGGCCGCAACAAATGCAGGCAACTCACCCGGAACCCTTGAGGTCCAGGAGCTCCTTGTAGTCCTACTTGTCCAGGCTCTCCTCTAGAACCAGCTTCACCAGTGCTTCCTCTCTCACCAGGCATACCTGGGGAACCAGGGTCTCCTTGGAGTCCAACATCTCCAGGAATACCTACGTGAACGTAATACATTAGTCAATAATGGCGTAGCTACAAGTAATGGCCCAAGTTGTTCATTATGCGACAGCTAAATAAATACCTGGAGAACCAGGTGCGCCTCTTTCGCCTAAAAGACCAGGAGGTCCAGCCTCTCCTGCTGCTCCTGTTGATCCAGGTCTACCCTGCATACCCATAGCACCACGAAGTCCAGGGAGACCATCACTACCAGCATCTCCAGGAGTACCTAACACAAAAGATACAGGTTCATTTCTTCCTTCTTTATTTGTTCTATCAATTTTTTATCTACGGTCAACTTTTCTTACCATCTACTCCGTTTTTCCCGTCATTACCAGGAGCTCCTTGAGGTCCAGGTCTACCATCGGCACCATCAGCACCGACAGGTCCTCTTGGTCCTTCTTGTCCCTGAGATCCAGGTGCTCCAGGGTCACCAGCGATACCAGGTTGACCCATAGTTCCAGGTGGACCAGGGGGACCTGAAACACATTTTATGTTCCATTGGAAAATACCGACTCTTCACAGCAGGTAAAGCAGTCTTTTGAGCTTCAAGCAATCACACACCTTGGGAGCCAGTAGGCCCAGAAGGTCCATCAGATCCTTGTGCACCGGGCAGACCAATTGGCCCATCAGGTCCTCTCTCACCAACACGACCACTCATTCCAGGTGAACCAGCAGCACCGGGTGGACCATGAACTCCTTGATCACCGGGGGAACCTAGAGGACCAACATCTCCTTTCTCACCTCTAGCACCCCTGGGACCACGGTGTCCCTTATCTCCTGGTAATCCAGACTGTCCATCGCTGCCTCTTTCTCCTGCAACTCCAGGTAAACCTGAAAAGAGAGCAAACTGGTCACAAAACGTAATCAATGAGTTCTACATGGAACAGCAGTGATATTCACCCATTGAACAAGCGCTCAATGTGGAGGCAACTCCACACTCTTTTACAATCCTTGAAAAAACAGCTTACCTGTGGGCCCAGGCTCACCATCCCGTCCTGGTTCACCCTGCTTGCCAGGGGGTCCAGTAGCTCCTTGCATACCCATGTCTCCCTGTACTCCCATTGGTCCAGGAGGTCCATCTGGTCCTTTAGGTCCTTGAAATCCTGCAGGTCCAGGAGAACCTACCGAACCAACAGGTCCTCTTGGGCCGGATGGTCCCTAAAAAGTCATATAAAGTTTCATGAGTCAAGCAATACACTTGATTCAATATAGGGCAACCCCTTCAGCGAGCAACATCTGCAGAGGGCAATATCTGCAGAGGGCAATATCTGCAGAGGGCAATATCTTCAGAGGGCAATATCTGCAGAGGGCAATATCTGCAGAGGGCAATATCTGCAGAGACCAATGGCTCTACAGAGCAATTTTTGCTGAGAGCGATAACTGCAAAGAGCAACTGCTGCACGAAACAGGGAGACAAATCTGTAAAGAAACATTTCTGCTGAGGGCAATAACAGGAAAGACTAATATCTGTGGAAGGCAGTACTTGTAAAGGGCTATTTCTATGCAGTATTAGTGCCACGCAGCAACTTCAGTTTGAAGCTTCTACTAGCCCAAGGTCATAACCAGACAGGTTAACAATGTTTAAGTTTGAATCATCAGAGGGACTGAGGCTACATTATGGTTATTACTTACCTATTAAAGTAACCATGGTGATGCAATAAATGTATACATACACCATGGACAGACAACTTCAATAAAGAGCAATAGAGCAATACATTGAGCAGATTAGCTTCTATTCATTTTTGTTCCCATCTTTGAAATGCCACCATTTCTTATAATTATGCGTGCAAAACGTTCAACCGGAAACTAATTTAAAAACAAATGTTTTGAGTTTGCATTCGCTACTGGTCCATTGGGTACACAACTCCCATATTAGCTGTAAGCTGATTCAAATGAAATAAGTAAATGTGTTTCGTTTATAATAGCTAATTCGTTCACAAGTTTGACCCAACTAACAACCTTGTTAGACAATGACATTAATGACACTTTCTATTTCAGAAATGGTTAATTAATTTCAAACTGAACACTCATCTGAAAGATAGGCAAAAAATAATGGCTAAGATCAAACAGCAAACAACATTCTATCTCTACCTCTAGACATGCTATTACAGAAGGCACAGGCTACAAGCGCATTATATCAGCTAGTCTAGATAGCAGTTAGAGATAACTAGAGCCTCAGAGAAAGCTGATAGAAAGAGAGAGACTACAAAGGATAGAATAGGGCTATCTATAGGTAGTCAGTCAGCAGCCATGGTTGACAGAGCATAGCGTTAGATCTAAAACTGTTGACTCCTAACTTACGGGCATCATCATCATATTCATGTCATACACTGGATCCTGGCCTTTGGTAGGTGTATCAGCGTACATCTGATCGTAATACTTCTATACGTACAGTAATGAATGGGTTGGAGAATAATACAGAAAGAGGGCAACTCCAAATCTTATTATGATACAAAGAGAGGACAACTTCACATGGAGTTTACCACATGCAGTGGCAATTTATAGCTAACCAAAGATCATAGAAATAAAAAGTTCAGATGTCTATAGGATCAACAGTAGACTTACCTGATTACCAACATCTCTTTTGACAACTACAAAATAAAAATAATAAACAATAAAAACAATTACATTATGTTTTTAGAGGCCGAAGCATGTTAGAGGTAACTGTGACTGAGGGCAGGAAACAAAGGGCAGGAGAGGAAGAAGCTGCCTGTGAGGAAAAGACTCGCTGCCACTGCCTGTGAGACAGCTGCCTAAAATTGTTAGCAAAGTCTATTTGATGACTGGCCATGTAATTGACTGCACAATTCCAAAGAACAATGCACAGGTTAGCCTTATGGCATATTGACCGTTGATTGATATAAGGAGGGGGTTTAGCCTAGCCCCGCACAGCTGCTACTTGAAAGGCATCGAGTTACATGGCTAAGGAAATGAAGCTAATGAAAAGCATACGGTGTACTAATTATTGGGGGTATGCGTTGAAGGACAAGAAATACCTGCATATAATAAAGATTGCAAGTGTAACTGAGAACTGGAGTACCTGTCATGGCATGTCAACTGGTGTGAGATGCCATCAAAGAAAGCTTATGACATCTTAGCTTTTTATATAATGTAAGTGCAGACGTATTGGGTGTAATAGTTGTTGTAAGACAAGAAAACCTTAAATCTCATTTTTCGGCTGCTCTCACCAGCTTTTTAATAAAAACTAATGACAAAAAAAAAACGCTTGAACTTATGTACAATAAATTTCTCAACAAATGCGTAGAATTTTGAAGCATGAAAACTAACAAAAATCATGACACAAGATCGCTAAAGCTCAATATGAGCATGAAAAAGTCGATGAATTATCAAGATTTAGAAATGCCCAACATAAACAAAACAGCTCGGAATGAATGTTTGCATAAAGATGAAATAGTTTTTGCATGAAATTAATCTTAAAATGCCCATCTATTGAGGTTAATCTTGAGGCAAAATCTGATAGAAAACCCAGTCTTAAAGTTTGCTGAGACACAATACAACTTTCTTCAATTAATTCATGAAATATTCATAATTTCACAATCATGCTGCACAGATGAAGTCTTTCAAAAACGCATGTAGACAAGCTGCAACAACTCTTGGATATGCCAAATATAACTTTTTCAAAATGGTTTGCAAAACGAAGGAGAAAAAGACACCATTATGAGCATGACAAACATTTCAAGTACGTTTAACATGCAAAAAAAATCAAGTCAAACAAAAAATTCTTTAGCTTTATCTATTAAAACTTTGTGTAAGCAGACGTAGTCTAGCCCACATACCTGTGTTAGCAGAGACAATAAGGGCTGTTGAGCACACGGCCCATATCAAACACGTGCTGTACATGTTGCTCTAAGTCTAGGACCAGAGCCTGGTCCACTATCCAAAGCAGTCTTTGCTCAGACTGAGCTATGACTGGTAGTCCAAGGTGGGGCGCCGCACACAAACTCAGCCCTTTCCCAACTCTGCCTGCTGTATCTGGAACTAAGGCTAACGTCCTACCTGAAAAACACAAGATTCATTCTTCCATACAAATCAACCGAATTCTCTAAAAAAGTAAGTTGCTAGCAATGTTTACCTGTACAGGTGTGAATTCATGGCAGTGAAAAGTAAGTTATGTAACAGACAGCTAAGAAAGTCGCACTTACCAGATGCACTCAGAGCCGAGTCAATTGACTGTCAGACCTGCAGGGATTTCTAATAGATGCTTGCACTCACCTTGCCTACACCTGCACAGCAGTGTCAATAGGGGCGGAGCTTACACAGTGTCCTCCAATAACTATTGTTATGACAAACTCATCAACCAATAGAGAGAGAGAACGACTTCTCAAGCAGACAATACCGACATATGTTGTACATTAGGGTCAGGAATATGGAGGTATTGATTACACGACACACTGTGTGAATTATAGCTGGTGCATTTCATGTAAGCTACAAAGTATTTCCCGTTAATTTGCTACAAAGTCTGGGTCAAAGTTATACATTGCCGCTGTCAAACATAAACGTAATCGCTGCCAATGCTTTCATAATAACGATGACAAAGTTACGGCTTTCTAAGCTCAATCAATGTTTGACGATGGGGGACGAGTTGTATAGCCAAGCAGAAAATATTCGATGCAATTGACAAAAGATAAACAAAAATAGAGCAGAAACTGTGAAGATGATAAAAATGTGGAAAGATCAGGTCTTGAAGCTGATTGCAATGCAAGCCAATGGAATAATACCGTGCATTTTTAGCAAGTTTTTACAATATTTAGGGATGTTTTTCTAGAAACATGTGAATAATGGAAAGGTCAAAGGCTGTATATGCATTCACATAGTTGAAACAAAAACAACAACAAAAATTTAGTCAACTCCTCAAGCTATTTTAAAAATAGTACATTTGAACAAAAATAAAAAATTATTATATTTTCAAAATAAAAATCAATCAGACCTGAGTTGTAAATTACTGTTTTTTTTTATTGTTCAAGGCATAAAAAAGGAAACTTAAAGGATGGTAAATAAATATTTTAAAAGCATGATTTTAATGATGGGGCATATTCATGAATTGCTCACGTAGTAGTGATACTTAATCACTGGAAGGGGTGTGAGGATACAGAGATGAAACTTCAGTCTTGAAAGAAGTATTGAAGTGAAAGTGTCAGAATAGGTAGCGCGAAACAAACCTATCCGATGCTGTGACACAAAAAAGCTGACTCAAAACTTTGACAACTCAATGGAAAATGATGATTGTCACAACTATGTTTGGGTGAATATAACTGGTTTCTTCTTCTTCTAGTCAGGCTACACTGACCAAAAATGCATAGTGTGTGGAGATTGAAGCTGTTGTTGTAATACTGGTAGAAATCGCTGAAAAACTGCTGAAGAAATACTACTAACGGTTTTACAAAAAATAATCCAATCACAGTAGTGTCGCACAACCAATGGCAGTGTAGATGGATGCGATAGGTATAAGCTTCACTCAATAAACCAATGGCTGACCAATGAGGATCCTGTGCATACCAACAAACCAATGGCTGACCAATTAGGGTCCTGTGCATACCAACAAACCAATGGCTGACCAATGAGGGTCCTGTGCATACTAACAAACCAATGGCTGACCAATGAGGGTCCTGTGCATACCAACAAACCAATGGCTGACCAATGAGGGTCTGTGCATACCAACAAACCAATGGCTGACCAATGAGGGTCCTGTGCATACCAACAAACCAATGGCTGACCAATGAGGGTGCTGTGCATACCAACAAACCAATGGCTGACCAATGAGGGTCCTGTGCATACCAACAAACCAATGGCTTACCAATGAGGGTCCTGTGCATACCAACAAATCAATGGCTGACCAATGAGGGTCCTGTGCATACCAACAAACCAATGGCTGACCAATGAGGGTCCTGTGCATACCAACAAACCAATGGTTGACCAATGAGGGTCCTGTGCATACTAACAAACCAATGGCTGACCAACGAGGATCCTGTGCATACCAGCAAACCAATGGCTTACCAATGAGGGTCCTGTGCATACCAACAAATCAATGGCTGACCAATGAGGGTCCTGTGCATACCAACAAACCAATGGCTGACCAATGAGGGTCCTGTGCATACCAACAAACCAATGGCTGACCAATGAGGGTGCTGTGCATACCAACAAACAAATGGCTGACCAATGAGGGTCCTGTGCATACCAACAAACCAATGGTTGACCAATGAGGGTCCTGTGCATACTAACAAACCAATGGCTGACCAATGAGGGTCCTGCGCATACCAACAAACCAATGGCTGACCAATGAGGATCCTGTGCATACCAGCAAACCAATGGCTTACCAATGAGGGTCCTGTGCATACCAACAAATCAATGGCTGACCAATGAGGGTTCTGTACATACCAACAAACCAATGGCTGACCAATTAGGGTCCTGTACATACCAACAAACCAATGGCTGACCAATGAGGGTCCTGTGCATACCAATAAACCAATGGCTGACCAATGAGGGTCCTGTGCATACCAACAAACCAATGGCTGACCAATGAGGGTCCTGTGCATACCAACAAATCAATGGCTGACCAGTTAGGGTCCTGTGCATACCAACAAATCAATGGCTGACCAATGAGGGTCCTGTGCATACCAACAAACCAATGGCTGACCAATGAGGGTCCTGTGCATACCAACAAATCAATGGCTGACCAGTTAGGGTCCTGTGCATACCAACAAATCAATGGCTGACCAATGAGGGTCCTGTGCATACCAACAAACCAATGGCTGACCAATGAGGGTCCTGTGCATACCAACAAATCAATGGCTGACCAGTTAGGGTCCTGTGCATACCAACAAACCAATGGCTGACCAATGAGGGTCCTGCGCATACCAACAAACCAATGCTGAGTTTAGCCACGGACAGAGGCCAAAAGCACACCAGCCACACTTTGCGACTCTCTGTACTTTACAAGCTGATTACATCAAATACATTCTTACTCTATTCGTAACCTCAAGACAATATTATTAAGACTTCACTTCTGATCATAAACAATTTACAACTGAATGTCGACCAAAAACCATCTAAGACAACCACCAATGTTCATAGATCCACCAACAGAAAATAACCGCTAACATCAGGAGGGACAACATTAGCTTCAGTCACCAATAACAAATCCCACTTCAAGCTCAGAGCCACCATAACACAATCAACGGTACACGACAGCAATAACACCAGAAACATATGAGCCACCTGATGGAGAAATAGAAGAAACACAAAGCTAACAGATAAATATATTATTATTATTATATAAATTTGACACCATCACATCAACCACAACAACTAACTTATCATGTAACGAATGTTCACAAGCAGTTGCCAGGCAACGGCTTAAGTAAAGAGAGAGTTGTCTGCCCATGCTATGGCACTTTGCTGCCAGAGGTAAGACAACTCCTCACCAACCAAACGACATTATTAGTATGAGTCAAGCCTGCAGTAGGAGTGACACAAGTTATACATAAATATCTGCTAGAGAGGGACGTGTGTTACATGTCCATAACATCCTTGAGGTAGAGCTCAGGCTTGTCGTATCCCATTTCCTCTGGGGTTGGCACACCCAGTTCTTCCAGTGTTGGTTTTACCTGCTGCACCAGCCACGGCCACACCACCTTCTTGTGGGGCCCACATTTTATCTGCAACAACATCATTGCACCTTGTGAGGCCTCTTTATAAATGAACATCATGTACATTGCACCTTGTAATGATATAACATGACACCTTGTTGAGGCTTCGTCAGACAAAACCATTGCCCGAGATAATAGCAAAACCAACAAAACATAACGTAATAGAATGGTGAGACAACTACCAGCATAATAATATATAAAGTGATACAGTGGGGACACAACTACCAGTATACAAAGTAAAAGAATGGGGACATGACTACAAACACATACAGAGGGTACACAACTACCAGTATACAAAGTAATACAGTGGGGACACAACTACAAACGCATACAGAGGGCACACAACTACCCGAGTGGCAAAGCTCAAACTAACCTGCACAGTCTCTAGAAACCTGACAGCCAAAGGAAAGTCATTCTGGTTTCGACAGGCCTTTAACACTGCTGTGATAATGTTGGGATCAGGGATGGCATCTCTGGTCTAAGGGGAGACAACACACACAGTTACAAACAAACAACAACAGCTGCTGGCAATCAAAAGTTCACTTTCCCATGAGTATAAATCAACAGCAAAGCGATGACGCTAATGAGCATTTCAAAAAAATGAACAAGATGGGATGTTTGACTTGACTTCCTCTAGTACAGTTTGACCTTGACATGTGGAACATATAAACCTTTGAGCGATTAGCGTCTACGAACCAAATGTTGTACGGAATCCCATGACTTGATTATTGAAGATGACAAAATTTTCTCACTGAGCAAAAGCAACTTAATTAGGACACACATGTAGTATGGCTTCAGAGAAAGAAGACAACCCACAGAAACCTCGGAGTTGTTTCTGGTAAAATCTGTAAAACATCTGGTAGCTTTTTTATCTGGCAAACTAGTCACATTTCTGTCACAAATCTTTTCCACTTAGACTGAAAGTGTGACATTTCTTTAGCTTTCATGCATTATGAAATTGGTGAAATACCAACTACTATGATTTTTTATGTTAAATTGAAAGCAATACTAATACATCTTCAACAGAAAAAAAATGATTGCATACAAGCAGTAATTCACTACATTTCCATATGGCTCATACTTCCGAAATTTGGAGTTATGCCTCATGTGGAAACAGCCGCTTGCGCAATGAATTCCCCAGTTTTGGTTGCGGAAACTTTTCGAAAGCAGCCACTATGCGGCATAGCGAAACAGTTAAATGCGCATTGTGAAGGGAGTAAACCACGCTGTATCCGGTATGCAAAAAAACGTAAACAAACTGCTGTTTCTTCTCACCGATTGACCTTTTGCAAGCAATAAAAGTTGCACTGTCTTCTTATTAATTAGTTAGTTAGGTGCAATGCCATGTCAGTTTATTGATTATGAGATCTTTAATTTTCTCAGTAAAATTTAGGAACAAAACCTACAACGTAGAATCGATGGAAAAACACAAACAAAGTAACATTGAAATATTTATCAGGGGCATTGCTCGGTCCATGGAATCAGATAAAACTGCTGAGCAATGGCGGTCAAAATGAAAAGGCTTGAAAGCAAAATATCTTGAAGAGAGGAAGATATGTAGCATCTCTGGTTATTTGTTGGCAGTTTTTAATAAATGACAATAATATTATACATATGCTGATAAATATTATCAGAGATGGTACAAGAAGAAATAGTTTCATTTATTATTTACTATTTTATTATATATTATTATTAATTATAAAAATAATTATTATCATGTTCAATTATTATTAATAATATATTGTTTTTATATGCAGCAGATGAGCTGCAATTTCTGATTAGTATTCATTCTGGTGACTAGCAGTGATCTAACAAAATGTCTCTATCCAAACTACATGTGTTTCCTGCTGCATGGAAAAACCAGTAGTTTGGGACTTCCCACATACGTTGCGCATCACTCACGGCGCCCATAGGAACAGTTTTGCCTTGCTATCTCTCGTGGCGCAACTCCAAATTTCGGAGCTATGAGCCATATGGAAACGTAGTGATTGACATCTAGTGAACACAACAACCGCTTTCTCTGATGTTTGGAAATAAGCAGCTATGTGACAGATGGAGGAGAGCCAAAGCTGACGTTTACTGCAGTCAGACCCGACTTCCTTTTGTGTCACCTATCAGTCAACCAATCAGGGTAATGAACCAACCAAGTCAGCTGACCAACTTATCAGTTGCATTTACATTTGCAAAAACAGAACCTATCTTCAATGTAAGTAACTGAATAAAGCTTGCTGGATGCTGGGCTATTAGCAGAAAATGTATGCCGATCAACCAATCACAACGTGACAGGCACGATGACAACTGCCTATACAAATGGCATCAGAATAATCATTCGAAACGATGAAACAATAATAACAATCAGTAGTTTCATAGGACGAAGAAAACCTTCTCAATGCCATGCTTTCACTCACGTGTATGGTCTGCAGGGTCTTCCTTAGCTGCCAGCTATCGATGTCTGTACGTCCGAGGTAGGTCACCAACTCGTGGTCTATCTCATCATCTGTTCTGGGATCCACTTTAGACAACCGATGTGATGTGCTCGCTGTGAACCAACAAAATCAAAATAGAAAATGCAACACAATCTCGTTACCTCTATGAAATTCTACTTTAAAAATTACAATACTTCTTTGGTGATATTTATATTAGCTTCATATCTAGAGGATTGGTGCGTTAATAAGTTGCCAGTAGGTAACGTTTCAAAGCACTTATGAAATGGCGGACGGCTGATACACAACTGATAAGGATACCGACTACTTTAAACAAGAGCTGTATCTGTAAGCTACATTAACGTAAGTGTACAGATTAAGTAAACAAAGTAACATGCCATAAAACAGTATATTCAGATAACAGGGATTGGCTAGATGACTGCCATAAAGCCCGGCTTCCTTATACATAGCAGGGCTGAAATGATGCAGTGTCTATACAGGAGCTTCACAACTATGCTACAACTTCAAATGTGACAACACATGACACATAAACAGACCATCAGAAAACTGTTCTGATTGGCTAGCTGAAACCCTAAAAAAAGAACGCTTGGTAATATTTTTTCAAGAGAATGATTGTTCAGATGCAGGAAAATGCAAACAAACACTATAACTATGCGCCACACCTGAAACCGCCGGATCACCAAATAGAGAATTATACAAGTAAATGACAAAATAAAAAGCGCAAACATAATCAAATACTTTTAATGAATGAAAAAAAATTACAGTAGCTAACAACAGTAATCTTGTGTGGAATTGATTGTAGAAGTAAATTTGTCTTCTCAAAGATCGACATTTTGACTATACTTGAAACAATGTAGTAATGGTCACATAATGTAGTAATGGTTACATATTTACTCTTGATAATAATAATAGTAGATTATTATTTATCATCAAGCTACAGTCTGACAAAAAGATACCAAACTTTCAGGCTAATGTTAATATTATATTACAATAATTTATTATTATCATAGTTTGATTGTATTGGTAAATAATGAGATAATAATAATGATGGTGGTAATAATAAAACAAAACAACGACAACTATTCCTACTACTGTCTTGACGCTGGTTACCATCATCTATCTTATCAATTTAAACAAACACAGATGACACTCAGTAGTGACATTGGTTATTATTACCTACCCACTACTACTACTACCTACCACTACTACTACTGATCTGATGATGATATGAATAGTAATGCTGATCATGATAACTAAGGTGACAGTCTAATAAAAATAAGTAGAAATAAAATTATAATTATTATCTCTACAGTAACAATACGTTATCCAATTGATTGAATTATTTAAAATAACTTAAGTGTGTATCCTAATAATAAATTTAATAACATCTGTTCCTGCAACTATTATTTATTATTATTATTATAATAATAATTGATGATTTGGTAGTGGTGATGACTACTTTTATTTATTTATTATTATTATTATGGTCATAGCAACTGGGAGATCGTCGTACATCATTATTATTATGATGATTATTATTATTATTGAATTTGTTGATTAAATGTTTGTAATAATAATAATAATTATAATAATAATAATTACAATATTTTGATATACTACTACTACTACTACTATGTTTCCATGTATTTACACCAGTGAATAGATTGAAAGTAAACAAATGAAACACACATACCAATAATACTATAATAATAATACACAACAACTTGAACAACAACAACAACTTGAACAACTTTTTCCTTGTTGTTGAACAAGGAAAAAGTTGTCGACACAATCATTTATTTACAATCAAGTATTTATTAGCTGAGCATTAAAAGCTTACAAATATTTCTTGAACATAAAGTTGCGGTGGAATTATTGGCAGCAGCAACAGCTCGGCATACAAGTGAGCGAATCATCTTGAAAAGCCTGGTGTTTGGAGTATTTGGCTTTCAGCTAGAGCTCACACCGGCAATAGAGACAGGATGCAGTGCAACTAACATGGCGGAATGCGCTGTAATCTACCGTTTTTACTTCGGTTTGCACCCTCTGAACTGATACTATGTGCGCCCGTTATTATTCTGCTATAACCGAACGAGATAGTTTGTGTTGGGCCCATAGAATTATCTTCCCTCCTAGAACGCTAACCAGCTGCTAGCGGCTGGTGACATTTGGAACAATCGAAAATGGCGTACTTCACTATTTATCCCCCGATTATTTATCGACTTTACGATATATTTTTCTTGGTCACAAAAATGTGCGCCAGGCTATGTCTCATCAATTCATTATCGCTTCTCATTATAAAATTACCGTTGTTTACTATATGGTGGTAGTAGTAGCAACTGAAGAAGAGTAATAATAAAAAAATATTATTATTATATTTAAATTGTAATGTTCGATTAGATTAGAGCATACATAATACAGAGTATCAAAATTTATTTGAATTATATTCCAATGACAATAAATAACACTCACCGAGGAGGATATCCGATTATTAGGTTATAAAATAAATTATCACTTATGACTAGTGCCCATAGAATTATCTCCCCATATAATTCTATGCTAGTGCCCACGACTTATGCAGAGGTCACCAGTCTGCACTAGGGTCACTAGCACAGACCGGCATTTTTCTTGTATCGTAAAAGCGATTGTAATAGAGGATTTGATTTGTTCTACGGTGCCATTTTGTATTGTATTGTGTACTATATAAATCATATATACAAAAACTCCGCTCTGCCACCAGCGGCTCATGTTATTTTGTACCTATAGTTAGCGTTCTAGGAGGGGAGATAATTCTATGGTTGGGCCGTAACCATAATAGGTGTTTAAAAACAATAGGTTCCGGTGTTTAGTTCGCAATGTTTTTTCACATGAAGAGTGATATAATCACACTGTTGAACGCCGCTTGCGAACTTAGTCGGAGCTATCTACTCCCAAAGTGCAGATAACTTTTGTTTTATAAACTAAACACTGCATCCATATATTTTATAATCTGTGTGTGATAAATCGTAAATGCAAGGTCTTCGACGAAATTCATTTATTTATTAGCACCTCGATATTACACATTATGAATTGACGTACGAGTTGAGTAGTAGTTTAATAATGGTCGTTTATTTTTTTATAATTAATAAATTAATAATAATAATCTTTAATATTATTGCGTTGGCACAGCTACGACAACGTTCACGTCCTACTATTTAAAAGTGCGAAAATGAAAAAATTAGCTCGCTATCATGAAAGTTACTGACCAATCAGCGTGTTTGCCACATCGAAATATCAAACGTGTTTGATATCTTGAGCTTCTATATATTTTTTGATGCGCTGCGTACCACGGCGGATTCGATAACGAATTTTGTGCTTGCCGCTTCCAGTGTGTTTGAGCCTTTAGCGCCGCATAGTCAGGCGACTTCGTTGGTGGTCAAACTGCCGCGCAGGTTTCGCTTTCAGTCTGTTTGAGCCGTAAAACCACATCTGTCGGTTATGTCTCCTGATTTGTCACAGTTTGCCTGATTTGTGACAAATTTGAATTTTAGATAAAAGTTTTCTCTACTCCAGAAAACTGCTACTAAACTCCCTTAAAACTCCTGAAATTTAAATATCCGCTTGAAAATTTCCTGCAAACTTTACTTTCACTTTACCATTGAGCAAAAACTAGACATTTAGACGAAAATCCTTAAATGCAGCACCGTATAGGGCGATGTGCAAAAGTGCTTTTCATTGGTCTAAAAGATTTCTAGAGATATCATTGGCTCAAAATAATGAAAAATACCTAGTGATACTTCACTGATGGACAACACCATATCATCATAGCCAACACCCAGCCAACAACAACAAAATTATTCATAGAACACCGCACTTGACTTATAAAACTGATAATTTAATAAAACTGGAAAATTGAAGACTATGTTGCTGTTTGAAGATGGTTATGAATCAGTTTCACTCTTATTTTTAATGTTTTATAAGAATGCAAAAGCTACTTGAAACAACTGGCCAATTATGAACACATAATTTTATCCAATCATATGCTGTTACACAAAAATCGCCCTATACGGTGCTGCATTTAAGGATTTTCCATTTAGACTGCTTTACATTGTTTTCACACAATCTTTATATCCATAGATATGGCATTTTCGATATAGTAATTATTTAAACCACATCCCATATTCAAGTTGCATTCTCGTTAACAATTGGCTTTTGAGCTAATAAATAATTGACCAATTATCTTACTTTGCATCTACACAATAATCACCCCCCCCCCCCCCTTCTATAACCTCAAACCCAGTGGCACCTACTGAAACCAATAGGTCCAAAGTACCTCCCTTTTTTCAGAAGCCAACATGGCGGGTATGATTAAAAACTGGGAAAATTATTAGTAGGTAGCAAAAATTTATTGTTGAACATTTTTTATTCCACTAATATTGACATGAAGAAAATTTTGTCCCGAACTTATTGGAGCTACCACTTTCAAACTACTGCACTGTTATTTTGTAATATAAATTATTTATCATTAGTACATTTATTATTTAAAAATTAAAAATTAATCAAAATTTTACCTATATATTGTCAATTGAGTAAAACTATCATTTAATCTGCATAGTTTATTTACATGATCTGGTCAACATCATTATTATACCTGTTTGGAGACAACACAATTTCAATCGACCGCCCAAAGACTCACTTTTGGAGAGTTTGAAAATAATTTATTGGCTAATAACTGTTTTGCCGAAAATTACGAACAGTACTGCAATGGAAAAAGTAAAGCCACCCAATCAGAGATAATCAAACCTGAGTCAGCAAAACCTTGAGCAAATTAAAATAGGTAGGACTAGAAATATGCCATTTTGACTGGAAGTTTTTTTTATCAAGTCAGTAAATGTCTGATAAATAAATATTTATCTACGTTTTCATTATACGTTATATGTATATCATTGGATTTCATTATACGTTATATGTATATCATTGGATTTCATTATACGTTATATGTATATCATTGGATTTCATTATACGTTATATGTATATCATTGGATTTCATTATACGTTATATGTATATCATTGGATTTCATTCTACCTACGGAACCATATTGTATCATTTGTTTTACCATGCTGTGCTGTTGCCATTGCCTAATAATTTTTTTTATCATTTTTTGGCATACCCATTATCGAGCTAGATTTCCATTTCATGATTATGATCATTACATATTTCACTAGTCAGTTCTCTGGGCTAGTATGACAGCTGGTATCATATCAAATGAAGTCAGTAGACATGTCTACTCCCAACTTTAGGGAATGTTTTGTCAGCCAGACATTTGCTTTCACATAAATAGTGATCCGGTTAAAGTCATCTACCCCTAGTTGTGAGTATGGCACCCTTGTGGTCATCTCTAGAGAGAGTTCTGCTAGGCAGACATCTACACTGATATAAATAGACTTATGGCCATAGTCATTTCCAGATAGTTACACGATTCACTAATTACCTGTGCACAGCTCTACCAGATAGGTTGGGCTGATGAACAGCTCACAAGGCATTTCCACTTACAAAAGATCAGAATACGTTTTCCAAAGAGTGAAGAAAGAGCATCATGTGCTCCATCTCATCTAACCTTCCTTCTCCCTAGTTTGAGTATAGCCTCAGCTACCAAAAGCTGTGTTCACCTGTCTGGCATAGGGTATAGTGGTTGCCCATAGCGACAGAGTTGTGTGATTAAAATGTACAGCAAATTGGCAACCTTTGATAAACCCCTACAAACTACAACAAAAACCCGTGGTATCTTGGTAATTGTCGCCTCTATTTCTGTAATTATGTCTAATGAATCAATCTTGTATAATTTGGTGGTTATGCCAAAGCAACAATTTAAGAAATTGTGATTATTGCTTTTTTAAACCAGCCATGTCTTTGGACTAAGGCATACCAAAGTCATTCATAATAGTCAAAAAAATTACTGAGAGCAATTTAGAAGCAGAAGTTGAAGATCATGCTCTCGGCTACAAAAACCTGTTCTAGATTAAAGTTTGGTCTTGTTAGAACATATACAGGAAAACCAAGCAGGAGATTTGCTTATGTAAGACTTTAAAAACCAGTCATAATAATACTTGAATACCGGACGTCTGCGTGCGTATGAGAATTTGCTTCAATAGCAGATTCACTTCTACTTCTGTGTTTTTGACGGAATTTCCAGTCAGATCAAAACTAGATGGGGATGGGTGACCTGCTAAATATTTTTCCATACCATAAGCTATCTCCTTCCCACGCCTTAGTAATACACTTTGATAGCCCATCGACTGAAACTAACCACTTTTCTGTCGCATGGAGCATGTAAAACCTGAACCTTATAAGTCCCAGTTTAAAGCATTGTATCTCTGCCAGTAACTTGTGACCGATGAGTGAAAGCTGTGGTTTGTAGTCAGCCCTATTCACTCAAAGAGCCGCATTTTCAAAAACAGTACAGTCTTCTTTTGCAGACAACAGTACAGTACAGTCTTCTTTAGCAGACATCAGTACAGTACAGTCTTCTTTAGCAGACATCAGTACAGTCTTCTTTAGTAGACACCAGTACAGTATAGTCTTCTTTAGTAGACACCAGTGCAGTACAGTATAGTCTTCTTAGTAGACATCAGTACAGTACAGTCTTCTTTAGTAGACATCAGTACAGTGCAGTATTCTTTAGTCGACATCAGTACAGTGCAGTATTCTTTAGCAGACATCAGTGCAGTACAGTCTTCTTTAGTAGACATCAGTACAGTGCAGTATTCTTTAGCAGACATCAGTACAGTATAGTCTTCTTTAGCAGTCATCAGTACAGTGCAGTATAGTCTTCCTTAGCAGACATCAGCTTTCGGCACCACCAGGCGTTCCTAGTTGTTCTCTTGACTACGTGACATAAACGCTTTCACATGCGATATGTAGCTAGACATCATTGATTTCCTATTCATATCCTAAAATAAACATTGTCAACTTCTTCCTGTCGTGACCCATCAAAAATCAAAGTTGTTTCCATTCAGAGGATGTTTTCCTGTATTTTGCCAAATGTTATCATATTTTGACTGCAGAAACTCAGCATGTTCTTCTCTTGTTTGGCGGGTGAAAATCTTAAATATTTTTGATTCACCAATCGCTGGGAAGCATACCATCTGCATCGCATGTGTCACTCAGTAATGTCACATTTTTTTTTTCCAGAATCGCGTTTGCTTCTGTTCAATGTCATGTCTGTTTAACCTTATTGATTGCCTCCTTCACTTTTGCATCGTATGCTTTTGTATCTTTATCAAATATTAGTACACCATTCAGTTGCATCACAACACCATCTAATGCTTCTAAAAGTTTAGAGACTTTAATGTCAAAATGTTTTTTGAGGAGAAGAAAACTCGTAAAGAGGTTTTTACTCATGAGACGTCTAAAAGGTGTGGTAAGTTCTTGTGACATCATAGATATCAGGATCTGCCTGCAGCAACTGACGACTATCTTGTTAACCAGTATTATATTAAAATATTACTAAACTACTAATATTGCGCGAAGTTTTGCAAAAATAATACAGATTAGTTGACCTGTTCATCCATTTTCTACAGTCCATGTTTTGTACTGTGGAGTTGCCTTTCCACTGACCAACTACGAAGTTATCAGCTATTGTGACATCACATTATTCGTTGTGTAATGCTTTGTGCAGGGAAATGATTTGAAATAAAAATTCAACGGCTCAAATTCTTAAATATAACAGTTAGTAAGTTACGTGTTAATCACTGTTTTAGATCATTGATAATGAATATTTAGAAAAAGGTGAGTTGGTACGAAGATAATGTATTATAATAATTATTATTATATATATACCTACTCTTTCATCATCTAGGGTGGCAGACTTGAGTGAATAATTTAGCTAGAACAAGTGCAATTTTCATTTTGACAATTTTTTTTCAAATAGAGCATCAGTTTTTAAAAAAAATTGTTGTCCATCCATTGGTGCAAAAAACATTTGTGTCACACCAGTGGTTGTCTCCGAAAAATGTTTGAGAAAAAGTACCTTTGCTTAAAAAAAATAACAACAACAATGATGATGATTTGTTTGTGGTCATTGATGCGAAATCAGTGACGCATGACCAGAAGTTTTTTTTTATTTGTTTGAATATGACTCTCCGGTAAAATTACTTTTTTGTCTGCATCACGTGATTGCTCTATGATGATAAATAGTATACCTCTGGGTCGGTAAAATCACAGAGAACCTGAATGACATGTGCTGAAATCTGAGAAACCCATGGCGCAATAGAATAGGAAACTGCAGATTTACAATCCATTTTCAACACGTTAATTTTGAAGTCCACAGCTATGTAGGCAGTGTGATGATTGGCTAAGCCTGTGCGGTAAATGGTGTCCATTTGATACTTTTTTAAATTTTGTTTATGGCATCTTCTGGTCACAAGTTATTAAAAGAATAGCCACGCAAAAATATTTCGAAAATTGAAAAAACCGTGCGGGAAAATTCTACATATAAATCCTTTTGTCTTAATACACACTAGGCTCACATTAGTTTTGTTAAATAATTTAGTTGCAAACATTCATCCTAAAATTGATAAACATTAATCTGTAGTTAATAGTACTACTACTAACTACTCACTGCGCAGTAGCTGCTCGATTGATGAGATGCTGTTTGTTTGAGACATGTAATTGTATATTTTAGTATGAAACCAGACATCACTGTGCAGATGAATTTGTTGAAATTTTCAACCGTTGAAAATGGCAAAGGAGTAGCTTTTCTGCAAGGTTTCTACAGGATATAGAAAATTATACCGCTTCATGTAATACAGTAAATCCTTCATGTAAAGGCAATTACAGTAAACACTGCCTCATGTGACAAAACTAGAGCTACAAAAGCTGGTTATCTTGTTTGCCGGGTCAACTCCATCGCTTCGACATCACATATTTATTTTCGAATCGCTTGATAATTGGTCGAAGGTCAAAAATCAACATCAAAGAGGCTACAAGACCGACAATAATGGTAGAGTTATATCGACGCTTTCGAGTTTCAAGTTAACGCGCAATCGATATTCAAGCTACCCTCCGTCTCTAGTGTGAGTTTTACTTCAAGGGCCTCCAAGGAAGCAACACTCTTATCGGCATTTTAAGGCGTACAAAATGAAAGCAACGATACAACTGGTGCAAACTTTTGGATTGATATTAGTCTCCAAAGAAGATAAGCCACATCAAGTTACTTTATCTCAAGTTAATTTTGATCTCCTGTCATGATTTAATAACAACAAAATGTAAAACATTGAATAACAATAATTTTTTTGTGGAGAAAGCTGGGAAAACCTCCGATTCAAATAGTTTACTTTTTATTAAAACTTTACCCATAATGCAACTGCTCGTCGACGCAAACCTGTCCAGCACTGATGGCAACACTTAGGTCAACTACTGCATAGTAACATATAAAACAATTATTGTATGGTAGTCGCAGAGAATACTATCGCGTACACTGAACTTCCCGGAATCTGGCTCGATGGATGTCAAAAGTCTCTTCGCAGCGTTGTTTATTCACCTCCTGAAATCCTCTGCAGACAAACAAAACAGTACATGTACATGTATGCTGACTTGTATATAAATGTTATGCACACATAGTAATACATTGTACATAAGACAGCCCACATTGAACTCATCGTCTTTTACCAAATTTTTATCAGCTAGTCAAGGTCATTCTCTGCATCCTGTGCTCTACCCTGACACGACAGCCTCCGTTTATTCACTTTGCCCCGCTGGAAGGACAACTCCTCCACTCTCTTACTCGGCACTGCACACTTCATACTCTCCTTTCTGGATGCTCGTTGGCAATGTTTCACCCTGACTTTTGGCCGTAACTTGTGACATCTCTCTGCTACTCTTTGGACTCCGACTCCACTGCCATCAGCTGTGTGCGCATCTGCACCATCTTGTCCAGGAGACGCTCTTTCAGAGGGTCAATGTCATTTTCTGCACCATTTGTTCTACCCAAACTCTCTATCATCTGTTTATCCACCTGGCTTTGCTGGAAGGACAACTCCTCCACTCTTTTACTCACCTTCGCACATTTTATACCCTAGTTTGTCAATGCCTCCTTGGCTCTAAGCTGGCAACCAGCTCATGACATCATTGTTCTCATTCTGCTCTGAACTTCGCCTCCATAAAACTCTGGTTGTTCTGGAATATCTTGTAACACACCAGTCAACTACTGTATGGTAACACATAGGTCAACTACTGCATGGGAACACACCGATCAACTACTGTATGGTAACACATAGGTCAACCACTGTATGGTAACAAATCGGTCAACTACTGCATGGTAACACTCCGATCAACTACTGTAAGGTGACACACCGTCAAATACTGCATGGTAACACACCGGTCAGCTACTGTATGGTAACACAAAGAACAAGCACTGACTGAAGCACCACAATGAAATGCGAAAACTCCCAAGTGTCCATCTAGCAACACTGAAGCAACTTTTAATGAGGGGATATCTTTGAAGTTGGCTAATGAGACTCGTTTAATAAAATTAAATATTTTGGTGCAGAGAGAGATGTCATATACCAACCCATCTATGTCCTATACCAACCCATCTATGTCCTATACCAACCCATCTATGTCCTATACCAACCCATCTATGTCCTATACCAACCCATCTATGTCCTATACCAACCCATCCATGTCCTATACCAACCCATCTATGTCCTATACCAACCCATCTATGTCCTATACCAACCCATCTATGTCCTATACCAACCCATCTATGTCCTATACCAACCCATCTATGTCCTATACCAACCCATCTATGTCCTATACCAACCCATCTATGTCCTATACCAACCCATCTATGTCCTATACCAACCCATCTATGTCCTATACCAACCCATCCATGTCCTATACCAACCCATCTATGTCCTATACCAACCCATCTATGTCCTATACCAACCCATCTATGTCCTATACCAACCCATCTATGTCCTATACCAACCCATCTATGTCCTATACCAACCCATCCATGTCCTATACCAACCCATCTATGTCCTATACCAACCCATCCATGTCCTATACCAACCCATCTATGTCCTATACCAACCCATCTATGTCCTATACCAACCCATCTATGTCTTATACCAACCCATCTATGTCCTATACCAACCCATCTATGTCCTATACCAACCCATCTATGTCCTATACCAACCCATCTATGTCCTATACCAACCCATCTATGTCCTATACCAACCCATCTATGTCCTATACCAACCCATCTATGTCCTATACCAACCCATCTATGTCTTATACCAACCCATCTATGTCATATACCAACCCATCTATGTCTTATACCAACCCATCTATGTCTTATACCAACCCATCTATGTCATATACCAACCCATCTATGTCTTATACCAACCCATCTATGTCCTATACCAACCCATCTATGTCCTATACCAACCCATCTATGTCCTATACCAACCCATCTATGTCTTATACCAACCCATCTATGTCCTATACCAACCCATCTATGTCCTATACCAACCCATCTATGTCCTATACCAACCCATCTATGTCCTATACCAACCCATCTATGTCCTATACCAACCCATCTATGTCTTATACCAACCCATCTATGTCCTATACCAACCCATCTATGTCCTATACCAACCCATCTATGTCCTATACCAACCCATCTATGTCATATACCAACTACAACTGCCAGCATCCTGTATGTCTATGTGTATGGTTAAGCTTACCCACTTTTTATTTTTATTCACTCTGGATATAATATAAACAGTGGTTGTAATAGAACCGTACTCTAGCTGTTATATCACTAGTTAATGTTACTGTTGTTTGTAGACCCTGGAGACTTTTTATCAGCTGAATTTTCATAGCATACTAAATAAAAACTTTTATTAGTCATAAATATTATTCAGTAACAAAAATAAATCATATTGTGTCAGTTTTCTTTCTATTTATTGGTTTATATAATGAATTATGTGATTTTTTGTGAGAAACCTACAATTTCATAAGATATAAGAATGATAATAAACCATAGAGTACATAAACCATAGAGTACATAAACCATAAAGTACATAAAGAAATATTCCAATTATTTATTTACACATGATGCAGCTTGAGCTGGAGAGAACTGTTACAGTTCCCTCCAGCCACCACAGTACAGATACCTACAGTAGGTATCTGTACCGTGGTGGCTGGAGGGAACTGTAGGTATCTATACTGTGGTGGCTGGAGAGAACTGTAGGTATCTGTACTGTTGTGGCTGGAGAGAACTGTAGGTATCTGTACTGTTATGGCTGGAGAAAACTGTAGGTATCTGTGCTGTGGAGGCTGGAGAGAACTATAGGTATCTCTACTGTGGTGGCTGGAGAGAACTGCAGGTATCTGTACTGTTGTGGCTGGAGAGAACTGCAGGTATCTGTACTGTTGTGGCTCGAGAGAACTGTAGGTATCTGTACTGTGGTGGCTGGAGAGAACTGTAGGTATCTGTGCTGTGGTGGCTGGAGAGAACTATAGGTATCTCTACTGTGGTGGCTGGAGAGAACTGCAGGTATCTGTACTGTTGTGGCTGGAGAGAACTGCAGGTATCTGTACTGTTGTGGCAGAGACAACCATTCCCATTTGATTCGGCTTTATTAGAACTAATAATTTTAGTATTTGCAGCCTAAGACAAATGCTCTCTCATGTTATCTAGACAATAAACTATTCACTGTTATTGAATATTGATTAGTTTTAATTGCACATGTAATTTTTTCAAAAAAGTTACGTTTACTCATACAACTACCCATAATCCAACAGCACAAACTATTATATGAAAGCTATAAAACAAAAACAATGGGTGTTAGAAATTAGCTCACTTAGCTACCTACTACTTGAAGCCTCATCAAAACTCACTAGCTACAAACCAAAATGCAAAAACAAGTTTCTCTAGCTAACAAAGGCTTCGCAGTGTTTGGGAACCAGCTTTACAACCTCTACGCTCAAAGTAGAGAATAAGATTAATCTCCGTATTACAATATTTTTTTGATAGCTTAAAAATACCATAATGGCTGCATGCATAGAAAACAGAAATTCACCGAGAGCTATTCCGTAGGTTTTACACAAATCTTAGTTCAAAAAGACGTGCAACTATTATTTTCTGTTTACAAATCGAATGGGTTTATATCGAGCGGACAACTCTCACTCTATTAGTAAACTCCTATTCCGATGCATTATTTGCACCTGATGAAATACAATTTATGTACAAAAACTACACTTTTGAGCCCCAGGAGTGTATAGAGCAAGGGTAACACCTAGGTATGGTCAAACCATCAAAGAGCGTACAAAGCAAGACAGCTGTTTTATTTATTCCATATTCAAAAAAATAATCCAAGCCTTTCCTCCAAACTAAAACGTGGCTGACTGACTCTCTCTCACTGGGTCACGAATAATGGCTCTTTGCCTTGGCAGCGATTTAACAGACAGGATGCTGTCGCTGGTAGATGATGTAGCTGACCATCCGGTAGGTGAATGACTACTTGATACCGTGTCTCCATCAGAATCTGATATCTCCCACGAGCTTTCTGTGGAAATAAAATGCAATGATTAGGAGTTGTCTCCCCACAACTGATATCTAAATTTGATGTTTACCATAGAGTGATAGCACCCGTATTTATAAATTACAAGCGGCTGAATGGTTTAAACTCACCATCGCTGTTGGCAGCGGACAGACTAAATAATGAAGACAGCATTGAAGATTCCGATTCAACCAAACTGGCGGTATCTGATGATCTACAAGATATGTGGGTACGCTATTGGCTTGTTTTAAGTGTCTGACCATGAGTCAAGACTTAAACCTGCACACACCGAATACCAGCAAATACCAAATCCTGATGTTTCCAGTAAAAACAGGCATATATAAAATAGAAAAGGTAACAAAGAGGCAGGCACAGATCAATTACAGACTGATGATCAACATTTGTAGAAACCTAGTTCACCTATTCAATTTAATTCGTTGTTGGTGCATGGACGAAAATATTCACAGCGGATAAAGGACGCTTTTATCTCTGAATAAATTTTTGTTAGTTAGTTAATTAGTTTTGGCGAGTCCATATTTATAAATTTATTTCTGCTACGAGTGTCCCAAACAGCCTACAAACCATTGGTGTGTGTGTAGCCAAGTACTTCTAGCTGTACTGAGATATGTGTGTAATACTCAATAATCATAGATAAATTCATGTTGCAGTATTACCCAGAGTTCCTGCGCTTCCTGCGAAACTGATACAAAAATCTTAACTGCATGTTTGAGCTATCTCACTCAGTTGTAAGATTCATGCAAAAAAAGTTGACAATGCTGACCTGATGAAGTCATCTTTGTTCAATTCATCTGCACCAACAACCGTTGAGGAATCTGATTTGCTGATGCCAAGGTCACTAGCATTTCTAATTTTTGTGGATTGTGTTGTGAAACTTGTTTTCTTTTGATTAGTAAACAACTTATGTTTTCTTCCAGCAGGTACAAGCCTGATAGGCTGAGGAGATGTTGGTCTACGTAGGCTGCAGGTAGAATACCCGTCCACATATACATCTTTTACTGGTTTCATCGGCTGCACAAGAACACACTCTGAGAGACGACGGCCATCTAAAAGTTTAAATAAAACTTTACAAATTGTTCATTTTAACGAGTGCTACCTTTTTCCCAGATCAGTAAGCCATGGAGATACCAACTGTTGAGTGATAGAGAAATAACACTTATGTACATTTTAGCTGGTATTAATACTGACAATAATAGTGGAAACAAAATTTCAAATAAAATTGCAGGTATGACAGCTACAGATATAAAGATTTTGGACTTTTACAGAGTTGAAGGTCATTTCTTTGCATCATTTCATCAAATAGTTTGTAGATAAATTTGTTTGTACAGCCTTAGAATAAGTTTTGTATGTCGAAGAAGAACCAAGGTAGTCAGAAAGTCGAACCAAGACAATTTAGAAATTGTCTTCTTTCGTTGCAATTTTCTAGTGGAGGCATTGCTTAGAAAATGTTCACATTATATCATTCTTGTACAAAAACCAAACGATAGCTAAAGGTGCGTGTTTTATGTACACAATAGTTGTAGCTATTAAAATTGTACCTCCATATTCTAGGATTGGCATATCGCGTTTGGTTTTTCTCCCGGCCCTGGTTCTGCTTTTTGTCTGATGAAAAGCGAAATCCTGGTGTTGGCGATACCGTGCAGGTGTTGATGAAATATCTGGTATAACATCTCTACAAATATAACTTAAATGTCTATTTCTAATCTCTATGTCAGTGAATACATTTTTATGGTGAATAACTCATTTTAAAAATGTTACCGATAGATCCGTTGGAGTGGCAGAGGTAGGCGGGATGGTGTAATGCCATAACTTCTACCTAATATCTGCAGTTTAGGAGCAGCAGGTGATGTTGTTACGGTTGATTGATTTTGTGGCTCACAGCCAACTCTGAGTTGAATACGCTTGTGTGTACATGGAGAGAGTTGTCTTTCCTGTTTCTTAAGCTGGTTGAAGGACAGGGTATGGTAAAGGTGGAGCGCTGTACCCAGGTAATACCTAACAAAGTTACATAATTTCTTACACTATTGTTGTTTAATTAATGTAAAGATAAATGAGAGATATTGATGTCACGTGAAGCAAACCAAATACAAGTTGTACACTTTGGTATACGGGTTTGACACTATAGACAGCTATCAACAAGTGCCCCATGTAAAACTAGGTCTCTGATTGAAGTAGTTTCATGACAAACGGGGGACAACTTCAAACAAAAATTATTTTTATAGTACCAAGAATTGCAGCTACAAAAGGTCGACTGCACGAGCGCAATGCAAGTTTTGCACTGGAGCTGTCTGACTACACCCACTTACTATACTTGGATAGTGGAGAAACGAAAAAGTTAGTAAAAAAAAACAATGGCAGCCATCAATGATCGCGCAAGGATTGAATTTTTATAATCTCAGGCAATAAAATAAATTGACTCATATCTAAGATAAAAAAAGATTCATAAATAAATAGTTAAAATAAAACTGATGTATTCCATTTTTGAGCAGACAACTCCTGCTTTTGACATATTTCATAAAACAAATCTATCTATACCCAGCCAGTTTTACATATAAACCTATAAATAGACATTAAACACTAGAATGTGGTCCATAGAAATGTGACAAATCTAATGAGATTCTTAAGCTTCTCTATCAGTTTTGTTTGAAGGCGAAAATTTGTACCAAGGCTATTTATCAGATAATTGTCTTTGAACTAACCTGTTATTGAGGTCTTCCAAGCTACATCCAGCCTGGATAAGTCTATTAACCATAAACCTCCGTATGTCTAGTGTCAGTTTGTCTATGAGTACTGTCCCTGAGAAGAACAAAACTCCATATAACTGTAGCCGAGTTCGGCACCAGTATAGCACCCCCCCAGAAGGAACACTGCCGCAATGGCTAGTGCCATTCGCGCAATAACTAAACAGTCAGAACAGAGCCCTGTAAGATACTCTAGTCCAGGTTTAGTAGTACAACAGCATATATTTTGTACAGCTCCAGAGAGGCAATCTACTAGAGTATAATACGTGCTAGTAGTATTAACTAAACTGTTATGGTTAAGGCCTGTGGTCCAGCCTTAGATAGGCTGGACCACAGGAAGTACGGATTGTTATACAGCCAATATTAGTGATACATCAAATGACAACACAAGGTTGAAAATATTAACAAATCAGAAAATAATACAAGTAATTAAATGGAAGAGGCGCCTAGTGGTAAGTGGGCGGAGTCAATGGGCTAGCTGAATATCAGCACCTCTCCCATGTTCTTAGTAGGTCCTGAGGACATCTGTAGCCTGGGATCGGTAAATCTCACCATCTGGAGGTAGGACAGTCCTGTATATAGTCTTCTGAAGCACTCAGGCTATGCATGTAGTCCTGGGTGAAGGCTGCCATCTTGCATTGGCCTTACCGACCCTGCGAGGGTTGATACCGGCTGTACAAGGGTCAATACTGGCCTTCCATGGGTCAATACTAGCCTTCCAAGGGTTAATACTGGCCTTCCAAGGGTTAATACTGGCCTTCCAAGGGTTAATACTGGCCATCCAAGGGTTAATACTGGCCTTCCAAGGGTTAATACTGGCCTTCCAAGGGTTAATACTGGCCATCCAAGGGTTAATACTGGCCATCCAAGGGTTAATACTGGCCATCCAAGGGTTAATACTAGCCTTCCAAGGATTAATACTGGCCTTCCAAGGGTTAATACTGGCCTTCCAAGGGTTAATACTGGCCTTCCAAGGGTTAATACTAGCCATCCAAGGGTTAATACTGGCCATCCAAGGGTTAATACTGGCCATCCAAGGGTTAATACTGGCCTTCCAAGGGTTAATACTAGCCATCCAAGGGTTAATACTGGCCTTCCAAGGGTTAATACTAGCCATCCAAGGGTTAATACTGGCCATCCAAGGGTTAATACTGGCCATCCAAGGGTTAATACTGGCCTTCCAAGGGTTAATACTAGCCATCCAAGGGTTAATACTGGCCATCCAAGGGTTAATACTGGCCTTCCAAGGGTTAATACCGACCTTCCAAGGGTTAATACTGGCCTTCCAAGGTTTAATACTGGCCTTCCAAGGGTTAATACTGGCCTTCCAAGGGTTAATACTGGCCTTCCAAGGGTTAATACTGGCCTTCCAAGGTTTAATACTGGCCTTCCAAGGGTTAATACTGGCCTTTCAAGGGTTAATACTGGCCTTCCAAGGGTTAATACTGGCCCTGTAACAATCACTGCTGGCCCGGCATAATACACAGTTGTTGTCTAGCGATAACAGTCATATAGTACTCTCAGAAGTGCCGATCAGTCAGTTCTTGGCATCACCAATCAGTGCACGAGGGTGTCTCTGAAACACAGCGACAGCGTCGTATCCGCCGAGCACACATCGGTTACTACGTGGTTTTGTCTATATCAATCTAACACACAACCAACTATTTCTGTATAACAGAGTATTTCTATATAACAGAGTATTTCTATATAACAAAGTATTTCTATATAACAGAGTATTTCTATATAACAGAGTATTTCTATATAACAGAGTATTTCTATATAACAGAGTATTTCTATATAACAGAGTATTTCTATATAACAAAGTATTTCTATATAACATAGTATTTCTGTATAACAGAGTATTTCTGTATAACAGAGTATTTCTGTATAACAGAGTATTTCTATATAACAGAGTATTTCTATATAACAGAGTATTTCTATATAACAAAGCACTTATTACAATCAAAGGATGATTATCTATGAAGTAGACTTAGATACTTACGAATTAGAGTAAACTCAGTAACAAAGTTGGGACGCATTGGATACCTCCGTTTGTACTTACTCAACATTGGACTCAGAGAAAGTGCTTTTCCATGACTAGAATCTATAAATAGACACAAGTACTCATCTAAATTGTCCCTTTTTTTCTCTGCCTGTACAACTGTTGGTTTCACAGCTTTACTGTGTTTAAACAGTTGAATATTGCTAAACCTAGCCTTTTCTCACTTTAATGGGCGGGGGGGGGGGGGGGGGGCAAGATGAATATTTAATGTCAATATTTGCATGAAGGCTGAGAGATCTGGGAAACGGACCATTTTTACGTTTACATGTAGGTTAGTCAGGTTAAAACGTATGCCATGGCAGCTTATTGGAGAAGAGATCATAGGAGCCGGGAGAGAGAGGTGGTAGTTAAAAGGAAGAAAGAAATGGCAAAAGAACTAGGTTGCCGGAAAGTGAGACAGCCGAAGAAAGAATGGAAGAGTACCAGGAGCAATGACTCACTGCAGCTGTTTGTCACAGAGAACAAAAAACCACATTGCTAGTTGTGTTGTAAATACTATTTATTCTGGGATCTAAGTCAGCATTTGAAGCTACATATAAGTAGAAGTTTCACAAGTCATATTCAAACGCGCCCAACAGCTCTGTTCCTGAGCATCTTGCGCTACCTTCTCTTACTTTATCTCACTTGCCCTTTGACGGATTCACTAATGCGCCCTCTCACGCTTTACTTTGTACTCTCTCCCCGCTATATCCCATCTCTCTCCCGCTATATCCCATCTCTCTCCCCGCTATATCCCATCTCTCTCCCCGCTATATCCCATCTCTCTCCCCGCTATATCCCATCTCTCTCCCCGCTATATCCCATCTCTCTCCCCGCTATATCCCATCTCTCTCCCCGCTATATCCCATCTCTCTCCCCGATCAGTTTGATAGAGAACCTGAGAAGGCAGTGTCCTGGCCTGTTCCAGTAACTAGTTTACTGAAATGTATGAACTTTATGACTACGAGCCAAAACCAACATAAAACCACCTATTTGACACTCAAGCGATTGGTACTAGCGCAATTGAAGTTTTTGGTAAATTATCTCCCCATGCGTTATTGAAGAAAATATTAAAAACACAAAAAGACTTGGTTAGAGAACAAACAGTAAATTCAAATCCCATCTAAGTAATCTAATAAACTGTCTGTGCAACAGCTCTCACCTTTGTCAGCGTTATAAACATTCATACGCATGGACAAACAAACGCACACACAAACATGATCTACACGGGTGTCCGGGAACTTATACAAACCCACAAGATATCTCTGAAGAGTGTAGTCATCATGAGATTTTGCTGGCAAGTTTTAATACGATCACGAAAGACACAGACCTTTCGTACAAACAACCACAATCACCAATAAGAAAGCGAAAAACCTACCAGTTTGTTGTGAAGTGACTTGTTCGCTTTCCCTACTAAATGTGTCACCTTTACCAGCTTGTTTAGACTCTCTCAATAGCCTCAGTTTCTCTGTTATGTAACCTTTTTGTTTTACACGCGCTAAAGCTTTTATGTAATCATCTGTAGTGTGGGAGAACCTAGCCTGTGATACATAAATGCAGTGAAAGTTGAATAACTTCCTTTTCATCCATGTCTTCACAAACAATGTCTAACAAACCATTGCTTAAGGTAAACACATGGTAATACTAACAAGTCAATAGAGAAAAACGCGCAGCCTGAGAAAGTTTTTAAACAGTGGGGAAACCCCAATTAATTACGTGGATTTCCAGATTTTGTCCATTGGTTTATAGTCCACAACAGTTATTTTTTGGGTTTCCCCCAGTATTAAAACTTTTGCTCAGGCTGCGCGTTTTTCTCTAATGAGTGAAATTAACCTGGTCAGAGAATGAGAATGGTTGGTAATTTTCTTTCCTCTCTCTACCAAAAGGACAGAATATAGCAAAGTTCAGATAAGAATAAATAAAATGACATTATACATATATATTATACTTGAGAGAGTGATGATCAAACATGAGACGTTATTGAATGTATCTGATGGACCAACCTTTGCTGCTGTTGAAAGTAGTTTTCTTCTGTAACTGAAATAAAAATAATAATTAACCCTACGTCGCAATAGAGATTTTCTAGCTGGTGTAAACTTGTTCTTTTAGGCTAAATAGTTGATGCAATTTCTTGTATGGATTGATATTTCAAAACTCAAATTTCCATTCATAAACTACAATATCAATGCCATTAAAGTATACTCGGAGAGAAAATCTTCAACATACAATTTGTGATAAAAAAATACATTATATTATTCTCGGTTTCATAATGAATCAAATTTAAAAAAATAGGGGAATGTTTTAGAGCAGAACAAAGATTATGCAGTAGTATTACACTTTAAATACCAAAGTGGTTATGCAGTCACTTCTTTTACTCTTATCGTATGCAAGTTTAAACTACTGGCCGTTCTGGAGACAACACTTTAGCCATCGTATCAGGAGTAAAGTTCACGGCAAGACTAGATGCGAAGGCAAGATTTTATCAAATACCGCTAGCCAACAAACTCTGATTGTTTACGACATTTGACCCATTTGAACAATACCTTTACGGTCAGTTTTGAGTATATCTTCTAACGCCAATGATATGATTCACAGAACCAATTGCCTCATAGGCAATACATTGACAGCTACACATCAATACACACCCAAGGAGTATGATACAGTTTTTGAAGAGCTCAAATGCTTCAAGGACGCCGGAATGACTTCAAATCTAGAGAAATGCCTGCTATGTAAAAGTTCAGTGAAGTTACTAGTTAGCCTGTCGAGTGTCCCTCCCAATTCTTTCCTTGTTAGAGCAAGCCACTCCAGATACACCATACAAACATCTCTGACCAAAAATGCAGCAATGCCGACAAGCTAGAGTATGTGGAAAAGTTCACTCTTTGTTAAAGTCCACCCCAACCTGTCCCAGCTCATTCGCAGATATACAAGCTCTGTACACAGCCAATTGCCCAATACTCATACATAACATTGAAGATGCTGCTGTACCCTAAAGGAGCGTTACAATTTGTGACTCATGCTTAGTTTAAACGGCCGGATTTCAGCCGTATTAGGCAGTTGTGTGCACCTCCGACCGGTTTAATCAGCAGGAGTTGAAGTGGATCGGATATTAGGTTTTGTGATTCGGTTGCAAAGCGCTCCTGGTTTAAACAATCAGGCCTCTTAGCAATGTTTTATTATTTATTATTATAATTACAATAATAATTATTTATTATTATTATTGCTATTATTGATTATTATCCTTATTATCAAGCCTACCACGACCACTTGACATCGTGAGCGGATTGTTATCACTTGATTGATTGGCAGGCTGTCTCTCATCAACCAATGACAAGAACAATCGCTGCTACTACATGGTTGGATGGCGTTCACAATTACAGAAGATCATCCCTCATGGGCTGCCATGCGGTCATTGCTGTTCGTTCTGTAGTCTCATGAGATCTCGCTCTAAACACGCCTGAAAATACGACTGCTCATTTTTAAGTCGGAGTTACGGCAGCCCTTGCCGCACTTACGGCTGAAAATTCGACTAAAATGTGACTGCTTTATTCAGTCAAACTTGGTACCGTATTGAGAAAACACGACTGCATAATACGGCTGAAATCCGGCCGTTTAAACTAAGCATCACTGATTATGTTCTGGATAAAGCCAATTGTCAAAGTCGCACACATTATTGTTTCTGTGTGAACTCAACTTCAGCAATGATGGCAATAAGAATGAAATAGGAATAGCCAATCATAACAAGAAATAAAAACTATACACCTGAAGATCCGGAGTATTCTGTAGCACTTTTTTCATCTTTCAATTTTTGTTGTACCTTACGAACAGCTGATTTTAGTTTTCCATCAGATCTTCCAGATAAATTCCACTAAAAAAATAGACAATTACTAGTGATTCTACACATGCAAAGTGATTATGCGATCGCGGACATATCATGTGACCTCATCATTGTACATGATACTGAAGAAGTACCTTGATGGAGTTACGTATATTGTGAAGTTTGTCTTTGATTTTATTCATAACGTCCTTCTGCCAACTGCTGTAAATGTTTTTGTTCTCCAATTTCATTAAAGTCTCTATTTGCTCATCATTTGCATATGGATAGCACACCTACAGGCATAGGATAGCACACCTACAGGTATAGGATAACACACCTACAGGTATAGGATAGCACACCTACAGGTATAGGATAGCACGCCTACAGGTATAGGATAACACACCTACAGGTATAGGATAGCACACCTACAGGTATAGGATAGCACACCTACAGGTATAGGATAGCACACCTACAGGTATAGGATAGCACACCTACAGGTATAGGATAGCACACCTACAGGTATAGGATAGCACACCTACAGGTATAGGATAGCACACCTACAGGTATAGGATAGCACACCTACAGGCATAGGATTACACACCTACAGGTATAGGATAGCACACCTACAGGCATAGGATAGCACACCTACAGGTATAGGATAGCACACCTACAGGCATAGGATAGCACACCTACAGGCATAGAATAACACACCTACAGGCACAGGATAGCACATCTGCAGGTATAGGATAGCACACTTACAGGTATAGGAGAGCACACCTGCAGGTATAAGATAGCACACCTGCAGGTGTAAGATAGCACACCTACAGGTATAGGATAGCACACCTGCAAATATAGAAATGTTCTGCGAATCCATAGAGTTACCTAGCCTCATTTGATGAGCTAACCAGTTCACGTACCAGTTCTCTGAGGTGGTAACGAGCCATAGAAAATATCTCTCTCCAGCTTACGGGACAACTGCCATGATCCATTTTGAAAGCAAATACTTTCTTATCAAATGCATCGGAGTCGTCTATACTTCCTGTCATCATTGCTTTTAGAGTGTACTAGAGGTACCACCGAATATGAGTAAGAGTCAGTTTATTTTTGTGTGTATCAAGTTTAGATGGCAGTAGTTATCTACTCTTACATATACACAAAATAATGTCATATCATATTCAGTAATTGGGAAGTGATAGTAAACGTCTACTCTTATGTAATCAGTAGTTGTCTGCTCATACACACACAGTCCATTATGTCTACTCTTACTTATTCAGTAGTTGTCTACTTTCGTATTTAGTAGTTGTCTACTCTTACATATTTAGCAATTATCTACTCTTACATATTTAGCAAGTGTCTAATCTTACATATTCAGTAATTGTCTACTCTTACATATTCAGTAATTGTCTACTCTTACATACTCAGTGATTGTCTACTCTTACATATTCAGTAATTGTCTACTCTTACATACTCAGTGATTGTCTACTCTTACATATTCAGTGATTAGTGAGTGATAGTAGTTATCCCATTGCATGTCTTCCTTCTCCATCACACTAATTGTGTCATGATCACTTTCATCTGCTGACCAGAGTCTGTAGCATACAACCATATTTAAACCTACCCAAGTCCTAGAGTGTAATAGTTTCCAACTAATAACATGTAAAACATACCTTCCAATTGCACCTCCATAAGTATTTGAGGGCCCAAGTTCTGTGTCCACACTAGTCCTACAGCAGTACATGAGAATAAATTGAGTGTCAGCTACTAGATGGCAATAAGCAAAGAGAACACAACTCATACCGCGGAGCTATCAAGGCAATCGACTCTTCAAAAGGCATTGGAGAAATACTGGTAAAGGATTCTTCTAGAATGTTTATTTGCATGCTGAGCTTGGAAATGTTTTCATGAAGGAGCTCAGTATGGGAGCCGCCTCCACCCTCCCTAACACTTTCAGCTGTTCTTATGCATGAGTCTACTCTTGAGATGACCTGCACAACAAACAAAGCATCTTGGTTACAAACAACTTTGGAGTTGTCTTTGTTCAACTCTGCACCTTAATATTGGAATTGATTTTTCTTTATACAATCACCTTTCTGTTATACAAAATACAATGTTTGCCAGTGGGTCACAACTCTACACACAGCGACTGTTACCTTATCAATGCTGTCTAACATACGCGCTGTGCTTGAGTGGCTTGTGAGAATAGGCAAGTTTTGTTCTGACTCATTTCTTTCCAAAGGCTCTGTTTTCTGCTTCTACAAATCATCAAAAAAACATAAAATTTCACTTCACTTCCATTTTACAAAAAATCAACCGCTGCGATAATGGACTCGCTATCATATTAAAAAAATACAAAAGACATACACCAACAGATTGCTGATGCTGATTGTTTAAATCAGTGGTGTTTGGTACACTCTGCTGGGACAGATTGGTATCTCTAGTTATGTGTGGATGTACCACTACATGTCTCTCTTTCTTCGTTTCTGCATCTTCAACATTTAAATGGCATAATACAACGTCATCTTATCATTTATAAATCATCCAATAGACCCTTTTCCAAGCGTCTTTTACATGGAAAAAAATGTGGGAGTTGTCTTCTCAAAAAGGATAATGTTCTGTGATTCTACTACATGAAGCAATGGGGGTAATTGCTGCTGTGGCTCATAACTGACAACCTACGAGCCACAACAAAATATAACTACCGTTACCTCTAGGGTAATCCAGTATCCTATTCTATGGAACCTCACACTAGCAATTTAAAGTTTCCTATTTGAAAGAAACTTATTCAATACGCAAGTGTACCAGAAGATTTCTGCTCAATATCTTTCAACTTCCTCAGCCATTTCTCTGTTTGATCTAGTTTATTTTTCCTGCTTTGGGCAATGGAGTTGAGCCGCTGCCGCTTACGTGACAGGTAACCTGAATGATCTGTGCTGAATCTCGTTCGCTGTGTATCCATTCCTTTTACCCCACCCTCATTACCATACACTCCTTGGGTTGCTGCCCATCTACTTCTGAAGTCTTTATCTGAACCATAAATGTTTTCAACAGGGTTGGCTTCTATGAAGCTTTGGGCAATGTCAACTTTGTCTTCGCTCAAGCCTGCCAGTAACCTAAAATGGGCCCCATAAGGGTTCAAACAAGGTCAACATTCTTTGCCTACAAATCAACTCACATCTATATCTCATCAACTGACATTTATATCGCATCAATTCACACCGATATTTCATCAACTCACACCTATATCTCATCAATTCACATCTATATCTCATCAACTCACACCTATATCTCATCAACTGACACCTGTATCTCATCAACTCACACCTATATCTCATCAACTCACACCTATATCTCATCAACTCACACCTATATCTCATCAACTCACACCTATATCTCATCAACTCACACCTATATCTCATCAACTCACACCTATATCTCATCAACTCACACCTATATCTCATCAACTCACACCGATATCTCATCAACTCACATGTAAATCTCAACTCACACCTATATCTCATCAACTCACACCGATATCTCATCAACTCACATCTATATCTCAACTCACACCTATATCTCATCAACTCACACCGATATCTGATCAACTCACACCTATATCTCATCAACTCACACCGATATCTCATCAACTCACATCTATATCTCAACTCACACCTATATCTCTTAAACTAACACCTATATCTCATCAACTAACACCTATATCAAATCAACTCACATCTATATCTCATCAACTCACATCTATATCTCATCAACTCACATCTATATCTCATCAACTCACATCTATATCTCATCAACTCACATCTATTTCTCATCAACTCACATCTATATCTCATCAACTCACATCTATATCTCATCAACTCATGTCTATATCTCATCAACTCACATCTATATCTCATCAACTCACATCTATATCTCATCAACTCACACCTATATCTCATCAACTCACCCCTATATCTCATCAACTCACACCTATATCTCATCAACTCACACCTATATCTCATCAACTCACATCTATATCTCATCAACTCACATCCATATCTCATCAACTCACACCTATTCCTCCTTATATAAATCTACCTCTCATATCGTTCAGGCTGCCCATGTAAGTTTCCAAGATTAAACCTCATTGATTGATTGTCATTTATAGTAGCCATTTTCATTGCCTGTTTTAGAGTTGTAGGGCTAGCCGAGTGCCTGTATCCTCTTCTCATTGCAGGATGCGCCCCTACAATAGTATTCATACAGTCTCACCTACAATGCCACACCAGTATATCACATGATAAACTGTAGCAAAGTGAACCTATGTTGCACCCAGCAATTGTTGGGTAAGGATGCACGGCTATAGTAAAAAAGTCACTAGTAATGACATTTAGCTGCCGATGATCCCAAGTTTCCTTCATCAAAGAGTCCATAGATCGAACTTCTTTTTTATTAGTATTATGTAAGTCAACTAGCCATCTTTACTTGCAGCTAATAAAAAGTCACACTCTATTGCTCCTATCACATGGCTAAACAGAACTATTACAAACTAGCATTGCAAAAACATATGCAAGAACAGACATAGCTCAGCATTAAAATATGTTTCCCAGTTGAAACAAAGCGATTTTTTTACCATTTTGCGGAAAATCAAATGCAAGATTTCACTTTTAGAAACAAAACCACAAGCGGCTACGCCACTAAATTTCCTATGCTTAGAGCGCTTTGTAACAGATGACAATCATGTCAGTTATTACAGAATATTCTTTAGCAATATTCCTCGCTGAGGAAGAAAGTTGTGCTCAAGCTGTTATCGGTCCCCTATCTGGACAATGGTAGGTGGCAGAGGAACTCAAACTGTATAAATAACCATACATTATCATTGAAATACATCTATATACTGGCAGGTCTTCATCAATAGCTGTTTGTGAAAAACTGTTTGGCAGCTCGTTTCTCCTACATTTAAAAAACTTAAACTTGTCTGCTTTGCTGCAAGTTAAGTAACAAAATGAAAATATTATCAAACCACCAATACACCACTTCTGACCTTTTTGTTGAACAAACAAAACCTATCAATTTTAAAAGCTGTTATCAGAGGGCATATGGCTAAATATTTTTTTATGCTATATTTGTTATTGTATAAAAGGTCTTTGCCATCAAAGTGTTCTAAAACTGCATTCGCAGTTGTACACAAACTCTGTGAATCAGGGCCATTTTTTCAGTTCTATAGTAAAATATAAACAGCTGTTTTGCTGTTAAAATGTGAACATTGAAAGCAGAGGTGCTCCAACTTAGATTCACTGCATCGGAATCAGCAGATTTTGTTAACAACTCACTGAATCGGCAAAAATTGAAATCGGTTTACTTGCATTGTTGTTTACAGATCTTTTCACCAAAAATGAATGGTGGGCAGATTAGCTTAAATTAACAATGTTGTTACTGCATTGGCCCCATACAATAGCAATGTTGTTACTACATTGGCTTCATACAATAGCAATGTTGTTACTGCATTGGCCCCATACAATAGCAATGTTGTTACTACATTGGCTTCATACCATAGCAATGTTGTTACTGCATTGGCTTCATACAATAGCAATGTTGTTACTGCATTGGTTCCATACAATAGCAATGTTGTTACTGCATTGGCTTCATACAATAGCAATTTTGTTACTACATTGGCTTCATACAATAGCAATGTTGTTACTGCATTGGCCTAGTACAATAGCAATACCAGGTAGCATCCACATGGCTGGTTGCTCTTGCAACCCCTGTTATGACGAAAAAAAGCATAATCTGCCATGTATTTGGCTTGGAATCCTGGAAAAATGATATAAAATGATTGATCTATGATTTAGTTCTGTTGTGATTAAGTTGAACAACTTTTCTGAGATTATTGTCACAACTTTACTCTCAATGTTTCGTTGTAAATTGGATTGGTTCGAATCAGAATCAGATCAGATGGCAAACAACGATAAAATCGAGATCGAATCGTTGAACATTTTATAAATCGTGCATCTCTATTTGAAAGTTTATGTTTTTGAAAGACAACATGTATGAAAAAGTTCCGTTTTACATTCGAGTATGGTGGCTCAGAACATTTTATGTTTTGCATTTTAAAATGTCTGAACGATTTCCAAAAAAGTTAGTCTGAAGTTTTGCAAATCTTCCAAATGCTTTGTGAAATCGTTCATACGCTTCGAAATTTTCGAGCCAATTTACTGGTTCGCTCTATTGATCATAGATCTACAGTCCATTTACGATTAATAATGTTTTACTACACACTGAACAGTTAAATTTTCTTTGAATATATAAAAATTGTTTTTATTTATTAAATATTATTTGTTCTATAATGCTTTAAATAGTATATCTAAATGAGTTATATATGTAAAAAACTAATTTTAGCGATTATATTTAACAACAGTTTTATACTGTTAATTAATTTGCCCGATGTCTATTGATTTGCGTCTATGTTGGTAAAGTTGCATAGAGGCTATAAATAAAAAGACGATATTGCTTTGGTTCCAAGCCGTGTGCTTTGCAAACTTTTCCAACTATTTCAAAATAGTTTAGATTATTTTAAAACAGTTCAGACTATTTCAAAATAGTTTAGATTATTTTAGGAATAGTTTATGCTGTTTGTAAATAGTTCATACTCTTTCTGAAGCGTTCATACAGCTTCTAATTTTCTAAATAGTCTAAATCCTTTATAAACCGTCTGAATTATTTGCATGAATCTCGCAACTGCTGAGGCCGACGATTTATTTATTGTAACCAACAAGTCTGTTTTTCAACATAGTTCTTTGAGCTATGTTACTGCAATTACCCAATTATATTCAATGTAAAAGACGCTTTACAAACCATCTAGACTATTTCAAATCTGATCATCTGCTTTGAAAACAAAACAGTCTAACGTAATGAACCACCATACCCGAGTGAAGTCATTCTGTTTTGGGAAAGTATGCAATTTCCTCTTTTAATAAACTTTTAAAAAATTACAATTGGAAAAACTTAGAACTGTTTATTATGATTAGTTTAAATTCAAGATCATGAGTAGTAATGTAGGAGCAGATCTCTGGCATGGAGTTTAAGGACAAGAGGATTCTCCTGGTTCCAAGTGCCTTTTTGTTTGCACCAGTTACCATGAGAACCTGAAATGGTACTTTGTGCACCAGTTTTTATTGTTATTAATTTAGTTTGTAATTGTATGATTAACCAAGTATTTATTGTGAAGGGGTTGTTTTTATTAGGGTTTTTATGATGATTTAGATTGGGGAGTTTGAGTATTGTCTAAAAATGAAGTGTTGTGCCTTTTTGTTGGCACCAGGTACCATGAGAACCTGAAAGGTACCTTTTTGTTGCACCAGGCGTTATCGGTGATTTTTTATATTTTTGTGTAATTGTTTGAATTAAGTATTTATTGTGCAGAGGGTTTATATTGGGATTTGTACGGCGATTTAGATCATAGGGGGTTGACTAGTTTATAAACGATTCCGCCATGATTCGAAACTGACGTTTCGAAAATGAACTGTTCGAAACTCTTAAACCTGAACCCCCCAACCCCAAATCCCAAACCCCCATCCCCAAAGAGTTTCGAAGTGTCCATTTTCGAAACGTCAGTTTCGAATGGTCCGTACCCCTTTATAAACAGGGTATGTAGATTTATACTGAAGTTTGTATTTTGAGTTTGATTGTTGGATTAGCATTGTATAGTTATTGGTATAGTTCTATTACAAGAAATAAAATTTAAGCTATTCGTTTCCACACATGTTCCTGTACAAATCCATGTACATATTCATGTCCAATTATGTACATGTCCATGACCATATCCATGTACATTTATAACTCTATCCATATTCATATCCATGTCCAAGTGCATATCTATGTCCATGTCCATATTCATATCCATGTACATATTCATGTCCATGTCCGTATTCATGATCAATAATCTACATGTACAGTTTTATATTGCAATTGTATTGATGCGAAGAGGTTTCATCATATAACTCTTCCATATTTAACATACGTTGTGCGCCGTAGAATATCAAAGCTTGAAATGTTACTAGTTTGATGGACTCTTTGGAACAAAGCCTATTGTCTTTTACATACTCATGATAGACTAAAGGAATGAAATCTTTGAGCTGTAGAGCTTTTGTTGTTGACATGGTTACCTAAAATAAAAAGAAACAAAAAACAATTAGTGAATAATAATAAACATCAAAGCAAAGTAGTGATAATAATTAACTAAAGGTTTCATATCAGCGATTAATAGGACTTTTGAGTGACAAAAGCATTATATTGGAAAATGTTTATTAGATACAGAACAGTTTATCGAGTAGCAGCGCTTCAAGAAGGAGCTACAAAAAAACTGATCAGTGCACAAAAAGCAATAGCTGAAAAAGAAAGGATTTTAATGTAGACTGGTGGAGGTAGATTTTAGATGCTGCAATAACTCTGCTTGCACCGGTTTTAATGTCAATACAAATTGACCCTTCAGCCTTGAAAATATAGTCGTCATATCTTTCTTGTACCAGAAAAGGAGTATCCTAAACCGATGTTAATGATAAGTGATGCTAAACCAACGATCCAAAACCAATTTATACCATCATTGTATGACAACTCGACAAAAGACAAAATGGTGATAGATATGGAGGGAATCCAGAATGCTTTGTTTGGAATGGCAATGGAAATTGAAAACGATTTGTTTGAGTGCAAAGAGTAAAATGAAAATTTTCAAAACACGGAAAACAATTGGAGTGATGTGGGAAAGATTATGGGAGAGTACAAACAACCAGAGAGTTGGAGCTCTGCGAAAAACCCATCTCTCACCATCATCATCGTTTGCTAAAAACACAATTACTAATAATGAGGATACGTCTCTTTTACCAGAACGTATAGACTGAGAACAAAATGATATCAAAAATATTGACGGTGATGTGATAAAGATTTGGAGAGAATGACGCATCGATTGGAAGAGTTTAAAAAGAAAGTATCTGACATGACAGCTAGCAAACACAATGAAGAGTTAGGTGTAAAAATGTTGTATCGATTGAGAGACTCTGGGAAATACAATCCAGATACTGACAGGATAAAACTCAAGGAGAGATGACTCAGCACTAAGCTTTCAAAAAATGCGAGATGCACTAACCAGCAAAGACTCGATAAGATCAACAAAAAATAACTCCAGCAGATTTAAAAGCCTGATCACCACTCAAGGAATCACAACTGTCAGGAGATCCTCATGAAAAACTCTTTTTAGCTACTAACTTGTTAGCTCAAATGCGTTTTTTATACTAAGTACAATATACTGAGGTTTTTGTTTAGGGTCGATGTTGAAAAGCCTATATTGATTGTTAGTGCTTGTCAATATAATATCACTTATATACTAACACTCACTTTGAGTCTTACTGAGTAATTGCTGTAGAATAACAATAATAACAATGGTAATAATATCAAAATTATTACTAGTACCGGTAAAGTAGGAGTAAGGTGTTACTATAAAAAATAACAGTGATATTTTATAATAGCTATTTATTAATAAATACACCTACAATTATTCATAGTGATAGTAGTGTAATAAGACTGAGTAATGATCTACACACACCTTGTTCAGTCCAGTATGCTGCTGTAGTAGATGTTATTCCTTTAGTTATCTGCAATTACTTCGATTTGATCTTATCCAGATTTTTTCGAGTCTTTACTGCTGCTGTGTTTTGATCCAAACAAGAGTTCAAAGTAGGAATTGTGTCTACAAAGTACAAAAAATTGATTGTTACAATTGATTCATTTATTTTCATTGATTTAATCTACATAAAGTAAACTGATAATTATTTATTAATGCTCACCTTATCATGTTCAAGAGTCTGTTGTTCCTTTAGTCATCTGCAATTATTTCGATTTGAACTTGTTCAGATTCTTTAGAGTCTTTAATACCACTGCATTTTGGTTGTATAAAGTGTAACGAACTGTTGAAAGGTAGGCTTTTCTTAAAGATGAATTTTCAACATTAGCTATTGGAGCAGTAGGAGTTATGGGTTGAGAAAAAAACTTCTGAGTCATTAATTTTGATATCCATTCTAAAAACCAAGCGGAGAGTCTGCTGAATGTCAGGATTGTGTTATCGGAAAAATTATCAAAAGTGATGATTTCATAGTAAGCATCCATTTGGCCACAGGTCTTTTTTCTGAGAGTCTTGGCTAAAACTCGCTGTTGTTTTATAGTCTGGTTCTGAGCGTTGTTGATAAAGTGAAGTTTGAGTTAAACTTGTTTTTGCACTCTCTTATAGACTAGACTTTTTTTAAAGTACTCGTCATTATTCCTGTCAGTTGGTTCATTCAAATCTCTTCACATTGACTAGCTCGAATCTGTTCATTTTCATCTTCAGTCACAAGGAGGATTGATTCATAAATCAATGACAGGGACTTGATATTGTCAAGATCGAGTTTGATGTTGTCATGGTAGTTAAGCTACTGTCTTGGATATTGTTCTTTTTTGGCATCATCAAAGTAGGAGAGAAAGCCATGATGCTGTGTAGTGTTGTGTAATTTAGCATAATTTCAACAAATTAATTTAAGTTTTTACTTATTATTAATCTCATGATCAAATTTATACCAACGATTAAAAAAATACCTCCAATACTCATACAAACCACAATCAAAATCGTGATACAGACCCCAATGTAAACAACCCCTGCGGGCCTGCGCAATAGATACTTGGATAATAATCATTATCATATACAAAATTACAAATACTAACAACCGCAATAGTCAACACCTGGTGCACACAAAAAGGTACCTTAAACGGTTTTTATGGACCTGGTGCTCAAAAAGACACTTTGGAACCAAGAGAACCTGATTGTCCTTAAACATTATGATGCAAATCTGTTCCTATTATACTACTTTGAACAGCTGTGATCCAGAACGGTCTAAAAGCTTTTCTTTTCAAAAACGATCATTTAAATTGGTTGTCAATTACTTTTCAAAAAAACTTTGCAGCTTTACCTATCACAACTCTTGTTCAAACTTTGTGAAATGAGAGGATTACGACCGAAAGTATTTCTCAGGTGCTCTAAAATACTAATAAATATCATTTTGGAGGAGTTGAAAGCTGTTTGAGCTGGGGTTCATCATGCTCTCGAACTGGCAATGTGTAACATGGGTTAAAAATTTGTAGGTTTCACCATTGTGTCAGTTATTAGTGATATAATAACACTGTTTACGGTTGCTTGAATTATTGAAAGAAAGTGCGATGTTTTTGATGCGTGCAAAATCTGAGGGATTCAATTTTTTTTTATATTTAAATAGGGCAGCTCACTGTCTCGCAAAAAGTGGCCCTGTACAGATTTATTGCAAGCCGAATGGTTCCACAATTAGTGACTGTAGGCAGCAAAGCCTTTAGCTTAGCTATATACACACCTGGTGCTGTTGATGATCTGGTGGAAACGCCTTGCCTGAGTAGTCTAGTCAAAGATGAGCTTAACCTAGACCTTGCTGAGGGTTCCAGTTGAGACAAGTTTGCATCTACCAAAGACTCCCTCTGCGAATTACTTAACAATTGGCTGCCGTGACTGCTTCTGTTTCTAGCGGATGGAAGTTTGACATTTCCTTTAACGAAAGAGGAAACAACTAGTTAACTAAAAGAATCTCATTTATTTTTGGCTAAATGTGGCTTTAGAGGATTGCTCCGCATGCAGTTGTTGCAGTGTTATTAACATTGGTGGTAAAGCCCTTTCTGAAGACTGCTCAATTGGTGAAATTACTAATAAATCTGGGGCCCTAGGCACATGAGTTGGCTGTCACAGTTGTCACACTTAAGAAAGGTGCCCGTCACACTTAAGCCGTCACACTTAAGGTGGTTGTTGCGCTTGGCGAGCTGTGCGCGACCCGGCGTTGCATTAAGTAATTACTATGATTACATGAGAAAGCTGATGGCCAAGAAAGCTTAGGCTTAAGTTGTATTGCGTTTTGTATCACAAACAGTTCTCAGACACAAGAGGTAGATGGTAATGTTGAACATACAGCTCTAAGAAAGAACACCTTGGTTTTTATTTCTCAGGACCAGTAAGTAAGTAGTTTTATATATAACGGTTAATTCCTTTAAATCTTCTGGCAAAGGTAAAGAAACAAGATTGTTAAATCTTGCCATTTCGGCTGAGGCAGATGAGAAGATTTTAATCAAGCAGTCCATGTTGGCTGTAGTCTGTTAGTACAATGGTTGACGGCTACCGCGCAGGGTTTGGCGCTGTAATGTGATATCTTGACCTGTGACCTTGCAACACCGGGATTTTGTTGCTGACCAATTAGGTGCTGCGTAACAAAACTTTTCCCCAATAACAAGCCAATGACACGACCTATATCACATTCCTTATACCGGAAACAGGGGACGCTGAATGTAAACATAAAAGGAAAAACAAAATTTATTGAATTATTATGGTCGTCGAATCTTCACATTTTAGCAATTGTTGGACCTCTTGTCGTCGAATCTTCGCATTTAAGAGTGTGTGTGCATGAGGGGTTGTCGAACTGTCACACTTAACAGATGCCCATCGTCGGTCGTCGCAGAAATAGGCCAGGGGCCCCAAATCTGGAATCTGTGATTCACTGCTGCCATGCCTTAAATTCAATTCTTAATCAGATAAATGCTGTTTTGCTGCTGTAACGTAATTGACAGATGCACTATTTGACAGCGTAATGTGACCACGGAAATCTTCAAAGAAGTTTATATTTCAAACCCTCAAAAGAGTAGCAATGAAAAGTTCTTGATGGTGAGAACATGGGCTCAATCACCAGTGGCTTAGTCATGACGCTAGTTAATGAAACTTACTTTTTATTTTGCCATCTGTCACGGTTTTTGTGAGTTTTTTATTCAGGGTTTGCCCTTTGCCATGTTTGGACGAGAGCAAAGACGACTGCTTGTAAGAGCTTTCATGAATTTGAGGTAGTTTGTTGACACCTCCAAGTAAAGGAGAGAGCAAGATGTAATAGTAGTAATATAAATATAGGAGCAGATCTCTGTCTTTGAAGATATAATAAAAAAAATGTAAGTTTAAGAGAGCAATTGAGAGTTTCTTCAAGTAGCAGAAAGTGGGGAGATTTAAAATTTTAGAAATAAACGATTTTTTACTCACTTGCACCAACTTTTCTATGATCTTGCTGACTACCAGCAAAAGAATTCTGGAAACCAACAACTCTATTACTCAATCTTGCATGATCTACAGATGCTTGTGGAGATACATTGGGACTTTTGATTGTTCCAGTTGTAAATCCTTGCAGACTGAACTCACTCGATATTATATTTCTGTGTCTACTTTGCATATTTCATCATTTTATTGTACCCCTGAAGAAATAGGGAAAGAATGAGTCACAATTCGATAGCTTGATCTTATTGGTGAGATGTGTGAGCATGGGTCTCTATGACGGCTTATTTTCTATTTTTGGGTATTAATTAAAGACAGTATAATAAATTGTTTCATTATTATTATTATCATTCATATAAATAATACTATTATTTGATTATTTATTATACAATTTTTATTAACATTCCTGCTCACTACTAGTTTAACTTATTTAGAAATTTGAGATTAATAAAGCACACTCACCTATTTTTTAAACAATCTCCTCTTTTACAATTAACAGCTTAGCCAAGCATCATGTCTCTGTTATAGCAATCAAGTGTACTATTCAATAGCAACCTGACCAATACATGACAACCAACAATAACTAACATACATGCATGTGTTATTGACTCAATGTCATGTGCAAGTGAAGCTTGTGCCAGGATATGTTTATAGCATGGATGAAGTATGTACTTAAACCATGGTTTATGGATATATTATTAAACAATAGTATTCACTATGTCGCAGCTATGGTGACCTTGTGTCATCCTAGTTGTTAACCTGCGCTGAACATTATGCTTTGTGTATTTTGCTGATTTGCAACTAGTGCAGCTGTTGGCTTGATTTGATGCTGTTCTTTGGTAAAAGATATTTGAGAGATTCAATGCTCACACTTGCTAGCTACACAACTCAACTGGCCCAACTAGCTCTTCAGCAATTTAAAGCTAACAAGGAGATTGCAAAGTAATGTTAAGTTACCAATAGTCAAAAAACTTCCATTCACCTTTTACTTTCAACACCACTGCAATCTACTATTATTAGCTAGTCATGATATTTTGAAAACTTTTACTGATGCTTGGTAGCTATACAGACTTACTATCTTTACATTTACTCTATTTTATTCTTAGAGTCACAACACCATTGCATAGGAAAGGCAACCAAGCTAGTGAAATTACAACAATATATACCAAAGGCCTTCGGTACGAATAACGAACCAAAAGTATTCCAAATACCAAACTCCAATTCCTGGGGCTATATCCATATTAACTGGTATCAAAGAATGAGGCTGCAATTGCCTAAGGTTTTAAAATGAGATTTGTTAAACATGTATTATGAGCTCTTTTATTGTAAATGTATATTATGGTAGCTACAATATTGTATGTGCACATGATAGCTGTAGTATGGTGTGTGCATGCATGGTAGTTATAGTGTTCTGTGTGAACATGTATACGTATGTACATGGTTGTTGTAATTTTGAATATGCTTCTGCACCATGGTTGCAATTGATCAAATTACATGCTAAACTACATTGTTACTGTAACCTTTACAAACTGCCATGAAATAACCTGTGGTCATGCTAAAAGTCTAAAAAAGTTTATGAGATTTCACATATTAGAAATGGACCCTTCACAGTTTTGTCAGAGCCTGACAAAACTGTTACAACTGTAATTTACCTATTATACTACGAAAACCAAGTGTTTTTTTAACGTAAATGTGTTTTAGAGCTTTGACATCCAGTTTCTACTGTTTCTGTTGCACTATGGATTACTGTAGTGAATTTTAGGGGTGCAAAACCACTAACTGAAGTCGGTAGAACAAGAACAACTAAGAGTTTACCTAACAAGATTGCAAACTAGCTCGTGTTACAAGCGCATGGACTCTCTGATGAAGGGCCGAGATAAACTATACAATGTTAGGAGCTCTCGAAACATTCAAGCAGTTCAAACAATGCCAGACGTTGTTAAACGCAAACATTTCTCCGTCACCAAAAAATGAAATGATTTAATAAATTACAAGGTAGTTACTTTGTTGTGTAATGAGTGTTTTCGCATCTTTAATCTAATTAAACAAAACGCATCTGCGCCTCAATATGGCTGTGCAATGTTGAGCATGAGCAAAAATAAACCTTTTGATCTGGAAGTGTAGCTTTATACATTTAAAGAAATTAATGTTAGGCTTTAGCAAAATGTACTGAATGCCATGTAACAAAGGTTTGCTGATTGGTACAGCGAATAGTATAGTATGTTTTACAGAAACAGTGATGCAAAAAGGTGATAAAAAGTTGTTTCGGAGGAATTAATAATCGACGCCCAATACTGTAAAAAAACGTATCATTGCAGTAAGCGTGATGACTCATAGACTTCAGTCAATTCAAGAGTGATGACTCATAGACTTCAGTCAATTCAAGCGTGATGACTCATAGGCTTCAGCCAATTCAAGTGATCCTTGGTGTAAATCAGAACCAATAAACCACATGACCTCTCTACCCACAGTTAACCGCTCCACCTACAATTGACCTCTCACCACGCTGGAGCCACAAACAGACTACAGTGGTTTCGGTTTAGCGAAGGCAACAGCCATTGGTTTGCCGTTGAGCACATAGGAATGGCACTCTGCAACTGCTGCTTCTGCTGCCTCGACATGAGGGAGAGAGATGAATGCCTGACCTTTCATTCGACCTTCAGTCATGTGTCGTATTTCAAATGTGTCAGCTTCCGTTTCATCATCCCAGTTCACATATCTGAATATAGAGATTAGAGACAAACATTTTTGCTGGAAAAAATAACTGATGAGGTAACGAGTTGATTGAGAGAAAATAAGGGTGGATAAAGAAATAGGAGTTTGGTGGATACCCAAAACATTGGGGGGGGGGGGGGGGGTAAGCAGAGAAAAATCTACGAAGGGATAGATGGAAAGGCAAAAGTTGATGCGAGGAAAATATTAATACAGCAGTGACAGGAGGGGCACAGAAATATAAAGGGTGGATAGAGAGATGAGAAGTGAAAAGTGAAAGGATGGGTGGATGGAGAGAAGAGGGATAGATAAAAAGGGGTGGATAGAGAAAGGAAGGGTGGATAGAGAGAGAAGGGGTGGATAGAAAACAGGGGTGAATAGAAATGAGAAGAGAATAGAGATGCGAGGATTGGATAAAGAAAAGGGGTGGATAGAAAGAGGAGAGGTGGATAGAGTGGAGTGGATAGATAGGATACAGTGAAGTGGATAGAGAGAAGAAAGGTGGATAGGCATGAGGAGAGGAGTGGATAAAAAGGAGGGGTGGGTAGGGAGGAGTGGATAGAGCGGAGGGTTGGACAGAGTGAAGGGATGGATAAAGTGGAGGGGTGGATAGAGAGCGAGGTCGATAGAGTGGAGGGGTGGAGAGAGCGGAGGGGTGGATAGAAATGAGGGGTTGATAGAGTGGAGGGGTGGATACAGTGGACAGGTGGATGCAGATAAGATACATAAGCTGGTAAAGAAACAATCGGAAATAGGATGCACAATGTGGGGAAGGAAATAGACACAACATCGCTATATTAAAGCGCTATCCTCAAAAGTAAGAAGCTTAATGAGAAAGTTAGGGGTTATGTCTCCAGCATATCAAGACAAAAACTAACCTGCCAAATATATACTTTAGTTGCTGCTGGGTGGTGCTCTTAGCCAGGTTCTTAATGTAGAGTCGGGTGTAGGGCTCTCCTGCAGTGTGTTTCTTTAGTATAGAGTGTTCATTTCTCTCTTCTTCACTCAGTCTGCCAGTAGCCAGCTCTCTGTTTTGGAAAAATTAAACAAGCTTCTCAATATGATAAGCAGTATTATCAGTCGTACTCCCAAACGCTCGACTCTCATCCCGCTCAACCGCTGCTTTTCCCCCTGACTCTACTTCCACCCCTCCTACTCTATCGCACATCACCCTTGTGCAATCTGATTTTTCCCTGCCACGATCCACCTCTGACCCTCGCTTCAACCCTGATTGCTTGCACACTTGATTACTTGACCCTCTCCATCTCTCCTTTCTCTCTCTCGTCCGCACAGTTTAATAGAAAACATATAAAAGCAGCGTGCGGCCACGTGTATCATTGCGCTTTTAATGAAATTTACCAAGTCTATTGTATTTACTAACAGAGACTGTAATATTAACTGTAGCAACTACTGCAGACACAACTAACTGGAAAACACAAAATGCTATGAAAGAATGTTGCAACTTGAAAGAAAATAATGAGTCATAAAAAACAAGGAGTTAAAGCGTGTTTGCAGCTGATCGGCTGCGTCTGTGGCTAACTAGTGGCTGCAGACGCCATTCAGAAAGTTGTTCACATTGTTACGTTTTTATTCAAATCAAAACAGTACCCTAAATCTGATGAGCAGTTGTGTCAAAACCAATCCACCGTTCATGTAGTTACAAAAATTTCGAGGTCAGGAAATTGTATTTTTATTCGTAAAGATATTCTAGAATTGTGTGAAATGTTGGAATTACTTTAAAACAAATCTATGGTGCAAAAAAGCGTTACTGTGTTAAAAAAACAATTATTTTTATTATGAATAAACAACCACATTCTTATCAATCATTTTACTTTGTATGTATGTGGTATTAATTAATATTATTTTCATGCGTTAATCATATATTACGATAATAAATTTTTTTCCATATAGTTGTTACAACATAACATGTAATGAACAATAATCGTTTGTTTCAACTACATTGGTTTTATTATACATTGTTTTAAAAAGAAATCTAGGAAACCGTTTCTCATAATTTTCTTTGTCGCATTTGAAGCAAATGAACACAACACCAGGTAAGGTAAACTGACATTTTTGGCAATTTAATTACAAAGAATTACACCAAAAACATAGTTACACACAAGATTTAACAAGATGAGGCTCTACCTGAATGGGCTATCACTGAGCAGGATACTAGGGGAGATAACCACGGCTGGTTTTCTAACGTTAAACCCACAAATATCTCCGGTTTGAGAGCAAATGGCAAAATCAAACCCTGTTTGGCAGAGCATTTTCTGTCTACCTCAGTAAGTGAAGGCAGGCAGACATCAGTCACACATAACTACACAGACTAACGTCTATTTGTATATAAATTTATCTGTGTACATCGTACAATATGTTGTACATGTATATTATATAGCATGATGTGTATGTATATCACATAGCATGCTATATATGCATATGGGCCCAGCCAAAGAGGACCGTACCAATGCGGGTTACTGGTCCGACAAACCACTTTTTTCTTTTGCTCTCATTCGAAAGAGTATAATGTATAACTGTGCGATATGCCGATGGTCGGTACTATGTCGATGGTTTTTCCCTATCGACAAGGTCTGGTAATGATAAAGCTACCATCGATATAACTTATATTATATTCATATCTCAAATTTTTAGTGCATGCAAACCAATTTTATAATTAATTCTTAGCTATTGCCAAAGTTCTCTCCAAAGATTTCTTGAATTAATTATCTCATGGCAACCGTATGTATATAAAACCATAGCGTTGCCACTGCTGCGCACATGACCGATCGAAAACATGGCCGCCACTGGTAAAAGGTCGGTGATTTGGAAATACTTCACTGATAATGATGATGTAAGTGGGTGCTCTTCGTTGTGTGTTGAGGACAATGTTATTGTAAAACTGAAGAACACCACCAACATGATATAACACCTAAAAAAGTACGCTAAGCTGTACGATGAATACACAACGCTAACCAAGCAGCTATCACCAAACAACAGTTCCGTAACAACACCATCATCATCCCCCACAATTACTGATGCTAGTAGTGGTGATTCCACCGCAACAAACCAAACTAAACTAACGTTTTTTATTCCATTAACCTCGGGCAGACAAGGTGAAATTCCTAATACAATGGTTAGGTGGTTGGCCAGAGATGGTACTCCTGCCTACACAGAAAGCAAGGAAAGCTTCAAAGATTTCAAGACCAACAGATTTCCATATGATCTCACCACTGATGGTTAGACCTCGGTTCACCTGATTCATAGCTTGGAATTACCGTGCAAGACATTGATGACGGATGGCAACTAGAAGCAAGAACTTTACAGAGTATGTACCTCCCCGGCAGCCACACACAGGATCTGCTAGCTGATGTGATTCAGCAGTGTCTATGTGAATGAAATTTGCCCGGGTCTATCTCTCTGGGATAACAACCGACAATGGCGGAAACGTTGTGAGGGCTTGTGACACAATGAAGTGCTTCTGGATGACATGCTTTGGACATTCCCCTAACTTGGTAGTAAACAAGGGCCTCAAGGATGACCGCATCGCTAGAGCTGTCAATGGATTACGAAGAATTTTTGGACATTTCGCTCACGGTCCAGTGAAAAGCGGGCCATTGAAGAAAGCTCAGGTGGAGTTGGAACTTGCGCAAAAAAATCTAAAGAACGACTGTGATACCAGGTAATTGTAAGGAACATCGACATTAAATATGTTGTATGCCAAACAGCAATTGGACTAAATGACATTTAAGCACATAAAGACAAATATGCAAGTACATGTATATGTGAAATTATAAAATAACCCATCAACTTAAATCATATCCTTCTGCACACTATTGTTAACTCTACATCATGCCAGCGGTTCTTGTTTTCTTTATGTCATGCCTTAATTTATATTATTTAGATGCAACTGTACCTGTGCTATGATTGAGCGAGCGGTAGAGCAGAAAGAAGCTATCAACAATAAACGATAGAAAGACCGAATCCCTTGTAATTAACTGGCAAAATGAAGATGTGCTAAGAGCAGCAGTGAAAGTGCTAAAACCAGTGGCACCCCTTACTGATGCCCTGTCAGGTACGTTTTGCTTTGTGAATGAGTGTGCCACGTTAAAAATATTTTTAGTTTTAGGGTGTATATAAAAATTGTCTTGGAGTTTACATATTGCATTCCGCAAACTATAGACCCCATGTCAGAACACTTTAAAAAAGCGATGACGATTCGACCCTAACTTATTAAATCAGAAAAAGTACTCTGGAGTACTTGGATTCTAAATTTGACTCTTACGAATCTACTCAGCAAGCTGTGGACTACAAACTACTTAGCAGCGTTTCTCAGATTTTGATGCTAACGACATTTCTTGATCCGCGATACAAGACAGCATACAGTGATCACTCTCTAATGGAAGATGCGATTTTATTCCACCTTGTAAAGTTCTGACGACTCTGTACCTACTACACCCACAAAGCAATCAAAAGGCCCTCTGAGTAATTTTATAGTTAACCGAACAAAAGTCACTCATGTGACAGCTAATACAAGTCTGACGCTGAAACAAAAAATACATCCTGAAGTCAAAATACACATGGTTGTACCTGTTGTCACAGGTGAAGTTGAAAGCTTCATTCTTAACTACTAGAACTCTAACTCCAAATCTCTACCACTGCTCAGCAAGGTACTGCCTAGTTATACCCGCCACAAGCGTACCTTGTGAGAGAGTTTTTAGTATCAGCGGATACATTGACAGCAAGCGCCGCGCTTGCATGAAACCTCCAACTTCGCAGCAAAGGCTGTTTTTTGTAAAGAAAAACCTGAAGTAACATGATGATATGTGACGTTGTGGTAGGGCGTTGTAGTGAGACTTCTTGTGTTTGGATTTCCTTTGTCTATCTTGCTAATTTCAATCTTTTGCATTTTTTTAAATAAGACTATTGCGTTTATTTGAAATAGAATTATCTGCAAACTTTACCATTCTTGATTAATGTTTGCCTATCTCATAATATGCTGCATATTGTATCAAAATATATCGATATCATCGATATTTACATTATATGGTATCAAAATTGAAAAAATTCATATCGAACAGCTATAGCATAATGTATAATTTGTCTGCCTAAAGATTTATTCTAAAATGACAATGGCAGCGGAGAACTAGGAAAAAATCATTTTCAACTTCCTGCTGCCGCTGACATGTTTGTCTCAGAAGTACGCCTCAGGCACACAAACTAAACTCGACATGCTCTTTCATGAAAGCAAAAATAAAAAGATTTATGACAAAACAGTAACCAACACTGGTACGGTCAACATGGTTTGGCCAACGTATATTTTTACATTCGCATGTTTACTTCATCAAATTGACAACTGATTAACAATATTGGCATCAACGCTCACAGGAACGAATCCAGACTAAGCGAGAAAGAACATGAAATATCTTAGAATGATTGTTGAACGACCTGGAATGAATATCGACTAGCTTTTACAAAAAAAATTTCGGCGTTTATTCTTTATTTCTGGTGACATATGCATTACCGTTTCGCCGTTTGTTTCTGGAAGATGAAATTTTCCCGGTTTTTATCAAAGTAGCAAACTCCTGAAATAAACATCAACATGATGTTTTATATATCCCAAGAAATAAATGTTGACACTTCTGAAATAAAAATGAAGATTTTTTCTCATTAGAATTGCCGACATTCATTCCTTTCAACTTTTTAGTTCGTTGTGTCCGTCAACGGCAGCACTTAATAGAATCTGAAGAATCAGTGATTTTCAACAGGGAGTTAAATAAAAACATTGTGTTGTTGCTCTCTATCCTGTGGGAGAGAGAAAGAGAGGGAAAGGCAGAGAGGGTGAGCCATGCAGGAGTGGAACAGGGTCATTTTATGCGAGTTATTTGCCTATAGATTGTTAAAAATCTTAGGTTTGGGAAACAATTGCAAATTTAAACCCTGACCGTATATCTAAGTGGTTTTATTAGCTGTTTGGAGAGGAGCTTTCACCTCTCAACATATTGGTATAAGCATACATATGTGTGGGCAAACAATATAGACCATAAATAGAGCCGAATGTAACAAACATAATACTTAAAATACAGATGTAATGTAGGACAAGTAATGTGACTACAGAAGCTATACCTGGAGGTAATAAACGGTGTAGTGACTGGCTCTGAACTACTTTGGTCATCGGCGTGTACCGTTATTGTCTCCCCTTCATCAACTAGCTTAGAGTCCATTTTACCGAAGGGTTCAACTAAAGTTGTGCTCACATTCTACATCAATTCAGGATAAGTTAGTCTAAGTGGTGTACAAGTCTTTGCAAAATTTATGTGCACAGAATACTTTCACTTACTGAGCGCGGTTTTAGAGTAACTTGAGCAGGTAAATTAACTTTTATCTGCTTGGCTTGTTCTCGGACTACTTCGAACGCTTCTTGTACGGAAACTAATTTAACAGGTTGCTCAGTATCATTCGTGTCCATACCTACTCGTCAAGTAAAACATGTCCCAATCATTATGCAAGACACACACAAACATACATATACACAAACAGAATCATGCTATCTGGGTGTTAGTGACTTAATCACTTGTATAGGGGCAAGACTTTAATACCAACAAAGGCTCCAAAGTTGAAAGTCCTAAAAAAAATTATCAGACGACAAGAGGACAAAGTTTTGTGCCCAAGACTGCACTAAACGCTGAGATATTAAGAATATTCACGACATGTTAACCAAAATTAGGCAATAAATTACTCAAGTTGGGAATACACTTCAAGTTGTTTGAAACCAAATGATCAACAAAAGAGCAGCGCATTAAGTGAAAAATAATAATGGGGTCCAACAGTTTTGTAGCCGACGCTAGTAGTAAAGAGACCAGAAGTCTGATGCTACAAAACCATTTATAAGGGGCCTGGTAGAAATTATCTCCCAAAAAGATTATCAAACGTTTTCATGATTCATGAGCAGTAAATTGGTATGTGGTTGCACAATACTGACAATGCAGCCTTCGCATAAACCATCCGAGTACTTCACTACTGTGGGAGCAGGCCACAACAAGAGCGCACCCTCAATAATTTACGTCGTGCATGATATTTAATTAATTTTTCTCAAATAAATAAACCAATATATATTTTTTTATTGCTGGCCACTGGACAAAGCACAACGCAAAACTCCAGCCTGCTAGAACTTTGCAAAATGGATGAAATTCACGGCAATTAGGAAGATGCATTGAGCTCTCCGAAATCTTGTGTAATAACCAACAGAATTTGCATTCATGAAGCCAGGCCTTAATAGTGCATCATAGATTAAGTAGGTAACTCACTAGCGTGCTGGGTGGAACTAAGCTGTCCTTTCTCAGTCAATGCAAGCTGTGAGCGCAGGCGTTTAGCATAGATGTCTGATGGTAGTTTTATTGATCTCTTCTGTGGTAGAACTGTAACAGTGACGTGCATTACATACACTAGTTGTGCAGTAAAAAGCACTATATAAAGCTGCACACAATTCATTTCTACAGTAAATTTGGCATCACGCCACAAGGGATAATTTACGTTATAGCATCTACTACTTAGACTGACCAGGTTTAACAGGATCTTTCTCTTCATCTGAACTCTCTAGCTCAGATTCCTCAGACAAATGTTGCTCTTTTCCTAAAGAATTATGATTGCACTCTTCAGGGACTGGAGGAACTGTTGTTAGCTCGCCAAATGGTGGAGGCAGGTGCATCTTATTCATCAAGTGTAATACTTGGTAATAAAACCTTGGCACAGATGCCATGCAGTGTACAATGTTCTGCAGAGTCGTTTGGGATGGAGAAGGATACAAGTAACTGAGATTTTCATCAAATGGATAGTCCAGTTCCCACGATTTTGCGATTGCATCAATTTTAGAAACAGGCTCTTCATACTGCGTTTGGGCAGCACTAACTGAGGTAGTGTCAACATTGCACGATTTGTCTGTAGTTGGCAGCAACAGCTGGCTGTTTACTTCATCAATTGGTTGCTGCTGTTTAGCATACTCAACACGGAGCACAGAATTCAGAACTGTCAGTTGATGGAGCTGCCTTAAAGCCTCTGCAGCAATCTTATGAGAATGAAAATTGGCGAAAGCACAATGTTTCATAGGCCCATGGTTGCCCATATACTTGATGGAGGTGGCTTTAAACAAAAGTAGTAATTCACGGATTTGTTGGTGTGTAAGATCACGGGGAAGGTTACGTACAAGAAGAGATGTAGAGTCATTCACTTCGGACATCATAAGTTTCGTAAGTTACTCAGCAAGAGTCTCACTCAAGTCCACAGTTAGACTTTTGCTATATGTCCTACAATAGGGAGAGATGGTCAACAGACAAATACAAACTAGCTTGATCATTGACACCACAATCAGCACCACAATCAATTGTTTAATCTACACGGTGTACTGAAAAGATGCAATAATAATATATCTAACTGATCAGTGTTTTCATCACTTGAACTCCTTATCATGAGATGACATGCCTCAACATTTCCCACAGAAACAGGTTTGGTTCTCTTGCAGTAAAAAACATGACGCAAGCTAGGCCAAGTGTAAGGATTATACATTTTGCAATCAAAACCTTTCAAATCTAGACAATGGGAATGATCAGATCACGTAATTTTTTTCTAATACCCATTTCAAGTTAATCCATCCACCACAAGCCTTCTGGTAGCTTTTTTTATACACCTATGTCCGACAGCTGGCTGAAAAAAGTTTATGACCATAGCAGCCAACTGTGTAGTTTCTGCTGTTGTAAGGAACACGTGTTTAAAGATTGTCCGCCTGACTGGCCTGTTTTCTTTTCTCCATATCAATCTTTATTAAATAAATCAAGGAACATGGCAATTTTCATCATCAATTTAAAGAACCAAGAATATAAATAATAATTTGATAAGATTATATATATTAACTCAATATCTTCCACATCATGGTACCAGTGGTAGCAGTAGTGAAAGTGGAAATACCAGCACACCACCTGCTGATTGGATGGAATCAGGTTCTTTTAATATGAGCCTAGAGATGAAGAAATGGAGGATAGTGATGAGGTTTTCAATCCTTCGGGGTAGGACTGGAGTTCAAATAAACAAAAAACAGTGAAACCCGGATGATTCAATGTTGAAAGACCAAGAAAAATACATCTAATTATGGATAATATTGAATTGCCCGAACATACCTCAGGGAAACTAAATATAGATATGATAATAATAAATAATATTGTAACATAATAAATTTATGAATAATATGGATACTTCCAGACATTTTTACTTGACTAACACTGTAAATAAAGTTCAATAACAATGACAACTTGAACTATCATTATTAATTTATAATAACAAATATTATTTTCATGACAATCATAACAATAAATGGTTATAATAAAAAATAACTAAGTTTGCTTTGTTCATTCCTTAAAATTATTCTCAATTGGTTGTGTTTTATCATTTAATGGCATTGATCATTAAAAAAAAGTACCAGCAGTAATTACCAATTAACCGATATCAGCCGCATTTTCTGTTGTCATCCAGAACTAACGTGCTCAGATAGCACAGTTAGGTACCTTACCAGAGATTTATTGTGGTAACACTCATTGAGGTTTTAGGCACGTGATTTTTGTTAGTTTTGTAAGAAAATAGCACGGGCTACTTCTCAAAATCTCTGATCATGCAACTGCCTCAGATCGTATTGACTTTTCAAGACTGGTGAATTTTTATTGGTGGTTGATAGATAGCATTTGGATCTTTGTTATATACCACGATTAAACCCATTTCTATAATCAAAAACCTACGAGTTGAAGTTGCTCAGGCATTGTAGTGAGGACGTTTAAAAATTGTTGTCAATTACACGAGAAGATAAATCGCTGATGATATGATTTAAATGGCATCCGATCTACGGTTGACAAAAGTTCTGCTATTCAATACAATGGAAAAACTCCGCTTGAAAACACCATGATTTATCTAAAGCTTTACACAAAATTTGAGTGACAATTGGTTTTAAAATGGAAGGCTGCAAATTTTTTTGTAGAATTACAGATGAAACTCTTTAAACGTGCTGATTAGGCCCTCCACTGTGATATTGAATTAAACAGTTTATCAATTTCTACAACGTCGATCTATGCAGGTTCAACTGCATATAATATAGTCTTGATTCAACAATAACCTGATAACTTCATTGCACATGAATATTAGTGTGAGAGTGGTGAGAGAGGTAACGCAAGAGATAATATGTTAAAGCTATGGGGCTGCTTCGTTTTTTTGGATGATAAAGAAACTAAAGTTAATAGATAGCATAGTAATAGTTAGTTGTAAAAAATAAGGTTTTGTTGACAAATTTTTAATCATTCCAAGTTGGGTTTGGTCAATTCAAATGCTATTTTAATGATTCTGACAGTAATTCGCAATTAATTTCCTCCCTATGCAAGGAGTGGGAGTATTTCAACCAAATTCCATATAGTCGTTACATTTTAACTTGTGAGTAAAACGTATCGTGTTTTTTTAAATGCAACAAAGGGGCTGTTGCGACAACATTAATTATCAATGCAAGGAGATTTGGTGGTTTCAACTCAGATGGCTGATGTGATTATTTGTTAGCTGTCAAATAGAAGTGGATTGCAAAAGGGTCTCCTTAAACCTTGAAATTTTATAAGTCTCGTTTTGCTTTTGCTCTAATCAGGCAAAACACAGCAAGTCAAAAAATCTAGACAACAATTTTTCTTTTATTTTGTTTTAGTTAATTACACACTCAAAAACAAGTCCATAAAATTTTCATGCTGATCTTGCAGTAAAAAGTGGGTTTTGGTGCAGTGGCAGAAAACATATTTGTAATAATTCTAGATGAAAACAAAACTAACAACAGAAGGATGTAGAGTAGCCACGATGGTATGAGCGATGGGAATATAGACCGGAAGGAGTGTTACCGGATAGACGGAGGGGGCCATCTTATGCTTACCAGAAGAACTCACAAGACGTGTGCTCACGGCTTTCAGATACTTTCAGGTACATGTTTGAGTATCTTACATGGTGTCAGAAAAAGTTTTTTGCATAAGCAGAATACCCACAGTAAACTACAAAATTGTTTAATGTTGTAGTACAAGTATTTAGATTTGTAGGAGTTCAAGTACGGTAGTTTGTCATACGATTGTGGTTTGTTCAAACCAGTGGTGATACTGCAATATACGTTGTTTGGTTTGTTGAAACCATATACATATTTATATATATCACTGTATATTACTGAGCGCATAGTTCATTTTGTGTGACAGACTTTGAAAAAAAACACAGAAAAAACGGCGGAGTTGCGGGAAGATAGATTTGTACAACGTCTGGACTTCAGAGACAGTAGCAAGTTGACGGGTAATTGGAAGACATTCAAATCCCAATTTGCGATAGCTAAAATAGCAAAGAAATATGCAGATGTGTCAGAGGAGGAGCAAATAGCTAACTTACTTCATTTCATGGGTTTGGATAGTGTGAAGATTTACAATCAAGTTGTGTTTGACGAAAATCACGACAATACTAGAAAAACACTGGTTAACATAATTGAATTCTTTGATGCACACTTTGAGCCTGTGAAGAATGTCATCTATGAACAAATTAAATTTAATGACTTAAACAAGGTAGTTTATCAACTCACCAGTTCATGACAGGGATGCAGATGCAGGCTGACAGTTGCGACTATGGTGAAATGAAAGATGAGCTGATTCGGGACCGAATAGTGGCAGGGGTTGCAAATACTAAGGGGCGAGAATATTTTATCGAAATAGACGATCTAACATTAACAAAAGTAATTCAAAAGCTAAACAGTACGTCAGTCAGCATTCATCGGTTTTGCAGTTATGTAGTAATACCTCGGCAAATGACAACATTAATGAAGTAAAATCTCACATGGGCAAGTATACGAGTCGATAAAAGAGCCAGCCACAAACGGGAAAAAGACAAAAGTGTCCATATTGTAATAGGCGTCAAGTACACACCGGAGAGCAATGTCCAGCTAAAAATATTACTTGTTTTGTGTGTAAACAAAAAGGACACTATAGTAAATTCTTGGCATATAAGGGAAAGCAGTCCAGAGCAACAGATGAGTTGGTGGACTCAATTGTAGAGACAGGGTTGGGAAACTTGTATTTGGGCTCCGATTCAAAATGACTAGGCGTCGACAATATTAGTAGTATAACTGAAAATTCTAAGTCATGGTTAATATTGGAAAAAATTAATTCATATCCCGTGACTTTTAAAATCGATGCGGGAGCAGCTGTGACTGCTATCCCCGCCAGTTTGAGACATTGTGTGTCGAATGTTAGGTATGCAAGCAGAACATTAAAAGGCACGGGAAATCATATGTTAAAGTTTCGGGATGTGCTGAGGCTGATATTTCCATTGATTCAAAAACAGTAGAAGAGGATATATATATAGTTGATGACTTAGTGAATCCGTTACTAGGGAAGCCGGCTACATCTAGTCTTGGTATTATCAAATTTGTTGATAGTGTGCCACAATGTACCAAATGGTTTGGAAATACCCAAGGTGATTCAAAAGATTGGCCACTATGGAAAACGAAGTGAAAATTGTTCGCGATGACCAAGTAATCCCCTTTGCCAGAGTGTACCTCGAAGAGTAGCAGCTGCTAGAAGACAGCCTCCACAGGAGGAGTTGCAGAGGATGTAAAAACTAGGGGTTATTAATAGAGTTGAGATACCTACTGACTGGTGTGCACCGTGCATTGTTGTACCAAAAAGGAATGGTCAGATTCGGTTGTGCACAGAGTTTACCAGACTAAATAAAGCTGTAAAACGAGAATTTCATCCCCTACCTAACTCAAAAGAGGAGAATTTCATCTCCTACCTAACTCAGAGGAGGTCCTTAGCGAGTTGGGGAACTCGAAAGTATTCAGTAAGCTTGAGACGAATTGCTACTGGCAGATAAGGTTAGATAGAGAGGTAAGGAAGGTTACAACGTTTATTACGCCATTTGGGCGTTATACATGCAACAGGCTACCATTCGGCATCAATTGGGCGCCCGAAATATTCCAACGAGAAATGCGAAAGATATTGAGTGAGCTGGTTGGTACAGTGTGTCACAATCGCCAATGGGGCGGAGTGTGTGGCAGACGGCACCGGCAACTCTTATGTATTAGACTCTATGTCATATAGTTCTATGACTTACATTCTTACAGTTCTATGGTTTATATTTTCTATTATCCATATTGTGCTACCATGTGCTATGTACTACGCTCACTCAACCATTGCCAACCAATTAGCATTGTCTAGATATTCTATTTGCTAAGTACTACCAATCAACTTATGCCAGGAGTGGCCTACAATTAACTCCTTTGTACTTTCTTAAACCTATTGTCTCCTGTTTGTATAAATGTTGTTGCAATCAATCAATAAAGCAGAGTAAGCCTTGAACACTCTCAGAAGTTCTTTGTTTACAATAACTTCACTGCGCACAATACACACCAGTATATTGAACACATCGCACTACAAGCTGTAACAAACAAGTAGACGCCGAATCTCTGTCGGTAAACAGCCACTGGGTAGTTCGACCTTTATTGTTCGACCGCTACCGCTGTCCAAGAGCAGTCAACTCAACCAGGCAGTTCGGCCTCAACCGGCAATGGTCGAACATCATTGTTAGGAAGATTACCGAACTGTGGACAGGTTGTTGTTGCTGCTAGAGCACAAGTAAGCCATTGCCGACCTATGGAGGTGGTGCAGGTGGACCAAGCTACCACACACAGCAAAATCCTGCACAATATAACAGTAAACTTTTATAACACTGAATCTAATGACATAATTATTTTAATTATTTATTTCCATCAGGTAACAGTTATCAAAATTATGTATCATCCTGCATATTGTGACGGACGGCGCCATCTTAACAAACAATCTATGTTAGTTCTATGCTTAAGTTCTATGCAACTCATACCGTATATCACATATAGCAATTCATTCAAGCATTTACCTAAGTTACACCCACTCATTATTATTTGCCTATTTTAGCCAACCATTTGTGCTAGGTGTGGCTTCCTTTGTCTGTCCAATTTATATTATGTAATCGTTTGTATAAATGCTGATGTCATGCATTCAATAAATCAGAGTTAAGCTTGCACACTCTCAGAAGTTTCTTTGTCTTACAAACAATAACTTCACTTGCGCTAGTACATGCACATACAACAAAGCTCTATTACTACGAGTAGTAATTAACAAGCAGTTCACCGAACCTCTGCTGGACGAACATAGCTTTAGCTAGTTCGCCCTTCAAAGTTTGGCCACTGGCTTGCGCACCGAACAAGCTAACGCAACCGGCAGTTAGACAGCAACCTGAAATGGTCGAACACCATTACTAAGGGGACCTGTCGACCGGTGGGCAGGTTGTATCGCTACCAGCATACACAAAAGCCATCAGCAGTTAGGGAGGCTGGGCAGGTAGGCCTAGCTACCAAAGTACATACCCCCACGGTGAAACCCTGCACAATATGTAGGAAAAAAACGAACTGCTGTTGTTGTTATTATATTGTTTTTACCATTATTTATTCATAAACTCACACAAGTTGTTAGAATTTACCAAAGGTGCTATTTGTTTAAGATGAATTATATGTATTTTGGTGTTGGATGGTTCAAATCAATAATATAAAAAATAACAGATAATATTAGTAATAAGGATGATATGCACGCACCAAACACTTAGTGATTTGCAAAGGTAATTATAAAAAACACTATTATTCTGAATTTATGATTCTGAATTTATTATTCATGGCTGCCGGCAATAGCAGAAGAAAAAAACAATTATTTTGTTTTTATTAGAAAGGAAGATCAATAATATAAGTGAACATTGCAGCTGTTTTTTTTATTATTATCATTATTACAATTATTGCGACATTTTGATGCTCACTAAAAATTAGGGCTGGGCTTTGATCGCGTTATTTTCACGATTAACGCGATCAATTTCCCCAAAAGATTAACGCGATTAAAAATAATTATCTAATTAATCTCCATTAGTAGCAATAACATTTTTTCCGTTGTAGTGACTTGTGTGTTTCACTTTTTAATAATTGACAATTGCAATTTTGTTTGAATAATGGCAATTTTTCATTATTATTGCTTGTAATGTGGAAATAAAACACTACTACGTGATTACCGTTACGCTAGGCAATAGTTAGCAATGGCCTGCCCTGCAAGCAGCAGACACGCTTTGTGAGTCAGTAGAAGTTACAAAACAACTGAGCCGTGCACTCAAACATACATTCGTGACTGCAAGTCTAAGCAGACAGCTCTCATTCACAAGCTGAACCTAATTGAATGGAGTATTCACCATGACTAAGACAGAGACACAGTGTGAGTGAGCCACGCCACATATGATTGGTAACAGATGATGAGACTGGCTGTGCAATAAAAATAGAAGTGATAAAAAATTTACAGTAACAATAATATGATAAAGGAACAAAGTAATTTTATAAGTAACACTAGTAAAAGATATAGTACTATTCTATAAGTGATCAATGACAATGCCAAATTCAGTGATTATGGTAAATAGTAACATACTAGTATCAGCAACTAATAATAATAATATGAATCAGAAATAATAATTAATAAGCAGAAACTGAATAAACACAAGTATAAACACATATAGAATTAATGTGCTTTGTTTCTCTTTCAAGTGTACCTTATCTATGACTGAAAATAAATTCCAATCCACCATAATGCAATCCCATGCTTATAATTTTTAATAGGTGCGGAAAAATCAGAACTTTATATTGGAAAATTAGAGTCAATTATAGATATATCGCAGGAGATTAATTTTGCGATTAATTCAGATCAATAAACTTGACAACAAGATTAATCTTGATTAAATTTTTGAACCATGGCACAGCCCTACTAAAAATATGAAATTCAAACTAAGTTATTGTTGTTGAGGTTTCTGTGACGTATGCTTTGGCCAAGGTTGCTGGAAGGTCAAGGTTAAGGTCAGCGGACATGCATGGAGGGAAGGAGAGACCCTGATTTTTTGTATTACTAATTTTCTCTTGTTGTAGATAGTAGAGAACGGGATAGTAGAGCGATGGCAGATAGGATAGTCGTGATTGGAAACAGTATAGTGGGGCATCTAAGGATCAATGGAGTAGAGACGGTGAGCTACCCAGGAGGTACATTGTGTAGCATGGAGAAGAGGATAGAGGAGGCAGAGGCAGAGACAAAGCTGGTCATCTCTGGGATACCAGATTTGTTCCACCGTGGCCAGAGTGAGACGAGGGGACCATGGCTGGATATGTATAGGAAGGACTTGGAACGGATATCGAGGATTAGAGGAGTAATCCTAGGTCCAATGTATCCAGTGCGCTCTATGTCGTACGAGCAGTGGTCGTTCATCCAGAGAATGAACGACTATATCTGCGAGTTGAAAGCAAGGAAAGGAGAGGGGACTCCTGCAATCGTGGCCAGGACCTTTGGGAGGTCGGGAAGAGGAGCACTTTTTTTTTAATAAGGAGAGATTGGCGGATGAGGCACATCCTGCGACAGAGTTTGCAGAGGATATGTCGAGGTGTTAAGGGAGTTTATAGTAATGAGGCGAAGCGCTAGAAGTGTGGATTTGAGGGACAGGATAAAGGAGAGGAGAGTGGTGAGTGAGCAGGAGTCGATAGAGAGGTAAGGAACTTTGGAGATAAATGTGAAAAGAGAGGATAGACGGATAGTTGAGGATAGGCGCGAGGAAGAAGCTGCGGATAGTGAAGAAGCTCTGGCTGAGGCTATTGCAAAGCTGGCTATAGAGGAGGAGGAGGATAGAAGACAAGCCAGGGTAGCAAGAAGAGAGAGGGATGAGATCAGAGAGAGGATCAAAAAACAGTTAGATCAGGATTGCAGGAAAGTGAGGAGCAGTATAGCAGGGATCTGGACACAATAAGGAGCAGAGAAGAGGCAGAAAGAAGGATAGAACAAAGGGAGCGGAAAAGGTCGCAAAAAAGGAGGAGAAAAATAAGATTCAGAGACAGAGACGCAAGGGGGCTGAAGAACCTCAGATGAGGAGTAGAGACGTGAGAGCGGATGTTTCAAGTCGGATAGACAGGGTCTAGGGAAGAAAAGAAAAAAAGAAGAAAGGACAGAGGCGGAGAAATACATATGGGAATGAGGATAGTAACAGAGGGGATAATATGGCAGGATAGTGGTGGACGTAGGTGCTGAGGAAAGTAAAAGTATAGGAGAGTGGAAGCTAAAGAAAAGAAATGATAAAGGAAAGGGGATGTGGCGTATGCTACAGCTAAGGTTGCTGGAAGGTCATGGTTAAGGTCAGCGGATATGCGTGGAGGGAAAAGGGAGAAAACATGAAAAGGAGAGAGGATTTGGCGAGGGATTAAGAAGACAAGGACATTGGAGAGCTGAAAAGACCACGGAGATACTTGAGCACATTGGTGAGTTACACTACCGTTTCTACCGATAAAAACTAAAAATATTCGTCATTTATTGCTGCTTAAAGTAGTGAAAAAGCTGTTAGGTCAAAATTAAATAAGAAATGACAAATATAATTAACTAATGATGGATGACACAAGTAGTATACCTGAGGAGCGGAGATTCATTTATTTTGTTACGTTGGAGCCACTAGTACTAGTGTGGCTGTTTCTGAGAATGAGGTAAGTATGGTACTAATTTAGGCAACCAGAGGTTTTGTTGCAGAATAATACATTACTGTTTGATTTAGTACTAAAGACCTAGACTAATGTATAGGTAGGCTAATCACTGAGAATTGTCAATCTGTTAACTATTATTATTCCTATTCTTATTTTCAAACATTCAGATTTACCATTGACTTTCTTTTTGCTGTCTTTCTTCTGAGAGCTGTAATGCAACAATAAATGAGTTGAAACCTTCTGGTACCAAACCCGTACTCTAATTATGAGATTTTATCAACAGCTATATTTTGCAACAATTTAAAAATGAAAAATCTTGAAATGAAAATGCAGCCGCTTTGACAAACTTTCAGCTGACGTAGATCTAACTTTTTTGAAATTGAAGACCATGCTAATAATTTAGTTGTTGAAGTGTACATGGTAAAGTTTATCATTTGTTTCACAATGCTACAACTACAACAAAAATTACCTAACTTTTCTGATTGTCTTCCTGATACACCTGTTACTTAAATTTTTTTAAGACTAGATTGAGGACAAAAAGTGTAATGTTAACAACTTTTCAGTTCAAACTGCCACTTTGTTGGTCCACCAAGAAAAAGGATAAGAAGGCCTCTAGATATCTATACCTCATTTCATCATCCAAAAGTGGGTTATTGTGAGGCACTTTCTTCAAAATGGGATCTACTTTAGAAGGTAAAAGTGGTGTGTCCGCAAAGCTTCTCTCAATTCTGAAAAGTCTATTTGCTTCTGGTAAAGATGCTGTTGCTAAAAAGCATTCCTAGCAAGAAAAAATATTTTCACACAATTTTTCTGAGCTACGAAAGATGTAGCTCTAGCGGAACAAGCCATCTTGCTAGATCACGTTTTTAAACAAAAAAAGAGACCAACATGCATCAATTAACAGGCTAATGCGCACACCATATGCAATAGCTTTACACAGCGGGCCATTGCATATCGGGAATGGTCTGAAATCTCAGAAGCTCATGATGCTGATTTAGGTAAAGGTCTCCAATCCAGGTATTCTGCAGCTGAAATTGTTGGCACAATAGCTGATGGGATGAGGTTCAATATACGCAAAATGATCTAAAATCAAAAGATAAGTGTGATTTTAGATGAATCCACTACGGCAAGCAATCAGCCGTGCCTGATGTTGTATAAGCGTTCTACATGGCCTGAAGACCAGTCTGGAGAGTGCTTTTCTTTTCCTCTTATTCTAGTTTGGTTAGAATCAATGGCTGCTGGCGACATTACTGACCAAGTTCTTGAAATATTAAATGGAGTTAATTCTGACAAAAATTATCTTCAGCCAATTTGATATGATTGTGTAGTGATGAAGTATCAGTAATTCTTCACAAAAAAGCGGGGAGCAAACCCAGTTAACAGGAAAGTTTCCCAATATTTTCCTGAGGCGTTGTCAATGTCACAGGATAGAAGTGGCAGTAACAGATGTGAAATTTGTGAACCATATTAGTCACATCAAGAGCATGTTGAACAAGTAGTATGCTATCTACATTGTAAGCCATAAGGCTCAGTGTAAACTGCAACTTGTTTTGCGACATTACAGAGAGAAAATTGAGAAAGGTAGGCAGAGTTTTAGGTGTACGGAGGGAGGCCTGTGCCTGTGCCAACTGTGCGGTCCAGCTACTTGGAAATACATTTATTAGGAGACCATTTTCCTGGAGCGGAAAAACGATGTGTGCATACAGAAGTATGGCTTTTCGGGTTTTCGACGAATGGGAAGAAAGAAAAGGTCGCTACCTGCATACTTGGTGTTTTTATACCAGGGCTCGATTTCTCCTACTGAGAATGAGGAGGAATTTCCTAGTTGACCTTTTAAAGATACGAGTATGGGGATGTTGATTTGTAGTCACTTGTTATAAAGCCTCCAACAACAGTTTGCTCACAATCCTATTTGGTTGTTCCTTTCAGCTGGCAATAGTTAATCTCTACTGCATGGGTTCTACCACAAAGCTATTCTACATGTGTCTTTACTCTAACTACTTCATCTTTTCGAGCAGTTAGTTATCTCCTCTCTGTATTATCAAATTTAAACTGTTTGTTGGAGTTTTGGCCTCTTGTTTTGTTAGTTATAAAAAATTGTAAAAGGTGTGGACGAGATCTAACACCTTTGTGTCATTGCACTAGGCTTGTTCCACCCTGGTCTGATTACAGGTTGTTCATCTCCGGGACTGGAATATCTCTAGTCATTGCACCCAGAATCCTTCGCTTCCAGACTTGTCTTTTAAACATTCAATGTTCTAGTATAATTCTGTAATAAACTGCTTCATGTTTTTGAGACACTTGGTTTTCTCTTCTTTGTATATCTATTGACACTGCTGTATACTTTCTCTCTTTAAAATGTCAAAAATGAGATGCTAGAGTCACACATTGACAAGCAATGCCACTAACAAGACAACCTGAAGAAACCTCTTACCTTTTTCCAACCCCATTAGTATTTCAAAAGGAATTTATCATTCTCTTTAAAATGCTAGTAAAAAAACAGGCTCTCATTTTTACCATGTTTTACTGTCGTTGTCCTCAGCTGAAACCCAGTATACCATGTTTTGTGTAATTCAGGACACTTTTTTGATCTAGCCACGTAATAAGATATAATCGGCTTTGCTAGTGGTTTGCACAGCATTTTCTTTTACTGGGTGCTTTTCTCACATGGACAGGCAATAAGCAACAACGACACTGATACCACCTCCTGAAGACCTATATAATGATTATCTGGTTGATGTATGGTAAGTTTACATTGCAACTCAACGCTTCCTTGACAAAAAAGTTGCTATTCCTTTAATTTCTATTTTGGGTTTAATGAACTAGTGTTGCAACAGCGCTACCAGAATTAAGTATTGACCAGTTGACCAACATTTACACAGGAGTGTTTCATACCGTAAAGTCTTAGAAGGAAGTGTCCTTGCATCTCACAGACAGAACCATGACTAAAGCTTACAAATGTTCCAAAGAGAGCCCCAACAATAGCGGAAAACTTTTGGCGAACTTAAAATTTATTATACAAGACATTGAAGGCCTAATTGCCGGTTATCAACAGCCAAGAATGAAGTCTGTCCTCCAGAGACAAGGAAAACTGAAGAAATCTTATAGAACGAATTTCAGACAAAACAAGTAAAAAATATATCATCAGTGCCCAAGGCTACATTCAAGGATTTAAAGGAACACACATCAGAACATTGTGCAAAGATTGAGGAATCGGATTGTGTGTTGGTACTGATCTGAAACAATACCACGAGCAACCTCCATTGTATTCCTCTTCACATGTAAGTTATTAGTATCTATTAGTAATATTTTTTATGTTAAAATAACTTGTATTTGCATCTATAAGCACAGATAGTATTGCAGTTATTATGGTAATTTCACAGTTTTTGTATAAATAATCTACTTGCTACACACAGTATCCAAAAAAAACAAACAAAAAAAACAACCAGGTGACCGATACGATATTGTCAGTAGCCGAGCATGTAGCAGTGGAAACAGAGAGAAAAATGTTTACTGCATGGCAGCTGTTTAAAAGAAATGTTATCAACATGCTGTTTTTATTAAACAAACATGGGACTCACAGAAAACGAGTTTAAAACCAGATAGTTCAACAATGCCAGCCGAAAGAATTTTACTGAGGTAAGCTAACATAAGCGCACATTAAAATACAAAGTTACCAGACATCAGCTGGAAAACACAACAAAAAACTGGCCCATCCTTTGACAGTACAACAAGGCGCTGCCTTTGGTTTAGGAAAGGTATAACATCTTACATAATCCATAAGTTGCAAACCTCAACAAGGGATAACAGAATTATTGAAAGCTTGCAGACATTCCAGAAAGTATCTAGTAAAGCATGCTAATATTATTTGACAAATTGATGTAGCATCAAAAGCTGCCAAAATAAATTCATTTTTCAGCTTTTGTCAGCTCATGTTTTAATCCCCCAGCTTCTATCAAATTCGCCATTGTATAAGAGTAACTAAAGAACACCTATTTTAGTGTCACCGATGATTGCTTTGTATCGTATTGCTATGTATGGAGTATTATCATTTTAGCTCACATTTCTATTAAATTTTTATAACGTTTTTGATATTTTTTTGTTTATAGCTCTTTGGCAGTGTTCAAGTCCATTCAACTGAAAATCTCTACCTCAAACTATTTATTCAGTTGAAGTTCTTGATGATAAACATAACTAGCTCTTCTGCAGTTTGCAAAAAGTCTAAACTATAAATTTGGTTCCCAAATTCGATTGGGACAAGTCTGCTAATACAGCATGTGTGATTAGTTGCGGGTGGTGTCAATCAATCAGCAGTTTGCACAGTTAACAGGTAAAAGGGTCAGTTTTAACTCAGGCAGAAATTTGGTAAAACAAAAAAAATATTTGCTGGAGTTAAAGTGATCGGCCACTAACCATGCATGGGTCAAATTGGACCAACGACAAAATCAATCAATCAATCCCATAACACTACAGTTAAAATCCGTAGCAAGGTAAAAATTAAAAGAGGTCTTGGGTGTTGCATAAAAAACTCAAGTCCCTATATACATACGTAAATAGGATAAGTGAGTGGTGGCTGATATGTGGGCAAATGATACTTGGAATAATTGAAATGATGAAAACAGTATGCATTTTTTTACCTCTCGCACATCTGGGTCACACATGTTGAGAGACAGATCTGCCATCCAAATATTGGGAGCCATAAGCCAATAATGTATTAATGGAGAATTGGAAACATGATACCTTCGTCAAAATACTTGCAGAGAGTGGAGCAATCTATGTAATAGTCGATCACGTAAAGTTGTGGACAAATTGTAAAACTGTTGTTAAAAAATTGTAACTTTGGGCAATGTTACACAAAGAGCAAAATCTAGGTTGGGACAAGCAGGAAAGAATTCATCGGAAGAGAAATAGAACAAAACCTATTGAAAAGCAAACAGAGCAAAATACAGTGTACTCCTGATATATCGAATCCTGTTATATCGAAAATCCGGGTATATCAAACAAACTGCATCAGTCCCAGCTGAATGCATTGTAATTACCTACTCCTATATCGAATGATTTCTTACATATCGAACAAAAAAAATCCTCATCTGGCATGAGCCCAAGTAAAAAGTGTCCTACTTCGACCAAAGCATGCGATAGTAGAAAATAAAATTGCAGTATTAAACACTCAGAATAGTTTTCATGGGGGCTGCCATCTTGGAATATGAATGTCAAGGTCTATCATTCCAATTAAACACTCTGTCTCGGTGGTATAGTTCCGGTAGGTCGACCCCATATTAATATTGTTGTGATACTGACAATAACTGGTCCTTATTGTAGCTAGAGAGCATGCCCAGGCTATCCTTATTTAGCCTGCACCTGTTGTTGTTGACTTTATTCAAAATGTGGGGAGAGACATATCTATCTATCTATAACATTACTATTGTCACTGTGTGAATTGAGAGCAATAATCAAGTAAGGAGTCAGGAAAACTTCAAGCTCAAGAAGAAGTACACTACTTACTACTGCTACTAATTTTAACTAGAATAATAATACTAAAAGTTTTAATTATTTTAATTATTATTTGTTTTAGTAAAACAAATAATTAATTGATACCACACACACTCACTGCTTATTATTATTTATTTATTATTATTATTACTACTTCTTAAAAATTTATTATTTATTATCCTATTAATAATAATGATTATAATGCTGTTATTTTTTTAGAGACCCATTATATATTATAATTATTTATTATTGTTATAACAAATGATGATTTTGTTAATAATTATTAATAAATAATAATAACAATGACAACATCATCAACAACAATAAATAATATCATAAATAAATTAAATAATAAGTAACAGGTAGTAGCTGTTACGTTTGTTGTCATAGGTGGTTAGAAGTAATGAAACCAACTTGGTCTAACAGTAACTTAACTAACACAATAATAATATACAACAACATGTGCTACTACTACCTACATCATCATTGCATAATTGTTGTAATTCTCAGCTTCAACACCATTAATTATTTAATTAATTAATAATTACTAAAACCCACAATCACAAAAGACAAAATGCTTAATATCTGAGCTTAAATACATGTAATAGTGACTTATTATGTGTACATAAAAAATTCCGACGGTCATGATTTTATATATCAAACATCTCATATATCAAACAAAATTTTATGGTCCCTCGGGTTTGATATATCAGGAGTACACTGTATATGGAAAAACAAACAGCAAAAAATACATGCAAAAAACAAGCAGGAAAAAATGCAACGGCAAAACTAATAGGAAAACTTGCATGGGTAAACAAACAGGAAAAAATGTTTAATTTCAGATATTGTGTAGAACAAACAACTTTCACAAGATGAACTAAAAAAAAACCCAAAAAAAATGTAGACAGGCTGAATACATTTCAACAAAAATTTTATCGATTAGTTATCGAGATTTCGTTACCATTTGCTAAATAGTCTTGGCAGCACTCGAATAATTGTTGTTTGAAATGAACACTTGTTTTCAGCCAGAGGACAAACATTATGCAGCCCAATCATTTCTACCTCAATTTCAAACTTGCCTCTGTCTTTTTCTCTTAGACACCAAAAGCATTTATAAAATAACCATGTCCTGTCAAAAAGAGTATATTGTTTTCTCATTAAAAAAAAATCTTGAAATGAGGGCGAAGAATTGAGCTATTAGTAATGACATCCAGCAGACAACAAAAGAGTTGCAAATGTTATGCCTTTTAGCATAGCATTGAATAAGCATAAACGTTTCAAATCAAATTTTAAACAAAAGAGCTTGCAGTTGCGATATATGAACAAGGACCTGTTAACCATCTACGAGCCTCTTTAGTATAGCAATTGTTAGGGATATCATTAGCAGGCAGCTCACTGGAAGAACGGAATCAATTCCACCTGCCAATGGAAAATATGTTTGTGTAGAGATAGAGCACCAGCTGTGACTGGAGAAAGTTATTGAAGGATAGGACTTCTGTTCAAAACTTTTTTCTAAGATCTTCCTTTGGTGTTTAAAGTTGTATGCCAGGAAAACCTAGTAGCTTGAATGCAGAGAACGGATGAAATGCCGCAATTAACGAAGTCTCGGGGGAGTTAGATTGAAACACAGTTCATAAACCTTCGGCAATTTAAAAATACTTCTTACGAAATGGAACGTGAATACTTGAGTATAACTTGCTACCATTAAGCTAAATGGCACACTGGTGGCATAATGATGACCAGGTTTTACAGGCCTGCTGAGCAAGTTTGACACGTTTGGAAGAAGCAAAGAGCACATGTATAATGAGTTGAAAGATCACAATAAAAAGTGTCCAAAGAATGAAGACATCCCTACTTGAGCTGTAGTTTTCAGCAAAATCAGCCAAGATTGAACCCTCAAAGACACAAAACACATCCTGTCAAATCTCACAGCCAATGAGTTGATTAGAAGAATTAGAGAAACTTGGATTGAGATAAGAACAATTGCTGATCCGCAAGAGGGCAAAAGAGAGGGAGGTGGAAAAATTTTGGTAGATAAAACTGCAATCATAGAGCAGTTACAGCTTCAACTTCAAGTCAAACCAGTTATACACTATAATGAGTCCATCGAGCTGGCCCAACTCAAGAGTTCGCTCACCATCTAATCGAGGAATTAAGGAAATCTGTGCATAGAATCAAGACAACGGGCCTTACAAGTCAGGGCCGCTACAGAAGCAAGGCACTGTTTTATAGTTAGTGACTTCAGCAATATTAACGAAAGCCAAGCCATTTTTACACTGTATATTGAACAAGTATTAGCTATGGCTTCAAGTAGTACTGCTTACTGGTACTAATACTGAAAACGGTAGGTCAATTCTGAACAGAATAAGAACGGCCACAGCTGAACATTATCAAGTCACGACCACCATAGAAGGGCCGGCCGGCCATCGCCATTACAACCCCCTCATAGCTATGTTGGGACACTAAAATTAGTAACATAACCCTCTCTTTGAGGAAGCATTGCCACTCTGTGGTGACAGCTGGAGCTAGGCAACTTGGTTCACACCTTCAAAAGGTAGTACATGTGCAGTGCTACCACACCCAAGTAAAATCCTGCAAAATACTGTGAAGGATACCCACGATCGAACTATTCTCATTTACTACTAGAAACATAGACTTATTTACCTATTCACATTCAATAGCGTTCTATTAATTTGTTCTATTGTCACATCACCCAATCAGTACCGAGGGGTGGAACCTTTTTCTTACACATTTACTCAAGGCGGTTCTATTAAACAAGTCACCCAATTGTTATTCACTGGGCGTGACCTTCTTTTGTACTCACTGCATTCTTTGTTGTCATGAATTATAAATATCTAAGCTTTCAGTAAATAAATGAGAGTTACATTGCACACTCTCAGAAGTCTTTGTTTGACAAATCACTTCACTTGTGCACCACACAATACCTCAAAGGACTTATCATTATAGCTTGCTATAGATATAGCCGACAGTGGTAAACAGCAACAATGCCAGCCAGAATAGTCACCAGACTGTTCGGCCTAGCCTGACAATTGTTCGGCCTCGGCTGCGTAGGGCGAGAGCAAGACTGACCAGCTCAGCCACGGTCGGCAATGACTAGTTGTCATTTCCAAAGTGGAACTAACTGAGCCGGCAAGCAGTCGTAGCCTGTGCCAACACAAAGCAGAGCCAACACTCGGTGACGGGAGGCAGTACAGGTACTGAGGTTACCAACCATAGTAAAATCCTGTACAATACTACCAAAGCTTTATTGACTTCAACGCAATTGTTTTATTGTTTTCATTCATCTTCAATTTAAATTTTTTTTATTTATTAAAAATTATTGGTCGGTAGACTAAAGATCTTAGTTATAATACTATTGTTTGTAAGAACCATAGAATTTTATGCTCTTTGCTTACTGGCTGTTTACATTTTAGTGCTTAAAATACTTGGAGCATCGTTTTGTTAATATGCAAAGATTACATGACGTCTGGTACAATGATATTCTTTTTCAGCAACTCACTTCAAACGTTTTTCCTGCATCAAAGAGTTGCTATTCCAATGAAACAATTTCTAATCTGTTCATGATCGCATATCAAATCACAAGAATTTATTTATGTTATATTAGAAATTATTTAAAAGTTTGTTTTTGTGTCAATCAGCCAATATAAAATATGATTGTACATTTAAAAACTACATTAATCAATTTCACAGTGATGCAATGATTATATGATTATGATTAAATGATTTAATGATAAATAAAGATTGTTTATGTAAATCACGGGCGGCTTTTATGGGACGGCTGACAGGCCAAGCCACCCCAACTTTTCAGCATGCAAATTGCGGCTTTTTGCCAACTTATTTCAAAAATGTGGTCATAAACAAACACCAGCAGTAGCAAGTAGAAATAAGTGTCTAATCACTTTAATTTTTATTATTTTCATTAATGATTATTATATTTCTAACGCTATTTTTTTGATACGGTTATTATCATTATTGGTTAGAAAATTATCAGCACCATTTTTATTTCAGTGAGAAGGTTGTGGCAGACAATGACAATTAAAAAGCTGGATAAATAGTTTAAATGGCTTTTTTCTCTCACTGGTAAAACTACTGCTAACTTCACTGCGTATTAACCATGTTATTATTTATTTTGAAAAAAATGATAGTTAAAAAGCATAATGTTGCAATAAACTTTAAATAATTTCGCCAGTGCTTTTTTTTTGAAAAAGTTTTTTGACCATTCCTTATTGTTTTCAGTAATAAATCTGCTAAACCGGATATTGGTAAAAAATACAGAGCTCAAGTCGGCATACAAGATCTTTCGGCTAACAGATGGTCTTAACTGCAAGCTACAAAGCATTGAAGTGAATGAAGCAGACGGCCATGAAATGGTCAAGTCTGTTGTCAAAAAGCTGCAAAAAAGAGCAGGTGATGAATTTGCCACATTCTACAAGCAAACGATTCAGGAGAGCAAAGACCTAGGTTTGTGAATAAAACTGAAGTAGCATATATATCTGTTTTCAAATGAAAGTTTATTAATAAAACGTAATTTCAGTCACAAGCTTTATAGTAACTGGTTACAATTTCATAGCTAAATTTCAGCGAGTATTTAATTGATTTGAAATTTCTTTCAATAATGATTAATTTATTGAATTAGGAGTCCAGGAACTGCCACCGTCCAGGAAGCGCCGATGTCCAGAGCGTTACGAAAAAGGCGCAAAAGGAACGTACCATTATGAGGAAACTCATGAACATGCTGCCAAGAGAGACTATTTTGCAGTTATTGACACCACTATTGCTACTTTAGAAGATAGGTTTGATCAAGAAAAGACCAAAGTTCATGCTTCTCGGGTCAGTTTGCTGAAAGACGCAATAGTTGGCAAAGCTTGCGGAGTGCCCACCAAGTTGGTTGAACTGTATGCAATGGACTTCAACATCACCTACTTGAAAATTAGCTCTCTTTGCTGCACAGCTTAGTGGGCAGCAAGTTCAAGTTCGTGTCAGTGATTGAAGTTGTAAGCTGGCTAAAATCTAGCCCTAATCGTGCCTTTCTACCAGAGGTAGAAAAAGTTAACAAGTCAATTTTGACGCTGCCGGCCACCAATGCCACCAGTGAGAGAGGCCTCTCTGCCCTTAAACGTGTTAAGACTGCAGTGAGAAGTTCTATGGGACAAATGCGTCTTAATGCATGCTTGATGCTTCATGTTTACAAAGAGATGACGGATTAAATAGATAGCGAGCAAATCATTAAAGATTTTGTGAAAGGGTACCCCAACAGAGTCAAACGCATTGCTTGTCTCTAAACAACTTTTTTTGTAAATTTCTATTACAATAGCTTGTACATACCTCGTTTATTCTAAGTATTATAAATCTACATGTAGCTTCTTCTATGGACTGAGATTGTAATAAAATGCATTTCATGTTTACTTTTAAGCAATTACCAGCACATTAACAGCTCTTATTATGGGTATGTTGCCCCTGAGAAGGGCTACCGCTGAACCTCACTTTCTGGCTGTCTGAATGGGCATCATCAGTAGGGTTCTGGGGGTATCTGCAGAGCCCACCATAAACCGGATAAAAACACTTTCATGAGCCATTACCACCCTATATAGCCCTTTCAATCGGAGTTATGTGTTATCGTAAATTTCTCTAGTTTTTAAAAGCAATAGACCTGTAGTAGTGATTACTTGGAAAAATGTCTCCATTTTGCAAAGATGAAAACATCTTCTACAAAGTTTCATTAACCAACACAAAAACTGTGGAAACAAAAGCATCAAAGTTTTATATGAATTTTTGCGCAGGTTTGTCTTGCAAATTCAATAACAATATTGTTGTGTCATCATCCATAACATACATCTACATCCTGTACTTTAGAGGGCATTTCTAGGCATCTCAGAAGGTATATTTTCATAGTTTTCTGCTAGCGCGGGGCTATTGCGGGAGAAGGGTGCCCGCACCCCACACCTCCCCCGCATCCCCTCCCCTCCCACCCTCTGTTGGCTGTCTCAACTTTTGTTTCAATAATATGGGCCTGATATAAATATTGTTAATATTTTACAAATCTAGATCAAAACAATATTTCAAAAATCAATATAGCCTTGACCTAGACACTTTTATCACATCTAATCGCTGTGGGCTAGGAAATCAACCAATCACAGCATGAGGACAGGATGGAAAATCGAGTAGGTCCGCTTTGTTTTATTCTGCACTAGACGTGCAATGCTGGATGACGGTATGACGGATACGGGTGGTATTCTGGCTCATGCGGCAAGGGCATAACCACAGTAGGCACTACTTATCTACCAGCTGCCTGGCTGAAGTTCGTTTCAGCTCAGGTTTTCAAGATCAGCTACTGTTTGCAACACAGGAGCAACAGCTTCAAACATCGACGCAAAATCTGAGTTTATATCCAAACTTTTCACCTCAGACGTGATTCTGTGATACTTAAAACTTGCTATACCATTTTCGGCTGGTATTCAGGAGAAATTATTGGGTGTACATATGTGATGTATGATAAGTCAGTATACAATAATGATGTTCTAAGCTGCCTTACAGGTATAAAGATTGTTCAAAAATTTGCCCGCTATGGTTTATCGTATCTAAAGCTAGAAGACTGAGAGCCTGATGTTAGATATGCACTATGCACAAAGGCTCTTTTTGGTATAATTTGCTATTACAAAGCGTATGTTCAACATTATGCACAGTTTCACCCTTGATCTTATCAAACGCACAAACGTGTCTCTTAGATGATAAATTTGACAAGTGACTAGATTATTTTTTGAAAGTTTGTATCTTCATGACAGTTTCAAGCATTGTTAATTGAAAGTGAATTTTTAATGATTGAGCAGGGGTTGTATAATTTTTCCTAATAACTTATCCAAGATAAAATTGGATAATAATAATAATAATGAAAACACTGTGAAAATAAAAACTAGGTTGATGATGTAACATGGTGTAGAAAATAATTACCGGTGGTCCAAGTAATATCTTTTTTGGACAAAAAAGGAGACCAGTTTGCACGCACTTCTCATAAAATGCAGATCTTAAAAAGATTGAGTTGTGCTCAACCTGTGCCAGTAAATGCATCGTGAATAAAAAAATAAAGGGTGTTCAACATCCAACACGAGAGCACATTCTTCTTAGGCCTTTCATGTGGCAACATATACAAAAAATTAACCAAAAAACAAGCTCGTGCCCCTTCATCACAATGAAACAGGGAATCAACAACAAAGTAGCAAAATCTTAAGAGTGAGCAACCCAAAATTATGCATAACAAAATAGACCAAGGAAAGCTAAAAGGACAAGACAATCACAGAGAATATTACGACGCTATTGGTGGAAGAGATGCCTTACACCATTTGGTAAATTTGGAAATTAAAGGCAAACTATTACTAGTTCAACAACAACCACTGCTAGTATCAACAGATACAGCACCAGCATATGTTAGTGATACAACCTCTACTCACACAGTTAGGCCTACAAAGAATAATTGGTGTCATTGTAGGAATTGCAAAGACATGCCTGCAGTCTTCGAGAAAAAATTTTGCAAGAGTAAATCTCTAGACTTGACTTATTTCCAGGAGGACGATGTTTATGTGCCTGGCACCCAGTGTATTCTCACAAGTAATATATTGCTGAGAGAAATGTTGGGCAAGCGATCACTTGAATTACGGTGGTTCAGACGGAGAATGATGCTAGGATATCGAGTGAAGCTTTCTATGCCCAATTGATGTCACATGCCAACTATTGCTTCACTGCTTACCAAAACTACATTGACTTTATTCACATGTGCTTTGGGAAACACAATCGTTGAGTTATACCTGCCTGTGTGGGGAATCACATACAAAGCATGTGGCCTGGTCCAACTCACAGCTACTTTGGATTTCAGCAGGCTGAAGGGATGTATGTTGACAATGATCTACAAGAAGTGCTGATTGATGAGTTGAAACAGCTGCTCCTAGATGATTGTACATTGTAGTGTCCATGCTTGGAGGCCACCGACATGTTAAAGAATTGTTTCAATAATTATAGCAATCTTTTCTGCATAGAGCAATGCTGTACGATAAACGAAATCAGCAAACTTTTGCATGAGATTAACGTTCATTTTTTCAAAGAAATATAATCAAAGTGAGTGGCACCTTATGCAATTATATAAGATTTTTGTTGTCGCTTGAAACTACTGGCATCTTAATAAATAGACAGTTTGAGTGGTTTAATAATCGAACTGTGATGAAGGCGTTTTTAAGAAAGAAGTGACCATAAGGGATCGCAGTAAAACCAGACCACCGGCACCATCTGCACCACCGATGACCGGTAAATGAATAAAATTATTGTTCCCAAGTACGATTTACGAATATGACGATATTTTTTTTACAACAGACAATCCTAGAAACGGAGACTGCAATCTGCTCATTATGTGTTACAAGGATTCCATCCTTTGACTATATCATCAACAATGCTGTGAAACCTGTTTCTGACATCCAACATATGCCTATGATGAGTAAAGCTATTTCATCAACTCAACATTGCAGTAGTTTTTTTATTCATGTAGGAGCAAGCGTTGAATATTACCAATAAGGTGTTTGAACATTTCAAAAGCGAAGATAAACACAAATATTAAATTGTTCCAAAGCTGTCGTTTAATTGCAGATTTTTTTAGCTGACAAAAAGCATGCAGGTTGAATATACTATCTAAAACATGGTATTGGGTTATAATACCAGGCAATATATTGCTATACTGCAGAATGACTTGATTAAACTGACCTCATGGTCAAACAAATGGCTACTGACGTTCAATGAAAAAATACTCAGTTCTCTGTATTGGACAGTAAAATTCACAAATTGAATATTTTTTTTAAATAAACTTGAAAATGTCGCTTCCTGTTCATATCTTGGCATTAAAGTGAGTGGGAATTTGAAATGAAGCAAACACATTGATATAATTGTGTCAAAGGAAAACTGAGAAGAGTTAAAAACTGCAGAACACTAAAACAATCACATACAACACTTTAACTTTAATAGGAGCACAAATGCCAGGTTAGTTTTACAAAATTACCTCACCGTTAAAGCATGACTGCATTGAATGTTTAGTTAATAATTGTCTGAATATTCAGGTCTTGAGCTGCAGATTGATGCATCGGACAAACCTGTAGGACCAACTCAGTTCTGATTTGCAAGCTTGCCTAAAAGTCATCGGCCTCAAAAGCTCGTCGCATCAGCTAAAATTTGTTTTACTATAACTTCCATTGATTGACGACCACCTCATCTTTGGGTTACGGGCATGGTCAATTATAAAAAATTATTTGCAAATGAAGTTACATCATCCTCGTTTCGAATGAAATCGGATTGGGCGATTCATTTAGTCTTAGGTCTACTAAAGGCCATTGCAGCAGGAATAAAGAATCCCCATAAAAACACTCCATTAAAATTTGGTTCTAAGATTTACCGGTGTGCTTATTATTACGCGCCATTTTTCATCTGGCTTGAATTTGCACGCTGCACACACAAAATCAGAAATTGTGGTTTCGGTCAATATGAACGCAATTAGTGTATACTTATCATAAATAAAGTCAATGCTCATTTATCATGCAAATTTCATACGTGAAACGGCAATGAGAGACAGCAGGAGGATTTGTCAGATGGTCCAATGTGATTACAATCACAAGAATTATCCGATACCCTTTTCGTCAAAAGAAGAAAAAAATTGTGCTGGTTTTGACGAGTTAGGAAACAATGAATAGTAGTCATAGAATAATAGACAGTAGTGTGTAGAATAAAAATAAATAAAACAATAAAGAAGAAACGAAATAGCACGATCTGATTGGCAAAATAAATACTGTACGAGAAGGAAATAAATATACTTCTGACCCGAAGATGACCTCAACTTTGTGGTGTGTAAAAAGTGGGGAGCATTTCTGGAAGAGGGGTATTCTCAGGCTTGTAGATCAGGACCCAGTAGGCCTAAAGGGTCATCCAATACATCAACATGCTGCTTAAGACCTGAATATTTAGAAAATCAATAAAAAAGTGTTCAATGCAGTCATGCTTCAAGCTACCTACCAAATCATCAAGCTCAGAAATTATTGCACCAACTTATGAAGGAACAAAGAAATGCCACAATACCACACAGGCTATTAGTTTTTTTTATCCTTTTAATATTAAAACTGATGTTTTTTTTCACTCTTTCGTCTGGCTACGTAGAACACATGGGATATATCAATAAAATTATTGCTATTAATCTTTTGTGTTTGCTGTTGTTCCATTGATTTTTATTCATTATTACTAACACAGTACACTACACTCACCCGACACATGACAAACAAACAAAATAATAAATAATATAAATAATAATAATTAAAAAGAAGGGATAAATATAATAATCATTATTCTATTTATCATTTTATTATTATTTACTATATAATGTAGCGTGTACAGAACACATGTGAGAGAAGCATTTATTAAGACAAAGCATATGTATTAATTTCATCCCAAACAACTTTTTATTGATTTTTCAAATGTTTCTGCCTGACTAATTCTTCAATAACTTAGGGCCACAAGCTGATAAAAACAAAATTTAAAAAACCATAAAGAGAAAACAATATCCTGTCTTGGTTTCGCCAATCAATGCACTGCCTATATAGCTGTGGATGCAAAAAATTGGTTTGACAATGCATTGTAAACCAGAAATTTCCTATTGCGCCGTGGGCCTTCAAGATTTCAGTATATGTCAATTCAATTCTGTTATTTTACGGACCCAGCGGTATACTATTTAAAATAGAGCAATCACATGATGTAGACAAAAAATAACTTTACTGGAGCGCCATTTCTAAATAAATGAAAACAAACTTCAGATGTCTTACCATTAGCTAGCTTCCGTCGCCTTATTGTATACGCATCGTAACACATCACTGATTTCGCATCACTATAGCAACACCATTGTCAGCTATGCTTGACTGTGGAACCTCAAAGCATTCATTTTTTTAAACAAAAGGTATTTTTTCTTGATTATTTTGATAATATTTTTATTAATAGCTGTAGATGCTTTCTTTAAGTGGCCAGAAGTTTTCCCAATCCACAATTCCACTTCAGTTGCAATCATATCATGTCTGAGAACGCTCTTCGCACGCCAGGGACTGCCGTAGGCAATAGTAACCGACAATGGGCACCAATTCGCATCTGCAGAGTTTGCAAAGTTTGTAAATAGTAATGGGATTAGGCAAATATTCACTACACCATACCATCCCCAAAGTAATGGACAAGCCGAGAGATTTGTTGGAACCTTAAAACAAGGATATAAGGCATGCTCACCAAATGTGCGCATTGACAATTTCCTGTTGCGCTACTGTACAATCACAAGTAATGTTACAAGACCTACTCCAGCTGAATTATCAATGGGGAGAAAGCTGCGAACCAGAATGGATCTGCTGGTTCCGGCTCAACCAGATCTTCAAGAAAAACACCTCGAGGTACAAACGGAACTGAGCAGCGTGTCAGCGTGTCCCGGAACTGAAATAATTAATGTAAACAATAATACCTACGTATAGTTATTGTAAGCCATGATACATAAAAAAGCACGACAATATCTAACACCTTATATATTATAATAATATAACAATATCCATTATAATAATGGATATTATTACTATTATATTATTATTAGCCTTATTAGGGAGGGAGGAATAAATAATATTATAATAATAATAACAATTATCACTATAATAATACTGTTATTATTATTTATTATTATCCCGCTCTCATAAACTTGAAGATAATAGTAACTATTATTATTGGTATAATATTAACAATCAATGAATAATTATTATTATTAAATTGACTATTTATTGTCAAGGATTTTACTATGAGCAATGGCTCAACACCTTCATTGGACCACTGTGTACTTCAGCCTTCCTAAGCTATTTAGCACTAGGGCAAATGGTAGCGAGCCGTACTAGTGTCAAGGCACAAAACCCGTTATACAGCTTGTACCAACCGGTGGTATAGCTCTGCCGTATACGGTATTTAATCAATCAATTAATTAATCACACTGTCTCAATACGGGAGACTTCTCTACACAATACGAGGATCTGTTACGCAACAAAGCCAGATCTGTTTTCACTATCAATTCTGCTTAGTCAGCACATGCATAGATTTCAGCAATCGATAGACTTTCAACAACGTTAACTTCAGCAATCGAGTTAGACAGACTTGCAATAATTACGAAGAGTGTAGTTAATCTCTAAGTGTTTAATTATTTAACAAGTGTTATCTGCTTCACAAGTTGTACAGTACAAGGAGAGTTGTAGTTGACAATAATAATAATATATTCTTCACACAAGATACAAAACTTACAGCGAGAGGTGTTTCGAAGTGCTTTAATAATCCTGGCACGTTTGAAAAAACTACTACTTTTAGCTAATGATTACTGTTACGTTCTTATGTTGTTTATAATTGCTTACTAGTATTTCCGTTTCCGGCACACATGCGTGATCAGTTGTTGCAAATCCTCGAGGATGTTTTTTACTGTTTTCGTAATACTTGTGTCTTGCATGTAGTATTTTGATGTACTGTCTGTTGTTATCATAAATAAACATTCACCATCATACACTCTAGCACACAAACATAATAATGGCGACGAGGATGGGATATTGGAATCTCCTAAATGCTCTGTCCTAATACCAATTCATAATATCCTAAATATTATTTTATTATTTTATATTATAATTATTGGGTTAAATTTTATTATCATCTGGATTTGGTTAATGTCACGCGGTGGTATCATTTTTCTTTACACATACTATAGTAACGTGCCCTCTCCTTCACTCAGCTACTGATAACCCTGACAGCATACTTCATCATGGCAACTAACCATTCCATTGGACACATGGAACTGTATGATGAATCAGTCGAGTCATTCACCTGTTATCTAGAACGCTTTGACTTACACACAGAGGCAAATGGTATTGAACATGATAAGAAAAAGGCTACATTTCTCAGTTTGATTGGCCCCAGACTGTATAAGCTGTTGCGTGGCCTCACAGCACCAGATAAACCCACCGACAAAACCTTTGAAGTCTTAACTAAATTACTCAAAGAGCACATATCGCCACCCCCACTTGAAATTGATGAGACATATCGCTTCCACCAACGAAGCCAACTGCCAGGAGAGACCATACACGATTATGTTGCACAGCTGAAACTGCTTGCTGAACACTGCAACTTTGAAGGCACTTATCGTGAACGAGCTCTATGAGATAGGTTGGTTTGTGGAATTTATTGTGACAATACGCGACGCAAACTATTATCAGAGGCTGATCTAACCCTCTCACGTGCGGTAGAGTTAGCCAGAGGTATGGAACAGGCGGGTAAGGATGCTGAAGTAATGACACAGCGACAGCCAACAGAAACGAAAATTTCTCATGTTTCTAATGCCCAATCCTCAAACACCAACAGTAAACCTGGGCCGTGTCGCTAATGTGGAAGTACACTTCATCTAAGAAAGCAATGCCCACACCTGCAAGCAGAATGCTACAAATGTGGTCGCAAAGGCCATCTACAATCAGTCTGTGAGCAGAAAACTTCAAGTAAACGGCCTCCAAAACCATATAGAAGAGCACAAAACACGCACAGTGTAACTGACGACCATATGATAGAGGAACATGAAGAGATAGCCCACATAAACACATTGTCAAAAGGGGGGGGGGTGCAGCTATCCACCTATAATGCTAAACACACTCCTAGATGGAGTTTCAGTTCAAATGGAACTTGACACAGGTGCAAGCGTGTCCACTATACCATACCACATCTACAAAAAACGTCAGTAACTCCCTGGAACTCGAACCCACATCCACCACCCTAAAACCGTATGGTGCAAATCAATCACACCAAAGGGAGTGATCTATCCAACAGTACAATGTAATTGTCATGTCTTGACAATTAGGGAAGTTCCCTTTTTACTGTATTGCTATTGGTCACTTATTTACTGATGACTCATATGATGTTGCCAGCTAGATAGCTGCACTTTTTGGCTGTACACTGTTTAACCTGGCTGTGTGCTAATAAATAGAAATGCATGTATTGCATAGGCATCTTTTCAGTAACAATATATAACAACTGGCGACGAGGATGGGATAAGGCAAAGAAACTGGCTGTGTCTATGGACAGCATACATCTCTATCATGGCAAGTCTGGTATAAATTCCGCTAGTGTAAACAAAGTAGACGGTGCTAAGGTAAGCCACTATAACTCTAGTTCAAATGCTGATGCTGCCAAGAAGGGTCATGGTTCCAAACAATCTTGCTTCAGGTGTAATGGCAATCATGAGCCTAGAACATGCAGGTTCAAGAATGCTAGATGTCATTTTTGCTCCAAGGTTGGTCACATCAGGCCAGCCTGTAGAAGTATGGCGGATGCGTCTAAAGTGGGGGAAGTAACCGCCACTGATGGAGAGCAAACTGTAGAAAACTTGCATACTGTGAATGATGGTGGTAGGCAAGTGTCTAAACCCGCATATTATGTAACTGTGAATGTGTGCAATATACCAGTAAGGTTTACTGTCGACACAGGATGAGGCGTTACGCTAATCGACGAGACTATCTACAATACACATTTTAGTGACATTCAACTTAAATGGTGTAGCACTACTCTAATGGCATATAGTGGTCATGAGATAGAGACAATTGGTGAATTTCGTTCTAGCGTAAAGTATAACAGACAAACTAGTGATAAACTTCGTCTGATAGTGGTAAAAGGTAGCCGTCCTGCGTTACTAGGCCGCGAGTGGTTGTCGGTGATTAGACTAAACTGGCCAGAGATTGTGTGCATGGTCGATCCTGAACCCAAGTACGAATTAACTTACTTGTTATCGAAGCATTCTTCTGTATTTGCTAGTGGGTTTGGTAAAATCAGAGGATACACAGCCACCATCACACTGAAACCTGACGCAAAGCCGAAACATCACAAAGCTAGGTCTGTACCGTATGCACTACGTGAGGTTGTAGCTAGTGAGATACAGAATCAAGTAGCTAGTGGTGTACTCAAACCTGTAGATCATAGTGATTGGGCATCGCCGTTAGTCATTGTGCCCAAATCATCGGGTAAGGTTCGAATTTGTGCTGACTATAAGGTGTCACCAAACAGGCAAATTGAAGATCATGTTTATGTATTACCTACAATAGAAGACATATTGTCGCAACTAAAAGGAGACAAAGTCAGCAAGATCGATTTAGCAAATGCGTTTTTACAGCTACCCGTTGATGAGGAGTCACAAAAAGTGCTCACCATGACTACTTTGCAAGGATTGTTTCAACCGACAACATTGCCATTTGGTGTAAAAACATCTCCTTTGATGTTTCAACAAGTGATGGACACTATACTGCAGGGGTTAGATGGGTGTGTGTGCTATATCGATGATATATTGATAACAGCAGAAGACGACTCTAAGCATTTGCAGTTACTAGATAAAGTACTAGCACGTCTGGTTAAACACGGTATTCACGCTAACAGGGACAAATGTAGCTTCATGAAAAATGACATAGAGTATCTAGGCTACAAAATTAGCAAAAGCGGTGTGTCACCAATACCAGGACGAGTCAGTGCTGTACTAAATGCTCCTAATCCGACAGGTCGTGAACAACTAAAAACATTCTTAGGCATGGTCAGCTACTATGCGAAGTTCATCCCAAACAGATCACACCTCCTAGCTCCGTTATATCGCCTGCTGCGTGATGATGTTGGATGGAAGTGGACTGCCAACTGCGATGAAGCTGTACGTGAGGTAAAGTCCATACTTACCAGTGGCCAGATACTAGCTCACTATGACTGTAATAAAGAGCTTCTACTGGCATGTGATGCATCACCGGTTGGTGTTGGTTGTGTTCTTTCACAAATGGTTGATGGTGTTGAAAGACCAGTTGCTTATGCATCGAAGACGCTAACCCCGGCTGAAAAAAAGTACCCACAGATAGAACGGGAGGCTTTGGGTATCGTCTATGGAATTCAGCGTTTCCAGAAGTATTTGTACGGTAGGAGGTTTAGGCTGATAACTGACCATAAGCCGCTAACAGCAATATTCGGAGACCAGAAAGGAGTTCCCGCTCTGGCAGCCCTGAGACTGCAGAGGTGGGCTGTACTTTTAGGCGCTTATGACTATGAGATAGTGTATAGGAGGTCCGAAGAGAACTCAAATGCCGATTACTTGAGCCGTTTTGTAGTTGAGAAACCAGAGGATGGACAAAATGTTGAGAGCACAGATAACTGCTACTCGGTTGTATGTGACTTGCCTCTCAATTACAAAGACATTGCCAAGTCTACTAAAGCTGATCCAGTTCTGACCAGAGTTCTAGATTTCATTATGAATGGATGGCCAGAGGAAGTTAACGAGGACTTGAAGGTGTTTCAGAGGCGGAAGCTAGAATTGACGTGTGAGGATGGATGTATTCTTTGGGGTTCGAGAGTTGTGATCCCTGACAAGCACAGGGCACAGGCCTTAGAAGAACTTCACTCACAGCACTTTGGTATAGTGCGTACCAAGTCTCTAGCTAGAAGTTATCTGTGGTTTCCAGGCTTGGATTTGGCTATAGAAGGAATGATCAAATCGTGTAGTACATGTCAAGCAGTACAACATGAACCGCCAGCTACAGTTAGACCATGGATATATCCTGACTTACCGTGGTACCGACTACATGCCGACTTTGCTACATTCAAGGGCAAAAACTATCTGATATTGGTGGATTCACATTCTAAGTGGCCAGAAGCAATAGAGATGTCTTCGACCACTAGTGCTGGTCTAATACTAGAGCTACAAAGAGTGTTCAGTACTCATGGCTTGCCTGCTATACTCGTAACTGACAACGGACCACAATTTGTTAGCAGGGAGTTTGAGGAGTACTTACGACGAAATGGTATCCGTCACTGTACGTCACCACACTATCATGCTGCATCAAATGGGCAGGCAGAACGAACTGTACAGACAGTGAAAGGTATGCTAAAGAAGATAGTAGCTGACAACAAGGACATCCCTGGACTCATCGGATTATCTTCTGAACTACCGTAACACTACTCACCCGTTGACTGGTAGAAGCCCAGCCGAGCTACTTATGAAACGCCAGCTTCGTACTCGCCTATCACTAGTAAAACCTGGCAAGACACTAGAGATACAATCTAGTCAAACCGACAAGGTTAGAGACCATGACAGAGTTTTTAAGCTATCACAAACCGTGCGTGTAAAATCAAACAGTGGACTATATGAGCTTGGCAAGATTGTAAAAGTGCTAGGTCGTAACCGATTTCTAGTTCGTGTTAGAGGCCGTATCAAGTATACGCATATCGATCACCTCCAGCATACAGAGGAGGTAGAAGACTAACAAACAGTTCATTTACTGGCATATTATGCGTGTTTAACATTCTTGTGTGTTGCTGTTGTATTTTTTGTTTTTTTTATTAAATAGTATGTAGTATGCATATGCTCATGTTTGTGACATTACTAATTAGCCGTGGAGGAGTTGTCATGTCTTGACAATTAGGGAAGTTCCCTTTTTACTGTATTGCTATTGGTCACTTGTTTACTGATGACTCATATGATGTTGCCAGCTAGATAGCTGCACTTTTTGGCTGTACACTGTTTAACCTGGTTGTGTGCTAATAAATAGAAATGCATGTATTGCATAGGCATCTTTTCAGTAACAATATATAACAGTAATGACCAAGAATGCAATGCTAGGATGTTTGTTCTTGAAGAGTCAGAAGGAGAACAAGTGCCTTTGTTCGGGAGGGAATGGCTGAATCATTTTCGGCTGAACTGGTCAGAGATCAAAGCACACCGGGTGGACACAACATCACAACTAATAGACAGCCTGGTCTCCATTATCTACCTTGGGCACCGAAAAGATCAAAACGGTTTACACCCAACTGAGAGCAAGGTCAAGGCCATCAAAGAAGCCCCCACTCCCACCAATTTGGGTGAGCTTCGATCGTTCATAGGCCTTGTAAACTACTATCAGAAATTTTTGCAAAACCTATCAACAATCATTCAACCGTTGAACCAGAAGCTACGCAAGAATGTTCAATGGAGCTGGTCGGAACAATGCCAAGAAGCATTTGTGAAGCTGAAACAGATGCTGTCAACAGACTGCGTGTTGACACCCTACAACATAAACTGTCCCCTCATACTAGCTTGTGATGCTTCGGCCTATGGAATGGGCGCCGTATTGTCTCACAAACTGCCCGATGGTCAAGAAAAACCTATTGCCTTCGCCTCACGAACTCTGAGCTCCAGCGAGCAAAACCATGCTCAAATTGAGCGTGAGGCACTGTCAATCATATTTGGAGTCACTAAGTTCCACATATACCTGTATGGCCGTTCATTCACTCTGCTTACGGACCACAAACCTTTAGTGACTTTTTTAGGACCGAAGACAGGAGTTACACCAATAGCAGCCATGAGAATGCAAAGATGGGCCGCGATACTGATAGCATATACGTACAATGTGGAGTACAAGCCGTCGTTAGCCTATGCAAATGCTGATGCTATGTCACGCCTTCCTCAGCAATGCAAAAGACTTCATTGTGAAGAGACAAGATTGTTTCATCTGGAACAATATGCACAACTGCCTGTTACGTTTGGTGCAGTAGCTAAAGAGACCAGTGAGGACCCCACACTCAGTAAAGTGTACAGGTCAACTGTGCAGGGATGGCCAAAGCACAGTAGACATTGATCCTTATTTCAGATGTAACCAAGAGTTATCAACCCTGGAAGGATGCTTGATGAGAGGTATACGTCTGGTTATACCTGCCACCTTACGGCCCATCATACTTGCTGAACTTCATCAGAGTCATTTGGGGATAGTAGGAATGAAGGCAACAGCACGCAACTACGTCTGGTGGCCACATATAGATGAAGATATTGAAGCCATTGCTAGGTCATGCCCTCAGTGTAATGCAGTCAAACATAATCCACCTTCGGACCCTCATCACTGGGCACCTGCTGAAGGCCATGGCAAAGGATACATCTAGATTATGCTGGACCCATAGATAATATGATGTTCCTCATTGCAGTAGACTCGTTCTCCAAGTGGCCTGAAGTATTTCCGGTAAAAACCTCTACTTCAGCTGCGACAATCTCAACACTGTGAAGTATGTTTGCCACCCATGGTTTACCTCGTTCAGTGGTCACCGACGATGGGCCACAATTCACATCTGGTAAGTTCAAACTCTTCATGAGCACCAACGGTATTCAACATCTGACAACAGCGCCATATCACCCACAGAGTAATGGGCAGGCCGAGAGATTTGTACAAACCTTCAAGCAAGCATACAAGGCTTCAATGGGCACCACTAACACAAACGTCGATCAATTTCTCCTCAAATACCGCACAACCATGAACACTGTAACCGGGAAGACCCCTGCCAAGTTGTTGATGGGCCGCTGTCTGAGGACGAGGCTAGACCTGTTGAAACCACCAGCTCATTCCTCTCCACAAGTGAACAAACAACCAAAACGTCACTTCACGGAAGGTGAACTCGTATGGTACAGAAGCTTTCATACACCAGCTGTTCGGTGGCTAGAGGGTTCGGTGCTACATTTGCTGGGAAATTGTATGTTTGAGATCTTGGATGCATCCACTTCAATTGTAGTAAAACGCCATGTTGACCAACTGCGTAGACGGGTAATCACTCCACATGCTGCAGTTGCACCTCAGGAGCCAGGAGCGGGACATGATGAACAACCATTTCATATGCCGGCGGTACAAGAGCCTAGTAGCAACACAGAGTCAGATTTAATCTTACCTGAACCAACACCATCAGATACGAATGAATCAGCTTCCAACATGTCAAATCCTATGATAGCACAAACTCTATCATCACCACAACCATCACCTCTTACAAGAACAAGAGCCTCTGCACGTACCAGAGTACCTCCTGCGTACTTATCTGATTATGAACTGTCTTGAGGACATTGTGGGAAATACCCAACTGTGACAATCAGTTTTCGTTCATTTTGGTGTACCTTTTTTTGTTGTTGTTGTTTCTCTTTTTTCTTTTTCTCTACGAGGAGTCACAACATTACCCTATGCTTACAGTGATTCGATTTTTACACAACTACTCCAAGAACCTGGAGGCTTGGGCGATTTGCCCTAATACTTATAAAATATAATATGTAAATGTGCAGTTGAAATCCACAACATACAATTGGCTAAAGTAATATAATATAATTGGTAGATAATAACTAGGGCAAAGCATTCAAACAATACAGCGCCATAGACATATACAATTACTCAAGCAGACGCATTATAGATTGCGCACAAATTAACAACAACAATATTTAAATAATAGGGTCAAGATGGCTGCGGGAACGATTCCTAGTAAGAGGTTCTTTACTTGTAGGGGATAGAGGGGCTAGTTGGTACATAGGGGCTAGTTGGTACAAGCTGTATCCCTTAAACTAAGTCATGTTGAACTTGGCCCTTTGGTCGTGTGATGTATTTGTAGGTCAAATAGCCACCATATTAGTTGCAGCTTCCTACAGCACATGGTCTATGGTGAGTACTTATTTCCATTTTTCACTATCAAATTTATAACTTTTCAATGCTTGGAAAAAATCAACCTCAAAGGAATAATAAGCAGAGCAGAAATGCAACACTTTGAGTAGTAAGTGATCAATCAGTGACCTGTTTTTTTCCACCAAGTGATATATTTTGTTCATTATTCTTCAATTGAAAAAAGTCAGTGTTCTGTATTTTGGCATGCTGGGGCTAGTTGATACATTTTGGTTGGGGCTAGTTGGTACAGTGTACCAACTAGCCCCATATTATTTTACACAGCAGAATAGTTTAGTGTGTTCTGGGCCACAGTAGACCAGCATATAATCTAACTATGAAATATATAAATATTTAACATCTTAGTTTCTGTATATATATTATAGAACCTAGGAGAATGGTCAGAAACTATCAAAGGAAGACTACTCGCGCGAGCTATAGCCAGGAGTCTCTTCAGCAAGCGGTCAAGCTGGTAACTGAAAATGGGTCAACCCTCAGAGATGCTAGTAAGAATACCAGTGTACCATTCAACACCCTGAGAAGAAAAATAAAAGCAGGGTCAATGACTATTGGATACAGAAATCCAATGCAGATTATACCATCTGAACTGGAAGAAAGCCCCGCTAATTATCTACTCAAATGCTCTCAGGTGAACCATGGACTGACAATAATTGAAACTCGGCAACTTGCATATGGCTACGCACTGGCTAACAGCATCCAGATAAAATCCTGTTTTATTTAGTTTCACATAACATGATATGGTGACGGACATAAAATCAATTAACTATAGAATTGTTGACAATGTTCAAAAACAATTTTCTACTAAGTTTCGACATGGTATATATGTTCCTCTTGCTTCCAGGTACCAGATAGTTGGGAGCGGGACCAACATGCCGGCAAAAGATTGGCTTCAGAAATACATGAAAAGACAGCCACAACTATCCATTCGAAAGCCTGAGGCTACAAGTATTGCTCGCTGCACATCATTCAATCGCCTGACATGGAATGAGTTTTTCAATAATGTTGAGGCACTGATGGAAAAACATAATTTTCCTCCCCATAGAATCTACAACATGGATGAAACTGCCCTCACCACAGTTCATGTAGCTCCACGAGCGTTAGCGGGCAAAAAGTTAAAGCAAGTTGGACAGGTAACATCAGCGGAGAGAGAGACATTGATAACAACAGTTTTCTGTGTGAGTGCGCGTGGAAATCGTATCCCGCCATCATTCGCTTGGCCACGCAAAACAACACGTAATGTCCACCACTACATGAAAGGAACACCGCCTGGCTCATTGGGGTTGGTAAGTCAAACAGGATGGATGACCTCAGAAAACTTTGTAAAGTGGATGTCCCACTTCATTCCCCATGCAAAGCCATCACCTGATGAACCTGTCATGCTGCTTCTTGACAGACATGTCAGCCATCTTTCCCCAGAAGTGATACAGCTAGCGAAAAACAATGGTGTAGTCATGACTACTTTCCCACCTCACACTACAAACAAGCTTCAGCCACTGGATGTATCCGTGTATGGACCCTTAAAATCGTATTACGATGCTGCTTGTAACGAGTTTCTTCTTGAAAATCCTGGAAAGACCATAACTTTATATGATGTGGGCGGGCTAGCCGGAGTAGCCATAACTAGGGCTACCACCCCACAGAATATAGAATCTGGGTTTAGAGCCACTGGCATATGCCCTTTGGACAGGCACATTTTCGACGATGTGGCATTTCTTCCATCAGCTGTAACAGATCGCCTTCCAGAGCAAGCTATTCAACCAACAGATGGTGATGTAGGCCGTAACACCCAACCCACAGATAGTACAAATCAGCCGGCATCGCTGGCTGTTGTACCAGAAAGTACACCTTCAACCAGTAGTGCAACAGTGACATCGATAGTCACTCCAGAGGAACTCCGGCCATGGCCTAAAGCTCAACCAAGGAAGAATACTAACAGGAAAAGAGGTACAGCCCTAACGCTTACAAACACTCCTGTGAAAGAGGACAAAACGAAGCCAGAATAAGAAAAAAAATTGCTTAAGAAAAAAGAAACTCCTGAATCTGACACTTCGGACGAAGACGCTGATGCTGTTGTGTCTGTTCTGTTGGATTCTGATGAACCTGATGTAGATTACGTAGATGACGAAACCCTGCAAATAGATAAGGGGGTATTTGTTGTGGTCCAACCTTGAGGTCTTCTTAGTGTTGTATTGACAACACTAAGAAGACCTCAAGGTTGTTCGTTGGGCAGGTTACTTTGGTGAATAGAGATGATGATCTTGTAACTGTCACATTTCTAAAGAGAAATGGAGCATCATTTGTCCGACAAGATCCTGAAGACATTGATACTATTAGCGAGAGTGATATAGTTCAGATTCTTCCACAGCCAACCACAATAGGCGGCACAGCTCGTGCTCGTTTGAAGCTGCAGTTCAACAACAGTCTGGATATGGTGAAGGAATGACTCATTGAACAATAACAATTCATGACTTGAATCGAATAGTTCATAAATGTAGTGTCTTATTTGGAACATTGTTAATGTTGCTGTAATCTTATGTAAGATAGCTCTTGCATTGTCAAATTGTTAGTTACTTTCTTTTATCGTATAATATAAATAAAGCTTATCAAGAAACAGTTCATATTTAAGCAACTTATGGTGATGTCTTCACTATTATTGAATTGAGTGGATTGATTCATGTTTTGTGGCAAATTGTGAACTCTTAAGAGAGCTTCTCTAGCTGTATCAACTAGCCCCACCCACTGTACCATTATGCCCCTTGGTGGGGCAAGTTGGTACAGCAATGGGAAACTTTTAAAATGAGCATAGCATGTCTAGTTTGAAAGTTTGAGCAATGCCAATAATGGGTTTAATGCTATGTCAGATAATACTGCTATTTACCGAATTACATCGGAATCTGCCCAATAGTTATTAGCGAGATCAACGATTTAAAATTCGTACCACGTGACCGAGCCAAAACAATCATATAAGATCTGGTCGCCCCCCGTGATTAAAACCATGTGTTTTGATTATTTCAATATCTCTAGAACCCAGGTTGCCACCGCCAAAATTTAAAGTCCACCAAATAGCCAATCATAGACCTCAAAACATTTTCTAGCAGCCTCTTTTTCAAATCACACATGGAGCTGGTAAATAATCTCCAGAGTCGTCCTTCGAAATCCAAAATCTGCCAGCACCTAGAAGGGCATCTGGCAAATCTGATGTGGTAAACTTGTTTATAATCATCTTTCCTATTCACCTGTATATTTTTTTATGATTAATAGTGGTATTGTCATTTAATTATATTATTTTAAAAAAAATGTTTTGATTATTTTTTTTCGAGCGACGCTATTTTAGCCCGTTATCATTTCCCACGCACCAGTAAGTTTATGCGGGTGCTGTATATTGCCTGATCCATGGTAATGCTAGCTGTAAAGATACACTTAGGTTATCTTTCAATGTTTTTTTTTAAAGATTTCTTCATGTATTTTTTAATTGAATGCATATTCTCATCGCAAAACAATCAGCATCTAGTACACATTTCATCATATCTGTATTTTTCCTGCAAATAAAACAAACTAGTCAAATATGACAGAATAGATAAGCAATTGCCAACTATTATTAAATTAATGTAATGCCGCGTGAAAATTACTGGCTATATATATGATACAATGGGGCAGTTATGCGTGCGTGTTAATTAATTGCCGTGCTAATTACCGCATATATAAAGTTATGCGTGACTGATTTCATTTTGTGGTTTGTGGTTGCCACCTCAAACAAAGAAGATTTTCAGTAAAACCTGCATTTTAAAAATTGAGTTTTTGGCTGAGCTAATGCAATGATCGCATAAAAAATTGGTTCATTGCAATCACCGCACTCAACTGTACATTTTAATGCCAGTTTTATACGATTTAACTAAACTAGAATTTCTCTTTTACTCTAGCTACAGTTAACCTGTGGCATGCTCCCATAAAGTTTTGAACCAACCAGCCCCTCTCTCCCCTACTGTACAATGCGTCTTTAGGATCCATTGGTACGCAGGCTCTCCAGGTTGCTAGGCAATCCAGCTAACATCTTCGGTAGTCAAGGTAAGGCAACTCCTGATGTTTCTGTTCACACACAATCGCTCACCGAAATCCATCACATTATTATATTTAATAATACAGCGTCTACAAATTGATTACAAAATATGACGTCACACGTCAAAAGCATTGATATAAATATTTGTAGCACCTGGTTTTTTTCAGTTTCCAAATGTTCGGGAATTACAAAATTTTTAATAACTAGGGACCATATGCTGCTAGAAACAAAATTTTAAAAGGGTTCAATAGGATACACTTTGCCGAATGAGATTAACCAATCACTGCACTGCTTACAAATGTGTATGCTTGAGAAAAGATGCTTGAAAACCACGTTGAAAACGAGAAAACTCCCAGTGCGCCGATGGACCATATGATTTTAGTTTATGTTATATCACTAGCCTGTCATATTACCGACCTGTTGATATACTATTTGTTATAGATCCTTTACATCTGGAGGTAGGAAAATAGATTTAATAATTCCCATGCCAAATAAAAACGTAATTTTTTTTAATATATATTGTGGCGGACGGCGCCATCTTTGTTCTATGTGTGTTCTATGTGATGTTCTATGTCTACGCTTTACAGCAAATAACTCTATGTACATTTATATATTCTTACCTTACCATTTAATCTTATATGTTTAACATGTGCTAATCAACCAGCCATATCCATAGGCCATACCCACTCGTTTTCTATTAGTCTAATCATACATATCAGGCGTGTCTTACAGCTCAGCTATTGTTTGTCTTTGTTTTGTCTTGTGCCTATTATGTAATCGTTTATATAAATACGAGTGTCAGTCAGTCAATAAAGGAGAGTTAAGCCTAGCACACTCTCAGAAGTTCTTTGTCTCATAAACAATAACCTCACTGCGCACTAGTACATGCACGTACATTCAGAGCACCACACAAGCGAGTAGTAATAGATGAGCAGTACGCCGAACCTCTGTTGGACAGAATCAGCTTCACTATTCCAACCATCAATGTTCGACCGTAGCTGTTGTCTAGCATAGTCAACACAACTAGCCAGCTCGACCCTGTCGACAGTTGCCATGCAGCACTGTTAAAGGGCCAGTCGACCTGCAGTCAGTAGTTGTTGCCATTGCAAACACAAGTAGAGCCATCACCGACCTGGAGAGGTTGTGCAGGTTAGCCAAGCTACCACTTACACACACAGTGAAATCCTGCACATTGGTGGCAGCGGTGGGATCTGGAAACACCCACAAAACAGACCTCCCCACGAGATGGCACAGAGAAGAAGAGCACTGAGTTCGGAACGAGGTCCTTCCAGCCTGCAGATGATGGGTACACTCACGCACATCTTGGATCGGATGACGATAGCCACGACCAGAGACAAGTTCAGAGTACCGCAGTTTGACGGTACTGGCGACGTGGACTATTTTCTAACAAGACTCCAAGAGGTAGCAGAAGCCAATCACTGGCAGCCGGAGGACACCGTAATTCACCTGCGCCAATCCCTTACTGGAAAGACACCCTAGAGGAGGTGACAAGAAACTTGCAAGCCACCTTTGGACTGACGCGGTCGGAGACACAGGCGAGGCTGCTTAGCTACCGCTGAACACCAAAGGACAGCCTCAGAGACCATGCGCTGACAGTCGAACGTCTTATCAAGGCTGTCCACGGCAACCTTCCAAGACAAAACAGAGAGGAACTGATACTCCAGACATTTCATAGCACGCTTGGGCACACCTACCTGCAGCGCCACCTGTTGGCCGTACGGCCCCAGAGCCTGGAAGAAGCTATACAGGCCGGGAATGAATTCCTGCAGGTGCCCCACCAGCTACTAGGAGGACCACATGTCCGGACAGTGGAGGCGGACCCTATGGACATGGAGACAGATCAACAACAGGAGCCTGCCCGACACCGCGAAGTACAAGACCCGCTGGCAAAGCTCCTGCGTACCGTAGAAGGGCTAAGTAAGGAAATAGCTAGCCTTAAGGCAAAACAGAAAGGGGACCCCCCCCCCCCCCCCCCCCAGGAGATGTTGGGGCTGCCAACAGATAGGGCACACCAGGAAGGCATGTAAGACTGCCCCCTGGCCCAGCCGTCAGGGTAACGACTACCACCCGCAGCAGTAGGGAAACCTGCTGGCTGCACACGGGCAACCTCGAGTCAGAAAGAAAGGACGCAGACTCCCCCCAGCTACCGGAAGGCAGTTCCTCGAGCAGCTTCCCCTCTGGACCTCCTGACTAGTCCCTCATCGCCCTGTACAACCGTTTCTCCAGCCTGTCAGTACCAGACAGCCTAGCCACGCTGGAAACGGACGGCGAGGGGACTCTAGCGCAGCAGGAACCAACCAGGCCTAGAAAGAGGGATAAGCAGACTCAGACGCTCCCGCTGGAGAAGGAGAGGTTTACTCCAAAACCTGTGACCGTCCAGATGAACCAAGGAGAGCGACCCTACCGCTCGAGCTATTATCTACCAGGAAGAGTAGAGGGAGAAGCAGTGACACACCTCATCGACACTGGCTGTAATACTAACTTGCTAGCCAAGCGCGTCTTTGACCGGTTACCTTCCCATGTACAGCAGAACCTCCAACACTATGACTCCCATGGACTCATGGCCGACTAGGCTTCCGTTCTACGGACTGATCTCTCTGAAAGGGCGAATACGCCACATCAGATTCAACGAAACCTTCGTTGTGAGTCCGATCAATGAAGACGCCATCCTAGGAATGCCGTTCCTCACAAACCAAGAGTGCCAGTTGGGTTTTGATCGGCCAGTACTGATCATTCAAGGAAAGGAGCTAGCCTGCACAGACCGACATGGAAGGAGTTTGGTCTGCAAAGTGCAGGTCCGACAGGACACTGAGCTACCACCCCAGACTGAGGTAACCATCTCGTGTCACCTCAATTCAATAGAGACTTACCCGCAAGGAGTGATCGAAAGTCTACGTGGTAGAATACTAATTGCTACCAGTGTCAACAAGCCATGCGCCCAGGGGCGAGTACTAGTGAGATGCTTGAATCCGACCCAAGACACCCTAAAGTTGCCGGCAGGAGAGGTCATTGGCACCTTTACGGGAGTGGAAGAGGGTGGCATCCAGACACTCGCAGAACCCAGAGGGCTAGAGGAACAAGAAGGAGCCAGAGGAGAGGTACCCCCTCACCTAGGAGAGCTCTTCGGACAAGCCAAGAAGGAATGTCAGAGCCCAAGACAAGAAGAACAGCTGAGGGAGCTGTTGATCCAGTATCAGGCCGTGTTCAGCCGCCATAACGGAGACATAGGTCGGACGAACCTCGCTGAACACTCTATCCCCACACTGGAAGGAGCCCGGCCGGTCAGGTGTCCACCCCACCGCCTAGGCCCAGAGAAAGAGGCGGAGGCCCAGCGCCAGATCAAGGACCTTCTGGACAAAGACCTCATAACACCAGCCGATGGAGCATGGAGTTCCCCCGTTGTTTTGGTCAAGAAGAAGGACGACTCCTGGCGGTTCTGCGTGGACTACAGGCGACTCAATGACATTACTAAGCAGGACGCTTACCCGATCCCCCGCATCGACGAGTCACTAGACGCATTAGTCGGCAGCAAGTACTTCACCACTCTGGACCTCACTAGTGGGTACTGGCAGGTTCCCCTGGACGCGGACGCCCAAGACAAGTCTGCCTTCACCACCCGAAGCGGCTTGTGGAAGTGGAAGGTGTTACCCTTCGGACTGACGTCAGCACCAGCCACCTTCCAAAGACTGATGGAAAAAGTCCTCAAGGGCCTCCACTGGAAGACCCTGCTCTTATATCTAGATGACGTCATTATCATAGCACCAGACTTTGAAACACACCTACAGCAACTAGGTGAGGTGCTAGGACGTCTCCAACAGGCAGATCTGAAAGTAAAGCCTTCCAAGTGCGAGTTGCTACAGAAGGAAGTAAAGTATCTGGGGCGCGTGGTTAGTGCTGAAGGAGTTGCCACAGATCCTGCAAAGGTGGAAGCGGTCAGAAGATGGGAAGCACCCAAAGACGTCAAAGAGCTGCAGGCGTTTCTCGGGACAGCCGGATACTATCAGCAGTACCTCCCCAAGTATGCCACCATAGCCAAGCCCCTTACTGTGCTCACGGGGAAAGAAATGACGTGGAAGTGGGGAGCCGAGGAACAGACGGCATTTGATCAGCTCAAGGACAGGCTCACTCAAGCACCGGTACTAGAATACCCGAACCCAACCCTGTCTTACACCTTGGACACGGACGCCAGTGCAGCGGGCGTCGGCGCGGTACTATACCAGGTGCAGGAGGGGAAGGAGAGAGTGATAGCCTACTACAGCAAGACCTTGGCCCCGGCCGAAAAGAACTATTGTGTCACCCGGAAGGAACTCTTAGCTGTCGTCAAGGCAGTGAAACACTTCCGCCTCTACCTGTACGGCCGTGAGTTCAGACTCCGGACAGACCATGCCTCCCTGCGCTGGCTCTGCCGAAGAAAGGTAACATCGAATCAGATAGCCCGCTGGCTAGAAACCCTCGCCGAGTTTCGGTACAAGCTCGAGCACCGAGCAGGAGTCCACCATGGCAACGCTGATGGACTCAGCCGACAGGGACCCTGCACAGATTGCAGACAGTGCGGCTACATAGAGAGGAGAGACGGAGGACCGCCAGATGAGGAACTCAGCCAAGAGGCTAGACAGACACCCCAAACAGAGGGGCGAGGCCATCTCACTGTAACGAACCCGGTACAGTCCACCCCAAGCCGAGCGACCAGAGGGGCAGGATGCGGTAGGCCGGATTTATGCCGTGCCGAGACGACCGGGGGACATAACAAGAGAATTGGCAGAAGGAGAGAAGAGGGAGGAGCAAGTCAACTTCGCCGTGACAAACCCGGTACAGTCCACCCAGACCCTGGCTCAAGAGCAGCGGGAAGGGCAGGATGCGGTAGGCCGGATTTATGCCGAGCTGAGACGACCGGGAAACATCACGGAGAGAGAGTTGACAGAAGGGGACATGGAGTTGAAGACACTGTACGAGAGGCGTGGGGCCATGAGTATCCGGTCAAATGGTGTGCTCATTATCACGCTTCCTCACCCCACCAGACCCAGACACTGTGTAATCTGTCCCTCGAGTAGAAGGACCCAGGTCGTCTGGGAAACTCACCAGATGATACACGCAGGGGTACACCGGACCCGGCAACGCATACTGCTAGACTGGTACTGGCCAGGCATCTCTTCCTTGGTAAGGAAACTCCTCAAGGACTGCGAGGTATGCCAGGTAGCCAAGAACGGGAGGAAGACGGAGAACCCCCACAGGCAACGGATGTTTGCCGGTCGCACCTTCCAGAAGTTGACAGTCGATCTCGTCGGCCCCTTGCCGCTGACGAAGAGGAAAAACCGCTGGACCTTGGTTCTTACGGACCATTTCACACGGTGGCAGGACGCCATCGCCTTGCCAGACGCGACAGCCCCCACTGTCGCCACAGCACTGGATAAGCGAGTTTTTGCATACTGGGGACTCCCAGAGCAGTTGCACTCGGAACAAGGCGCCCAATTTGAGTCGGTACTGTTAGAGGAGCTGTGCAGCCTCTGGGGGTGAAGAAAACACGGACTACCCCATATCACCTGCAAGGAAATGGTATGGTAGAGCGCCAGAACCGCACATTGGGAGACGCACTGCGCACGTTGATATTGACCAAAGGGCAAGATGAGTGGGACAGTCTGCTGCCCCAAATAATGCGGGCCTGCCGAGGTACACCCCACTCCGCCACCGGGGAAACCCCCAACCTGTTGATGATGGGCCGGAAGGTCCGCCTCCCCGACCAACTGACGGGGACATCTCCGTCCCTGGACCCCCAAAACATCACCGAGTATGCAGCGGAAGTGCAAGACAACCTCCAGAAGGCGCACAGTTATCTGAGAGAGAGACAACAAGAGATTAGAAGTCAGGATAGCGGGGAACCCCCGTGTTCCAGCAAGGAGAGCTCGTGGTATTGGAAAACAAGAGACGGGTGAAGGGGAGCAACCCTAAGCTCCAACCCCGGTTCGTGGGCCCTTAACAAATCACCGAGGTTTTTCCAAACCACACATACAAAGTGGAGAAGAATGGACAGTGGTCTATCCAAAGTGGGCAGCGGTTACGCCACTACCGGACGTGCCAGGAGCCAATAGGGCGGGCACCCCCCTGTCGAGAACCGGCATTGATGCCCAACATGAAGGGGAACCGGAGGGGCTGACCGCCCAAAAGAAGCCAGCAACCACAAGAACTCGCAGAACACATGCCACCCCTACCACTCCCTTTCAATCGGACAAACAGACAACCAGACCCACGGGAGATCTCGCCACCACCTCATCCATCACCAAACTAACTCACTCCACTCCCCAGGAGAGAGGAACTTGTGTTGACAACCCCAGAGCTGGAAACTGTAGCGGAAGATAGCGTAGGAAGCCAAGCAGAAGGAATCACCGAAGAGGGGAACCCCCCTCACCAGTAGAGGTCACCCGAAGGTCACCTAGCCCCCAGAGGGCGCCCCCCCTCCTCGACGAAGAAGAATGGCCACCCCTAAGTAGCCGGCCGACACCGAAATCACTACAAAGGCCGCAGAGGGGAAAGCAACAACCTAAAAAACTAGCAGATTACCACTGCTACGTAACAGAGGGAAGAGACAACCCCAAACCCATCACCACACCCACAGAAACTAGACAGGGAGTCAGAGAACCCCTCCTAACAACAACCCACCCATAGCGTCTCCCACCAGGAAAAAATCCGGCAGAAAACGAATGGAAACAAGTCAATTTAGATGAAAAACATTCAAAACAGCCGAAAGAAGGGACGAGAAATCCAGAATGGGGGCGAAGTCACCAGAATGCACAAGAGAGGACAACCCCCACGGATCCCCAGACGTTCGATAACGGCGAACTATTAAAGTATACCGCCGTGCTACGTCACACATGGGAGGCAGAGCCAAGGAAACACGTGAGCAAACACGTGGACCACCAAGTCAATAATAGTAAAGATCGAGGACGCACCCGCCAACGATCACTTGCAAGTAAGCAGCGAGGAAGCTCTCTACCACCTTTAACAACACCTCAGCAAAAAGACGAGATGGCCAGAACTACAGGACAAACGATGGAAAAGATCGACGTCACTTCAACCTCTGGTAAGCAACTACCAAAGGTATCGATCCAATCGTTGATGCAAGCATTAGATCAACAAACTCAACAGCCGACAATAAAGATACCACGTAAAGAAGATATGATGAAGACAGCACCTATTCACATACGCACTGTTCGTGTTGTAGACAATGCTGACACCTCTACTCTACCAACGTCACTGAATGAACGCAGGGAAATCTGGCTGAGTGGCGACACCATGAGAGCCATCAAAAATGCCATGGAACAGATAGGAGAAGGAGACGAGTGGCGATGTAAGGAGTGTGGACTAACACAATCAAGAAGAAGAATGGTATACCACATCCAACAACACTATACTTTTTGCTTTTGCAAGTGTGGGAAGAAAAGTTCGTCAAGAGACTCTATCCTACGCCATATAAGACATCAAGGTGGTACTGTCGAGCATGGCGGGAAAAACAAGCCGCTGTACGAAGTGGATAACAGCACTTACGCCGACTTCGGCAGCGCTATGAAATGGACCTCCCCCGCACCATTTGGCATACCTAGAGAAGGTACCCATTGTAAAACGGCTAGGTGAGAAGACGAAGTTGTCACCCCCAAGAAAGAAGAGGAACGTAACTCCCCCCAGACACTCCACCTCACCAAAAAAGGAAACGACAAGGAGAAGTTAGCGAGCAGATAGAGATCGCTCCGCAGAAGATGAACGAGTACGTCGCCGGAGAGAAAGAGTACAAAGAATGGAAAAGCTAGACAAGGAACTCCACGATGTAACCCACCGAGCTTTTGAGCTGCTGAGGAGAGCTGAGGACATCAAGCTACAAATGCAACGAGAATGTCGGGATATGTAAAGGGACCAGTACACCAGCGCCGCCGTCATGTTAAATTGGCTACTGTCGCCAATGGGAGGAAGTGTGTGGCGGACGGCACCATCTTTGTTCTATGTGTGTTCTATGTGATGTTCTATGTCTACGCTTTACAGCAAATAACTCTATGTACATTTATATATTCTTACCTTACCATTCAATCTTATATGTTTAACATGTGCTAATCAACCAGCCATATCCATAGGCCATACCCACTCGTTTTCTATTAGTCTAATCATACATATCAGGCGTGTCTTACAGCTCAGCTATTGTTTGTCTTTGTTTTGTCTTGTGCCTATTATGTAATCGTTTATATAAATACGAGTGTCAGTCAGTCAATAAAGGAGAGTTAAGCCTAGCACACTCTCAGAAGTTCTTTGTCTCATAAACAATAACCTCACTGCGCACTAGTACATGCACGTACATTCAGAGCACCACACAAGCGAGTAGTAATAGATGAGCAGTACGCCGAACCTCTGTTGGACAGAATCAGCTTCGCTATTCCAACCATCAATGTTCGACCGTAGCTGTTGTCTAGCATAGTCAACACAACTAGCCAGCTCGACCCTGTCGACAGTTGCCATGCAGCACTGTTAAAGGGCCAGTTGACCTGCAGTCAGTAGTTGTTGCCATTGCAAACACAAGTAGAGCCATCACCGACCAGGAGAGGTTGTGCAGGTTAGCCAAGCTACCACTTACACACACACACACAGTGAAATCCTGCACAATATTATCATGAAGCAATTAGTAACTAACCGCAAATTAATTACGCTCGCTTGGTCATGCGTCACGGATTTCACTCTAATGTATCAATAATGAGGCGTAAAACTAACCGCAGCGCGAACATGAAACAAAGTAATTTTGGTGCTGAGAGGATCATTTTTAAAACTCATTTTCTCAGTAACTATCAATGAGAGACAAAAAAGTTTACTACTATTGTGACTGCAAGATATGATTCTACGCCATGATATGTTTTTTAATGCCCCAAGGCTGATTTGAAAAATATATTTGTATTGGCTAAATGATAATAATAAATAATTGATTAACCTTCGTGGGTCCTACTACGAGCAATGCTCGTAGTGGAGTTATCTGTCCAATTTGTCTTCTACGAGCAATGCTCGTAGCAAAAAACGTCACGTTTTCGGAAAGGATTGCAAACGTTTGTGTAGACTGACAATAATAATTTTTATACCATCGTGTAGAGCAGAGAATTGCCTATTTTCTGGTTTTTGTTTGAAGACTGTACGACATTCTAAAAGGAAACAGTTCCAAATATCCTTGACCGATCATTTCCTGTTTTCAATTTCGGAATATTTTTGATAATTATGGACAATTTTTTTTGCTGAAAGGAGCAAGCACATTGTTTTCTTCTTCTGATTTTGTTAGTTTAGTATTATTTAAGCTCGTTTGAGCTCTCTGATAATGGAATTGAAGGTTAGTAAGCTAGTAATTAATTATTTACATACGGCATTGATAATAAATAATTAATTTTAATTTTTTTTTATTATTTTTGAAAAGTTGTTGATTGATGTTGTTCTTTACATCAAAATGTAGCTCTAAATGTTTCTAGTTCATTCGTGCACCAATGAAGGCTTTATTTTTGCTTGTAATGAAAATAATAATTATTTTCAGAAAAAGAAATTTCCGAAATTTTCGGCCATTTGTGCAACAAGTGTCAGATTGTTGTTGCAGTGTTCCATCACTTCTCTTGCATATTTTCGCTTCAGATTTGGCTAGTCATATCAGAATTTTGTCCTCTTTTCAGCTGTGCTATCAGTTTTACAATTAATGTGTTCTTTTTTTTGTAACTGGTTGATCTGTTGAGATCATTACTCAAAAATGGTCTCTGAACTAAAAAAATAATAAAAATAGTTTAGACTGGTGGAATCAATATGTCATTAATTCTCCTAAGAGAAGAGAGAGTGCTGATTCATATGAGCATAAATATGTTACCATATCATGTATAGATGAATTTTAATAAAATTTTGAAAATTGAATTTTTTTGCAAAAAGCGGATGACTCATGAGGTAATTTATTGGTCGAAGCGGATGGAATTCAAAGAGTTAATAATAGTTGCAGTAGCAGTAGTAGTAAGCACAGGCGGCTCCAATCTACTGGCCAGGCCTGGCGGTGGGGGAGGATAGTTAATTTAAAGGGAGTGTATATTATGAGAAGACTGAGTGAAAGGTAGGTAAGACACTCCAAAACTGAAAATTATGATGATAATGATAATCCGAGAAAAATCAATCATCATCATGATCATCATTATCACACAGTGAGCCATGTATAATAATTATTGGTAGCAAAAAACAACACGAATGAATCATTATTATTATTATTATTATTATTAAATTATTGTATCAAAAATAATGAACAAAAAAAAATATGATAACAATAATAATATATTATAATTATTATATAATACTGATTATATATTATTACTGTAAAAAATTTTTTATTATTTTTAATACAATTCCTGTTTGTTACCAATCATACATACATATACATCATTATGGCTCACTGCGCATTATTATCATTAGATTATTATTATCATCGATGATGATGATGAGGTGTTTTGTGTGTTATGCCTAAACCAGAATTTTACATTTTCCCCAAATGTTTCCGAGTGTTGATTTAGACTGCTGAATGGTTTGTTTCACCTTTTAAACTGCATGCATGAAAAGCTGTAGATTTGTTACCTGTAGCTCAAACTCGCTGGTCAATAACAATGTAAAATTATTATTCTTCCTTCCACCACAAGGCAGGTGTTTTTCCAAAATAAACGATAATGGAACTGTTAAAAATAAAAATCACAACATGATTGGCCCATTTCCAGTATCATCTTAGTTGTTTTTTTAAATGCTCACTAAAGTTATTCGGGGATTTGATATTGAACCCCGTAGATTTTTATCACAATTTTATTACAATTTTCTCTCTACAGCGAGTATGTCCACTGATAGTTATTCACATGGATGAAATGAATCCACGACATCTAGACCCAAACCAACTAGACCCAGACAATTTAGACCCGCGTGACTTAGACCCAGCTACAGTAAAGCCGAAGTGTCTACACTGATAAAAACAGGCTGTAAACACTCAAGTGTACTTTCGTTTTAATTACGACAATATAAGCTTAAAAAGAAGACAACTCCTAAAGCATTTAGAGCAACAGAATTATTAGTGAAAAAATATTAGTACAATGTTGGGTCTAGTAAATAATACTAGACAATGAACAAAGACCCAAACGTAAAAACTTGCATACTACTAGAAAACATCCAAAGGTACAAGTTGATAATCTTTTTAAGGAATCGGAAGTTTTCTCTGAGCAGAATTGTAACTAGACCCAATAAACAGCTGATCTACCAATGTATTATATATATAAAGATATATATCAAGTAGTGACCGATAGAGGTTGGGTCTAGTAAGCATTACTTGACTTTGAACAAAGACCCAAACTAAAAACTTGTATAACACTAGAAAACATCCCAGTCTACAATTTGATAACATTTTTGAAGAATCAGAAGTTTTTCTCTGTGCGAGAATCGTAACTAGACCCAATAAACAGCCGAACTACCAATTTTATATATATCAAGTAGTGACCGATAGAGGTTTGGGTCTAGTAAGTATTACTTGACTTTGAACAGAGACCCAAACTAAAAAACTTGTATAACACTAGCAAACACCCCAGGCTACAAATTGATAACACTTTTACAGAATTGGAAGTTTTCTCTGAGCAGCAATTGTAACTAGACCCAATAAACAGCTGAACTACCAATTTTATATATATATATATAGTAGTGACCGATAGAGGTTGGGTCTAGTGAGTACTACTTGACTTTGAACAAAGACCCAAACTTAAAAACTTGTATAACACTAGCAAACACCCCAGGCTACAATTTGATAACACTTTTAAAGAATTGGAAGTTTTTTCTGAGCAGCAATTGTAACTAGACCCAATAAACAGCTGAACTACCAACTCATTATATATATATATCAAGTAGTGACCGATAGAGGTTGGGTCTAGTAAGTATCACTTGACTTTGAACAAAGACCCAAACTTAAAAACTTGTATAACACTAGAAAACATCCCAGGCTACAATTTGATGACATTTTTAAAGCATCGGAAGTTTTCTCTGAGCGAGAATCGTAACTAGACCCAATAAGCAGTTGAAGTATCAATGTAATATATATATACATCAAGTAGTGACCGATAGAGGTTGGGTCTAGTAAGTATTACTTGACTTTGAACAAAGACCCAAACTTAAAAAGTTGTATAACACTAGAAAACATCCCAGGCTACGAGTTGAGGATTTCTTTAATCTTTTGAATGTTGTTTATTATTAACACGTGTTTTCTACATTTGTTGCTGGTCATTAACACATACGTTGTACCTTTATTGCTGGTTAGTAACACATATGTTCTCTATTTCTTGTTGGTCATCAAAAAACTCTCGTCTCGATATGATGAAGCTTGCACTTGCGTATGACAAACCTGTTAAGTGTGGAGAATGTCACAGTTGTTTGATTAAAACAATAAAGAGTTGCTTGCCCACTGCATAGGCCATTCCTAAATTAATTGTAAAACTCTTTAAGCGATATCTTTCAACAACTTGTGAATACGCACCAATGCAAATGCACAGTACATGCAGATGTTTTAGTACGTTTTGCAGCACATGTTTTGAAATTGTAACCTCATTAATTTTTATTTAATTGATAGGTTTTGTTTCTTTACCTATTAGCCGTTTCAACTGGTGCACAAGCAAGGCTGCTTGATAATAACTTTTATGATTAGATAATGAGGATAATACAAGAACAAAAATAGCTGCATTCAGTACTATATACAGCTGAGTGTAAAAGTCACCCCTTTAAGAGGCATTAATATTGTGTGGCGTGCGCAGCAAATCTTAAAAGTCTTTTCCAATCTCCTGATTGACGATATGTGTTTTTGGCAGTTTCTAGGCGTTTTCTTGCCATCGAGTATTTCTTTCGTTGCTTGATCATGCCACTTGGGGCAAGGCTCTCCTGCACATCTACCAGAACTGATTCACTTTTTAATATGCTAATCAGTTCATACAAATTCGGTTTCTTCCATCTAGCCTTTTGGTTGAGCCTGTGATGCCATCCTACAATAATAAAATCCTCATCAGTTCAAAATAATCTGATGAGTTATGGAAAGGAAGTACCCTCAAACCCTCAATCACCATATAAAATAGTCGTTTGAGCCCAAAATAATCAAATATTATTACAAAATGGTTCCTAATGCAGCCATGTTATTAAGTTAGAGCTCACCTTCCATTGCATTTTTAGTGGTGACGATATCATCATACACGCACCAATCGCCAATTCGGTCCATCCAGGTATGCTGCATATAAAGAAGCAGCTCTTCTCTGCTGCAGTCTCCGGTTGCTTCCCCTTGCAACCACTGGAAGGCAGCTGGAATGTCTGCCGCAGGCAAGGCGGAAAATGCGATAACTTGCTTGCACCAATCGTGGGTTGCCTGATCAATTGTGTAGGCATTGAGCAGATCTGAATAACATGTGATGATATTAATATATAATAAATATGTGATAAGCGCATACAAATTAGTTCAGGCAACATAAGCTAATAGTAACATCTATGCTTGTGTTCAAGAATGACATTACAGGTATTATGTTTTATGACTAACCAGGAATGCTCTGAATCTTTCGCCATATTGCCTGCCGATGATGAAACGAGCATCCCCTTAGTACTGTTTGTAAGATTTGTCTTGCTGCGGCCCAGAGAGCTATGAATAATATACTTTTTCTTATTTCAATAAACCAATTAAACCTGTTTCAACTAAATAGGAAATAAATGGTTGAAAATCGTCTCATGAAATCGTAATGCATTGGATGTTGTGTGATTATGACCTGCGCCTGGTATGCTTGTTTGTTGCTCTATAAATGAACTAGAGTAAAACTTGTGACCATGCTAAAGTTTGGGTTGGCACAAATTTGTAAAGAATATGGAGCCAAAAATGTACTGAAAGCTACAAACTACCTCGACAGTGTTGAAATTAACATTCCAGTTATATAAAGTAGCTTGAGATTTGAAACTTTGGAACGCGTACCAGTTAAATTTTTGTGGCTGCAAAATTGCATTTCAGGGCAGTTTGAACAATTAATAATCTTCCTTCATAAGAATAAAGCTGGTACACTTTATAACACAACTATATCAAGTCTAAATAACAGTCTCTTATGTTAGTTGTAATAAATAAATCAAATCAACCCTACAATCAATAGAAATGATATAGATGACAAACTACCCACCCAATTTATCTAGTAGTACCTTGAACCAACAATGAGACCTCAGCATGGCATGTTTTCTAGTGTTATACAAGTTTTTAAGTTTGGGTCTTTGTTCAAAGTCAAGTAGTACTTACTAGACCCAACCTCTATCGGTCACTACTTGATATATATAAAATTGGTAGTTCGGCTGTTTATTGGGTCTAGTTACGATTCTCGCTCAGAGAAAGCTTCCAATTCTTTAAAAATGTCATCAAATTGTAGCCTGGGATGTTTTCTAGTGTTATACAAGTTTTTAAGTTTGGGTCTGTGTTCAAAGTCAAGTAATACTTACTAGACCCAACCTCTATCGGTCACTACTTGATATATATATATAATAAGTTGGTAGTTCAGCTGTTTATTGGGTCTAGTTACAATTGCTGCTCAGAGAAAGCTTCCAATTCTTTAAAAGTGTTATCAAATTGTAGCCTGGGGTGTTTGCTAGTGTTATACAAATTTTTAATTTGGGTCTTTGTTCAAAGTCAAGTAACACTTACTAGACCCAACCTCTATCCGTCACTACTTGATATATATAAAATTGGTAGTTCAGCTGTTTATTGGGTCTAGTTACGATTCTCGCTCAGAGGAAACTTCCGATGCTTTAAAAATGTCATCAAATTGTAACCTTGGGTGTTTTCTAGTGTTATGCAAGTTTTTAAGTTTGGGTCTTTGTTCAAAGTCAAGTAATACTTACTAGACCCAACCTCTATCGGTCACTACTTGATATATATATAATAAATTGGTAGTTCAGCTGTTTATTGGGTCTAGTTACGATTGTCATTCAGAGAAAACTTCCGATTCTTCAAAAATGTCATCAAATCGTAGCCTGGGATGTTTTCTAGTGTTATACAAGTTTTTAAGTTTGAGTCTTTGTTCAAAGTCAAGTAATACTCACTAGACCCAACCTCTATCGGTCACTACTTGATATATGTATATAAAATTGGTAGTTCAGCTGTTTATTGGGTCTAGTTACGATTCTCGCTCAGAGAAAACTTCCGATGCTTTAAAATAGTTATCAAATTGTAGACTGGGATGTTTTCTAGTGTTATGCAAGTTTTTAAGTTTGGGTCTTTGTTCAAAGTCAAGTAATACTTACTAGACCCAACCTCTATCGGTCTCTACTTGATATATATCTATATATATATAATACATTGGTAGATCAGCTGTTTATTGGGTCTAGTTACAATTCTGCTCAGAGAAAACTTCCGATTCCTTAAAAAGATTATCAACTTGTACGTTTGGATGTTTTCTAGTAGTACGCAAGTTTTTACGTTTGGGTCTTTGTTCATTGTCTAGTATTATTTACTAGACCCAACATTGTACTAATATTTTTTCACTAATAATTCCGTTGCTCTAAATGCTTTAGGAGTTGTCTTCTTTTTAAGCTTATATTGTCGTAATTAAAACGAAAGTACACTTGAGTGTTTATAGCCTGTTTTTATCAGTGTAGACACTTCGGCTTTACTGTAGCTGGGTCTAAGTCACGCGGGTCTAAATCGTCTGGGTCTAGTTGGTTTGGGTCTAGTTGTCGTGATACCGATGAGATACATGGTTATTCAGCTGGTAGTCTGCTAGGAGGGACGTTCTTCTTGAAAACTTTTTTTCAGGCTTCTGAAAATTATTCGGTTTTCATATCACTGGTAGGTGATCTAATAGACTGTCATGTTGTTGCTGAGAGCATTGATTTTTTCAGTGGGACCCTCTGGCAACTTTCCGTTATTTTATAATGTCCAAGTAGTAAGTCTGGTCACAACAACAACTGAGTAGATGATAGAAAAGTCAGCTAAGAAGAAGAAGAGTTACAAACAGTAGTAGTAGTGGAGAGTAGTGTTTTTTTTTCTTTTGGAGTGCTGTCTTACCTTCTCCCCTTCATCTCTCTATCATCTCTCTATCATCTCTCTATCATCTCTCTATCATCTCGCTATCTCTCTATCATCTCTCTATCTATCTATCTATCATCTCTCTATCATCTCTCTATCATCTCTCTATCTCTCTGTCATCTCTCTATCATCTCTCTATCATCTCTCTATCTCTCTATCATCTCTCTATTCTCTCTCTATCTCTCTATCATCTCTCTATCATCTCTCTATCATCTCTCTATCATCTCTCTATCTCTCTATCATCTCTCTATCATCTCTCTATCATCTCTCTATCTCTATACACTCGAATCCACTCAGCCACCTACTGCCAGGCAGGAAGAAGTAGATTGGAGCCGCCTGTGGTAGTAAGTAGTAGTGGTGGGGGGAAAAACAAACCAGACAAACAAAAAAAGGATAATAAATATTATTATTAATTATATTTATTTGTAAAATAAATGATAAATATTATTATTTATTTATTTGTAAAATAAATGATAATAATATTGTAATGGATGGAAACTGTTCAGTAATAGAAGTACCGATAGGCTAACACTCTAACGTAGTAGTTGTTCTATGCTATACCATGTAATAATGTACAGGCGCGGCTCGTTACCACTCATCTCTTTTGTGTCTTTGTGATGTCCCAGCCACCTAATTATTATATGATGTGCGGGCGTGGCTTGTTGCCACTCATTATCTTTGTGCCTTTATATTGTCTAAACTACTTGATTATTATATAAATAAAATTTATTTATCCTGAGAGTGCCCAAGGTGGTAACTCTACCTTATTCATACAACATTCATAATTAGAACATATTTATTAAATGTATGAATGAAACAGCGTTACTTTGGGCTCTCTCAGAAGTCTTTGTTTGTTTACACAAAACTTCACAGCGCAAAATACAGTGCAGAGAAAGCACTGCAGCTATATACTTCTGGCAGCTATAGTTACTGTAACCACCATTGTCTAAGAGTTACAGTCGGTCACGTTAGACCTTCAATAACTAAGTCGAACGCGGTTCAGCCCCAGCAACTTGCAGGGTGGCAAGTCGGCATACAGCTATTTTGAACCCTCATACTCATGTCACAATAACGCAATAGCTAGAAACCAAATTTCTCTGTGAAAGAATTGCCGCTCTGTCATGCCAACTAGGACAGTGTAACGTTGGTCCGTGGTTGACTTGCTGCATAATGCTTTATGTTGTTGTTAATAACTGGGTGCTACAAGAAAGACCTCTTCTAAAACCGTGATGGTTTTGTGTCAGAATCTTATTTAACTTTGTACTCATGTTGTGTAAAATTATGTGTTCCAACATTTCGCAAGGTATGCTAGTTAGAGAGATTGATCTATTATTTTCTGTTCAAGATCTTGACCTTCCCTTATGAATAGGTGTAACATTTGCACATCACCAGATGGATGGTAATGTAGATGTGTCTATGTAGTATTGAGAAATGCTGGTCAGTATAGAAGAGTTCACTTCTAGTGCTAAATTAAGGTACCGTTTAGTAGTTAAGTCAGGACCAACAGCTTTCACTGCTTTCAGATTATCTATCAAGTTTATTACTCCCTCCAGTTCCACCCGCATGTTTCACCTTATTTCTGATTTTGTCTGGTGGTAGCTCGCACCACTTGGGTTAAACGCACTCTTAAAATAATCATTCAGCTCACCAACTATGTTAATCAGATCGTCCAGCAATACACCTGAGTTTGTTCACCTTATTCATTGATTTTATTTGATTATCACTTCCTGACTTAGATATTAAAACACTGTAAAAAGCTCGACTATCTCCCTGAATCAATGGTTCGTGGAGACAGGAATACATGTATTCATGGTGTCTCAAACGAAATACCCTCTTGTTTTCTCTTTTACACTTTTTATACATAGCCAAGTGAATAGGACTTTTAGATCTCTCGTATTTGTTTTAAAGCCATCTCTGTCTAATAACCAACTAATTGCGGATTTTGTTTAACCATAGTGGTTTGTTTTCATTTCTCTGCGTTTTGCTCGTTTAGGTACAAACATGTCTTTCACTTCAGCAAGTGCATCACAAAAATCTTGTCTATGCTGGCTCCTTTATTTATCATTTTCTCAACATGGTCTTTAACCAAGTGCATTGCCTTTGTCTGTCCTATTATACAATAAAATATACCTTAGATCCTCATCTGGTTCCTGGATTAGCCCAGGAATCTCAATCTCCACAGAAAAGTGGTGGCTTAATCCAGGACATACCACAGTGGCTTGGCTCGGGACATTATTAAAACTTCTATCATGGTGTAAAGTGATATCTTGCAGTCACAATAGTGGTAAATCCTTTTGTCTCACTCTGATAGTTGCTGAGAAAATGAGTTTTGAAACTTACACTGTCTCTGTGCACCAAAATCACCTTTTTGTTTTAGTTCTCACAGCGGTTAATTTTATGCCTTTAGCTACATCTACATCTAACGAATAGCTCCCGATTTGCCTTTAACGATCGGAGATGGTAACAGGGTGTTTTCCCTATTATTTTTTCTATTAGCCATTTTCATGCAATACCAGTCAAACTCACTATATTTGATGTCATTGTTAGCCATAGAGTGCTTTCAAACAAAGACAAGATGTTCAAGAGCTACTCTTTTTGCATAAACAATTGTGCTTGAGAATCATTTTTGGTTGGAAAGATTAAAGCCGCGAGCAGGGATGTGATTGGTCAAATCATAAAATGCGTACCTAAAAGCATGCTACCGATTGCTTAGCGATTTATCTGGAAACAGAGGCTTCAAAATCACGCAATTGTGAAGGCAAAATGGGAGGTAGTCAGTAGATGTACATTGGGCATTAAGCTATATGTGCATTTACTGATTTGTCGTTACCGATCGGAAATTACCCCAGGATGTTTTCCTGGTTTTTTTCTCCACTCGCCATTCTCACGCAATACCAGTTAATCTCACTGTATTTGATGTCATAGTTAGCCATAAAATGCTTCCAAACAAAAAAGGCGGGTCGCTTAAGAACGACTCTTTTTACATAAATAATTGTGATTGAGAAACATTTTTATTGGAAACATTAATACTGTGAGCAGTGATATGGTTGGTCAAATCACGATTGCCTATCGATTTTTTCATGTGGATCAAATGCTGCCAGTTGCCTAAAATCCATTCTACTGATTGCTTAGCACTTTATTCGGAAACAGAGGCTGCAAATCACGCAATTGGTAAGGCAAATCAGGAGGTAATGAGTAGATGTACATGAGGCATTACTGTTGTTATGTTAGAATGAAAACAGTGACTCCTAACCATGCGTGCGTTTTAGTAGTTGTGGTAGCTAGCGTCGTATAACATATGTAACAAATTGTGTGTTTTTTTTGGAAAGGGCTACTATTAACTCTCTTTTCATACCTTCAGATGTGACTGATCTATAATAAATAGTACATCAATAGATCAGCAAGATTACATGGCAGCAATATAACATGAACTAACAACATAAGGGCCCACAGCGCACTGGGATATTGCTGGTTTACAATGCAGTTTCAAAATAATTTTTTCAAGTCCATAGCTATGTAAGCAGTGCAATGATTGGCTCAACCTGTCCACCGAAGTGTCTTTTATTAAACCGTTTTTAAATCTTGATTCTAGCAGCCTGTGGTTCAAAGTTGCTAAAGATTTAGGAACTCAGGAATATTTAAAAATTGAAAAAAAAAACATGTGGGACAAGTTTATATATCAATGCTTTGCCTTCATAAATGCTATGCTAGCATGAGTTTTGTGGAAACTTGTTATGACAATGATGATGATTATTGTTACCGTAACTCCTTTTGAAAGTTAAAACTGCACCGTAACAACACAGCCTGAGCTTGCAGATCAATTTGACCTCTTTTTCTAGAGCGTTTTCACCCTGGCATCCAGTGCTGCTGTTCTTGCTCCTCTACTTTTTCTGGTCTTTATTCACGATGTATCTAATTCTTTAGACTCCTCCTCTATATGGCTATTTGCAGATCATGCTCTGGTTTATATGGTAGTGAACAAATCTAAAGATTATAATAATTTCTAGCAAAACCTTGACAATTTGACGAAATGGCGTGGGCAAAACCATATGCGGTTCAATGGCGCTATGTGTCAAACTAGCTTTTAATAAAAAAACCAAATGTTGAGGTAATGTACACATTGGACGACACACCATTAACCCAAGTGATAGTTTCAATGTTTAGGTGTCAATTTATGCAAAAGTTTTCTCTTGGATTCCCACATAGACATGGTGACCAGTAAAACCTTCCAGAAATTGGGAATGATCAAGTGAGCTCTTCATGACACTCCTGTGACGGTGAGACTTTTGGTATACCCTCTCATTTTGTCTGCCAGTCCAGAGATATTTCAGAGGCTTGGAGTCTCCACTTGGTGAACATATGAAACAGAGGAAGTGCAAAGGCAGGCGATCTGATTCATATCTGGCCAGGGTTGAGAATCGTTTAATTTCAAGTAAATAATGGCAGAGCAGATTTGGTCAGCAGTAGTTTATCTATTTCTTAAGGTGTGATGCAGCCAGCATCACTAATGCTTCCAAGTTATGTGCATATACATATGCCTCAATAATATAATAAACTTATCAAAAACGCAAATGCAACGCTTCCAAGATGACTATCATTTTGCATGCATGAGTGACTTGGGCCTTATCAGGTTAGCAGGTAAGCCAGCGATTTGCTTCAGCGATTACTAGTACTTTAGCGATTAGGCTATTCACTGAATGTTTAATCAAACTAGGGGATGTGTTACAATCAATTGTGCATGACTAGCGATATCACCAGCGATTAGTGTTTACAAACCGTTATTCCCAACCCTGTATGTGGCCTGGGGGGAATCGTTAGTAAAACAGAGGCTAGGGAGGCGCTCAGGTTGCCGTCATTGGTGACTGATATTACTCTTTCCTAAAGGTCAACTTTGAAAACCTCCTGATGTCCTCCCGGTCCAGACATCTTACTGCGAGCTTCATGCTCCAAGGTTTTTTCTATTGCGCTTCCAGAGAGTTACTGATACTAGCTATTGAACCTTCCTTTTTTAGTAATTTAATTTTGATTTTAAACCCAATTTATTTTCTAACATTTTCAACTAATATGACATCTCCCTCTTCCTCGTACTCAAGGGTTCTATGAGATCTAGTCTAACATAACAAATAATGACGCCATACACAGCACACTGTCAGCCAGTTTACTTATTCCTTTTTACTTTACAGTCAAGGTGAAAGTTCACTCTCTCTACGGCTATGACCATGGAGGGCAGTTTTTGTTAGTTGTTATACTCTAGTTAGTATATGAGAATCTAAAACTATTGCTCTGCTTGCTTTTATTTATTATTTTATTTTACGGCAACAAAACAACTTTTTCTCAAAAATTGTGATAGATGGAGTTGCAATATTATTTGCTTTGAAAATTTCAGGTATGGAGAATGTATAATTGTGGAAAAACCACCAACTTCTGCAGCATTATTAATCACGGAAGTTCATGCTTAAAAGAAATCTACAAACATCTTTTTAGTCTTCAAAATTCCTAGAATATGTCGGATACGCTTGACCAACTTCGACAAATTATTGTGCGATGATGAATATTTTTACGCCTATCGATAAAAAAATAGCATTTAGAATCAATGCGGAAGCGGCTATTGTATTTTTAGATAAAAAAAACTAACTGTTTAGTTGCTTTCTGTTTGGGAACCGACAAGTCCATTTGGGTGAAATTGGCGACACAGGTGTACTATAGTGCATCGATACACCATCTCGGAGTTCAGAGCAATCACACACAACTGTTTCAAGTTTTTCTGCTTTCAATATTCAAAATGTCACCAAAAACAGCATTTTGCGATATTTTTCCATAATAGAATAAAACCAATTATGGTGAAAAAAATTGTTTGTCATGCAGCTATTTATGTTCTTCCATAACTTGGAGCTTACAAGCTTCTAATATTAGTGGCTACCTAGCTGTTCCATTTATAAATAAGCACTCCAAAAATTGGTCTTATCTCATGGACTGCCACTCTGATTGGCATAACCTGTGCGCTAAAATGATTGATGTGACATAGCCTTTCAAGTAAATATCCATGTGATGCAAATATTGGATTGCAAGGGCACAATGCAAGGCTCCGAATATACTTTAAGAACCGTTTCAGTCAAAATCTTTTTGTTAACGGTTATTTAAATGAAATAATTATGTCATTATAAACGTCATCAGAATTAGTGTTCAGGTAGCTACCGGAATGAATGTGAAAAAAAACAGCTGCCGATCTGCAGTTGATAACATTGATGGCTGAGTGGTGAACTTCTGAACCGCTGTTGACAGGGTCTGGAATTTTTTTCGTCAAAAAAAACCTTTGCAAATGTGTACTTGTTCTTAGCTCTTAGCATTATTTACAGTGGTTTCAACGTCCTTTATCAGGGAAAGTGTGATGGTTTAGTGGGTTTACTGCGCCGTTGCACAAACCAACTATTGAGATGGAAGTTCTGAGGGAACATTTTTTTCTGTGGTTCGTTAAAATGCTCTTGTCTATACTTGTAAATATAATTCCAGCGTGCAATGACATATAGTTCTGTTTACGCTTATTTATTATTACTATCTGTATTACCCATCGTATTCAAATATCATTATGCTAGCTCGCTCTATTCTCATTCCGTTCTATTACATGGGATGTTTTTGTATAGTAATGTTTTTGATATCTTTCCCATTCGTAAACACTGAAGTAGTAATTAGTTCTAGTTCCAAGCCAACCAGAGACTACTCAACACCAAATGGTTCTTCAACAGTAGTGTATCAGACTATTACTCATGACATCAAGCAGGAAATTGGGCTATCATCAATATTAGACAAAAAATAATGTCATTCTATGCTGGTAAAGCATTTAATGTGTAGATTGAGTTTTTGTTATGTTCCAGAGGAAGTGAAACAGTGTTAGACTTGAAAAACAAATCTACCAATTTTGTAAAATTTGTGGCAAATTGGTGCACTCTGCAGAATGGTACATCAGTCTCCCAATTTTAAATATACCAGGAGGAAGATATTTTTTAGCCATGTTATCTTTCACATGACGGCCTTGTGCTCAGGCGCTAGGATTGTCAGTTTTTTTTACATTTTGGGTTGAGAATAACAGTTTGAGAAACCGGTTTATGATTAAAACAGGTAAATTTGTTGATTACCCTTATATATTTCATAATTGCATTTAAGGAACTAGGCACATGAAAAAACAACTAATTGTAGGCAGCTGGGGGTACAGAAAAAATATTAGATTATTTCTCTGTCCTTCAGGTAAAGTAAAGTCTTTAGGTAAAATAAAAAAATTGCGATTTCTATATGTAACTATGTAACCAAATATATTGTAAATGATTTTTCTCCCAAAAGACATTTTCAGGTTTGGTTTTCATTGAAAATGTGTACTCTCTCAAATATCTACCGATATATTGCCTATTATTAATAAAATATGAAATACTCATGTCATAATCTATAGAAAAGTAATATTAATTATTTAAAAAATGTTAAATTGTTTGTTTGAAATATTATTCAATAGCACTGAGTCTGTGGTTGTGGATAATTGGAATTAAAATAATGTATTTCTTTGCTAAAAGAGCAATTTTATTGATCATATCAGGTGCCAGAGGTGTTGCAAATCACTAGTGATTCGAATACTTTGATTTGCAAATACTTGATTTGTGAATTGATTTGCAGTCTATTCAGCTTATTCAATGATTTCAAATAATTGACTTGAACATCAGTTGATTTGAATTGATTTGATTTGTGTCTTAAAAAAAATTGATTTGAAAAATGGGGATTTCAAATCAAATCAAGTCACTAATTTTTTATAGTTTTCACATTTTATACTAAAATAATGATAAACAATGGCACTAACGATAAAGTATCGTTGATGTAGCGGTGTCCTCAGACAAAAAGTATATAAAAAATCACTAATAATAACAGCTGTTAATTGGCCCCTTAGACTTATGCTGTAAGGGGAAATGTTATACCACCCCCATTGCTAAGATCCTATGATTCACAGTCTACAAAAAACAACGATCGAACCAGCTCAGCAGAAGCAAACCGTAACTACCACAATAATAATAATGATCGCAAGTAAACCATTATTACAATTATTATTATATTATTTCAATCAAATCTTAATTGCAGAACTCAATTGCTGCGCTATTGTTGTGCTGAATTAATTTTATTGTATAAATGAATACTTATTACAGAAAAAAAGCAATCCATTCACTCAATTCATTAATTTTGATTTTCGTCCCTAAATTTACTTATTATTACTACTGTTTTGTTTTTAAAAAATTAATCAAAGTTATAATAATAATAAATAATAGTTATATTATATTATTATGATTGACGATAGATAGATAAATCAAAAGCAGTAAGAATAAAATGTTATAATTATTGTTGATAATCAAAATAATGGTATTAACAAACTTAATTATTATTACCATTATTATTGTAAAATCTTTGTCATCAATTTCGTTTCATAAAAAAAAATTTTTATTGCAAACTAAGTAATAAATAATAATAATAACAATATTGTGAGGGACGCTAGTACTCTCCATATTTTATTATTATTATTTTATACTCACTAAGACATTCTCTCACTTATTATTACGCCAGAGACATTATCTCGTAATTACTGTCTAAGCCTATATCTCATTGTCCGTATTCCTTTGTGTACGATTTAAGCCATTAACTCACTGTCTATGTTACATCTCAATATCTACTCGCTACGCATTGTATACGTCTGTGTATAGTTCTATTGTTTGTATGTATCCACGATACCAGAGTCTATTCCAGTGCGTTCTATCTTGTACACCAAATAATTATTTACTACATATTATTCTTTTTCCACGATTTTTAATTATTGCAATTGGGTGCTGACTGTAAGGACAAGGCGTGGCTTGTACCAATATTTTTGCTCAGGCGTGGTTTGTAATGTGTACCCGCCTTCCCTGTATTTAAATCGATGTAAGCATAATAAAAATCAGAGTTAGCCTGACTCTCAGAAGAATTTCTCTCTCTTGAAGCAAGCACTACTAGGAGCACCTAAACTACCAGCGCTGGACAAGTCGACTGTTAGCAAGCACGACGCTAAGGTGGAAAGTGAGAACGGTACGCCCTATCACTGTGTATACCCTTGCCTGAGGCAAGGATTACAACACAAGGCCTAGTGCACTAATAGTTCGGCTCTTACTAAATTCGGATTCGGGGAATCCAACAAGTTAGCTAGCAATAACTGCAGTGAAATTATTTGTCGATCTCGGCTGAGCCCAGATTCGACCATAAATAATTACAGCATAATTATTGCCGACAGTAACAGTTCGAAACAAACTATAAACTAGACAAGTAATTCCTGAGGAATTAATGTCAGAGCACAGTTCGAAACAAACTATAAACTAGAACGACAATTGCAGCACAATTGCCATTGGACATGTACATGTTCGGATGCAGCCAATAATTGTCAGATAATTATTGTCCACTGTCAGCAAACATACGCGCCAGATTCGGCCGCACGCAAAACTGCACAAACCAATAAAGGCTCTCCAGACAATACGAACAATAATAGCAAATTATTGTAAGTAGACTTGGGCAGAAGTAGAGCACGTCGGGAGTGTGTACAGGTGGCTACCACCCAGACGCAAATTCCTGTACATTGGTGGCAGCAGTGGGATCAAAGGCCCACAAAGAATTCTCGACCTCCCGAAGACGAGAGCCCAGTCTGCACGATGTCGTACCGACGGAGAGCAGCAAGCTCAGATCGGGAAGGTTCATCCCTACAGATAATGGGTGCCTTAACAGATATCCTAGAGAGGATGACGACCAATAATACTCGAAGTAAATTCAAAACCCCCCACTTTGATGGGGAAGGTGATGTACATTACTTCATCCAGCGATTTGAGGAGGTGGCTAGAATGAATCGTTGGACTCCTGAGGAGGCCACGGTCCATCTCCGCCACGCGCTGACAGGGAGCGCTGAACAGTGTGGGCGTGGACTGACCCAACAAGCTATTCTGGAGGCCCTCCGAGCCAGCTTCGGTTTGACTCGAACGGAGGCACAGAGTAAGCTGACGGGGTATCGGAAGCACCCAAAAGACACGCTGCGAGAGCACGCAGCCACAATAGAGAGGCTGGTGGAGGCGGCCTACGAAGAACTCCCTCAGAGAAATCGGACGGAGTTGACCCTCCAGACATTCCAGAACACTTTAGGACACGCTTATTTACAGCGTCACCTGTTGGCCATCCGGCCCACCAGTCTAGAGGAAGCCGTTAGGGCAGGCAACGACTACCTGCAAATACAACACCAAGCGGTACCACACTCCAACATCCGGACGGTGCACGAGGGACGCCCCGAGGACACCTCCGACCCGGTCTCTCAAGAAGTGTCCTGCCAAGAGGTCGACGACCCACTCACCAAACTACTAAAAACAGTGGAGGCCCTCAGCAAGGAGGTGGCGGGACTGAAACAGAAGCCACAAGAAGGCCCACCCAAACGCTGTTGGGGTTGCCAACGGACGGGTCACCTACGCAGTCAATGTAAGACTGCCCCCTGGACTGCGAGGCAGGGAAACGGGCTCGGCCCGCAGTAGTGGGACAACCCACTAGCTGCATACGGGCAAAAACTCAAGGAACCCCCTACAGTCACCAGAGGACCCCTACACCCGTCCCACTGACCAATCGGTTTCACCCATTGGCCGACGGAGAAGAGGAGACACCTCCACTGCCAGAGGAGCAAGTGAACCACGTGCCACGACCCCCGAGGCAGGACCAGAACCGACCCAACACGAACCGCCCCAAGACCATCCACTTAAACCAAGTAGAGAGGCCGTACAAATCAAGCTACTACCTCCCCGGAAAGGTGGAAGGCCGGGCAGTCACGTACCTCATAGACACCGGGTGCAATACAAATCTACTGGCAAAAAGGATCTACGACCAACTCTCCCCCAGAGTCCAGCAACACCTGCAACAATACGACTCTCACGGATTGATGGCGGATGGCACGCGGTTGCCCTTCTACGGCCTGCTCACACTTACAGGACGCATCCGTCATATCCACTACGAGGAGACATTCGTAGTAAGCCAGATAAACAAGGATGTAATCCTAGGCATGCCATTTCTCGCAAACCAAAGTTGTCAAATAGGATTTGACCAGCCCATCCTGAAAATCCAAGATAAGGAACTGACATGCACCGACAGGTACGGGAGAGATTTGATCTCCAAGGTACAAGTCCAAAAGGACACCTATCTACCCCCGCAAGCAGAGACCACCATACTATGTCACCTCACCAGCAAGGAGCCCTGTCCACAAGGCATCATCGAGAGTATGGAGGGTGGCCTGCTTTTAGCTACCAGCATCAACGTACCCGACCACCAGGGAAGAGTACTAGTACGATGCCTCAACCCCTCCCCCGAAAGTGTCTGCGTTCCAGCCGGTGAAGTAATCGGGACGTTTACGGGAGTAGGACCCGAAGAGGTCCAACCAACCACCGAACAATACTCACCAGAAACCACGGAAGGACAGGACCTACCCCCACATCTGCACGCACTATATGCACAAGCCCGACACGGGTGTAGCACCGCAAGAGAGGAACAACAGCTCCACGAACTGCTTACCCACTACCAAACAGTGTTCAGCAAGGACGATGGAGACATCGGACGCACCCACCTCGCTGAGCATTCAATCCCAGTAGCCTCAGGAACTCGACCTATCCGTAGCCCTCCACATCGCCTAGGGGCGGAGAAGGAAGCGGAAGCTGAACGGCAGGTCAAGGAGCTGCTGGCAAAAGACCTGATCGAACCAGCCGACAGTGCCTGGAGCTCCCCCGTCGTCCTGGTACGAAAGAAAGATTCATCCTGGAGATTTTGTGTGGACTACAGGAAGCTAAACGACGTCACCCGCCAAGATGCATACCCGATCCCAAGGATCGACGATTCCCTGGACGCATTGGCCGGCAGTCGCTACTTCTCCACTCTAGATCTCACCAGCGAGTACTGGCAAGTGCCACTAGATCCAGACGCTCAACAAAAATCGGCCTTCATAACCCGGAGCGGTCTGTGGAGGTGGAAGGTCCTCCCATTCGGACTCACCTCAGCACCGGCTACTTTTCAACGCCTGATGGAAAGAGTGCTAAAGGGCCTGCACTGGAAAACGCTGTTACTATATCTGGACGACGTCATTATAATCGCCCCAGATTTCCAGACACATCTGCAACGCTTAGGAGAAGTGTTGGGCCGGCTACAACAGGCTGACCTCAAGGTCAAACCCTCCAAGTGTGAGCTGCTAAGTCAGAAGGTGCGATATCTGGGACACGTCGTAAGCTCAGAAGGAGTCGCCACCGACCCTGGGAAGGTGGAAGCTGTCGCCAAGTGGGAGGAACCCCGTGACGTGAAAGCCCTCCAAGCCTTTTTAGGCACGGCCGGCTATTACCGTCAATACATTCCTGAGTACGCGACGATCGCCAAGCCACTGACCGTACTAACCGGGAAGGGAGTCAAATGGAGATGGGGAGACGACGAACGATGGGCATTTCACATCCTCAAGTCACGCCTGAGTCAGGCCCCCGTACTAGGATACCCCGACCCCTCCATCACCTACATTCTAGACACGGACGCCAGTGCCGTGGGACTGGGAGCTGTGCTCTCACAGGAACAGGAAGGCAGGGAGCGAGTAATCGCCTATTATAGTAAAACCCTGGCCCCAGCCGAACGCAACTATTGCGTAACCAGACGAGAACTCCTGGCCGTAGTGAAAGCGGTGAAACATTTCCGGCCCTATCTGTACGGAAGGAAATTCCGTCTCAGGACGGACCACGCATCCCTCCGGTGGCTGTGCCGCCGCAAGGAGCCATCTAACCAGATTGCACGGTGGTTGGAGATACTGGCAGAATTTACATACCAGCTGGAACACCGCGCAGGACCCCGTCACGCTAACGCCGACGGGCTCAGCCGGCAAGACCAGTGCATAGACTGCAGACAGTGTACCGCCATCGAACGGCGCGACGGTGGACCCTCACACGCCGACCTCGCCTCAGAGCAGGAACAGGCACAAGTGCGTCTAACCCTCACCGACCCCTCTCGTAACACTAGAGAGTTGGTTCAGGCCCAGAAAGAAGGCAACCACCCAGTGAGTCGCATGTACAGGGCAGTTCAAGAACAAGAACCCATTCCTCGCCAGGAGCTAGAGGAAGGCAGCACAGAACTACGCGTTCTGCACGACCGGAGGGAGCGCCTGTGTATAAGGCCCGACGGAGTACTAACCCTACGCTTGGATCACCAGGGAAGGACTAAGTACTGTACCGTCTGCCCCCCTCCGTGGCGTGAGAACACAGTATGGGAAACCCACAAACTGGCCCATGCCGGCATCAACCGCACCAGGAACCGTGTCATGCTAGACTGGTACTGGCCCGGCATGTCCGCCATGATACGACGCTTAGTGAAGGACTGTGAAGTCTGTCAAGTTGCCAAAAAGAGCCAGAGACCCGGCGCCCCGGAAGGGCAAAGACTCTACGCCGGCCGCCCTTTCCAGAAGCTCGCGGTGGACTTGGTGGGACCCCTACCCCTCACCAGTCGAAAAAACCGCTGGATCTTGGTCCTCACTGACCATTTCACTCGGTGGCAAGACGCGATTGCCATACCAGATGCCACCGCCCCCACAGTGGCCGCCACCTTGGACGAGCGAGTTTTCAGCTACTGGGGGCTGCCCGAACAACTCCACACGGATCAGGGGGCCCAATTTGAATCCACCCTGCTGGAGGAGCTGTGCATCCTGTGGAACGTGCGCAAAACGCGCACTACGCCCTATCACCCGCAGGGGAATGGAATGGTCGAGCGCCAGAATAGGACGCTGGGGGACGCTCTTTGGACGTTGATCCTCACCAAAGGACAAGACGAGTGGGACGGCCTGCTGCCCCAAATAATGCGGGCATGCAGGGCCACCCCCAACTCCACTACGGGCGAGACGCCCAATCTCCTCATGATGGGCAGAGAGGTACGACTTCCCGACCAACTTACCGGGAACGCACCCACCTTAGATCAGGCAACCATCAACGAATATACTCAGCGCACACAGGAGAATCTGGCTGTCGCCCACGAATACCTACGTAATCTGCAGCATAAAGTACGCCAAGAGGAGGGAGATGAGCCACTAAGATTCGCTGAGGGGGACCTAGTAGTGATGGAAAACAAACGCCGCGTAAAAGGGGGCAACCCTAAGCTCCAACCGAGTTACGTCGGCCCTTACACCATCACACAAACATACCCCAACCACACATACCGGCTAGAGAGAGACGGCCAAGCATTCACCCAGAACGGCCGGCGGTTGAAACACTACCGCTCTTGCCAAGAGACAATAGGGAGAGCCCCACCCAGTAGAGAACAAGCAGTAAGACCCAACATGAGAGGGGCATACTTGGGACGACAACTACCAAGGCAAAACACTACACCAGTAGAACCAACCAACGCCCCAACCGAACCAGTCACCGAAATATCCAGAGAGGTTGAAAGGGCACTGAGAGAGATGGAAAGACAAGCAACGTCGGTACCCCCCAGAGAACCAATACCGGGCACCCCTCAACCCCCCGCACAGCCTGAGAGGACAGCCACACCCGAGCACAGGGCCCCGACACCTCCAGTAAACGCCCCCACACCAACCGACACCGGTGGGCACAACCTAGATACAAACGAGTGGCCTCCACTACCACCCACACCAGAAACCACTACAAGCCATGATCGTCCTAGGAGAGAAGCAAAGAAACCAGCAAAATTTGCTGATTATCAATGCTATAGGACACAAGAAGTGGACAGGGAAGACGAACGATATGTAAAACAGAAAAAACTAAAAGAAATAAAACACTTACCTTGGGAAAACGCAGCAGAAACAACGAAAATCTTAGGATTGCAGAGAGAAGACAACTACGCAACAACGTCGGCGCCGAGAAAACCCCCAGCTCCCAACGAGAAGATAACTCCCCAGACAGAACTGCCTGCCGAAAACGCCCCCGCGGGAAAACACACCCAGCAGAACACGTGGGCAAACAGAACAATGGGAAGGGAGGTACCAGCAACAAACCAAGGCGTGCTCAATCAACAGCACTGCACAGATAAAAATAATAAACACTCCAAACATTCATCACACTACCGAACGCAGTGCCTACAAGCGATCACAGATATATTACACAGCATGGAGAATGATAGAGCCTTATCAGTGGAAGAAGACCCGACCTTTGCAGAGGAGCTGCTGGCCAACGCTACTACCAGTCGGGTAAGAAAAAGAAATTATTCCTCTCCTGCCAGGATCAATCACATCGCTAAAGAAGGAGCTGCAAGGACCCGAGTACACCAAGCACCAGCACCCCCTCCCCCGACACAACATGCTAAAGAAACGTGGAAAGCCGACGCCACCTCACAAGCAATCAAGAACGCTATTTACCAAATAGAGGGAGACACATGGGGCTGCAAAATCTGTAGTCTACAGCTCAACAAAAAGCGTATTATATACCACGTACACCAACACTTTACGTATTTCTTTTGTGCCTGTGGCAAAAAGAGTAGCTCGCGGGACACTATACTCAAACACATCAAGGAGAGAGGAGGCGAGCAAGCACATGGTGGAGAAACTCGACCGCTATATGAAGTCGATGAACAATCATACACAGAGTTCTGTAAGGCTATGCGTTGGACGAATCCAGCACCCTTCGGCACCCCGACGCCAATTATAGAGCGTGGCAAGGCTTCCATAAAGAAACGACTGGGAGAGAGACAGAACGAAACTCCTGCCAAAGTAGCCCGAATAGAAATAGTGGACAGTAATCCTCCACCAAGAAAGCCTCGTTTGCACATAGGAGGTAAGGAAACAGCATTTAGAAGACACCTCGCCTCCACCGAAAACATTCCGAGGGCACCTACGCCTGAAAATAGGAGGCAGAGAGAGAGAGTAAATGAAGAAAGACGTGAGGACAGATACAGGAGAATCAAGCGCTTAGAGGAGGAGATGTACACCACTACTCGGGATGCTTTCAAGCTATTACAAAGGACCGAGGACATAAAGATAGCCATCCAAAGGGAAAGGGACCTTCTCTAAAGGAACATAATGGACAGTAAGCATTGACATTTGTTACACTCTGTGCGCCCCTTCTTTTTATTGGCCTTACAGTTGCCAATGGGGGGGAGTGTGTGAGGGACGCTAGTACTCTCCATATTTTATTATTATTATTTTATACTCACTAAGACATTCTCTCACTTATTATTACGCCAGAGACATTATCTCGTAATTACTGTCTAAGCCTATATCTCATTGTCCGTATTCCTTTGTGTACGATTTAAGCCATTAACTCACTGTCTATGTTACATCTCAATATCTACTCGCTACGCATTGTATACGTCTGTGTATAGTTCTATTGTTTGTATGTATCCACGATACCAGAGTCTATTCCAGTGCGTTCTATCTTGTACACCAAATAATTATTTACTACATATTATTCTTTTTCCACGATTTTTAATTATTGCAATTGGGTGCTGACTGTAAGGACAAGGCGTGGCTTGTACCAATATTTTTGCTCAGGCGTGGTTTGTAATGTGTACCCGCCTTCCCTGTATTTAAATCGATGTAAGCATAATAAAAATCAGAGTTAGCCTGACTCTCAGAAGAATTTCTCTCTCTTGAAGCAAGCACTACTAGGAGCACCTAAACTACCAGCGCTGGACAAGTGGACAAGGTGGAAAGTGAGAACGGTACGCCCTATCACTGTGTATACCCTTGCCTGAGGCAAGGATTACAACACAAGGCCTAGTGCACTAATAGTTCGGCTCTTACTAAATTCGGATTCGGGGAATCCAACAAGTTAGCTAGCAATAACTGCAGTGAAATTATTTGTCGATCTCGGCTGAGCCCAGATTCGACCATAAATAATTACAGCATAATTATTGCCGACAGTAACAGTTCGAAACAAACTATAAACTAGACAAGTAATTCCTGAGGAATTAATGTCAGAGCACAGTTCGAAACAAACTATAAACTAGAACGGCAATTGCAGCACAATTGCCATCGGACATGTACATGTTCGGATGCAGCCAATAATTGTCAGATAATTATTGTCCACTGTCAGCAAACATACGCGCCAGATTCGGCCGCACGCAAAACTGCACAAACCAATAAAGGCTCTCCAGACAATACGAACAATAATAGCAAATTATTGTAGCAAATTATTGTAAGTAGACTTGGGCAGAAGTAGAGCACGTCGGGAGTGTGTACAGGTGGCTACCACCCAGACGCAAATTCCTGTACAATATTTAATCATTATTATTACCACTGATAATATTATTAGTTAGCCTATTTATATTATTATATTTTTGTGCTGTTATTTTTATTATAGATTACCATAGATACATTATTATTATCTATTGTCATTAATTATTGTTATTTATGAACATTAAATATTGTTATTATTATTAGTTATTTATTATTGTTTTTTATTATTATCATTTATTATTATTTTTAATTATTATCAATTATTATTAATTATTGTCAATTCAATTACCATTAATTATTATTAGTCAACTATTGTTAATTATCATCATTATTATCAATTGATCATTATTAGTTATTATTATTATTAATTATTGTTTTTAATAATATTATGATTATTAATAACCATTATCCATCCTTCAAATATTGTTTTCATTTGCTGTTTGTTTTTACCAATGTAACTTTTAGCAGTTGAGTCATTTCTATATCTGACAACTTTGTTAAGATGAAGAATTAATCATTATATTGATTTTAACAAATTCAAACAGAAGGTTTTTCATAACAAAAAGCCTTTTGATGAAAAATTGTTGCTATTCTTTTTTAAATCAGGTTCAAATATGGTAATTTTTTTTGCATATCAACTATTATTTACAAGTTATTAATAGCAATAATGTAAACAATATTTTTAATTATGTTATTAAACCAGTTCAATATTTTGATAAATATAATTTTTCTGTTCAGAGACCAATAGGTTATCACTTGTTACCCCTAATTGCAATGGGTTATTAAGATAAATGATGTACCAATCAATCGCGATACAATAGTTTATTTAGCAAGTAGCCCCAATACTTATGGTGAAAGAATTCTAATCAGTATCACTGATGGACATTTGTGTTTCCATCTAAATTTACTTTTGCTCCATGTGTATGCTTTGAGTGGCAATTTCTTATTAAATTTTCAGGCTTTACTAGAAATTTTATTTGACAATCGCATTAAGCTAAAACTGGTGTGTAACAATCAGAAGCTTACCATGATGGTGGGTGATGCGTGCAAACAATTTTTGTAAACATTTGCGGAATTAATGTGTGAAAAAGTTGTGTGAGAGTAACAAGGAAGACCATTCTATTACGGCCACACCAGCTGGATTAGAGAGATGCCATGTTAATAAGAAATACCGAAACCATTGATATGTTACCCTAATAATGCATTAACGACATGATATTTGTTATGTTGCACACATCTAATTATAATGAAATGAGCAATACTGCAATAACTATAATATCAGCTGACACTTTGATGCATCATAGAACAAAACCATTGTTGATCATGGTAAAATTAGTTCCTCAAAATGAAATCAGATGGTAAGCCATGACCGAGCCTTCTACAATAAATAAATATGTGTATGGTGACAACCAGTAGAGTGCTCCTCCCAGAGCTGTTTGAGTAAATGCTGGAGGTGTTACAGTACTTGGATAACATATGACGGAGGCTACAAATTAGTTTGCACCACCAAGATTGTTTAGGTAACGCTTATTTTCCTGATTTGCAAATCAATTTCAAATCATTTCAAATACTTGAAGTGATTTGAATTGTTTACATCGCAATTTGACTTGGATTTGATTTGCCACTGACCCAGTTAGGACTTGATTTGATTTGATCTTCAAGGTTCATGATTTGTACTTGAATTGATTTGCGAAAATGGTGATTTGCAACACCTCTGTCAGGTGCTAATGGTAGTTACTTTTAAAAAAAAAAATTGGCGCATTTTTGTCTTAAGACCACGTTAAAAAAAGTTCATCGATGATAGTTGCCGTCATTTTTTTAAAACAATACATTTTTATAAGGTCTATTTTCGAAAGTCTTTGATTCACGCATCAAGAATTGCCATCAACTAGTAGTGATGTGTATTTTTCATCAGAGGAGAATTTGTATAATGCACTCAGTTTGCCAGGAAATATAATGATTTCTATGCAATAATGCGCAGGCAATTCACGGCACAATATGAAGTTTCTAGACTTAGTATGCCAAATGATGAATGTCCGAAAATGGCGGACTACTAATTAAACAATGTATTATTTGATATATTCCTCAAGGCGTACTTTTTTTTAACACAATCTGTAAAGTCGAAAAAACAGTTTATTTTATGAATGACAGATGCTGAAAGTTTTTTTTTAGTGTGCGGTTATTTCGCAACAGTTGCTTCAAAGTCATGATGATCTGATAGCCGACGAATATAGTTAGGTAGTCTGTTCATTGGTCTGTATTTATTTTTGTGTAAAAGCAAGGATGGACAAGTTTAACTTTAGATTGATTTTTAATTTCCAGAAGCGCTACTGTTTCTTGAAAAAGATCCACCAATCATTGAAAAAAATAATATTACCATCAGACTGGCATAGTTTTATAACATCTGTTGACATTTGTATTTCAAAGATGCTACCTTCATTTTAATAAGTTTGCTATCTTCAACATAACTAAATAGCTCCCAAATTAGCGCTGATAGCTGTCTGTCTTTTTAAGTATAAACGCGAATTATCTGTCCCGCAGAAGCATTCTCAAAGGGAGCAATTAGGACGAGAGGGTGGCGATATTCGTAGAAGTATTGAGGAAGGAACAGTCAGAAAATTGTAAAATGTTATCAGTAGTGCAAAATAGTCACTGAAAAATACGTGTATTTAATTGATTTTGTAGTAAAAGTAATGCTTTTGTTGTTTAGTGCCGATAAATACTTATCAACCCTATAGTTTGCAATATTGGCTACTGGAAAGCGATTGTGTGAGCTCCTGTGGCTCTTTGTCTTCTTTAGTGGCAATCGGAATGGTAAATGCTTACTTACTTTAAAACTACTTTCTTTAGGCAGACATGCTCTCTCAGAGTTGCGTTCGCACTCATCTATTGCCTATCAAACAAAAGTAACTGCCATTTGTAATAGTTTTTATGCCGGATAATCAATAATTATTTTATGTAGTATAAGTTTTTATGCTGGCTAATCAATTATTTTATGTAGTAATAGTTTTGGTGCTGGCTAATCAATAATTATTTTATGTAGTAATAGTTTTTATTAATCACTGAAAAACAAGCAAATCAAGTGGTGTTATTTGTACTTGTTTGGATGGTGATGTCAAAACTGTATCAAGATTTTAGTCAAGGAGATATTCTATTACCAAATACATAACTATGATTGTTGATTGACTAATTTCAAATGTTTTTGTCAATTTGTCTAATACTCTTCAGTTGAAACTGCTAGAAACATCATACCTATCACCATTTTAGTTATGTGCAAGAAAAGGTTTCTGTAATTTGACTAGTTGCAAGATGAACTACAAGCTAGGCTACAAACTAAAAATAGATTTGTACTTACTGCTGTCTGCATTGAATCTAGCTTAGTCACATAGTGTGGTTAATATGTCAATATCATTTTTGTTGCAACGTTTTGCTGCTGGTGTAAGGTTTGATTTCTGGAAGTATTGCTAAAAAAAGCAACATAGCAATTGTCAAAAAAGATTTCAGTCCAGATTAAGTGAAAAACAAGCATTTCCATCTCCGCTTAGTTTAGTTTATTGACTATTTAGCGGATAGCACTCACTGACATCGCAGACTAACCTAGTGCACAATCCTCATTTCATTATAAACTATGCAATTATTTGTGTGATATCGAAAGTTGGCTTTCTCTAAAAACAAACAAGTTACTTACAAGAGGTAACCAAGAGAAATCGAGATAGTGCCTTCCTGTTTTTAACACTGTGTTAGGTGTGTACAGCTTGATAACCATTTGGTCAGTTTGCTTTTTGAATAAAATTGTCACACTACTTCACAGTTGTGTATAACTCTCCAGGTTCCTTACCTTGTTTATGTCTGACTATGAAGTTGGACTCATTGCTATTTGTTGTATTATCATTTTCAATCCATGCCATGGTCTCACTCATGAAGTGTTGGGCTGGTCATTTTAACACTCCTTACTAAGTGTTTTGTGGTGGTTCTGATGAGAATGGTGAAATATTTTAACGTTTTATTGTTTCCATGGAAGTTTATTATGACCATAGAATTATCTCCCTTCCTAGAACGCTAGCTGTAGGTGAAATATAACATGATCGGATGGTGACAGAGCGTACTAAATATAATCTATATAGTACACAGACCTCGTAAAAATGGCGTCGTAGAACGAATCAATTCCTCTATTACATTTGTTTCTATGATTAGCACATCCTGTTTAAAAGGACTATTTTTACATCAGAGATAGCATATCGTCAAAACGGCAAACATTTGGGAGGAATAATAGTGTAACGCCATTTTTAATAGATCCAAATGTCACCAGCCACTATCAACTGGTTAGCGTTCTAGGAGGGGAGATAGTTCTATGATTTCGACTGAGGCGCTCACTGCCAACCGTGTTGGTTTGCAGGCTGCTGTGGCAAACAGCTACATGATTGGATGCTTGTCATTGGCGAACCAAAGTAACTTCATAGGCACATTTCGTATCTTTTTCAAAAATAATTATTTATAACACTTAACTAATAATGAAATTACCCTTGAAGTTTGATTTTGATTTCATTACAGTTTTTAATTCCTAAAGTTTGATTTAATTTTGACATATTGCACAAAGAGAGACAGTGACATACAAAGATTATAGTTGTATACATGTATTATAATATAGTGACGCAATCATTTAAGATGAACGTAAACCAGCCGGTTCATATTTTCATTGTAGAAAGTATTTGCTGGCAATGTTCACTCTCCATCCAGTTTTGGCGCGTCTGCTACGATTTGGTAAAAAGCATACCATACTAGTTATAATGCTTTCTTTGCTGATGGTTTGTGTCACTCACTACGTACGTGGGTACTGGAAGACCGGTGAGTGGTTATATTTTGGTGCCCGTATCTGTGCGCTTCATGTCATGAATGCTCCTTGTCTCGCTAGCATATCGTCCTTGTCTCGCTAGCATATTCCATTTTTCTAACAATCCAAGAGAATGTGTTTTTTTCATATTTTCTCTTGCTATATCGGTGAAATATGGTTCGTGTGAGATGATCTTGCTAAATCATATTTTTGAAGTGTTCTTCTTCTACGAAGAAAAATTTTTTAATGAAAAAGTTTGATCTATTTTTACGGGCCAGTTTTTTATATCAAAACGTGGCATAGAACAGGTATTATATCTGTTTCATCACCATATGTTTTATATTCCATCTATAATAGATGGAGTGGTTTTTGGTTTATAGATTCATGAAATATGATTTTCACACTTGTAACCATAGAAAGCTATTTGCTTGCTGGTGTATATCCAAACTTGGCAGCGTCACTAATGCTGCGTGAAAGCTAATGAAATTATTGGTTGTACCGCTTTGTATATTGTTGATTTCTGTTTATTTGTGGTTTTTGTTGCCTTTTGTAGTGGAAGAGTTTGCAGGTGAGTGATAGGCAAACTAGTACTAGCGGAAAAGGGAGTATATATTACACTTAATTCTTTACACAATTCGCTTGTCGGAGTTGTCTTTTCCTCAGTGTCAAAGAGTGCTAAATAGTCACAACCAAATTAGTAACAAATAATCATTGACTAATTCATTTTTATTTTTTTATTGTATTTTAAAATAATTATTTATTTACATTTTATGCTGCCCTTGTTTTGTTTCAGTTGAATAATGAGTAATTCATATTTGAAAATTATTCTTGTTGTTGATTACAACGACGACGCTAAAAACACAAATCTGGCAGTTTTTTTTCACAATTAAATTCAAAACTGTTATTATTTGAATCCTTGAATGTTAATATTAATATTTCTGTAGTTTTTGAGATGTTGGCCATGCATTATAACCCATGGACACCAGTATGTACATGATGGCAGAATTACTAATTATACAATGAAATGCTGACTCATTTAGAACAATCTGGAAACATTTGCCAACTAACCCTTTGCGCTCATGACTGTCTCTGCTCGCTGCTTGTTACTGGGATGCGACCATTCTATGCAAATTAGCCATTTTCTGCAATTGCGCTTAATGTAAGTTAAGCCTGGTTCCCAATTGAGCAAAAATCGTACGATTTTTGGAGTCTTGCGACTCCTACAATTGTGCACTTGTCAATCTTGCATTATCTTGGGAGTCGTAAGAGTCGTGTGCCCCTGCGATCTATATCGTAGGAGTTTGGCACTGCCAAACTTTCACGACAGCTACGACTAAGATCTGACTAAGATTGTGGCTATTATTTTTTGGGAACCTAGTCTTGCGATATCCTACGATCTGATTAACTTGACCTACAAATTATTACTACCACTATTATAATTACTATAATTAATAATAAATGGATTTTCCCTCACTTCACTACTATTATTTTTAATCATTATTATTATAATAGTTGTTATAATTATAAATAATAATTAATAATATTTTGAAGCAGCCAAATTATATTATTATTTCATTAATAACATTATTTTTATTATAATAATATATATTATTATTTATTATTATAATAAAACTCAAATTAATCAATGAAAAATTATTGTTATAATAAATACATAAATGTATAGATATATTAATAATAATAATAAATAATCAAAATAACGAAATATATATAATAAAATTAATTATCATTAATAATTATGGGAGTGATTGATTTTGATTGGCTACTATCAACTAGTAGGTCAAGGCATAAAAATAAACTAAACAATTGGGAACTACGGATCTTACCGGATCGTAGCAGCTAAGATTTCACCCAAGATGGAAAATCTTGGCAGATTTCTACAATTGTGCACTATACTAAGATCAGTGCCAAGATTTCTAAGATTAGATTCTTAGAGCCCTAAGATTGCTAAGATTCCCTAAGATTGACAAGATTCATTTGGGAACTAGGCTTTACAGTTAAGTATCCAAAAAAGGTTGCTTACAAGTCAGCATTTACTGCGCTTATTTATACTATAGATAGAATTAAGTAGAGCGCAACTCCGCAAAAAGTGTGTTTGTTATAAAATGTCCTAAAATCAATAAATTAAATTTGATTTAGTCAGAAATCTGTGACACAGCACCTTTAACGGTTCCTAAACTTGTCTGGTGGTGGGCCACCATTTGGAACAAAAAAAACTGATATCGATCATACTTAATGTGCCCATGAAGAAGGTGTGTGATGTTTATAATCTCTCTAAATAAACATAAGTGCGCTGCACTCTTCATGATTATTTATACTACCTGTATGTATCTATTTATTTAGTAACACATTTGGTCATGAATGGAGTGAGTGAGTGAGTGAAGCAAGTCACATGACCAATGCATGAGACCATTCAAATACGACCATTAGCTTCATGGTGAAAGCAATTGCCATGCATGGGTTTTAGCATTGGGTCACCAAAAGCCGACAGGCAGACCAATTTTGGCTCACTGTTTTTGAGTTCGTTCACCTTTGATATATATATATAATTTCTTTTTTTTGTATAATTTTTTTAGTATAGAATATTGTAAATTCCATATAAAGTACTATTTGTTTGTACAGGCTGCCTTTATTTTTGATTGTCGGTAGATATGTAAATAATATAGCACGATATATAAGGTAGCTATGTTGTACATTGTGAGGTGACATTCTACAGATATAGTACACGACCTGCAGTCGTTACCTATGTTCAGATACAAATGGCCGCTGGAGATAGATGCCAAGAAGTTAGTTAAGGAATACAAGCAAGGCAAAAACACAATAAAACCTATCACATTAGACAACACAAGCATCACTTTATATCCTCACAGCAAACATTGTAAAGGTATTGCGTGCATTGACTTCCACGTCTTGTGTCTCATATTGGTAGATTATTGCTTTTAGTTCATGTCTGTTAGTTTACTGAGTCGTTTTATTGCCTAGAATTATCTCTTCTAGAATACTTACTGACTGCAAGTCAAATAGCGCTTTACTAGGTGGTGACAAAGGCGAAGCGCTTTATGGCATCTCACTCGATCACTACGATCAGTTTTACAATTCCCGTCAAGTTTGCAATGGGAAAAAATTGTAAAAACAATTAATACTAGGGAAAGCATAGTTTGGTTTGCCATTTTTACATTGTTTTAAAATCATCAAACACTACCATCGGCTAGATTCTAAAAGGCGAGATAACTCTATGGTTTTGTTTCTTGTAACTAGTTATAACTTATCCAATTTAGCAGTTTTCACTGCTAGGTGCATTCTATGCACTGCTAGACTGAGCTACTACACATGTTGTAGCTAACAACCTGGTAACTGTGTTGATAAAAACTAGGGTGGAGGACCGATACAACAGGGACCTCCTCAGGAGAACATGGATACAAGACATTTATGACTACGGTTTACAGCACAGCTTCCTTCTGGGTTAGTAATATTCTCCCCAAGGTTTTCACTCGCCAATTATTATCGCCATTCACTTCTGTCAGTACTTCTTCACCTTCACTTAGGCACTGGATTTGTTACATAATTTATTATTAAAGAGCGAAATGCAGCAATTTGAAATTTTCTTTTATTGTTGAGAAAATATTAATGCAAAATTACGCTGTGACAAAGTCTATTGCACTAAGGTATATAAAAGATGCGCTATAATATATTGTAGTAAACGTGTTACATAATACTGTTGAACAAGCCATTGTTGCATGTTCATGAACTATTTATTTTTTAACACGCTAACAATCTCTGTTTTTATTGTTTGGTGTTATTTTTTTAATTTGTTATGGTAAAATAGCTCGTGATTCAGATTTAGTTGTTTTGTCCACCACTTGCCCCTGTATTGTCCACCACTTGCCCCTGTATTGTCCATCACTTGCCCCTGTATTGTCCACCACTTGCCCCTGTATTGTCCACCACTTGCCCCTGTATTGTCCACCACTTGCCCCTGTATTGTCCATCACTTGCCCCTGTATTGTCCACCACTTGCCCCTGTATTGTCCACCACTTGCCCCTGTATTGTCCATCACTTGCCCCTGTATTGTCCACCACTTGCCCCTGTATTGTCCACCACTTGCCCCTGTATTGTCCACCGCTTGCCCCTGTATTGTCCACCACTTGCCCCTGTATTGTCCATCACTTGCCCCTGTATTGTCCACCACTTGCCCCTGTATTGTTCATCACTTGCCCCTGTATTGTCCACCACTTGCCCCTGTATTGTCCACCACTTGCCCCTGTATTATCCACCTCTTGCTCCTGTATTGTCCACCACCTGCCCCTGTGTTGTCCACCACTTGCCCCTGTATTGTCCACCACTTGCTCCTGTATTGTCCACCACCTGCCCCTGTGTTGTCCACCACTTGCCCCTGTATTGCCTTCTGTTTCTTTGCTCAACTCTCCACCTCTGCTCTTTGGTTTCCTGTCCTCCGTATGTTTTCTCTTCCATGTTGTTTTATCGCCATCTTCCCCATGCAAGCTCTATACTATACTCTATACAACTCTATACAAAATTACGCCTAATCTGTCTTTTTACAATATCCTACATCCTGCTAACTCTTCGTGTCTTTCCTGTAGGCCAGTGTAGCGACAAGAAATGCCAAGCCAATCTAGACTCTGAAATGGCTGACCACCAGGATATTGTGCAAGGCAATTTTATAGATGCGTATTACAACAACACCATCAAGTTCAGAATAGGTTTGAGATACATTGCGTATCAGTGTAATACCACCCGTTATATGCTTATGATCGATGGAGATTACAGTCTAAACGTTAAAAGGTAAGTTATTTATGCCTACCTCCTGCTCAACATTCCTTTTTTTATTTTTCTAAGTGAGGATTTATCACCGGCAAATGATTATCTGGGCATTTTTTATTTTGGTTTTGCGATTTTTTGATTCTTGCGTAATTATGTCAACAGGTGTTTTCGGCAACGTTGCGTTTAATATAAAATTATACATTCATTATTACGAGGCGTTTGGCGTCTGCATTTTTGGGCGAAGTTCCCCCACTCCTGGTTGCTTTAAAGCATCTGCTCCATCAAATAATAATTTGTGATATTTAAATGAATAAATATAATATTTTCCCAATCTCATGGAATCATTATAGTTGCTTTTAGTGAAATTGAAATCTTATGATATCATGTTAAATCATTCAGCGTTTTGTTGACCAACGGTGACAAGCAACAATAAAAATGATTATATACAAAATCGTCGACAATCATGTTTAGATTATGTCACGGCCAGTAAGCTACAGACATCCCCTGGTTTTATATGATGCTTCATGCATCAAAACGTTGGCAAGAAATTGATAATGCTGCGCGGGTGGAAGTTCGTGAAAAGTTTATTAAACATTGAATACGTAATAATAAATTAATTATTTATTTTGTTAAATTTTGTGTTTGTTAGCAAAGCGGCAATAAATTGTGACTATAAAAGTTATGTGAATGCGATGCAGTCATGACACTTGTCACAACCCTCTCTAGACCTTTGCTTTTTGTTTTCAAGTCCATTCTTGTGTTTTTGTAATACTTTACGGTAAATTTAATTATTGTTTATTTTACTCGGCATCGTCAGCTTTTCGCCACCCTTTTATCTTTTTCTATTTAATTATATTTTAAAAACCATCGTTTTTTTTTGATTTTTTACTAGTAATTGAATTTTAGTGTGTTCTATTCATGGGTGATGAAAATTAGCAAAATGATCGCTTTGCATTCAACAGGATTGTGAAACTCTTGAGCCAGCCAATGATATGCTGCCGATATTATTAGCGCATAGCATTGCCAGTTCTTACCAAGAGTCACAGATAGGCCTTGCTAACATGTTATTTCATATCCATTATGTTTTACTACAGTAACGGTAAAGTCTGACCGCTTTTCTAGAGTTGCATAGGTGTCACGTTTGTGTCACGTTCATGTCACAGGTGACACGTTCATGTCACAGGTGTCATGTTCATGTCACAGGTGTCACGTTCATGTCACAGGTGTCACGTTCATGTCACAGGTGTCACGTTCATGTCACAGGTGACATTTTCATGTCACAGGTGTCACGTTCATGTCACAGGTGTCACGTTCATGTCACAGGTGTCACGTTCATGTTGTAGGCTTTTACAGTATCTCAAGGACAGCCACTACCCTACCAATCTGTATGCTGGAAAGTTGTGGCCAGGTTCTCGGCCATTCCGTAATAGCAGCAACTCACACTACATGAGCTTCGAGTTTTATCCATTCCGGCTGTTGCCTCCGTTCATTGCAGCTGGTGCGAGTCTCATGTCTGTCGATGTGGTGGAACCCTTGGACATTGTAGCCAAGTTCACTCAATACGTCAAGTTTGATGACGTGTTCTATGGTAGGTGTACCAAGTAGTACTGTATAAGATGTGTCAGTACTGTGTGGATCCGTCAGTACTGTATAAGATGTGTCAGTACTGTGTGGATGCGTCAGTACTGTATAAGATGTGTCAGTACTGTGTAATGTGTCAGTACTGTGTGATGTGTGTCAGTACTGTATAAGATATGTCAGTACTGTATAAGATGTGTCAGTACTGTGTGATGTGTGTCAGTACTGTATAAGATGTGTCAGTACTGTATGACATGTGTCAGTACTGTATGACATGTGTCAGTACTGTATAAGATGTGTCAGTACTGTATAAGATGTGTCAGTACTGTATAAGACGTGTCAGTACTGTATAAGATGTATCAGTATTGTATAAGATGTGTCAGTACTGTGTGGATGCGTCAGTACTGTATAAGATGTGTCAGTACTGTGTAATGTGTCTCAGTACTTTATACGTTATGGTCCGTTGCAGTTCTGTACATTATATTTCACTCGAGCAGTGACTTTCACATCCTAATTGTAACAAACCCACTTCACATATTTCACAGCAATGGTTGCTAAGAAGCTGGACATTCCACTAGTGGATATATCAAAGCTGATACCCTCCTGGTTTATTCCTAAAGTGGAGGACGTTGACCTACACCGTAGTATTATCGGCTCCCATAGATTTGGTAATCTGACTGAAGTAGAAATGATTTATAATAGCCTTCATGGATAGTCTATGGAACTGACTCATTTTAGTTTTCTAGTTGTTTGTTGTAAATTTGTGTATTTGACTGCTATTTATTTTGTATAGCTAATCTTTTGTTATCTGCTGGAAATGAGACTTTTTGTGTCCATTTTTATCATAACATAATTTTGTCTGATTATTAGTCAGTAATATTTTGATATAAGTCCAGCTATAATGGCAGCTTTACCAAACTGAAAAAAAATTACATATTTGAGAAAAATGAAACCAAAAAAGTTTCATGCGAGTTTTTTTTTGCATTTAAAATTTTTTCTCTACATTGTTAATATTTTAAACGTGCATTCTTTTTATCCATCCCCAGCTCCTGCCCACCACTTGTCTTTGTATTGTCCACCACTGGCTCCTGTATTGTCCACCACTTTCCCCTGTATTGTCCAGCACCTGCCTTTGTATATCCGCGTTGTATATTTTTATATGTAATATATTGTATATTTAAAATACTTGGTTTAAAACAACGATGGTTAAAACATTTTATTACTATTAGTTTCATGCAGTGTTGTCTCTGCAATCATCAGATGAAATGCATAGTATGTTATAAAAGATCTTCGGTGCTACAATGCTTATAAGATTAGCAAAAGGTTATAGAAAAGCTGGATTTATACGATGTCACTAGGGGTGGTTAAGTTACATGGCTGTATAGTAGGAACTTGGTGGTACGTCTACACTTGGACATAGTACACATATACACAATAATCTATAACTATACCAATAGCTCGGCTATTTCCATTGAGAACTCTTGGCAACAGCTGCCAACACCTGCTCATAATATATTGTGCTTATATATTACATGTTTATGCGCATATTATATATGTATATCGTCTATGTATGTTATATTATATATGCCGATGTGTATTATAAGTTGTCTATGTATATGTCTATGTAAATTACATATATATTTCCTATGTACATTGAATGTTAATGTATATTATATGTGTCTTTATATATTGTATATGTCTACGTATGTTATATATGTATATAGTGTATGTATATTGTATATGGTTATGTATATTATATATGTCTATGTATATCGTGTATGTCTATGCATATTGTATATGCTTACGTATATTATATATGTCTATGTATATCGTGTATGTCTATGTATATTATATATGTATATTGTATATCTGATCTTTTGTTGATGACTTCTGGGATGTTTCCTATGATGTTTTTAAGGTGGCTAGATCACAATTTGATGTGTAGGGCCCATTCGGTTGGTTAGACAAACCTATACTTGGTAATTATTCGCTGAGCATTATATTAAGAAAGTTTTTCACATCCTATATTGTATTATTATTGTGCTGCTGAGTTCAGGGACATACCGTATAACACAATGTTGCATACAACTCCCGATTGAACTTAGCTAGTAAGTGAGGATGCAGCCACTGAAACTTAATTCTAAAGGCACCAAAGAAAAGGTGAGTTCCGATAACTATTTGTTTATTCTCTCAGATGTTTATGGGTTTAGACATGAATAAATGTCTTGGTTAATTAATTCGACAGTTTTGTGTTCTCTCATTATTTAGCCTGAGCACAGCTCCACACCACGTTCTGCGAGGAAAGATGACAACCCGGTGTTCAGTACCAGCAGCATTTCTGCACTAATGAAGGCAGCAGAGCTAGAAAACCCTCACTTTGGAATGATTTTAGGTAGTCGGATGTCTGTATACCCAATAGTGGGATTATTCTGTGCATGTAAATCTACTGATTGACTTTTGCCCATTGGAAATGGCAATTGGGTCTGTCTCTATTAGAGAAAAACCGCAACCTGTGCAAAAACTGTATCACTGGGGAATCCCAAAAAATAATTATTGCGGGCTTATATAAAACAATTGACAAATTCTGGAAATCCCCGTAATAAATTGGGGTTCCCCACTGTTTGAAAACTTTCGCAGTCTGCGCGTTTTTCTCTATTGTTTTCTCTATTTTTAATTCTCTGGAATTTCTGGATAAACTCCGCTCATGCAATGTCGCTGTTAGCCACAAAGTGCCTTGCAACGACAAATAACGTTTGTTCATAAACGGCCCTCTTTGTATGAATACTTGCTGTCGATAGATAGTTTTATTGGAAACGGTGTTGCCACGAAAAGTGATATGGTTGTTTGAATTGTAAATTGCCTATCGTTTTTTGTACGTCATCAAAACTTGCCGATAGCCTCAAATAAAATGCGGCAAAATCAAAATCCTCAATCAATTGACCAATTTGGTAGATGTACATGCGCTTTTATGGCAAAGGGGCTGTGGTGACACTCGAGCCTTCTAAAACAATTCTTTAGATTTCTTTTGTTTATCCACTCACTACGTTTTCTATTGTCTACCAGCTATGTACCTGGGGGTACCTACTTTAGCTATAATACACCTGAAAGAAACATTTGAAGACCAAAATGGCGGTGATGGCAAAATGGGAGAACTATATTTCCGAGAGTGGTACAATTGCAGAAAAAGAGTTGGTAGGTAAATAGCTGAAATAATTTCTGTCAAGTATAAATAACATTATGCATGATTTCCACTCTTTGTGATAGAACGTAATAAGTGTTTGGCATCAAGCATCTGTGGTTTCTCAACAGTTTTTTGCTGTGTGATGACTTCTCAAGGCAGTTTAGTCCATTTGTTTGTGCCGCAGGTAAATCGATAGAGAGGTATAAGGAACTGTACAATGCTCTCAACCACCTGGACCACCCAGTCCTTGCAGAAATATTTCAGCAGAGATACATGGATGAACAGCAAATCAAGTTTGAGGACTTCGCAGCTGTGCTAAGAGAAAATGCAAGCAGACAAAGTGACGGCACCTATGCCTAGAAATTGTTTCCTCTCGTGTATCACTTTACACTACTGACTTGGTTGTTTGGGGCACACAACTCCTATTTACACATTAAATGTTGTAATAGAAATAATGGAAATACATTATACATCCACGATATAAGAATAGTGATGCAATAGCTGATAGATAATTGATGCGTCACCTATGGTATACTATGGTATACTAAAAATTGATTAATGGTTACTGCGACAATTTCTATGAAATGCCATTTGGTCCTAAAAACCGTGACCAGACCATGGTAGCTCTATTAGATATTATATCAAGAATGGATTTCGTTTTATTAAAATAAACTGTAATATTTGTCCATAAACCGCCTTGATAAATTATTTAAACTAAAGTTGAATTAGTCATCTGGAAACGCCGATACGAACAAAGTTTTTTTGGGAAATTAATTTATACTTTCACAGTTATATGTTATATATTATAATTATGGTTTTAATAGTTATTTTGATTGGATTGTCTGTTTTTAAGGAAACAACTCCACAAGTTCAGTTGTTTGGTCTTAAAAACACTAGTGATTCTATGTGTATGTACTTTAACAAGTGCAGAGCCCATTGTCTGACAGGTATTTTTTCACTCATAACTAACAAAAATGAAGATCTCTACCTCAGTGTTTTATTTTGTTGGTTAACCAAGAAACATACATCACTAGTTTGGTTTACATAGCATGCATTAAACTATCTTTAACAGAAGTAATTTCGAACTAGTATTTGTTTGTTAGTAGCACAGCCAAAAAAGGAATTTGTTGCAAAGGTTGAAGTCAAATATAGCTTGAGCGATGTAGTGAATTTACTCTGACAGTACATAGACAAACCGCTGCAAGAGGAGCATTGAAAAACCTACTACTTTCACCCGTCAGCAGACACTTCAGGACAACCAAACTTCCAGGTGAAAACTAAAAAGTCTAAGTTTTTAGTTTTAGTAGGAGTTGTCACTACATAAAATTTGTTTTAGTTTGCTCAATAGAGCTAGTCACGGCTCATTGAATATTTACTGGTCGCTATGATACTAATACGAGCAAATACTTCATATACTCATCCGCATTTACTCATAATTTGCTTGTTTATCCCAAAACTATCACATTTTTGCAAAGTTTGTCATCAAAAAAAGTTTAATTTTATGCTCAAGAGAAAAAAATGGTTATGAATTGGTAAAGCAACAAAATATTGCCAAACTTTAAAAATATTTCACTACGCGGATTCAGGCATTGTTTTGCACACTGAGGCTGAAAAGATCATTTGTTATGAGTTATTGATATTTTGGGAAGAAAACATTAGATTATTGCTGTGATAATATAATTGAACTAATTACCTTGCCTTTTTCTTTGCAAATATCGATACATGAGTGGTTTTTGATTTTTTATCAAGGCCACAAAGAGGGTCCGAGCACGAATTGACAGTTTCATGGTGGCTCCACTACTACTTACTTATTACTTATTATTTATTTTGTTTGATTGAACGAAAGAAGAAGAAGAAGATGATGATACTGTCGTTGTCGTTCCAGTAGTGATTATATTATTACACCCACACAACAGCAACAACAAACGACAATAATAACTCAGGATCAATATAATTCTAATCATATTTGAAAGAGCTCAGGTAATGTTGTTTGTAAGTCATTGGACTTTATCCACCCACTACTACTACTATTATTGCTCGCTGTTTTGTCCACACCAGTAGGGTAGTAGTAGTCTGTTGAGACTACTTATTATTGTTATCTACTAACAACTACTACTCTACTTACTGTCACTTCCTACTGGTAAACAACAACAACAACTTGAACATTCTACTTACTATTATAATTATTTTTATTTACTAACTATCAACTGTTATCACATTAATTAATATTATTTATTATTATTATTTATTTTTGTTATTTATTAATAATATTAGTTATTATTTATTATAGTACAGTAGTTGTTATCAATCACTTAATAATAATTAAGGGTTAAAATTTTCTACTACCACCATCCATGCATTATTATTGTCACTCAACTAATTGTTACTCAATCATAATGTGATTGTTTAGTCTATTATTATTTATTATTATTAGCCTCAAGTAGTCAATTATTAACTTTAACTTTCTTATGATAAATCAGCCGTAGTATTAGTTAAATTGTTCATGCACTTAATTAATAGTAACCAAGTTGCAACAACATTGAGCAAACAATGAGTTTTTGAGCAAACAAGTTTTGAGCGATAAGCAAACATATTTTTCCCATGGTTGATATTTTCTTTCTTATTGAAAATTTTGCTTTTTGAACAAATTTATCTATTATTTTTGTTGATTGATTACATTCTTTGCCAATGCTATTTTGCTGATATGTTCTGATTCTGATACTTTCAAGCGTTATTATTATAATATAGTTACAAAATGAATCAACCTCAAATTTGTGGTAGGTAGTTATTGAGTATGTGACGGCAAATGCGTGGTGTTTATTATTATTGTTATTATTATTTCCATTGTAGCAAGCTCTTCATTTCATGATTCAGTAAATATTATGGATCTTGGAATGAGTGTGTATAGAAATTAACATCGTCAAGGGCAAATACTAACAAGTCTGTTATAGCTGTAGAGAGTTAAAACAAATATTGGCAAACCCGTAACAAATCCGTACTATGTGGTAAAGAGTAGCAGCCATCACTCACACTAGTGAGACAAAACTTATAAATTTAGTATTCATTCAAGGTACAGTCATGACTTTTTGTGAATGTTGAAATTTTTTAGAACAAACAATAAAGGATATTTCATCTCGCCGGGAATGGATGTCGACACTCCCTAGAACTAATGTCAGTATAGTTTTCGAGACCACGTGGTAGTCATTTATCACAATCTTAAAAAAAACAGACAGCTGCCTCAAATCCTGTGTAGTGTCTCTACTCTCATCTAAAATAGCATAACTTGGCCAACTCATTTATCGTCATCTTTCGTTTCATTTTTCCATAAAAACAACTGATCTTACAGCTATTCATTTTGTCTGTAAGAAAACTTTTGATTATTCTTATCCTTAGATTTATATCAATCAGTTTTTCTCAAAGTTCTTAAAATCAGTGTTACTTCAAATTTTTGGAGGACAATCTCTGACAAGCACTGTTGTTAAATGATTAGATTTCTATTTGATGCGTGATTTGTTTGACCAATTAATCATCTGCTTTTTAACTTTTTCTTTCGTATTTTTTTAATTGCATATTCTTATTTCTCTTTAAATGGATTATTAGATATTCAAATATTGACTATTCAATAAAGAATAATTATTCAACATTCCTTCCAGCAAGTGTCAACATTCGTTCTCGGCAACAAACAGGTTACTGTTTCAATATTGGTTTCAGAAATGCCAAAATTTCTTACCCTCACCAATTAGACAAGTTCTAAATTGATGTTGAAATAATATTTTATGTGTTGTTATGAACGAAGGACAACATTTCATAGAACAAACATTCTTTCTAATAGCGTAGTTGAAATTCGTTTCAGATTTGTCAGCGTTCATTTCTTTCTACATTTGTTCTGATTCCCATTGGCTTCACCACTGCATTCTACCAACCGCTACTAATAATGCTATTTTTATTTACTTTCCTTATTTTATTGTTGATAGACAAATTATGATTGAAATGTAGCAAACTTCATTGCCAATAACCCAGATTTCATTGTCTTGTAGCCTGTGTTTAAGTAAATCTAGTCATGGAAAAGTACGAGAAACTGATGAAGATAGGAGAAGGTTCATACGGAGTTGTCTTCAAGTGTAGAAACAAAGAGACTGGCCAAATGGTAGCTATAAAAAAGTTTGTAGAGTCTGAAGACGATCCATTAATCAAAAAGATAGCCATGAGGGAGATCAGAATGTTGAAAGTGAGTTCAGCTGGCCGATCCTTTTATTCTAATGGCATAGCGCGAAAATAATAATAATTATCACCACTTCAAACTTTTATGCATCATTAGTTGTAAATACTTACTAATTAAAACAATAATAATTAATTATTTTTCTCAATCTTTTGCAGCAACTGAAGCACCAGAATTTGGTAAATCTTATCGAAGTGTTTAAGAGAAAGAAGAGGCTACATTTGGTGTTTGAATATGTAGATCATACGGTGCTGAATGAACTGGACAGAAATCCTAATGGGTGAGTTGTCTCCCCTCGGTAACCTATCCCGTAATAGTACAAGTGACTTGACCTCATACTGGGGTCTGTATGCCTATCTCTTGGGGAATTTATTATTTGTTATTATTATTAATTGAACAATGATAAGCTGTAAATGCTGATTCTCATCTCTTCCCAAGCATTTCCTGTTTAACAATCCCTCAATGTCATCTCACGGCCATCTAATAATAATTTATTGATGTTTTAGTTGCTAAGAAATCATTGCTGTAGCTTGCTTTGCTCACCCACTGAAGCCATTTTTTAGGAAAGATGATTGTGTTTTGCTAGCCTTAGCTCCTACTGTTTTAGAGTGCCCGAATCATTGACGAAGACGATTATATGGCAAACTTTACAAGCTGTTAACTTTTGTCACCAACACAATGTAAGTACCTGTACTCAGAGGCTTTGTAATACAAATAAAGTCGTCTGCACCACAATCATTGATCAGTCTATTAATTAAGCGATGCGCGATGTCACGTTTGGATCAGCGATATCTAACAATAGAGAGATGCTGTTGACACTTCAATAACAACAAATTATCCGTTATATCGTTTGTGCTGAGGCAGCAAGCACCTGCTGACCCTGTCATGTCCATCACTGCAACTGTCGCTGCCACTTCAACGCTTCATCGATATCTGACTTGTTCTGGAATGTTCAGTAAACAATTTCTAATAACCAGGACTACAAAGTTAGTTGGCTCAGTGCCAACTGGTTGAGTTCGCTTGGTGCATCGCTGCCAACAATCATTCATTCGGCAGCGCCTCTTTTGTCGGCAGCCATTTTTAGTTTCGCGTATTTCAGTATTTTTCGGTTTTTGTAACCGGTTTTTTATATCATTGAAGATTTGTTCTGGTATTTGCGCAGCGCTGACGTTTATCGCTCTTTCTTTTGTAGTGCATCCACAGGGACGTCAAACCAGAAAACATTCTCATCACCAAATCTGGAAAAGTGAAATTGTGTGACTTTGGATTTGCACGCTTACTAAGTAAGTAGAGTAATAAATAAATAGTTCCCTTCGCTGACTCCACCTGGCAGCGTTTCAGCGAAACGGAGGCAGCTATTCCTTCAACGCGTACTTGTTAATTCTGTAGCTAATTTACCGGATGATTTCTATGCATGGCAACAAAGGGTCGATAAAGCTATTGTTGTCTTCATTACAAGAGTGTTTGCTGCGCTTTGCACACTGGCACTGACATACTTCAGTGAATAGCCAATAAAGAGCTTTTGTCTATGAGCAATTAGCCGTGATTGCCTTGACTCAGTTAGCTCTCTGTAATCCATAACCCTGACGCCTCATCAATCGACTACCAACGCTTTCCCAGCGTGAAAACTGAGAGCCGAAATGTTATTATGTCCTGCGCCACATTGCGGCACATTGCGGCATGTTGTGGGAAAATGTCGGCAATTTGCTTGAGTTTTTTCTTATCTTTATTGATGTTGACGACTGCAACAAATTTCAATGCTGTTGCGTGTTGGTTGTGTCAAATTATTTTTTGGAGTTATCCCGTCTAAATATTTGCATTTCTTTTTACTTGTTAGATATTCTTGTTAAAACATTTTTGTTGTGCCGTCGTTGATTTAAGGTAGCAAAGTTGTAGCATCACATGACTTCAGGCGACTGAAAGTTGATTTTTCACGAGAGCACTTGCATATGTGTGCACGAGGTGGTTGCACACTCAAGCTCAAAGTGTGTTCCACACAGAGACGGTCTGCAGTTTTAGAGTTTGCCAACTTTAAAATAAACCAACCATAACAGCTCAAGCAGCTATGGTTCTCTCAAACAGTAGTGTGGATCTGTTGCAATTTAATTGTTATTATTTTCCTGCAGTCTAGTGGTTTTTTCTCCTTAAAAAATATTTTATTTATCGATCTACAGCATGAAACATTGAATTGTTTACATAATAATTAGATTAATTATTCAACAACAAAAACTTAAAGAAGCATCAAAAGCATTGATGTTTTTATAATTATTACCTTCTCATGTATCAAGTAGGAACTTTGTTGATAAAAAATTGATAATGATTTTATGATAGCAATAATATTATTTCTACTGTAGTAATTGTTGATTGAATGCATATATTAGTTGTGGTATCCTACAACACTGCTGGTTGAAATGCATCAGATTATTATTATGAGGTCGCTCCAACAGTACATTGTTGGGTCGGTTGTCCTGCGACACCCTTTCTTCTCAACGAAAAATGCACATTTTTGGCAACCGGTTGAACCTGCAGATTTGAAAGAATGTTCGTCTTGTGAACTGTTTTTTCCAAGGATAAAATATAACAGGATTGCCAAATAATCGATCCAGGCGTGTCCAGGTTTAGCGATTTTCAGTTGCAATGTACGTACTGGATGTATAATCTCATCGCGAATCTCACAGATAAATGCTTCAGTAAGCGCCACTGTTTATATACAAAGACTTTCACCAGGCACGGCAATTTTAAAATTAAACAAAATTACAATAGTGTTGCTGTCAAAGAAAAGTCGAAACTTTAATCCGCATTTTTATGCCCGCTGTCGTTGTCTTTTCTCATGAGAAGTTAACTCATTGCTGTCTTGACGATTTGCAGTGTTTCATTCCGGAAACTGCTTAAAGGGCCTAGGACTCTTAATTTGAAGAGGATTTGATTTAACTTAAACTTTTTGAGGTTGAAATGTGTTCATAAAAATTATCTGCAGTAAGACCCTCTCACCAGTAAGACCATTCCTACAGACACAATCAGCACTCAGCAAGACGAAATTTTTTTCTGAAGACGCAACAAGTTATATGGAGCTATAAATCGAGTTTTCAAACTTTTGGCTCGTTTGTATAGAAGTAGGGCCTCCCAAATATTGGCATTGTGCAGAGACTCTTTTGATTGCAAAAAATGATTTTGCAACAAATTTTGATGTTTTTTGGAGCTGTTTTTCTCAAGTCAGCAATTTGTTTTATCTTTGCTAAGCTCGCTATTATGTATACACCGGCATTCAAGTGATTGATCAAAATCAAAAGAATTAATGAAATTTTTTTATCAAGATAATAATTTTCAAGTGAAAAATTAATCAAACAATATCATTAATATAATTTCATGATAATACCAGGTGGAGAAAAAAACATTGCCGAAATTGTATTTTCGACGTTGTTTTTGTACAACAACGGTAATAATTAATCTGAAATATCGGCTATCTTTTCAAGAAAAAAATTAAAAAGCACTAAATAATAATAATTAAGATTTTTAAAAAGTAGTTTCAAACTGAAAACGTAACAAAAATTATACAAACTACTTGCTGGAATATGCTATATAATATCATAATGCAGATAGTCCCTTCTGCCGAACGGGTTGTCATAGACCTCCATAGACCTCTCTATATAGCTATTGCATTTTTGTTGCTGCCAGTGAGTTTTCTCAATAGTTTTACAATGCTTGATGAGAAAACAACTCTATACATGAAGTGCATCTTGAAAAGCTTGTCCTAAGCCCTTTAAGATTACACTCTCATGGCTAGTGACCTTGTAGGGGTCACTTATCATGACAACTCCCATAAAGGGCGAAAGTTATATGATGCAGCCGCAGCTGGCAATCCCGTTATATTTGATCCATAACTTTTGCTTATTCACTTTGACATTTTATCATTTCATTTCCATCCAGCGATGAACCGATGAAGCTGCCAAGAAGCTTTTCTAGACATCTCTACCATTTGTCATATTTTTTTATTTGTAATATTGGATTTCAAGATATCACTAATTTTCTTGGCAACAGATGATGAAGGATGCTAGCGACAAAAATACTTTATATTGGGCTTCATACTGAGGCTATGATTTAATAACTACAAGCACATCCATTGTTGCATTCAACCTAGCCATGTCAAATAATTATATATCCAGTAGGCAAAAGCCAAAAGTGTTGAGAATTCATTTGTGTGAATCTGTAAGCTTTTGGAAAAGACAGGACACTAATATGAAAAAAAATATTTTTATTCGCTGAGGCTATTAAGGTTTTGTTACTGCTGGCATATTTAGGAATAACATTTAAATGCAAAAATATCAATTTTTGTGGTTTTTTTCAACTAGTATTATTTTTATAGAAAATAATAATTTTATCGCAGCTTTATCAAACATTTCTTCTTCAATTTCGGAAGTCATGATCTTTCCTTTTACCAAGTGATTATTAGCACGAAACATCAATGATATATAATTGTTGCAGTTAACTCTGTCAGCAATCAGTGAACCGTATTATAGAGTCAGCAATCCCAGTTTTTGCTGCCTTTGTGCGTTGAAGAGCAATGGCCATGAGTAGATTATGTTTGCTATCAATTGTTGGATAGTTTGTGAGTTGTGACAACAGGCGCTGGGATACTGCCTGATGTTGTGTGTGCGGACAATAGCCTGTGTCTGTCTGTTGATTAATTTTGGCTCATTATAACTCCTTGAATAGCAGGTGGTTATTGGCATACATTAGAGATAACAAGACTGTGATTGCTAGAGTTCAACTGGGTTTGAAACTGGGACATCGCATCGGCCCTTCCTGTATCATTTTATGTATAAAAGCGCTTAAAATTTCCCTACAGTTCATGTGTTCTAGTTTCATTTTTAGTGATGGAATATTTAATGCTATTGCAAGCACGTTTTTGTTATTCTCAAGTTTTGAATGTCAACGACAATTTTTTCTGGGTGTAATTTTCCATTAGCAACAATTATTTGGTGAGATTTTAGTGTTGTTTTTCTTCAGTTTATGCTGCGGTCTAAACCGGAGTCGTGGGTGTAGGCCATTGCCCTGAATGTTCCACCAAAACTTTTTTTAGTAACAAATGTTTTGTTTGTAGCGACAAGTTGTAAAGCTATGAAAGAACTTTTTTTATAAGCTGAATACAAAAATAGTTTCTAATCTATTGTGCTAAGCAACCGTGTTTTGTTTTCATTTCTCTGATCAAGAACCCAATTTTGTATGCGCAGTACCAATGATTTGAGGCCCAAATTGGTTAAAAATGGTATTTTATTTTTTCTCAGGAAGTTTTGTTTTTGTGATAATTCTTGTGTGGGGATAGGCGCAAACTTTAGCATATTTCACTAAATTAAAAAATGGCTCAAAATCTACTTATGTTAAATTGATTTTTCTCCACGATAACTTTGACCCATGATAAATTATGTATTGTCAAGTTGGTACACCTGTGGTTAAAGTTTATGATCATTAAAGGGCCTATGACGCCTAATTTGAAGAGGATTTGATTTAATTTAAACCTTATGAGGTTGAAATGTGTTCAGAAAAGTTATCTGGAGTTGCCCTCTCACCAGTAAGACGATTCCTATAGACACAATCAGCACTCGCCAAAACGGAATTTTTTCCCGAAGACGCAACAAGTTATATAGAGCTAGAAAGCGAGTTTTCAAAATTTTGGCTGGTTTGCATAGAAGTAGGGCCTCCCAAATATTGGCATTGTGCAGAGACTCTTTTGATTGCAAAAAAGTTGTATTGCAACGAATTTTAATTTTTTTTGGAGCTGTTTTTCTCAAGTCAGCAATTTGTTTTATCTTTGGTAAGCTTGCTATTATGCATACACCGGGGTTCACGTGATAGTGTTTTTCATCAAAAGAATTAATGAAATTTTTTTCATCAAAATAGTAATTTTCGAGTGAAAAATTAATCAAACAACAACATTGGTGTAATTTCATAATAATACTAAGTAAAAAAAGCATTGCCAAAATTGTATTCCGACGTTGGTTTTTTTTACAACAACGATAATAATTAAATCTGAAATACCGGCTATCTTTTCAAGAAGAAAATTAAAAAACACTAGATAATAATAATTAAGATTTTTAAAAAAGTAGTTTTAAACTGAAAAAGTAACAAAAATGGTGCAAACTACTAGCTGTAATATACTATATAATATCATAATGCAGATAGTCCCTTCTGTCGAACGCGTTGTCATCGACCTCCCTAGACCTCGACATAACTATTGCGCTTATGTTGCCGCAAGTGAGTTTTCTCAATATTTTTACAATGCTTGATGAGAAAACAACTCTACACACCAAGTGCGTCTTGAAAAGCCCGTCCTAAGCCCTTTAAGAGCTGTTCCGCTAATGAGAGTGCAACTCCAAGTCTGCCATTTTTTGTTTGCGATCAACGTGGTCTATCAAGGAATTGTAACTTATTTGGTTTGGTGTGGGCACATGCACATTGGGTGGATATCTCATTTGTCACCGTCTTTAGTCAGGCATTGTGGGTATATTATCAAATTAATTATGATTTATGTTTTTCATCAAGAAATTGTCTTCCCTCACTCTACGACAGCTTTCTGTTTGCAGCTGGACCAGACGATGATTACACAGATTACGTAGCAACCAGGTGGTACAGAAGTCCAGAGTTACTGGTAGGGGACACTCAGTACGGCCCCCCAGTGGACATTTGGGCCATAGGCTGTGTCTTCTATGAACTTATGACTGGACAGCCTCTCTGGCCTGGCCGATCAGACGTGGACCAGCTCTACCTCATTCGTAAAACCTTAGGTTTGTGTCAGCTTGCAGCTCTATGTCTATGTTTGTGTCTTTGTGTATCTCTATGAACTGTGTGTCTGTATGGTTTATATGTATCTCCATTTCATGTGTATGTGTATATCTCTATGGTTTGTGTGTATCTCTATGATCTGTGTTTGCGTATGATTTGTGTGCATTTCTATGTCTCGTGTATGTGTGTATCTCTATGGTATGTGTGCATCTCTATGTTTCGTGTATGTGTGTATCTCTATGGTACGTGTGCATTTCTATGCTATGTACTAATGATGTCGATGAGTACAAATTTTTGATCGCATTTCTTCCAGCTGCGTTCTGCTGCATCAATAACTCTGCTCTGTGCCTTTCCCAGCCTACAGTGTATGGGGGCACAACTCCTCATAAATGTGGAGTTATCAGTTTGACAAATTTATTGCCTGCACTCATATATTGTTGTTGTCTAATTAAAAGATTTAAAATATAACCAAGTGGATATTTTGCTTCGGTGTTGGTCAAAGCCGAATGACATCCTCTTGTTTTGTGCAGGTGACTTGCTGCCCCGGCACATGCAGGTGTTTAGTACCAACTCTTTCTTCAATGGGATGACGATTCCCACTCCTGATAGAGTTGAGTCTATTGAGCAAAAGGCACCCGGCATCACTCCACAGGCTATGTCTTTCCTCAAGGTGAGGGTGTCAACAGTATTGGTGCTCAGTCTGTGAGCATGGTTATGTATGTTATACATTAGTTATGTGAACCCCGTGTCAATGGCCTTGGCCTTATGTTTAGGGTTGCTTTGCCATGGATCCTTCACAGCGGCTCACTTGTGAGGATTTACTCATCCACCCCTACTTTGATAGATATGACATCTACTCGGATAACAAAAAAACGAACAGACAAAGTCAAAGGGTACGCGCGCATGTCAAACGTTAGTTCTATCAGTAGAGCGTTGCACACGTTGATCTTTGTTATATTTCGCATCTTTTGTATCTATTGATAGAATTTACCTAATATCACCTATCCTGGCAACTCCAAGTCACCAGTACTAAACCCTAAACAGTCGCAGAACAAGGAGCAGCACCACAAAACTAAGGTACGTTACATACAATGTATACATGTGCCTACAGGGTGTTAGCTAGAGAGGGGGCAACTCCATGTAAGCTAAAAATGTCAAAGAAAACATTAATGCGGTACACACACTGATGTTTGCTTTTGGTTGTAAAGTAAGGCAAGTTATTATGATGATGTGTATCTACAATGGCGCTTTCATACTGGTTGTCTATGATTGGCTAAAACAGACTTTGTTGGTATTCTGATCAAATTTTAACATTTGCAACATATTTTCTCTCGACGTCGCGCTGTATCAAGTAATGAAGATTTGGATGTTTCTTCTAGCTCGTACTTCAACTATTAACCAAGTTAAATAGATACACCGTGATTGCCGACAGTGTGTGGGATAATTTTGAAAACAAATATTCGCAGGATGCTGACAAAATAATAATTATAATCATACCTGCCACGTCTTCTGATTTGACAGGGACCCTCCTGGGATATTAGTACAAATTTGCTCGTCTCCCGAACTCTGTGAAAGCCCCTGGAAATTCAATGATTTCCTTCAAATCTCTTGGAAGCCTAACTTTCGCTCGTTTCTAAACACTTTCACATTCTCCGTGTATACGTGGTTTTAGTTTGTTCTCTACAGTAATATTCTCACACTTTCTCATCTGTACCGCTCATTTACTCAGCAACTGTTTTTTTTAACGTCAAACTTCACTATTTTGTCAGGCTTTGCATGCAGATAATTTTCTGTTTTAAACCCTGCGACAAAATATATCCCCTTTTTATTACCAACATGAAAGGTATGATTATAATAATTACTTTATTCTGAAAAGAATAAATAATATGTAACAACAGTTCAAAGCTATAACAACAGTTCAAAGCTATTGTTGAGTTGTTAAGAATAAGTTCCGCTGAAAAATATTATTATTTCCTGACAGGAAATGAAATAGTCATAGAGCTGTGCTTTGTGCTAGGATTTAGCATCAGCTTGCCGATGGGTGTTGTACACTGCAGTGATACTTGCAGTGGTTCATCACTGTCAGAGCATATGTTCAGTGTAGCCATTTATTAGCCTGTGAGTAGACCAATTTAATATTGGCGTGTTGTTTGCTTGTGACAGGGAGCCACCACCCACCTACCCAACATAGGATGAGCTGATTAGAAGCTATGATTTGCTCTGATAAATTCTTCCATCTACTACTATAGATAGGAGCGAATCCCTACAGCTTGGCGCAAGACCTTCAGGAGATCGTCAGACTCTGCCCCCCCCCCCCCTTCCCCACAAGACACCCACTACTCATTGTCTCACACCAATAGAGTTATCACACCAATAGAGTTATCACACCAATAGATTTATCACACGTTTGTTTTGTGTTTAGCCACTTTCTTTTTTATTGTTTTATTTATCAATTACATCTCATTTTATTTTTTTGCCGCTCAACAATATCTTCTCAATGTTCTTTTCATCTTTGAATCAATAACCAAATAGTTTTCAACGTTAACGTTATGTAACGTTTCCTATTCCCATTTTCAGTGTAGTTACGTTAGCGGATAGCTAGCGTCCCCATCGAAGGGATTAATGTATAGCGGGTGGCTAGAGCTACCACCCGAGCCCATTCAATGTCATATTCTTTTTCAAACTCGCTATGTGCTACATCTAACTTTTTATTGTTCTTTTTTCTTTCTGATACACACATCAATGTAGTTCGTAATGCATTTTTGGAGTTATGTGCTCACCATGTGTGATGTTGCACTATTAAACAACAACATCCTTAAGATGGATGCCATTTTATAGAGTCTATCCCCAGTGATATTATTGTACAATTATATACAAGTATAAATCAGTCTTTGACCTGCTTTCATTTGTGGCAATCGTTGTTGGTTGGTGATACAACATACACACTGAACACTGCAAGAGTGCATGATGCACACGCAATACCAACACAAGGAGTTGTGTTCTTAATGAGTCATTTCCTGTGTCAGTAATAATAAGTGTTATTATCTAAGCCTTCAATAAATAATGGTATACTGCAAGCTAGTAATTCTTGAGCATACTTGCTGGAAATAACTTCACTGATTGCAGGAGTAACAGAATTTGTCATTGCATAAAAAGCACTTGGTGAAAAAATAATAATATGCGCATTAAAAAAGGTTTAAACATGTATGTACAGATATGTTGTGTCTATAATTATGAATAATTTGAGCATGAAAAGGAAATCTTCACAAGTTTGAACAAATAAAAAGGTGAAATATCTGGTAGAAAAAGATCTTAATCCGGAACACATCAGTCAGTGGTAATAGTTATACTGTACATAGCCAGTACTCCATCCTACACAAAACCTTCACCCTCACAGCGTTAGTACACTCGCACCTGTGTAAGAAATGTATACATGGTAAATATATATGATTCACAATATATAATATATTATGTAATACAACAGAAGGTAACTACAAACTGTAGATTCATACAATAACTTACTTATAGGACTTCAGACTAGCAGATAGATCCACCACCTTCAACGAGGCCCCCTCATAATGGTTCCATGAGCAGCTGGCAGCTATGACCTTCACCTATAACCAGGGATAACTAAATATGTGTGGGTGCAGTACAGAGGTACAACGTATGTGCGGGTACAGTGCAGAGTTATAACATATGTGGGTACAGTACAGAGGTATAACATGTGTGGGTACAGTACAGAGGTATAACATATGTGGGTACAGTACAGGGGTATAACACATGTGGGTACAGTACAGAGGTATAACACATGTGGGTACAGTACAGAGGTATAACATGTGTGGGTACAGTACAGAGGTATAACACATGTGGGTACAGTACAGGGGTATAACATATATGGGTACAGTACAGAGGTATAACATGTGTGGGTACAGTACAGAGGTATAACATGTGTGGGTACAGTACAGAGGTATAACATGTGTGGGTACAGTACAGAGGTATAACATGTGTGTGGGTACAGTACAGAGGTATAACATGTGTGGGTACAGTACAAAGGTATAACATGTGTGGGTACAGTACAGAGGTATAACATGTGTGGGTACAGTACAGAGGTATAACATGTGTGGGTACAGTACAGGGGTATAACACATGTGGGTACAGTACAGAGGTATAACATGTGTGGGTACAGTACAGAGGTATAACATACAAGTGGGTAAAATACAGGAATAAAAGGCATAATTTATACATACAGTCTCAGTATCGTTGACAAGACTAGTAGATATGGTCGTGTTGTATGGACCGTCGGGGTTAAACTGTTTGAATGTGTAATTACACCGAGTTGGCTCTAGATAGCCTGGAGGTCCCTGCAACAGAAATCATACAGTGTACGCTTAGTATTACTGTATACTCTTGTAGTAGTATTGTATACTCACTGCTAGTAGTACTGTGTACTCACTATTAGTAGTACTGTGTACTCACTATTAGTAGTACTGTGTACTCACTGTTAGTAGTACTGTGTACTCACTATTAGTAGTACTGTGTACTCACTATTAGCAGTACTGTGTACTCACTATTAGTAGTAGTACTGTATACTCACTAGTAGTAGTACTGTGTACTCACTAATAGTAGTACTGTATACTCACTAGTAGTAGTAGTAGTACTGTATACTCACTAGTAGTAGTAGTGTATACTCACTAGTAGTAGTACTGTGTACTCACTATTAGTAGTACTGTATACTCACTAGTAGCACTGTGTACTCACTATTAGTAGTACTGTGTACTCACTAGTAGTAGTACTATGTACTCGCTATTAGTAGTACTGTACACTCACTAGTAGTAGTATTATGCACTCACTAGTAATAGTACTGTGTACTCACTAGTAGTAGCATTGTGTATTCACTAGTAGTATTACTGTATACCCACTAGTAGTAGTACAGTGTACTCACCTCAGGACCAGTTTCACCCGGAGGTCCAGCCATCTTAGACACATTCGTTATAGCATTTCTTAATGAGCTGTTAACCTGCTGGATGTCAAGGCTGAGTGATGTCACATCCTCGTTAATCAGCAACAACGATGCATTTAGCGCTGAAGTTTTGTACTTATTTTCATTGGAACTTGTGAGTAAGCTCTAAAAAGAGATTTTGTATTATCTGAAAGTAGTTAGCCTCAGATCTGCTAGAACATACCAGACTAGTCTATATGCTCTTATAACAATAGCAACAATAAAATACTAGAATATAGCATGAGGTTCTTACATTGTTTAGGCTGTTCAGCTGGGTTTCAAGAACTGTATTTCTAGCATCAACCTCCAGCAACTATAAGAATAAAATATTCTGAGGCTAAGGCGGCTGCATATATAGTAATTAAGTTATAAGGCTATATTATACACAGTTGTGGGTAATCTACTCAAACGTACCTTTGTATTCATTTTATTTATCACCTCACTTTGATTTTGTACTTGTACAACCAACATTGATACCTGCGAACATAAACATAGAGGGTGAAATGTAACACTTGATATCCCCATAGACATAGAGTTTTATTTAGTATTATATCATCACTAGACATGCATGTTACTTACATAATGTGCTAACTCTTCTGTAGATGAGTTGGTGAAATTTTTGTGAATGCTAGCTCCAGTTACTGGGTCAACAGAGCTAACTGGGCTCGCTAAAAACAATAAAAGTTCTACATTTATAATGCCCATCACAGGGTATATTATTAGACATAGAGTTATCCACCCACTACAGGTTATACAAGTATATATAGAGTTATGATCCCACGCATGGTGTAGGTATATGGAGTCATCTGCCCATCACAAGGTATGAAATATGCATGGAGTTATCTGTTCATCAGAAGGTATAAAAATATACATGGAGATATCTGTTCATCACAAGGTATGAAAATATACATGGAGTTATCTGCCCATCACAAAGTATGAAATATTTGGAGTTATCTGTCCATCACAAGGTACAAAAATATACATGGAGATATCTGTGCATCACAAGGTATAGCCAGGGCGGCTCTCTGATGTGGGGGGAACAACAAACCCCACCCCTTGAGAGCCGCCCCGGCTACACAAGGTATGAAAATATATATGGAGTTATCTGCCCATCACAAAGTATGAAATATATATGGAGTTATCTGCCTATCACAAGATACCAAAGTACATATGGAATTATTTGTCTCTCAAGTTACATGAGAATGTACAGAGCTAACCATTGCATGATTTAGAAATGCACAAATTCAACAACGAAGCAGCAAAAGTGAAATAAATTTTAGTGCTGGCAATGTGCCAACGTGTAGGTGATGGAAGCTTTCAATTTAATCAATGATTACTCAATAATTGCTTTATTGAAATCGTATCATTAGAATTTATTTATTAAAGAAAGACAATGGGGACATAGAGCCAAGCCAATGGCTGTGTAATGGCAATTATTAGAACTAAATTATTGATCAGCTTTAACAGAGAAGCACAACCAAAGAAGCGCATTAAAACAAATAAAATTTGAAAAGGAATCAAATAGACTCACTTGTCATATTGATAGCCCCAATTGCACTCAATATTGCAATAACCAGAGCAGTAGTTGCTAACAGAGTCACTAGCAATAGCAGCGCACAGTGACATCTGCTTGTTCGTCTGCTCCTGCATTTCTCACTTGATTGGTCAACTCTTTGCTCACTTTCTGCTGGTTTTGGTGGTCTGTCTGCAGAAACTTCATAGAGTGGGTTCTCCTTCTTCTTGCTACATAGACATAGAGTTATACAGTTGTGTACACAAACCATAGACCTATCCAGCTATGTACATATTTCATAGAATTATGCCACTGTGTACACAAAGAGTTATACACAGTGCACACAATCCATAGAGTTATTCACCTCTGTACACATTACATAGAGTTATGTTGCCGGATATACAATGCACAGAGTGACAATTTGGCACATTCATAGAGTTGTATAGTTATATAAACCGACCATAGAGTTATGCATGTACACAGCACTCATAGACCTCAGTAATCATGCAAAGCTAATGGGACACTCATGGAGCATTTTACATAGCCCTAGATATCTGTGACATTTGATATTTCAAACAATTAGCTCTCCACAAAGCATTTTGGTTAAAAGATCACAAAGATAAAAAAGCAATTATCTTTTTCAAGTGAAAAATTGTTTTGTTTGTGTGTATTATACATTTCTAACAGCTAGCGCACGGAGATGGGTTTGAGTGCTTGAAAGCAGAGACTAAGTAGCCTGAGCTTTTTAGCTCTAGCTTCACCTTCTATGACTCATTCTTTCTAATGACTCTCTGTCTAAGGTGTCGAGCCCACTAGCCTGAGATCCTAATGGTAAACTGCTGATGGGTGGGAGGTGCGGTGGAGCCTTTCCATCCGAAGGTGATTGTCCAAGCCTAAAAATATTAAAACACAATATTAAAGTTTCAAGCAGTGCACAAGATCCAACCAATAGGCACTGCACAGATAGTATCTACTCATAGAAAGTCTAGAGAAGTGGTGGTTGGCTAGAAGATTCAACCAATAGGCACTGCACAGATAGTATCTACTCATAGAAACCAAAGGCACCTGACTTACTGATGAGTTTTGTACTGGTATCCAGGTAGCTCTTCATACAGGTGGCCACCCTCCGTGTCATGTGACAAGCTCTCACTAACAACAAAAATATTCTAATTGGTTACAGCAGTGAATCTTCACCCAAGTGTGATATCCGTTTAGTCAACTGTTACATAAACGCTTTAGACATTATACATTAGCTTACAACTGTTACTACGGCTGTTTTTATTACCACAGTAACTATTAGTGTTACTACTATCACCATCACAGCTACTAATGCTGCTGCTACAACCACTACCTACCACTATTGCTACTAGCACTACCACTACTATTATGACTACTACTACTACTACTGTTACTTTTACTACTGTCACTACTACTACTACTACTACTACTACTGCTACTGCCGCTACTATTACAATTTGATGCTACTAGTCCAAAATTCACCCACCGTATGTTGCTTTTTTTCAGCTTTTTTTCTTGTCTAAATTTCAAAAGCAGTTGGTGTTCTTCTGCTGTGAGCCCACCAGTTTGAGGGAGTGATGCAGACGAGTGGAAAGCTTGGTGTATCATGGAAGGGTGAACGTACGGATAGTTTGACACCCAAGGGGGATAACTACCAATCACTCCATCTGCGCTGTGAGATTGCCCCACTGGTAACCTGTAATTACAGCTATCTACATAATATTGTATCCAACAGTTTGGCACTAAAGGTCACAATTTACTCAGGTCACAAACAAAGTGTTTTATCATTTATAATTATAGCATATGCAGCTAGAGCAGTGGACCATGTTTTATAGATGAGTAGGCAGGCTGGAGATAAAACACTGAGCAGCGGTGGCCTTTATAAATATGTATCCTTGTATGAAAGAGGGCTGAAATGTGGTAGGAAATGTTACTTGGCATTCAGCCAATAATGGGAGGCAAGCATACACAGAAATCGTGTCATGAAGTGCAATCCACATGTCAATGCATAGCTGCATAGACGAGATATGGAGTTGTGGCGTAAGAATATGATTAATGTAATGAGAATTGGCCATTTTTTTTTTCGAAAACATCACCATGAGTCTTTTATTTCCTGCAGCAATCCCACTGAATGGTACGATGAAACAGAAAAAGTAAAACACAAAAAAGACAATAAAGTTTGCAGCATGTTTTTGAAAAAATATAAAAAGAAATGTAATTTAGCCTCTAAGCAAGGATTCACAGCAACACTTTTTGAACGTGAATAAATTAGAAAAAAAAACTACTGTTCAGAATTGAAAACTTTTAAACGGCCATAATTCATAGACATAGAAGAAGATAAAAGGATATAGACTAATAACTTACCACATACTACCAGGTGGGGGCGGTAGACCAAGTTCTTTATCCCCTTCCGTATTACGTCTAGCCATCTGGTCAGTCTTATTAGACGCTTTGTAAGGTTTTGTAGAAGAAGAAAGTTTTTGTTCATCAGAGAAAGACGAGTCCATTTCTGAATCGGGCGTCGAAAGAAATGATGGATTGATGTGGCCGATGGAACTTATTCCTGGAAGAGAAGGATTCTGTCGGACGGAGTGAAAGAGAATACGATATGAATGCCTTTCAGTAATGTTAACCAATAATTTCACCCTTCACTGCCACACCACAGGGATGGGTTATATCAGCTAGTCATTACCAATGGCAACAACAGCTATGGTCGTTGTCGATTGACAGTTTCTGGAATAAGCATCAGGCTTTACAAACTTTTCAATTTGATACGAGAAAGTTTGAGCAGGGGTGTAGCCAGAGACATTGAGCGGGGTGACTAGGAGTGGAATATGAAAGTACGGTTGGAAAATTTAAGAATTTTTTAATAATTCAAAAAATCTGAAACTACTCGAAAGGGTTAGAAATTTTTGAAATAATCAGAACTTTCTAGATTCCCAGGCCTTTTAAACATTCAGTACTTACAAGAATTACGTGTAGGATACCATATTAACTTACGTTATTGACATGAATGCGCGAAACTATGTACTTTATGCAATATTATGTAATATATCTAATAAACATTCCGAGTTGTCATTCTAATGCAAAAGCGAAATGTAAACAAAACCGGTGGTTTAACCACTAAGCTACTCCAACTCTCTGAAACAACGCTATCACCATAGGTACTAGGATATTTTGACAAAACATGCAGAAATTATAGAAAAACAAAGAAATATTCATGAAATTCAAAAATTTCTTAAACTTTTTGTTAGAAAAGTTCACATTAGTCGTTGATTGATTTTTAAAGAATAAATCGTTTGAATTGTTCGTGCCAACCAAACATGGAAGCATAGCTAAAACCGATAAGAAGTTCAGTTTTGATAAATAAGGCTTACAAGAAGATGAAGTAACTCACAAATAAAAGCTGATGAAAGAAGATTAGATGTTTTGCTACTGTTACCACTTACCCAACTGAAGATAGAAAAAATGAGAATCTCGCTCGCTTTACCACGACAAAAAACCAAAAAGATAAGCAGACAAGTCACAACCACAGTAGACGACTGTATCAGAGATCAAGGTCAACTCGAGCAATCAGATATCAACAGTTTGTAGGGAGTTTATACCCTGAATTAATCACTACACCACTGGCAGGAGCGTATATACTGATAAGTCCCCCTCTATAATATCTCTACCAACCTGAGTCGTGATTCCTCGCTTCTCCTTTAGCACTCATCTCCATGCAGGGCTCTAAGTAATGCTGATCGTCGACTGATGTATCAGACATCTTGACTTATCATAGTAAAACGTTGTACATCCAGCGGACAGTCAGATGTCTAGTGTATTGGTCATCTGCTCCTTCTACTACTACCGACCAGCGACTGTATCGCTTGCACTCTTCGGTGTGTTGTCTGCTTTATCTCTGCGTTGTCTGCACCTTTTTGTACCACCTGCACCACTCACTACTGTTATCTGAGCTCTATCTGAGTTGTCTGCACTGTGTATCGCCTGCACTCTGTATCGTCTGCACTGTGCATCGCCTGCACTCTTGTATCGTCTCCGCTGTGTATCTTTTGGACCGTGTCGTCTGTACTCTGTATTGTCTGCACTTTGGATGGTCTGCACTATGTGTCTTCTGCACTGCGTGTTGTCTGCAATGGCAGTTGGCAATAATGCAAACTAAAACATTGAAATGTACATATTAGCATACAAATTTGTTGGAATGGAGAAACCACCCAACAACGGAACCTTCTGGAAGATCACCAACCACTACTACCTGTGGTATGCGGGCAGATAGCTGGGAAGGATCACCATTAATCTCAGCACTTTCCAGCAGATTATGAAGGTAGAAATGAGGGTAGAGGGATATTGCTGACCTCATACTACCTCTTACACCAAAGAGCAGTGACCAAATAAGTTTCAATGGACTCATTGACTCCGGGTTATAAGATTGTAGCAGAAGTTACCTACGTGCTTACCATAATGTGACATTGTTTGTAAAAAGTCTATGTATATCCTATGTCTATGTGTACTACATGTCTGTGAATATTATGTAATTATGTCTATGTATAATTTATGTCTATGCATTTTATACTCCTACATGTACTAAATGTCAATGTATATTATACATCTGTGTACACTCAACGTCTATGTATCCTATATGTCTATATATATCACATGTTTATGTATACGAGATGTCTATATTCACTATATGTTTAAGTCTATGTATATGATATATCTATGTATACTATACATCTATGTGTGCTAATGTCTAAGTATATTATACATATATGTATATAGATGTCTATGTATACAACAACAACAAATGACACATTGATGAACAGATGTGTCACCAGCTACCACTTACGCCTGCTAGAAGCAGAATTCCACGCAATACCTCTGACTATAAATAACCACAGAATGAGTTACGAGCTTTATACAACATATGTGTATAGTATACCATAGACATGTACAGTATATACCATAGACATGTACAGTAGATACCATAGACATGTACAGTAGATACCATAGACATGTACAGTATATATATACCGTAGACATGTACAGTATATACCATAGACATGTACAGTATATACCATAGACATGTACAGTATATACCACAGACATGTACAGTATATACCATAGACATGTACAGTATATACCACAGACATGTACAGTATATATCATAGACATGTACAGTATATACCATAGACATGTACAGTATATACCATAGACATGTACAGTATATATCATAGACATGTACAGTATATACCATAGACATGTACAATATATACCATAGACATGTACAGTGTATACCATAGACATGCACAGTATATACCATAGACACGTACAGTGTATACCATAGACATGTACAGTATATATCATAGACATGTACAGTATATATCATAGACATGTACAGTATATACCATAGACATGTACAATATATACCATAGACATGTACAGTGTATACCATAGACATGCACAGTATATACCATAGACACGTACAGTGTATACCATAGACATGTACAGTATATATCATAGACATGTACAGTATTTACCATAGACATGTACAATATATACCATAGACATGTACAGTGTATACCATAGACATGCACAGTATATACCATAGACACGTACAGTGTATACCATAGACATGTACAGTATATATCATAGACATGTACAGTATTTACCATAGACATGTACAGTATATACCATAGACATACCTGCTAGGTAGATGCACACTTGTTACTCTCTCACCAACCTAAACCAATGTGAGGTGACGCTTATCCCTGAGTCAGTCAACCGTCACATTGTGTGTGATTATTCACAATAGAAATATTTCTAAATAACTGACATAATAACATACAGCTTAGCTTAAGTACCTATATATAATATGGGGTGGATCCTACTAATGACCCAGCAAGACACTAACTACAAACACATGTGCGCAGCAGCACGTACTGTACGAGTCAAATATGGTTAGGAGAGAATGTAACATAAACAATATATTCGTCATAGAATTTGGGCTATAATTAAAAATTTAACTGTGTTGTGTTGTGAGACCAACTTGAGGTCTTGATCACTTTCTGAAAAGTCCTGAAATTTCAATATCTCCTCTGAGCTTCCTTTCTAGTAAATTTAGCACTTGTTTTCAAGTTGAGTGAAAAAGGAGCAGACGTTGGGGTAGTTTAGCAGGTATATTGTTTTCATATCGTCATTGCATACCTGGTTTTAGTTGTGCTTTTTATCTGCTTTCTTCATTCATCTCATATCTATATTAGGAAGTAGTTTTTTTGGAGATATCATTTCAATCTTTATTAGCACACAATTTGATTCTCTATTGGTTTACTTTCTCAGCCACCAGCTGCGAAAAACGAAACACAAACAATCCACAAAGATATCATTGTTTTCGCGAGTCAACATAAAGAGTAAAACCGCCAAAAAATTACGAGAGATAAAAAACCACACAAAGCATACAATAACTCAATTTTCCTTTTTGCCAAAAATTCGAATCCATATCTCTATCGATTGATAATTTTTTGGCAAAAGTGGTGATATTATCGAACTAAAGGGCTACGATCGACGCTCAAATAGATAAAGTTTCAACCACGCATTCACTAATATTATGTCAGCGATAACAGAAGGAAAAAGGAAAAATTATTCAGATAGAAAGAGAAAAACAGATAAAGCTGACGAGCACTAGGATATTCACAGCGTTGCCTAATTGAACCTCTCACACAGGAGAGTAAACAAAACAACACGTCGGCCATTTACTGGACTTATCTCTCTTTTGTAAACCACTAACTTTGACTAGAAATAAACAGAAACTTTGTAACAAAATATTTTGATTGACAATCATCCAAGTAACCAAAGATCTTTGATTAGATTGAGGGAGGAACAGGCACCCACTCGCGGTATATCTGCACTATGCATCTAGAAGCTAGGGCAATGTATGTGTAAGTGTGTACAAGCGTATAGCGGGTAGCTAAACGCTTGAATGAGAGATAAACAAGAGGCAGATAAAACAATGAATGGATAAATACATGATATCTTAGACAACACATTAACAGTTTCCTCTCTCTCTTACACAGCACTGCCTGGCTATAGACACTACAGATTCAGTTTGAGACATCTTATAAGCTGCAAAGCGTATTTATAATGTTGACTACCAAAACACTCTTGTCTGATAATAATAATATATAAAAACTAACTAATCATAAAACTTCTTCTATCTACTACGAATCCTAAGCGAACGTGCTCGCCTGCGATCTGCGAAAAGCTACATGATTTATCAGTCGTCAGCTTCCAAATACCATCAGTGTGTAGCCCAGGCTTCACACAAACAGTAGAATATGCCAGTTCTTTTACTTTCCACCATTTACATGTAACGACATAACTTCCACGTAGGTAAAGGTGCAGACAATGAGAACTTTTGACTCTCCATAACGATTAACATCAATTGAAATTTTATTGTTTTGTTTAGTAATAGGCTAATAGCAGGAAATAAATGTAGTAAATGGCTTTTTCAGGTAAAAATTTTCTTCGTGTATGAAAGAGGATAACTCCTCATGCAAAAAGGAGGTATCATTATTAGAAAGACAACTCCGAATTGTGTACAGTGAGGAAACCATAGGGAATGTTTTTTAATCAAACCATGTATTTTTACTGCTTTTGTTGGTGCCTGTAGAGATAGTTCTAGAATGTAGGACGAGGTAGTAGTACTAGTTAGTAGTTACTAGTAAGGAGTACTAGTTAGTAGTTACTAGTAGGTTTAGTTATTGTAGAAAAGTGATGTGGAAGCATTTCAACAGTCATATCCATACACATACCTCACATACTTGCATGCACTGTACAACTAGCAGAGAGGGTAGTCTATACAACTAGTTAGCAAAAAATAGCACAATTTTCAGAAAAACAGGAAACGAAGAAGGTAAAATAGCATGTGCAGGAGGTCACATGAAAGGTCATGTGACCTTTCATCGAAGGAATAGCGTTTATGTTAAATACTTCATTGCAAATCTTTAGTAAAAAAAAAAAAAAAATGATAATATTAATTCTTTTGTTATCAACAATTTTAAAGCAAAAATAACATAAAACAGCAATTATGATTTCAAGTAAGTTTAGATTTGATAGTGATGAAACAGCAAAAATACGTCTCAATATTACAATAGGAGAAAGTACTGTTATAATGTTGGTTGGTTGGCAGGGTTACAAATAGCAGGCAGCATGACAGATAGAGTTAAAGAAGACAGCAGATCGAACCAGAGCACAAAATCTAAGAGCATGGAAGACATTTCACAGCAAGAAGATTCAATAGAGTGCTGTCTCGCTGCGTACAGAACCTGTGCACCAACCGGTAGCTCAGATGATGAGGACGGCAATGGGCTGACCCCGTCATATATGAACAGGAGGACAACAACAAATACAAGAGAGATACAAGGTGAAATATTACACCAACTAGTCATTCCTAATAATGGAGTTTCGCCGGTAAACAGTACCCGTGAGCTGGATTGGCCGAAGATAAGACTCTTGCCTACGGCTACCAAGCTGCTACATGATAATTTTATTTTTATATGGATGATGTTTTGCAAGGAAACTTTCATGGTCAATCATACACAAGGTTTTAACCTAAGGCTTTATGGCAAAACCACTTAGCCGAGTGTTCGACTTAGTAAATTGAGTAGTTTGTAAGAAAACAAGCGAAAAGAGGTTTTTAGCAAATTATCTAGTTCCAGCGCATGATCAGAATTGACTGCTGTGTGATAGTTTTGCCAAAGATCCATAAGGCTCACATTTATTATCTACGTTCGTTTCATATATTGTAGAAATGTCGAGAGCAGCTCGACTACGAGGTACAAGATTTAGGATGCTATACGAAGCCTTAGAATATGGACAGAGACATTACCCAGGAGTTGACATGACAGAACCCCCGTTCCTTCATCTTCTACTGCACATGGAACAACCCCAGACCAACACACAAGTCAGATACAAGAACAAACCGAGACGGTTAAGGACAGCTCACTGATATAATCGTGTAACCTTCTACGATCAAAGAGACTATGTTGATATAATTCTGTATTTAACCAGGTTTCACAAATAATTTTATAATATAAACATAACTTTTTAAACAATAAATAATCAATCAGGCTTGCGTTGGCCTGGACGGTTATATAACTGTTCATATTTAGGAAAGTCTGATGTCTCCCCCATGTTGGGCTGTTTGTCTTTCAGAGTGTTGTGCTCTGGGGGCATTGCATCCATGGCTTTGCCTCTTTTAACACGCTCTGCCACTCGTGCTACCTCCTCCGCGGTAGGGGGGTCATCTCTGCGGTTCCTCAACCAAGAATCCCAATGCATAGGCACTCGGGGTACATTCATCGGGTCTGTATTTATTGGTTCTACCCACCGTTTGGGTTTTATTGATTTGGCAGCATCTCCTACAGATAGCGGCAAAGATCGTTTGAGCTGGGGATGTTTATTAGATGTCTCATTTGAGCTCTTAATATGTGTAAACATTTGAAGACAAATAAGCACTCTTGGTACTTTATTATACCAAGCCTAGCTTTGGCGGAGATAACAAACCCCTTATTGGAATGACCCATTGGCAGGAAAAAAATTTTAAGTTTTTATTCTACTTGTATTTTGTATGCTATAAAAACACAATGACGCTTGATCACTACTTCATTGTAAGTACAGAGGTTTTTTTAAATTCATAATCTGTCAAATCCTTCATGATACATAAATGAGAGATAACCTTTCAGCGCAAGAATAAAATGCAGAAGTAGAGATACCAAAGAAATACAATCTACCAGTAAGAATGGAGGATGCTAATGGCTAACTTTCTCACCATCTTGTTTGAAGTACTTATTGCCATGTTCATCTTCTCCAACAAGAACTTTAGGGGTAGTTTTAGCATGTTGCCTGATGCCTAGCGTATGGCGCATATCATTAAACAACTGAATGAGACGATTTGTGGATTTCCCAGACATAATAAGTTAGGTGTAGTAAGAACTACAAACAAAACCCTTTAGTTTAATATGGAAACTGAGCAACTTATCACTTTACTGGATGCTACCAATCATCTCTCCTTTCGGTGACGAGTGTTCAGATTTCCTGTAGTTTCAAAAGTTTCGTGCAATGAATATATATTCTACCCACCACACGCAAGGGTCAGAGTTTTTCAAAATGCTTCATAAATCAATTTCTTGAACCACCATATATCATACATATCATAATAGCAATGACCACGCTCATGCGCCAAAGGTGGTGTGAGGTCACAGCCAGCCAAACAATTCATTAATTATGCCAGCCGAGCTATTTAAATTACAATACCAGTATTTTTTTCTGAGAAATTTGAACTAAGCATCATCCAATGATGTAAATTACATACAAAAACAGGGGCTTTAACACTAATAAACAGATACTAAAAATTGCTCCGAGAAAATCCAGGCATCATCAATTTTAAAATAATATCAACTTTATCAATTGAAATGTATTGAAATTTAAAATATATTTTTCTACCCACAACATTAATTATAATAATGTTACTAGTTGATCCAAACAACATAAATATGCTCTGAATAACTGACAACAACATTAACAGATAAACAATCTTGACAGTAAACAAGTCTCAAGAGCACGAAAATGTGTAATAGCATGATAATTTGATTATCTTTAATATTTATTTCCTATCAAATAAATATTGACTCTTCACTCTTTTACTTCCTACTGCTACCATATTATAACCAAAATATTACTTGCCAATGGCCAACAACGCAGTGAAAAAGATGTAAATATTCAAACAGAAACATTTCATTGCTCGCTGTTATGATTTCTAAATTAATAATAATTGAGCATTACCATTACTGTACTTGGTTATTGACAACTACTTTCACTGCTATGTCTTATAATAATATGTCAACCAAAATAACAGCAAACAAAAATATGTTTCTGTTTAACTTTTTATCAGTTACTCACTGCGTTGTTACTGGGAATAAATTTTTTTGGGTAAAGTGTAATGCCAGTAAGTAGAAGCGAGTGAAGCTGCTTGGCTTTCAACAGGCCTAGTAAAGTGATCCCAGTAGGGTAGTTTATTAAAATGAATTGTTCCTATTTTAGTAAATAACTGAATGAACAATTTAATAGAAGTCATCTTAATTTTTAAACCAACTTTTTGGATGAAGTCATCTATGTCATTAAGTATAGCATGTATAGTAATATTTTATAATGCTGAGTACGATACCCTCTTGATTTAACACCCAATACTTGACTACTGCCATCAGCCTCAAACACGGGCCAGTTATGGCGCACAATCAAGGAGCCAAAGAGTCAATTGTGCTGATCTCTAAACTAAACCAACAAGTCCATTTTGAAGAAAAACTACACCAGCAACTAGCATGGGGCCCAGTAGACCAGCAACTAGCATGGGGCCCAGTAACAGTAGACCAAAATTAGAGATACTCCGATTCAACTTCACCTAATCGGCATCGGCAGATTCTATTAATTATTCACTGAATTGGCAAAACATCAGAGTTGGTTTGTTGCATTGCGGTTTATAGATATTTTCACCAACAATGAATATTAAGCAAATTAGCTTCAATAACCCATGTTGTTGCTGCATTGGCCTCATACAATAGCAATGCCAATTAGTACCAACGTGGCTAGGTTGCTCTTGCAACCCCTACTACAGTGAGGAAAATCATAATCTGCCATGTAGTTGACTTGTAATCTGACAAAACTATAAAATGATTGATCTATGATTTAGTTGTATTTATGTGATTGAGTATACCAAAATAATTATTAAAAAATTATCCTCAATTTTCTTTGTAAATCAGATCGGTTCAATGGTAAAATTGATAGAATCGCAATCGGAGTGGTGAAGATTTTGTGAATTGGAGCACATCTAATCAAAATATACATATGCCACATATCAAATTAAAATAAAACAATGTCAGTTGGCCTGCTTCCTTTCAGGGTCCCAGGCAATCGCCATTATTTTCATCATTAAAGATATCCATTTATATGAATGAGGATTACATCAATGATTACAACAACTATGGCAGCAGTTGCCATAAATACCACGTAATGTTCCATATAAATACAAAAATAACAATATGTACAGCGCAGAACTAGCAATGACTAAAGCACATATGTGCGTGTGCTTATTTTTTTTTATTTTCATCACAAAAAACAAAACAAATGGAATGCAAAGAACAACAAATCAGAAAGTGAAACATTTTTAAGAAAGAAATGAATAATGAATAAAGCTTGATGATGAGGCCCACGTGCGCAGTAGCACTGCAGCTAGTCAAGGCGCTGGGCCTGGATAATCCATTTACTGTTGTTTCTCCCAACCCTAAAGCCTTAGCAGGTGTTCCTTGGCACCACTTTTAAATTTCTTTAAGCTTGAAGTTTTGCGCAAAAGCGCTGGTAAGTTGTTCCAATACGACGATTGCCGATACTCAACCTTCCTTTGACCTGCAGCGGAGCTAGATTTGGGCAGAGGTAAATTTATTAATGAAGATCTTGTTTCATATTTACTAATACTTTTGTTTGATTTGTAAAACTTATAATGGGCCATAAGCAAAATTTTGCAACGGTACATCTCGTCTATTGGTAGCACCTTGAATTTGGTAAACAAGGGTAGAGATGGGGTCAACGGTGGCTTTTGGAATATATTTCTCAAGAGTCGTTTTTTGGGCAATTAAGACTTTGTTGGTGAGGCATGCTGGAGCATTTCCCCAGGCTTCTAAGCAGTAACTGATTTTAGAATGAATAAATGCATTATAGATGAGTTTCAGAGAAGATCTTGGTAGAAACTTTGCACATTTGCAAAATAACGTTGAGGAACAGCTAATTTGTTTGTTTACATGGTTAGTTTTTTGAATTTTCCATGACAAACTTTTATCAAGGTGGACACCAAAAAATTTAATGGAATCAACCTCCACAACTTCCTCTCCACAAAGGTGTATAGGTTTTTCAAGCTGAAAGTTGTTCTGCCTGTTTTTCATTATAATAAAATGGGTTTTTTCCATATTTATTGTGTTAGCTTGTTCCGTTTGCACCAATTTTCTACCTTCACTAATTCAAAATTCACAGTTTCCACTTCATCATTTAGCACCTTTGATTCATAAAACAAGTTTGTATCATCGGCATACAAAATTGAGTCCATTTTTACAGTTGTGAAGGCTAGGTCATTTATATAAATAGATTAAAAAAAGAGTTGGTCTGAGAATGGATCCCTGAGGAACTCCGCATGTAACATAAGAGTATTCTGAAAAACTATTTTCAATAATGGTAGCCTATTTTCGACCAGTTAGGTAGTTTGCAATCCAATTTTTAGATTCTTCTGTAAAACTCATTTGTTGAAGCTGCTTAGTCAAAAGGATGTTGTTGTGATTGATGGTATCAAATGTCTTACTAAAATCAAGGAAAATTCCTAGGGTAGTTTTTTGACTTATTTTTATTATAGCTTTTGCATTAATTTACTATTTTAATATCAATCATTATTTATAAATAATAATAATAAACTAATAATAATAAATATAATATTAATTATTATATAATAATAATAATAATTAATAATAATATATAATAATATTATATTATATTGAAAATCTAATCTATCATATATGAATAAGAAACTACACAACACAACTAACATGTGAATATAATAATCATTATTTTCATTGCTGATATCGTCTGTTTTTCTATAATTATTGTTGCAGCTAGCATTATTTTAATTATAATTATTATTAGTATGATTTCTGTATTGTACTGAAATGAAAACGAAATGTTGCAAATAAAATTAGCCTTCAAATTAAACTCTAAAACAAAATCTCCGTTGGGTTTCTAAGAGGCCTCTCACTCAAAATAGAACTTTGGTTAAATTGTTGAATAACCTTGAACTATAAAAAGCAGCCGGTGATCCAATATAACCCGGGTTTTAAAAGAGTTTAAATGATATCTTCTGGCATACTAGTGGATAAAAATTTGCAGTTTTGACATATCCGGTAAAGAGGCAAAAGTGTAAATTATAAACAATCCTGTAGCAACGCTTTTTCTTTCTTATGGTGATTTGGCGTGGTGACAGACAGTTCAAGATTTTTTTTGTTATGCCTCCTTTTGTAATGTTGTGATCTTAGATCTAATATAACGTTCCCATCAATAGCTTTCATTAATGTTTCTTTGTTAAAATGGTTGTTCGTCGCCTGTAGTATATCCCTGCCGTTATTTATTATTATTATTATTATATGTTTACAAAAAATTTCAATGACGAGTGAACCAGTGAATTTTCTCTGAATGACTTGGAATGAATAATAATAATTGGAATATATGAATTAATGTGATGCATAGTAGTAGGTAATAGTAGTTGGTAGGCAGTTAGTAGTTTGTCTTATCATTTCTTAGTTAGTAGTATAACAGTACCAGCAGTAGCAGTAATGTGTTGTAGGAATAATAAATCACCTGATCATAGTATGATATAATAATATATACTATGATAATTGAGTGGTGACCATAATACTATGATGATGTTATTACTAACCTACTACTATTATGACTGTTTCTCTTTATTGAAAATAATACAATCATTATAATGTAGTTATTGTTGTTATTATTACGTGTGTATACACTAATACAATAAAACTAAAGTTACAATAGTTGTAAAAATAATTTCATTTAATCCAAGTTGCTGGCTTCTACAGCCTCTGTGGACCAAAACTGTAATACGCCCTTGCCTTATGGAATCCAGCCAAAAAAAGAAGCCGATGAAAAACTTGCGCTTCTGTGATGAAGAAAATTGCTTAGTTTTGAACAAGCTCATGCTCAAATAGCCTTCGAGAGGCTTCAAGACAGGAGAAAAAATCACCCTCGGTGAAGGTTCAAGAACAGCATGTTACCCTATCCACCACATACAATGAGGTAATGAATGATAGATCACAGGCTACTGTAACAACCAGGGCAGCCTCCAGAGGTGAACCAACATCTATGCTTCAACGCGATTGTACCATAATAGCTTCCAACCTCACACTGTCCGGAATATGAGGTTAGGCGCTACCCTTAAGCAACTTTGAAACAACTAAATGCTGGACCCACGCACAACTACTGGCTTCAATAAAAAAACCAACAATGTAAGATGGCTCAGTTTTATGCCTTAGGGCAAATGCTAGAGCGTCTATTATCATTGAAGTAAATCTTTTTCATGATTTTTAGTTTTTATGTTGAGTATTATTATTATGTTTCTTTCTTTCCAAATAACTACTGTCATCTCGTGTTCCCAACAATGATAATGCTCTAAAGAATTTGAGTGAGCTTATACAAGAACGTTGATTCCTGTTGAGATTTGCCATAGCATTTATTTATCACCTCCAACATTGCATAGACCACATATATTGGACTGAATATGTAGAAAAATAAATGCAGATAAACATAAAATACACACATAGACACCTTCTTGAAAGAGTATCGAAATACTTGGAATAAATGTTAATTATGAGATAAGGAAGCACATTTTGATGTTAATTCTCGGAAGCTTCAACATTTGATCCTGGCAACATATAAATTACTGTTTTGACATTAATACCATGAATTGCAACATATACTTTTCATTAAATAAGACAACTCCTAGAAGAGATATCGCAACGATTTTTTGAATGCTGACAGTACAAAAATATTGTCATTTTCTAGAGCAAATGTCGAATTATTTTTTTCATCACTAAATTTTTTTCCAAGTCTGTCGACATTAGTTTTAGGCGGCGTCCATGTCCATTTCAAGTCTGTATGCGTTAATGAGAATTTTTATCAAGTTAAAATAATGTGGTAAGACAGTAACCCATACCCTCTACCATCGAAACTCTCTACTCTACTCATTGACGACGTGGGAAATGCAAGCCTGGCATTTTTTTGTCAGAAGTAACATGTAAATTATGATATTGTGACGGACGGCGCCATTACCACACAAACACTTCTAAGTAAACACTTCTATGTTAGCGTTCTATGTGAGAACCGTTCTATGCATTTTACTTGCCATATATTGTACAGTATGCTCAATCAACCATTTACTTAATCTCCACCTACTGTTTATCTATTTGCCAAGCACAGCCAACCAGATATGTTAGGCGTGACTTGCTTTGTTTGTCTATGTATCATTATGTAACCTCTTGTATAAATGCTGGTGTAATCCATACAATAAATCAGAGTTAAGCTTGCACACTCTCAGAAGTTCTTTGTCTTACAAACAATAACTTCACTTGCGCACAGTACATGCGCATACAAACAAAGCACCATTACTACGAGTAGTAATTAATAAGCAGTTCACCGAACCTCTGCTGGACGAATCTAGCCTTGGCTAATTCGGCCTTCAAAGTTCGGCCACTGGCTTGCGCTGAGAGCAGTTAACGCAACAGGCAGTTCGGCAGCAACCTGCAATGGTCGACCACTATTGCTAAGGGAACCTGTCGATCTGTGGGCGGGTTGTATCACTGCTAACACAGTCGAAGCTATCAACAGTTCGGGGAAGTTGTGCAGGTAGGCCAAGCTACCAAGTACATAACCCTACAGTGAAATCCTGCACAATATTTTAAATCTGTTGATATTATTTGTTTTAAAAACTATTTTTCAGCTCCAATATTGCTTTAGTTTTTGAATGGTTAAAAATTTGAAATGTTCCTCGAAGTAAGGGTTTTATTAAGAGATAGAGAGTTTCGATTTTGTTTAGAAATAAGGGATTCTGTAGTAGGGTACGGTGTAGGGTCTTGGAAGAGGATTTCGCCATTTCTACCATTCCATAAAATTCTATGTGCAGATTAAGAATTTGAATCGTACCTTTAGCAGTTGTTTGTTAGATAAATTTTGAAGTTCAAATTAAATGGGTTATGTTAATGGGTCTGTGGCAACAAATGAGGCCATTGATAAAGTATTAGTGCATTGTATGGTGGCTCATAACGTTAGACGGTTTCGTTTTCAAAGCGTATGAACAAATTTGAATAGTCCAGACGGTTTGCAAAGCGTCTTTTACATTGAAAATAATTGGGTAATTGTAGTAAAATAGCCCAAAAAACTACGTTTTAAAACGGGCTTGTTGGTTATAATAAAATGATCGTCGGCCTCAGCAGTTGCGGGATTCATGCTACAAAACTGTATTTCCTGTCTGACAATCGTAAATTCTGCAAACCGTATATTTGTCTTGCAACAAATAATATTTAATAAATAAAAAAAAAACGTTTATTTATTTAAAGAAAATTCAACTCTTCAGTGTTTTGGAAAACAATATCAATCATAAACGGACTGTGGATCTATGATCAATAGAGCGAACCAGCAAATCGGCTCGGATTTTCGAAGCCGACGAACGATTTCGCAAAGCGTTCAGAAGTTTTGCCAAAAGTTCAGACTATTTTAAAATCATTCATATGGTTTGGAAAGCGTTCAGACGTTTTAAAATGCAAAACACAAAACGTTCTGAGCCACCATAGCATTGTCACACTTGGAATAACTAGAAGTCACACCTCGTAGCACTTCACAAATAGAAAATTTCCAATGAAAAATAAATAGATTCGAAATGATTCAGTGATGCATTGTTGAAAGTCATTTTGAATTTTCCGCAATGGTGCAAATTTAATAACCTACGAATGTTCAGTTTTTTAACAGATGATGCTTCTGCAAACTTTTCTCAGAGTTCGCATTTTTTGGGGCACCAAAACTTTAATTTTTACTCAGTTGCTGTAATGTTCGCGTAGAGACCATGAAATGAGAAAAATTTGTTTTTTGGAATAAAAATTCAACTAATTACGATAGGGTGGTTAGTGATAGTGGTTAGAAAAATTAAAATTTATGGATGTCGAATAACATTTATTGGGTGATTTGTTGGACTGTATGGTAACTTTGTGCTGGGAGGTTTCAAAACTTCCCAGGTTTGCAACCAGCATCGTGCAGTAATATCTGAAAATTGTCACATTGCACAGATCATACATCATAGGACTGTTTTTCTTAGATTGGAATAGTTTATTTTTTCAAGCTTGATAATCAAAACATTAGATGAAATGTTAAGCATTAAGTCAACCGTTTATTGGTATGTTTTGTTTGACAAGTGATGCAATCAGTGTACAACCATGCTCATAGTAAAGCAAAAAAGATTAATAAATAGATGCTAATAGATTCAATGTTTTCGTACCCTCAACCCCCTACCCATATTTATGTGTAATCTCACTGTAAAAGTATTTTTTGGTTGATTAAACGTGCAGTTTTGAATCATTCGTTGCTTGTTTCATTTTTTTTAAATTAATTGAGGTGTTAATGACTATTGTGCTGGGACAAACATGAAAAATTTCTTATTTCAATGTTTCAAGTTTTAAATTTTTGTTTCACTCATTTGAGAAAACGGCAATCGCGTAATTACAAGAAATAATATATTTATTTGCACCAAAACCCCAAGGATCCAACTTTTGCCTACATAATTCATTAAAAATAAATGTCTACTAGCACAGCGCTGGTTTTTGAAAATTTGCGCCACTGCTAATTGTTTTGTTTGAGGCGCCACTGGCCATAAAATAATCCAAGCTGCTATTGGCTAATGTAAATGCCTTCATCAGGTTATCGCAATGAACATTGCGTTTTGTCATGAATGTGAAATGGAGACTGGCAAATTCATACGTGCCATCCATGTTTTAAATTATAATTATGATGAAGTCATCACTTCAGCTTTGCTGAAATAAACTAACAGATTTGGTAGCTAATCAAATCACAAATGTTTTCAGTGGAAGCATTTCTTTGAAGAAACTGAAATTGTGACAAAGATTTGCAAGGCTCTTGCCATCATTCTTTTTCTTGTGTCAATATTTAGATGCTGGATAGCTTTTGAAATCACCATCTTATGCAACTTTTTGTATCGGTAAAAACAGTCATTGATAGCACAGTTGCCCTTTTGGTACAAGTATAAAGATGCAGTCACACTGGGTGCTTTTTCTATGCTTTTGTCGGTGCCGTCTGCTTGGCACTCACTGTAAATGGTGAAACGGCATGAAAATGTCATTGTCGGTTGTTGTCACATTTCTGCAACAATGTCACAGAGCTCCGCCAAGTCAGCCGTTATTTTGTTGCAGGAACCAATCAAAATCATCGCAAACGTTAATGGCCAACTTCCATTGGTTGACGCATATGCCAGCAACTACAGTATGGCAATGAGTGTAAAATTCAAGTTGAAAACTCTCAGATTCTGCAGACAGACTGTGTCGGTAAACTAGCAGACAAATCGTCTAGCATAAACGTAGCTTAAGTTGTATGTCTAGCATTGCCTAAACCAATTGGTATAGAAGTAGAGGGACGACTGGAATAGCCAAGACAAATATCCAATATCTAATAACAATATTGGCACATTTACTTCAGCTGTGCATTCAAAACTACGCATCTGCAAACGTACAATGTGCTTTCGGGCTATTCAGTTTCCCTAATTGATACAGAATAAAGTTGCTGTAACTTTTAGGAACACACGCTGTCCTTAAAAAAATAGAAGTGTTTTTTTATCTCCTTTACCAAAGCAAGTGATGTAAGCCTATAAAATTCAAAAACGATAATTTGAAATGTGTTCAATACAGAACAATTAATGTAATACCATATAGTATAGTCCAGATAGTCCATAATAGTTCAAATAAACATAGTCGGCCAATGCCATGCGTCTGTTAGTAAGATGGCTTTGAGCCAACGATTGAATTTGAATCAACAAGGCGTGTTTTGGGAATAAGAAAGAATTATCACTGTTTGTAGTGGCAGATATTCACATGGAGAGTTTGAGTGGGGTTCGTCAGAGGCCCGCCCCCAAAGGATTCCTAGAAGACTACGCAGAGCTAACTCTAAAGGAACGCTTTGCCAAACTTTATCGAGACAATCCTCCAGACTTTACTGTGAAGAAAGATGTAGCCAATAGATATGGCGTTGGATACTTCCTGATATTTAGTTGTCTACAATTGTACTGTAAGTTGTCTACAATTGTACTGTAAGTTGTCTACAATTGTACTGTAAGTTGTCTACAACTGTACTGTAAGTTGTCTACAATTGTACTGTAAGTTGTCTACAATTGTACTGTAAGTTGTCTACAATTGTACTGTAAGTTGTCTACAATTGTACTGTAAGTTGTCTAAAATTGTACTGTAAGTTGTCTAAAATTGTACTGTAAGTTGTCTACAATTGTACTGTAAGTTGTCTACAATTGTACTGTAAGTTGTCTACAATTGTACTGTAAGTTTTCTACAATTGTACTGTAAGTTGTCTAAAATTGTACTGTAAGTTGTCTACAATTGTACTGTAAGTGGTCTACAATTGTACTGTAAGTTGTCTACAATTGTACTGTAAGTTGTCTAAAATTGTACTGTAAGTTGTCTACAATTGTACTGTAAGTTGTCTACAATTGTACTGTAAGTTGTCTACAATTGTACTGTAAGTTGTCTACAGTTGTACTGTAAGTTGTCTAAAATAATTCATTCATTGCCAGTGGTTGGCTGGGTGATCATACCCCATGTTGGGCAAGCTGACCGTGTGATATGGTGGAAGTTATTTCTCTGTGTGATGTTTGTGCAGTGCTACTACAACTGGTTTCAGTGCTGCAGAAAGTACGTCAACAAGGCCGAAAGGGTGAGAATAACTTCATTTTTGTGATGATTCCATTTTTTCATGGTTGCCAAAAGTTATATCAAAGATGTATTGTTTTGTTCATACAGAGGCCTGAGGATTCTACCAAAACAGAGAGAGATGGTTGGAAGCTGTGCGCTGTGTGCCAGTACTACGCCCCACCTCGGTCACACCACTGTAAGCTATGCAGAGCTTGTATATTGAGACACGACCATCATTGCTACTTTGCCGCTGGTTGTATTGGACAATTTACGACTGTTTACTTCGTCTTCTTGTGTATCTGGTTAATAATCTCTGAAATCGTTATATTTTACTGGCTAATAGTTTATTCTCTAGCTGAATTCTCTAGCGGGTGGATGTACTTCCCTCCCACTGCATTGTGGGCTTCATTCACTAAGGCTCAACCATGGTTTAACTGTTTGCTGTTGCTAATGGTTATTTGTGTGGTAATTAATATCCTTGGCAGCGGGCTGTACTTTCTCATATCGACCTATGCTGCCACCGATAACGTGACATTCTACGAAGGCTCTAGAGGCATCAGGCGTTACAGGAAGGGCTCAATGTTAGCTAATATACGGGCAGCGTGGGGTAGCTACTATTGGATACGCTGGCTTATTCCTTTCTACTCCGCCCCTGACGGCAACGGCTACGATTGGAGTATATCTAGGCATGAACAATAAGTTAACGATCTCCCCATCGATTTACCATAACTATATCACTTTCTCAGGTTTTTGTGACAATCTTTCAAATTTTACTACAAAACAATCAATTACTTACAGTGTTTTGCTTTTTCGGTAGTTTTACTACTCCATCCTGTTCAAATTAGTTCCACGCCCGATCCGAACATTCCAGAAACAAAATTGTTTATTACCTTTTGCCAAAACTTCTTTACTCAAGTCTTTCCATACCAAACTACCCGACTTACTCTCCCATGTCACTAATTTATAATTATTCACGACTTTTCTTTTTTAGAAAAACTATGGTACAAAACCCAATTTAATGCTTTTTACATTTAGCCTTTAGGTGTTTGGAATACTTTTTGTTTTTTGGCACGTTTCCAATTTTGGTCTATTTATAGATTGAGTTTTTTTTCCGTCTAATGACTTGTAGCTTTTGTAATGTTGATTGTTTTCTTGTGTTTTAACCCTTGATTTCCCAAAATATTATTACGCCTTTGCTATATATACATGATATATACATTTCTGTAATAAAAAAAAACTTTACCTATACGCGAACTTTGCGTTTTATTTTTTCCGTTTTTTCCCGCATAGTTTTATGCATAGCTGCAACTTAATACCAAGAAAACTTGGAAAACCCTGTATATTTGTATGTCTGGTTTGATTTATAAAATATATTGCATCTGTCTCGAATTACTTTTCCTATCTGCACAATTCTTTGCTGTTTTTTCCTCTTATCACATTTTTTCTAAAATTTGTTCACTGTTCATAAATGTTTATTTCTATTGTAATTCATTGCAGTTGGCAATCTTGCCAAGTACACTAACTAGCTTGCACTACAACCATAGACATGTGCCCTAGAAAGTGTCTGTGAACATATAAATATGATTTGTCACTTCGCATCAAGTATAAAGAGTTGTTGGTAGTTCTCTGATAGCTGTCAGTAGTTCTGTTTTCGGTTGATGTAATAATCATCTGACAGGAAAGCCAGTCTTTCAGCAACTTCGTCTAGTAATTGACTCAGGATTGAGCTGTCTCTAAAATATGCAATGCCAACTATATCATGTTGGTGTTTGTAAGGCATGGACTTGAAGAAACTAATTTGGCTGCGCACAATTAAACCTGAAATGAAAATACACGCCTTCTAGAATGCACATCTTTAAATATGCAGCAAAAGGACTTCTGAATTTATTTCACAATGTGTCAAAATTTTTTTTCTGACTAAAAACAAATTTTTTTGTCATTTATTTCATCAAATTAAATTGGCACACTTCCCTGAATTGACATTTTCTGCAACGTCTAAATACTCCTTTTAGGCCTATGATAGGCATTGTTTGCAGATTGTCGAATTTTGTTCTAAGATTTCTATATCCATCTCCCTTTGTGCCAACTTACATTTAATCCATTTCTAGTTTGTTAATTTCTAAATTTCAATGTAGTTGAATGCCAGTCGTGTCACTGTCACGTGTCAGTTATGTCACTTGCCGATGGACATCTGGTCATGTCAATGAATGTCACTTGCCATTTAAACCCGCACATCAATGGCTGTCACCTGTCTAATTCCACATGTCAATATTTGTCACCTGTCAGTTAACCCTGCATGCCAATGAGTCTCACCTGTCAGTTTACACTACATGTCAGCGGATTTCACTTTTATTTAAAACTGAATCAGTTTTTCATGTCAGTGTCACTTGCCAGCAGTGCTAGCTGACAATGAGCCAACAACGGTAGCTGCGTGTAAGTAGATTTACAGAACTTATTTAACATTTGTAACAGCAAACGGGTAGAGTATCATATAGAGATGGCAACTTGATAACCAGTTAAATGTTGCGACAACTTTGGTACTTTTTGTAGTTTGCAAGTTATTTATTTTTTATTTTTGTGTTCAAATTCTTCAATTTAGACAGGATTACTTCTGATTTTGTTGTCTTTTCTTATAAAGTGAATGAAGCACCCCTTTAAATTTAGAAAAAAAAGCAAAAGCAAAATATCGCGTATATTTCGTAGCGCTGTTTTAGTAATTCTGAGTGAAAAATATGGTCACTAGTTCCATTTTATGGTAAATTACTTACTGTTTCTTATTTTCAAGCCTTTTCAGCAAAAGTGGTGAATCCTCTCCTGTAATATAACATGAAATATATCAACATTCGGTATTTGTCCTGTTTTTGTGCGAAGATTTTTGTAAAACGTGATGTAAATCTAACCAAAAGACATATTGTTCACCAGGGGTCTGACTGGAGTTGTCCTCTGGTCATGTAACACATTTCTACGTACAATACTCACTAAATAGCCCACGAACTATCTTGGACAATACCATCGGCTCATTACTTCCACCCGCCTCTATTCTAGCCTCCGGTGAATGACTATCTTGTCTCTTTTGGTTAGGTTCCAGCAGCTCCAGTTGGTAAAACGCTGCCACAGCGACGCTTGTCATTGCTAATATCATCAAGCTTTTCATCCTGCTGAAAGAAAAAAACGGCAAAATATTTAAGAAGTTTTACTGATCAAAGTGCACACATTTTTAAGGCTAAATTTGTATGTTGGTAATGAATTAGATTTAGTAAAAAAATGTGAAGGCAACACACCTTTATTTCTATAATTTTTTGCAAATGTTTTTTTCTTTCAGTAAATGTTACGGAACAAAATAATCGCTCGTTGATGAGATACGGTGTGGAACTCTGAGGATACTGGACTGAACTCTACCTGGTGGAATTTATATAAGGTTGGTTCTAGAATATTCACCTCCAATTATTGATACGTCACTAATAATTGTCATTGATTATTGGTAAACGCATCATGGACTAATTGACCAATGAAAGAGTTGACTGCTTAGGTGGTGCAAAGGACACCTGCTTGTCCTTGTTAAATGTCACTGACAGGGCACCTGCTGACATTGTCTCAGTCAATGTCCTATATGTTACCTCTAGATATCACGAAATGTGCTACATACATTTTTGTACCCAAATTATTTTCATTTCGTGGTAACTTTGTCAATTTTCATGCCTGAAGTAGAAAAGATGGTTTGATATAAAATTATTATTTCAGGGAGCTCTGTACAGATTTATATCGATTTGCTAACAAAAATTAATAATTTAATTTTTCATAGCCTATAAGAATACATTTGGATTGCACGTGGTGTAGTGACAGAACGCACTCAAGTAAAGCTTAACAATGGTTATGTAGTTATGACAAACATTTTACATATATTTCTCTGAGGTTAGAGCAGGAAAGTTATAAAAACTAGCTCAATAAGTTATACAAGCATGTAGCGCATACTCTTTCTATCTCTCACATACACCTACCTACCTGTTTGTGCTCAGTTATCATCATGGTGATCAAAATACAACCAGTAAGTATCTATCTTGTCCTGCAATCTCCAAATTTTGTGAAAATAAATTATATTTTTAATTAATAACTAATCAAATTAATCAAAACTCTTGCAACAGCATTTTTTATTTATTATTAAAATTTGTAATGTAGTGTTTTTTCAGCGCTATCATCATACACTGTGACAAAAACACCAAAAAAAAAGTTGTGGTTAAAGCACCTTTTGGCAATTTTGGCTAGTACAAAAGTTTACTTGTTTTTTCTAACCCAATCAACTTGTTTTAAATACAGATTAAAAGATTGCAAAAAACATTATCATCATCATTATCACAATTATTGTTACAAAAAGGCTTAAATTAATTTTTTTATGCTCATTTACTCTATAAATTAAAGTACAAAATTGAAAACAATGATTACATTAAAAAATGTAAATATAAAAATTGTCTACATTTAATATCTCTTTTCAGTTTTCATAATTTTGTTATCAATATATTTGTGTTATTATATATATTATAGCGAATCCTAAAAAATGCACAGTTTTTTAATCTGACCGGGAATCAGCAAGTGATAATTGTGCTAGCTGTGGAGTTGTCCCACTTTGTTCAATACAAGTTGTGACAACTACCAAACAAAATAATTCAGTTTTGTTTAAACAAGAAAGAAAGCTATTAACAAGATCTTTTATTGTTGATGGTGATTCACTCACAACTTGGGTCGTGCTCCTGTTGCATCCTCTCTCTAAATGAACTGATCAGTAGGACCACATGCTACCCTGTAGTAATCAATTAGCAGTATTTCTTCACATTTTAATGTCCTATTTACTAGAGCCTTACTGGTACGATAGATGGAGATGAAAATGTGGAGAGAGGAAACTGGAGTAGACAGTTAGACTTTCTTCTTTCTTGTCTCGGATATGCTGTTGGTCTGGGAAATGTTTGGAGATTTCCATATTTATCTTATTCGTGAGCATAAAGTTATGTGCATTAGTACGTAGACATAGCAGTACATAGACATAGTAGTACATAGACAGAGTAGTACATAGACATAGTAGTACATAGATGTAGTAGTACATAGACATAGTAGTACATAGACATAGTAGTACATGAACATAGTAGTACATAGACATAGTAGTACATAAACATAGTAGTACATAGACAGAGTAGTACATAGACATATTAGTACATAGATATAGTAGTACATAGACATAGTAGTACATAGACATAGTAGTACATGAACATAGTAGTACATAGACATAGTAGTACATAAACATAGTAGTACATAGACAGAGTAGTACATAGACATAGTAGTACATAGATGTAGTAGTACATAGACATAGTAGTACACAGACATAGTAGCACATAGACATAGTAGTACATAGACATAGTAGTACATGGAAATAGTAATACATAGACATAGTAGTACATAGACATAGTAGTACATAAATGCAGCAGTACATGCAGAATACTTATATATTAATAGAAACGGTGGTGGAGCCTTTTTCATTCCCTATTTTGTGATGTTGATATTTGTCGGCATGCCTGTGTTTTTCCTGGAGCTTTCTATCGGCCAGTTCAGCTCCAGAGGGCCAGTTGGTGCATTCAAGTTCTGCCCACTACTTCAAGGTAAATTTCGCTGTTAGGCTCCATGTACATCTCCCGATTACCTACCGATTGGCCTTACCGATTACGTGATTTTGTAGCCTCGTTTTCTGGATAAATCATTAAATTATCGGTATCATGTTGTTTGAGGTAATCGGCAGGTTTGGATCCACATCAAAAAATTGGTATACTATTTGTGATTTGACCAATCAGATCACTGTTTGCGATTTCAATGTTTCCAATAAAAATGTTTCTCAAACGCGATTATTTATGTAAGAAAGACGTCGTTCTTAAGCGCCCCGTCTTTGTTGTTTCAAAGCATTTTATGGCTAACTATGACATCAAATACAGCGAGTTTAACTGGTACTGCATGTATGGCCAGTAGAAAAAAAATTGGAAAACATCCTGCTGTCGTTTCTGAGTGGTAAGGCAAATAGGTAGCTAATCGGTAGATGTACATGTAGCTTTATACTGTACAATTGTGATAGTACTAGAGTAGCTAGTAGTACCAGAGTAGCTAGTAGTACCAGAGTAGCTAGTAGTGCCAGAGTAGCTAGTAGTACTAGAGTAGCTAGTAGTACCAGAGTAGCTAGTAGTACCAGAGTAGCTAGTAGTACCAGAGTAGCTAGTAGTACTAGAGTAGCTAGTAGTACCAGAGTAGCTAGTAGTACCAGAGTAGCTAGTAGTACCAGAGTAGGTAGTAGTACCAAAGTAGCTAGTAGTACTAGAGTAGCTAGTAGTACCAGAGTAGCTAATATTAAAAGCTCGTGTACATCTGCCAATTGTCTAAACAATTTGTGTTACTGATTGGTGATTTTCAGTTCTCAGTTGCCACCAAAACTTGATTAAACGATTGACTGCATTTTATTTGAGGCTATCGATAAGTTTTTAACGTTGATCAAAAGCTCGATGACAGTTTGCAATTTAACCAATCATTTTACTCCGCAGAGTATAGCTGTTTCCAATAAAACAATTTTTTAGCAGCAAGTATTTATACAAAGTTATACATTTATATACATGCACGCTGCTCTTTGTTGCTGCAAGTATTCTTCAACTAACAAAGACGTCACATACAGCGATTATAACCAAAAGTGTTTGAGAACAGAAATAGAGAACAAATCAAAGTAAATGCTCTGTTGTCATTTGCTATCGATTGAGGCAATTTAGTAGGAAACCAGTAGATGTTCATGCTCCTTAATATCTATTGGGTACCTGCTGATAACCCTGTCTTACTTGCAGGGGCAGCCGTAGGAATGGTGCTAGTCTCAGGAACTGTGGCTACTTACTACGGAGTCATTATATCCTGGGCTATATTCTACTTGTTTGCCTCCCTTACCACTCGTCTCCCTTGGGCCAGCTGCGACAATGAGTGGAACACAGACTGTGAGTGTGTTTATGCAACGAGCATCTCTATAACTCCGCTTCTAAATCCACCACTTGTGTGCCATGCTCATCTGCAACACCTGTCTGTTATAATTGTCTTCTACACTTGTCTGCTACACTTGTCTGCTACACTTTTCTGCTACACTTGTCTGCTACACTTATCTGCTACACTTGTCTGCTACACTTTTCTGCTACACTTGTCTGCTACACTTATCTGCTACACTTGTCTGCTACACTTGTCTGCTACACCTATTTGTTACACTTGTCTGGTATACTTGTCTGCTGCACTCGTCTACTATTGTAGCCTGCTCAGGAAGAATACCAGACAGAACGACGCAAGAATGCCTTTCATCAAACCTCACAATTGCACAGAATGGCTTTTGTCTGGCTGGTGAGAACAGGGCGGCCATCTATGACCTCACCCTCGCTGAAAAAACAGGATATAGGAGAGTGTTACCTGCATCTGAATATTACTCGTGAGTGGCATTTTTGGTCTTCATATTTGCTCTACCATTTTGACTAAGTGACTTCCACAATTTCTTATTAGTCTTTAGTTGTATTGGTCTACTGTATTTTGTGTCCATTCATCAAATGGACAGTTTGAATCACCCCAAGATTATATCAGTTCTATATATTGGTTACACAACCAGTAAGAAGTTATCTCTCCATTAGGTGCACAACTCCCTAAATGAAATTTGAAAACGACTTTGATATTGAAGCCAGTTCTGGCTGATGTAATCAATTGCTTTCCCGTCTCTCTATTTCTGTCATTTAGTGTTCAAATGGAGGTTTTTTAGTGCACAAATAGAAAACTAAGATGGAAAAAAATTTGTTTTTAATTGCATCATCCCCTTTTTAAACGTGAGAAAGCAATGCAGTTTGTGATGCGACTTTCATCACCATGTGATAGGTGTGTCCATATTATGTTCCATCTGAACCATCTAGCCTCAATCCTTAGGCTACATGTACATCTATCGATTAGTTACGTATTTTTCTCTACCAATCATTTCCTCTAGTCTTTTTCTCCATTAGCCATTCTCATGCAATACCGGTTAAACTCGCTGTATTTGATGTCATAGCTAGCCATAAAATGCTTTGAAACAACAAAGATGGGGCGCTTAGGAATGATTTTTTTTTACATAAATAATTGCGCTTAAGAAATATTTTTATTGGAAACATTAAAGCCGCGAGCAGTGATATGATTGGTCAAATAAAAAATTGTCTACCGATTTTTTGATGTGGATCAAAACCTGCTGATTACCTCAAATAACATGCTACTAATAACTTAGCGCTTTAGTCGGAAACAAAGGCTGCAAAATCGATCAATCGGTTGGCACAATCAGTATCGAAAGGGTAGATGTACATGAGAAATGTGTGATGACTGCCATATTTCATTAATACCTTATTTAGCAATCTAATTTCTTATTTGTAGGAGGAGAGTACTTAATGAGTCGAAAGGCATTGATGTGATTGGTGGAGTGAGCTGGGAGCTAGCTCTCTGTTTATTGGCTGCCTGGCTGATGGTGTTGGGCTCCCTGTATAAGGGGGTCAAGTCGTCGGGCAAGGTGGGCGTGTCATTTGATAGCTTCGATATTGCTGTGTGTCTCTCAGTGTGAGAAATAGCGTCAGAAGATTTATACGTGATTACAGGTAGTTTACTTCACCGCCCTCTTTCCTTATGCTGTTCTAATCATACTTTTCTTTCGAGGAGTTACCCTACCAGGTGCGGGTAGAGGAATTAAGTACTACGTGACTCCCCAGTGGGAGTATCTCGCAAAAGCTTCGGTGAGTTCCTTACTAGCTAGATATCAACAGCGTGTGTGCTTGGGGGTGGTCTACTGATTGCAACTCACCTGTTTGGTTTACGGGCTACAGCTTTTGTTAGCTTTACTTTTTTAACTAAAGGTAAGCGCTTTTTATAAGTAATTTCACCTGTAGAGTTGAGCTTGACAGTTTGTCTTTGTGTAAAGTTGGTTTTAGTATTTTTTCCATGTGTAAAACAGCATTTTTTATATTTTTCGTTTTGGTGAGTTCTGTTTGATAGTTTTTCTCTGTGTACAGTTGTATTAAATATTTTACATATCAAGGTTGGTTAGAGAGACACATATTGTCTACCGAGACCCAAACCAACATTGTTGTATTCTGTATCATTTTTGTTGTTGAAGCCTCGACTATATTGCAGGTGTGGAAAGATGCATGTGGACAGATATTCTTCTCCTTAGCTGTATGCTGGGGAGGTCTCATTGCCTTATCCAGCTACAACAGATTCAGGAACAACCTGCTCAGGTTAGTAACTTTCTAAACATGGTTACATACATATATAGGTATGGTTACATGCATACATAAGCATGGCTATATACATATATAGGTATGGTTACATACATAGGCATGGCTATATACATATATAGGTATGGTTACATAGATATATACGTGTGGTTACATAAATATATAGATATGGTTACATACATGTATAGGTATGGTTACATACATAGGCATGGCTATATACATATATAGGTATGGTTACATACATACATAGGTATGGCTATATACATATAAAGGTATGGTTACATACATACATAGGTATGACTATATACATATATAGATATGGTTACGTACATACATAGGCATGGCTATATACATATATAGGTATGGTTACGTACATACATAGGTATGACTATATACATATATAGATATGGTTACGTACATACATAGGCATGGCTATATACATATATAGGTATGGTTACATACATACATAGGTATGGTTATATACATATACAGGTACCGTTACATACATACATAGGTATGGTTATATACATATATAGGTATGGTTACATACATGTATAGGTATGGTTACATACATTATAGGTATGGTTATATACATATACAGGTATGGTGGTTACATGCGTAGAAAGGTATGGTTATATACATGTACAGGTATGGTTACATACATTATAGGTATGGTTATATACATATACAGGTATGGTGGTTACATGCGTAGAAAGGTATGGTTATATACATGTACAGGTATGGCTACATACTTTATAGGTATGGTTACATACATTATAGGTATGGTTTTATACATGCATAGGTACAATACATACATATATATACACGTATGGTGACACATTTATACAGGTACGATTACATTCTTGTAGAGATACAATTATAGTGGCCGTAGGCAACTCTGCCACATCAATATTTGCCGGATTTGTCATCTACTCGTACATCGGAAACTTGGCCCATGAAACTAACACAGATGTCGAGAAAGTCTCCCAAGATGGTATGTATGCTTTTTTTCCTCAACGTCTTTGAATTCCCTATAACCTGAAAACATTCACTCATCTAGAGGCATGATTGCTGGCTTGTGTTTAACTTGCAGGGGCCGGCTTGGCTTTTGTCATTTATCCCATGGCTGTGCTCAATCTCCCCGGGTCTCCTTTCTGGGCCTTCTTGTTCTTCTTCATGCTAATAACTCTCGGACTAGACACCCAGTTTACCCTCATTGAGACCATTTCTACCACCATATTTGACACTTTCCCTTCTCTCATCAGTAGAAAGAAGTACGTTATACTAGCGGCCTGTATAGTGTTCTTCCTGCCAGGTACGTCTTTTGCGTTTATCTATTCTAGAGTGACTTTGCACTGAAGTGAGTGTGCACCATGAATCTAGTGTTCATAAACTTGTAGTACAAATAGGCGGGACTGAGTATAATTCTGTCCTTACCATATGACGATCGATAACCAGTGACTGTGATATCTAACAGTTATTTCTATAACAATACAACGCTACGTTATTGGCTTTAATTGCTTTTCATTCAAGTGTTATGGAAAATTGTGACTATGAAATACTGTTGGGCGTAAGCTGTAGCTCCTCACAGATATTAGTTCGTAACACTAGGTCTAGGTCCACGGCTTGTACCTATTCAAGTTATACAAACGCCAAAATATGAAAATTGAAATCTATAATCTTTTATTATCCAGTTGTTTTAAATTATATCTTTTTTCAGTTCCGTTTATAGTGTAGCTTTTTTGAATCTGCAGCATTTCACGATTGTCAATTAACAAATATACTTTCTAAAAATGTGTCAATTATAAACGAACATAACTAATAATAGTATTTACTTTGGTCTAAATACAATATTGTAGAAAATTCAAAATTGGTTTTTCATAGATAATTATTACTGTTTAAATAAACATGGTGCAGTTTATTATTGTAGTTTGATTTTTCACCAACTAAGCAGTCAGGGCTGTTAAATATTGCTCCAAGTACCAATACACTTTTAGTTTCAGGGTTCACATTTTTCACATAATAGTTTTTAAACCTCTGTATAGCTGAAAAACATTACATCATCTAGGAACTAGGCACCCTCAACAATTTGGAAAATTTAAAAACTGTTAGTGAAAACCAATACTTAAACGCCATTTTGGAAAAAAAAACGTTGTTTTTAAACTAGTTATTTTTTTCACAGGTCAACTTACAAATTTTAATTTTAAACAATGTTGTTAGTGTCCCATTTTTCTGTATGCCAGAAAACTGTATTGATGTTACTTCATTAATGTCCCCACTGCGTGTTAAGGAACTAAAGGTTTTAGAATAGAATTTTAAAACTTAAATTTATAATTTTGAAACGTCCTGATCCTAGAATAAATTCACAAACATCTCTCCCACAGGCCTCATCTACATAACGGAAGGAGGGAACTATGTGCTCAAGGTAGTTGATACGTACTGCTCTGGCTGGAATGTTATAATCCTTTGTCTCGTAGAAACCCTGGCTATTTCATATGTCTATGGCTATGAACGATTTGCAAAGGTATTACGTGTTCATATTTTTCGAGTTACTGAAAAAACTAGTGCAAATTTGTAGATTTAGAGCTCCAATTAGCCTATAAAACACACATTCAACACCACACCTAATTTTCAGTACATTTGGTGAATGTTTTACTGGTCTCATATGCTCACAACTTGTTTATTTTTTAGGATGTCTTTGTAATGATTGGAAGAAAACCACCATTTTTCTGGAAGATCTGTTTGATGGGGCTGAGTCAATGCATATTAGTAGTAAGTAACTAGCAGTATAGTGTATAGTCCCAATTATACGTTTTACCATATATCATCTGATTTTGGTTTTTTCTGTCGTAGTTTGTGCTGATATTTGATTGGGCAAACTTTCAAAGTCTAACCTATGGTGACTACACATTTCCACTCGGTGCCAATGTCATTGGATGGATAATATCCATCTACGTTGTCATGGCAATTCCAATTGTAGCAGTGTATAATATCAGGAAGGTCAAAGTTGGCAATTTTTGGGAAAAAATAGTAAGTTTATAAAAATCTATTTCATTTTGCTTCTGGTGAGAAGCTACCACACCATTTTTTCTTTTTTTGGGAAGGGTTCAAGGAATAATCCCTAACGATACTGACATGGTTGCTCTCTCAACCAGTAGCAATGGCCTTAACTAGGCTCAACTCTGTGGCCTCTCCCACACACTTCTCTGCTCTAACCACAATTGCTCCCTCGCCATCTCTAAATTGACACAAGTCAAACTTGTTTAATGTAGCTGTGCACTGTATGAGCATGCCAATGTTTGCAGAAAGAAACAGCCAAACCGGCCTTTGACTGGGGTCCAGCGTTGCCAAAGAATCGTTTGTATGTGGACTACGTGCCAGGCTGGCAGATCCACCCCTACGAAGAGAGAGCTTCAATTGTTGAGTCACAAATTCACGTGAGTTTTTTCTACCCTCCCTTTATCCACTCCTTGCTAAAGCAGTATTTTCTTTTTCTGAATTGGTCACTTTACCTAGAGTGCTAGTTTGAAAATTGAATCTATAGTTTATAACGATTATTTTTCTATTTGATTCAAAAAGCTTTATTGATACTTGCTCAAACTCTCTCCAGTAATAAGCATTTGTAGTTTTTGATCGATATAAATAGCGCTTGTGATATGTTTCATTGCCATTACAGTTGCTAATTTAAAAAGATGGCGTTTCAAATAAATAATTTTGACTACGCACTTGTAATATCATCTATTTGTTTAAATACTATTTTGATCGCTTAGAAATAAGTATGTGAAGGTTTCATATTTTATAATTTTCTTGGTGATATATCTTTAATCATATCTAATAATGTAATGTTTAAACAGTTTTCTAAATCAAATACAATTTTTGCGACACCAAAATACAAAAATCCCATTTTGAGAAAAACAATCAGTCTTTCCACTAGTTAAATTCGAAGAGTCAATGTTTAAACTGATTTTTTTATAGCTTCTTTAACAGACTTGGTCGACTCATGCTTTACATGACAGAGATCTGCTCCTATATTACTACTTACATGTATTGATCTGCTCCTATGTTACTACTTACATGTATTGATCTGCTCCTATGTTACTACTTACATGTATTGATCTGCTCCTATATTACTACTTACGTGTATTGATCTGCTCCTATATTACTACTTACGTGTATTGATCTGCTCCTATATTACTACTTACGTGTATTGATCTGCTCCTATATTACTACTTACGTGTATTGATCTGCTCCTATATTACTACTTACATGTATTGATCTGCTCCTATATTACTACTTACGTGTATTGATCTGCTCCTATATTACTACTTACGTGTATTGATCTGCTCCTATATTACTACTTACGTGTATTGATCTGCTCCTATGTTACTACTTGCGTGTATTGATCTGCTCCTATATTACTACTTACGTGTATTGATCTGCTCCTATATTACTACTTACGTGTATTGATCTGCTCCTATATTACTACTTACGTGTATTGATCTGCTCCTATGTTACTACTTGCGTGTATTGATCTGCTCCTATACTACTACTTACGTGTATTGATCTGCTCCTATGTTACTACTTACATGTATTGATCTGCTCCTATATTACTACTTACGTGTATTGATCTGCTCCTATATTACTACTTACGTGTATTGATCTGCTCCTATGTTACTACTTGCGTGTATTGATCTGCTCCTATATTACTACTTACGTGTATTGATCTGCTCCTATATTACTACTTACGTGTATTGATCTGCTCCTATAATACTACTTACGTGTATTGATCTGCTCCTATGTTACTACTTGCGTGTATTGATCTGCTCCTATACTACTACTTACGTGTATTGATCTGCTCCTATGTTACTACTTACATGTATTGATCTGCTCCTATATTACTACTTACGTGTATTGATCTGCTCCTATATTACTACTTACGTGTATTGATCTGCTCCTATGTTACTACTTCGTTTTGTTTTGTTTTCTGAGCTGTGCCTTGTGGGCAACCCTAAATACGGGTCTCATAAGCTTGGAGCTTATTGTGTATTGATCTGCTCCCATGTTACTACTTACGTGTATTGATCTGGCTTCATTTGTCCGCTATTTGCAATGCAGAGTTTTGCACCTACTAGTAAATATTTTGCGCCGTTTTAGGACGTTATAAATGCATCGGCAAAAGTGGCACCTCAACCACTTGAACCAAAACTCTCTGCTCCTGCTGAAAGAAAGATTAGTGGACCAGATGTAAGTAGGACTGCCAGTGCTCCTGTATAAGTATATTGGACATATGGAGACACTGTACAAACCCCTGATATTTTAGCATGAGCTGTAAAACCTTGGCTAAATATGCACTGTTAACACTGTATAAAGAGAACTCAAATTCTTCTCTGAGTCTTTAATATTATGGTTTATTTTGATTGTAATTGAGAGAGCCTATTGGTGGCCTAATACATTAATCAAAGTCATCACAAGTGATTGACCAATCAGTTATTCTAATAAGAGTTTGATGACCAATCAGATAGTCAAGTCACAGCTGTTGGACCAATAGAACTTGAGAAGAAAGCTCAGTCACTGATCAGAAGTGGTCTCTATTTTTGTTGGCCATACAAATGGTGAAATATAATTTCACTGACCAATAAGACGCGGAGTAAGACTTTCACCAACCAATCAAATGTTGAGATAACATTTTAATGACAAAGCATTCACAAATGTTATTTATTGGCAATATCTAACTTTGCAAACTAGCTGGCAATTGACATAGATGTAGATAATTTTATTAATTAAAATTGGCACAATTGATTGCAGTCTACGTCTATAAAAACCAGCATTGCCGTTGGAGGTAAAAAAACTAGATTTTTGTAATTGCACACTTTACGCCCTATGAGCCATGGAAAAGCTGTTGACTGTTGACACAGTCACAAAGTAAGCGAAAAAATCAAATTAAATTTCTATGTTAATGGAGTAGCAGCTTGAATCATAAATAGCGCGATAAGCTTTGTTCTAAAAGACTCGAGAGGTTTTGCCTTGAAAGACTCGAGAGGTTTTGCCTTGAAAGACTGGACAGGTTTTGCCCTAAAAGACTCGAGAAGTTTCGCCCTAAAAGACTCGAGAGGTTTCACCCCATAAGTCACAATTGCTGCCCAAAGCTTGCTTGAGTACATCTGTTTGCTGCTTCAATCGATTGTCAAGGTCGTCTGAAATGTAAGGAAGCTCCGAGTTGGCCAATACTTGCTCAGCTGACGCAGCTCCTAAAAAATATATAAGTGCCATGTGTCTATTTAAGTCTATGAAAATGAGCGGTTGTACCTCCATGTCTATGTCAACTCACCTACAACAGCACTGCTGACTTGAGGCTGCCGCAGAAGCCACGACAAGGCGGTTGATGACATTTTCAAGTTTTCTTTCTCACACAAACCCTATAAATAGAGATTAGACTGTGAAACAGAATATTAAAATCTGGATATAGACAAGTTTTCTGAACAGTACGCGATACCAGTAGTATAGTTGGAGCAGATTGGGGTAACGGGTTATTGCGTGTGATTGCATGTCGTACCTTTACTCCTGCTATAGCCTCAAACACATACCTTTACTCCTGCTATAGCCTCAAACACGTACCTTTACTCCTGCTATAGCCTCAAACAACTCCTTCTCGCAGCCCGCTTGTCCATGTCGGCTGAGTTCTGTAGAAGAGTTGTGGAAATGTCTCGTCCTTCGTCTGCCCTCAGGTACATCCTCTACACACACGTTTGTTATACGTAATATCTACCAGCAGTAATTCGTGTAGACTTTGAAAATTCTACTCAATCCCATTTCGCTTATTGCAATAAATCAGTGAGCGGACAACAATTTTATTGAGCGCCATGTTTTTTTTTGTGATTCATCTCCCCTGAAATTGAAAAAATGGAGATTTTTACACCGCTTTTTGAAAGTAATGCTGCAGTTAACAATAATTCTTTTATTTTGCTAAATTATGTTGATCATTTTCAAAATTAACAAATGCGTTTACTGTAAGCGATTAACTCTCATACTCAAACTTATGATGATCAAAGTAAATTATTATTATTATTGTTGCAAATCAATGCGTTAGCAGCTGCTCATGTTACGGCAAATCTTCAATGAGAGAGACTATATAAGCATCTGAATGAAAAACTGCCTTACTATCAGACGATATATTTTAAATGAACTTTTACAGTCTTTGACATGTTACCTGGGTAGTATTTAGTTTAGGCTAATATGACAAAAAAATGAAAAATTCATCATTTCAGTTTTCAACATCTCTTTTAGCATGAAGCCTTTGAAATGACATCGGTCAATGGTTTAATAGCTGTTTGTGCATCTAATTCAAATTCTCTCAAAATGGTGGAAAAGGGCTGTCAAAAGAACAAACTTACATACAGAAGGACATACAGACAGATACTGTACTTTACCTAGATGTAAACATACTGCTATATGTCATATGTACATGTATGTACATGTATGTACCTGTATGTACCTGTATGGACAAGTAATACTAACCAAGTTTCAGATATTTCCCACTGAGTAGACCTTGTTGAAGAGGAGAGTATGGTAGAATACTTATGTGCTTTTCCACACAATATGGTAAAATCTCAAATTCACATCCTCTGGACAGCAAGTTGTAACATATCTATAAAGTCAGCACTGGAAGCCGTTAGCACACATACATAACTCTCTCTTTTTCTCCGATTCTGAGCGTGTGACATTGACATACCTGGTTCGATACGGGTTTTCCACCAGCGGCAAGAAACGTCTCTAGATTTTGTCTGCCAAAATTGCTCACACCGTAATGTCGAATTTTACCAAGAGCTTTTTGCCTTTCCAATTCATTCACCACCTCCACAGCGTTCGCTCCTTCAGGGAAGAGTCAACGAGTTAGACTGCTTTAAGTTGTTGATGGAGTAAAGACTAATAATTTTTTATTGAGTTTTTATATACCATAATTGAAATATTACTAAAAACACATTTCCATAGTTTTATTTGTTGAAAGTCTTTTGTTTATTGGGAGAAAATTGAAAAAAGATGCTGATGTACCTGGTGCCTAAATATTTAGCTTGAAGGGTGACGCCTAAAAGTGGGAGTTGTTTATTCAACGTAAAAGGACAGATAATTCCAAATAAAATGCAAAAATTCTATTTTTTTAATTCCACAGAATGGCAAACAAATAAAAAGCATGGCAAAGATTACAAGCAGGGATTGGAGACCTATTAATGAAACCAAACACTTTGTGAAAAGTAAAAATACTCAATTTACCCATAACTGGAGCCCAATGTATCTGGTAGAGGTCAAGGTAGTCTGTTCTTAAGCGTCGAAGGCTGTCGGTTAGTGATTTCTCAACATCCAAAGCCGTGTAATCGGTCTTCTTATTGGCACCATAACCAAACTTACTAGCCAATATAACTGTACTTCTTCTTCCTTCTAAAATCCTACCCAGCACGTCCTCAGAATTCAGGTAGGCCTTCAAAAAAAATAATTGCACATTCACAAAAAAATAAATATTTCTTTTTTTGAATAATAACAATAATATGAACAACGTAGAAATAAAACCTATCAGTCATCGTTTGGATAGGTAACAAAACTTACCTCAGCAGTATCAAAAAAATTTAAGCCAAGGTCTAATGCCTGATCAACTATGCCTTTACTGGTTTCATATGTTTGGCCACTCCATGTTTTGCTTCCATCCATTTGATTATCATTAAACTGCCAGCAGCCTATACATAGCTGAGGCACTTTCAAGTCACTTCCACCTAATTGTCTTCTTTGCACAGTTGTCATTGTCACACCCTTGGTTAAGCTGGTAAAAATGAACCGAAGCAGCCTTTGCTTTGCAAACTTTTTGCTAGCACGATCTAGGGTTTGTCTTTTGCCACGCCTACATTTGATAGTTCAGATCCTTACAATTTTGACAGTAGAGCTACGGGAATACGAAAACGCGATACGTTATGCTTATAATACAATGCAAACTACACAAAGTAAAGGTCAAGAAGCTTTTAGCAGCGATTCTTGCTGTACACTTCTTAAAAGGCAAACTCTTATTTGCTTGTTATTATTATTATTATTATAAAAGTTATATCTGAGTGAATGAAAGAGTTCGTGTACCTACCCACCATTGTTAGTATAGTGGTTTAAAGTGATGAAGAAAGTCACCAGGCTGATTTTTTGCGATAGTTTTAATCACGAGAGTTTGTTTGACCTGGACTGTAAGTATTTATGATGATGTTATTTATTATTATTATTTATTATTAATTATAATTATTAATTAATTAATTATTATTATTTTATTATTTAATTAATTAATTTTTATTATTATTATTGATTAATTAATTTGTAATAATAATATGGTAATATATTGATGATAATAAAATAAATTATTTAATAATAAATAATAATAACCAAATAAATTATTTAATAATAATAACAACAAATAAATCATTTAATAATACTATTAAAAAAATATGAAAATGATAATAAATTGTAATTATTAATTAACAAAGAGTAATAACAATGATAAATAGTATGTAATAAAAAATAATAATAATGATGATAATATATTGTGCAGGGAGGATTTTTCAGTAACGCTGTCGGTTACTCCGGTAGCCACCCGCACTACCTCTAGGTAGGCAGAGTCGTCTACTTGGTTCGGCAAGCCTGCTGGCACACTGTCGTACCACTACCTACCCTTCAGCATTGTCTGCCTGACTGAAGGTAGGCCTTGATAGGCATCGCATGCCAGGTAAGTCTGCCTCCCGTCTGCCCACTCACTCGACAACACAAGGCTTCCAGATCAACAGGTCATTGAAGCAGTCGTCTTCTGGAGTGATAGAGCTGTCTTGTCTGTATGAGAGAGATTCAAGATAAACTTGAGTGAGTGTATGCTGTGAATTTATTCTAGGAATAAAAACCAGCTGTGCCTCCGAGATTACACGGAGGAATGAGAGGCTCAGCAGCTGTATTTATATAACAGGTTATGTAACATTTCTTTGTGTACAGGTAGCCCTAATATCACATACAAAAGAAGGGTGGCTAGGATAAGGCAACGTAAATGCATATAAGAATAGCCTTTGTGATATAAGAGTGTCTAAACAAAAAAGGGGTACAGTATGCATGTACACAGTATGTACACAGTTTTAAGAAAGGGTACCCTCAAATAATGATATCAGGCAATGCATGCAAAAAGTTTCAAGGTTACTAATAATAATTTACACAGGATGTTGGCAACAGTAATGCACTAAATAGAATTGCTACTATGATTGTTCATGTTTGTTTTCAGTTAGTCGACAGGAAGTCATGCCATTTTCCTGTACAATATTGATAATAATTGATGTAATGAATAAATTAATCAATGAAGGATAGTGGTGCTTACATTCATTCCATTCCCATATCATTCTCATATTATCCTTCTCATATTATCATTTCCATATCTATCATTCCCACATTATTCCCACATCATTCCCATATCATTCCTATATTATTACCTCATCAATCCCATATCATTCAAGTTCTTCTTATTCATTATTATTATCATTGTCATTGTTTATAATATTGTTATGATGATCGATAGTGATGATAATAATAATTGTCTTCAACGACAAAAGCAACAACATGATAATCATCAATGATTTACTAACGAACTTGTTTATGTTGTTCAGCGACGATGGTGTTAATAAACCAATAATCATCATCAATGATGACTATGTTTAATTAATTTCAATAATTAATAAATAATAGTAGTGATAATAATAATAATGCTAATAGTGAACAAACAATTATAGTACTAATAATAATAGTGTACAGGAAAAACATGGCATGACTTCCTGTGGGTAACCTGGAAGCAAACTAGAACATTTATTATTACACTAACAATGGCGATTCCATTTAGCACATTGCCTATTGTTGTCAACACCCTTTGTTATTGTTATTAGTAATCTCAAAACCTTTTATGCCTCTATTTTATATTATTATTTGAGACTATAACTTTTGGACCGCCCTAAGGGCAAAGGTCATCACTGTTATAAATACAGCTGCTGAGCCTCTCCCTCTTCAGTGTATTTGGAGAGACACAGCTGATACATTCTTTTGCAATAAAACACAGCTTACACTCAATCATTTTTCTACTTGAACTCTGCACACACATACGAGAACACTTACAGTACAGCTCGACCACTTGGGAAGACAACTTGCTCTGACGACCTGCTGGGTCCAGAAGGGTCATTGTCTGACTAGTGGCAGACGAGGGGCAGACTTATCTGGCAGACGCTTGCCTATTCAGGCAGACAATGCTGCAGGGCAGATACGGATAAGGCCTGTCTGATGGTGAGCTTGTCTAGAGCGTCTGACTCAAGTGCACGTCCCTGCACACCTAGAGGAAGTACAGGTGGCTACCATTGGTAACCCATCACAGTTACAATAAATCCCTGCACAATAGTAGTTATAGGTTAAATTGATAACTCTCATTATTATTATCATTTATTATTATTTTTGTAACTTATCAGCCTTGAAATTATAATAACTATGATTATTAGTGGTTAGTTATTATTCTTCAACAATAATTTCAAGTATACAAGAATTGGCTATTATTATTATATTTGTAGTTATTGATAAATGGCTTTTAGTGAATAGCTAGTTATGATAATTGTGATTAATTCAATAACAGTGGGCAATTTATCACTAATTCTGCTATTAACCATCAGGCCTTAAATGTATATGTATAATTTCCCTTGTCAAAATGAGTGTCTGACATTCGACATTTTTGTATTTGACATTTTGACGTGTGACAATTTTGGCCAAAGACACTTGAAATGTTGTGATGTAATATTAACACGTGACAGCATAGCATATTGCTTTAGCTAGATAAAATAAATTTGGTTTGCAGATGAAAACGCGTACTCCTTGCACGGATTTCGCGAGCTCTTTAATGTTCTATCTCAGAAAGAAACCTGCACTCCACCTGTCATATCTTTTCAGGTGAATCCGATGTCTTTCTCACATTTCTATTTATTGTAAACTGATTTTTTTCACCACATTACTACCTATCTTAGCTTAGCCAAACTTGGGTTTTTCATTTGTTACAGGAAATGGTTATCTGTCACAAACGATGCGATGAGGTTCTCTTGCTGCTGATGTTTAAAGAGAAAAAGGCACTTTGCGCATCTGACAAAATTGCTACGATAGAGTTCGCCACGAGGTGGCTGTCTCCTACTCAAACCCTTATTCTCCATCCTCTTGTTTACTCGTGAAATTCTCTCTGACATTTGTACTTGATGATTTCAGGTTCCTCAAAGTCTGCAAGGATTTCTTAGGAACTTTGTCTGTGGAGAATGTGTTAGCTAATGTTACGTTACTCGCAGAGATCGTTGACTGCGTGCTGGTAAGAGTTTTAACTTCGAGTAGCCCGAGTGTTTTACATTAGTGGCGATATGTCTCTCTCTCTGTGGGCCGATGGAGACTGTAAAGATGAGCTCAAAAGTTTGTCTAGTTATTAATCCCAGTCTTGGTATATATCACAGATATTGAGATATCGTGGGACAATAATACCATTGAATGATGTTCATGACGTCTAAAAATATTGTATTGCAGTTGCCATGAGAATCGTATCTGATGTTAGGACATCATTGATAAGTGCAGTGTCCGTGTTTAGTCTTCAATGTTAAATGTAAAATTTTGTTTGTTCGCAAGGAAAGAGATCTATCCAAGAATAATCATTACGCATAGACTTTCAGAAACATTAAAAATTGTGATTGACATTTTGGAGATGTTATAGCGTAGCCAGCGTTTTTATTTGTCATTTGTAAAGGCTCACACACACACTGAAAGCGAAACACGCGCAAAACGGCAATTTGCCTACCAACGAAACCGCCTGGCGCTGCGTTGTCAAAGCACACTGGCGAATTCGGCTGGTGGTTGCCGTCAGATTTGTCTACTCATAGAGAGAAAAACTTGACTCGTTTATGTTATGTATTGGGTGAATGATAAGAAAATGAGAAAAATTTTCTTCGTTTGTCCAACTTGATGTTTTATTAACATTTCAGTGTCACACATTATAATAAACTATTTAATATGTGTTATACATACAAGTATTGTAGAATACACGCATTGAATTACAATCATTGTGGTAGTATAGTGCAAGCTATAAAAAGTAAATATCTATTACCATCATGTTGATCATGATGAAAGTAATAAATAATTGTTATTATCAATATTATGATCTCGGAACAACTTATTGCTCACATCTAAAAAACAACAAAGACATAGTGTTATCATTCTGCTGTGTTAATTAATAAATAATAATAATAATAACGTAAATAAACAATGTTTATCTATAAATGATAATTGATGAACAACTGTTTTAAATGATCGTTGTAATAAATAAATATTTTGTTTGAAAAAGTGGAAAAATTGTTTGCTGTCGTATGTGCCGACCAATCAGCGTGTTTGCCGCAGCGAAATATCAAACATGTTTGATATCTTGAGCGTCTATATATTTTTTGCCAAGTGGCATATCTGAGCTTTAAATCTGCTTCCGCGTTGTTCAATGCTACATCTTGATTGTAGATTGGAGGTTTTGTACATCTAACCAGCACTGCTAAAATCAGAGGATTTCTCTCCCAGGCGTACGTGCTGCCGACATCAACAACTGGAAAACATCTGCCCCATCATCATCAGCCATCTGCTATCAAACTCACTCGCGTACGTTAGCCTTGGCTCCTTCAATGTGCTCGCTGAAGCCCTTCTTCAATTGTTGGCTTTGTTATTCTCTGTTGTACTGCTTCTACAGCTCACTGGATCTGGTCATCAGCCGGAAGGTCAAAATAAGGTCGTATCTACATCACAGTCGACAGCAGTACCGGCTAAGGAGCACCTCTATGTTGATTGGATAGAAACTCTAGATTTTAATATCAACCAATCAGGAGAGACGACTTGTTCCATACACGGCGTGCTCAATACAAACAATGTTACTGGTGGACAAAAGATGGTTGACTTTCATATCAATAAATCATACAGTAAGTATATGTGGTGATACAATAGTAAGTATATGTGGTGATACAATAGTAAGTATATGTGGTGATACAATAGTAAGTTTATGTGGTGATACAATAGTAAGTATATGTGGTGATACAATAGTAAGTTTATGTGGTGATACAATAGTAAGTATATGTGGTGATACAATGAGACTGTGTAGTGCAGCAGTAGCAGTTTTACGAGGTATTTGCAGGCAAGATTATTGGCCAGCACAGTTTTAACAAGTGCATAGACAGTAGCAAGTTTAACACCAGTGGACAGCTGAAAGCTGACGTTTCTATTGGTCAGACACAACTGCTGACCTATCATCTGACCTCTACTGACCCTCCGTTTGTCATCGAAGCTGTCAAGGGCACAAGGTAAGTCTCATTTCCATCTCACCGTCGTGACGTAGCTCCCATTGACCAGCTTGTACAAGTGAAGACAACTCCTAATCCCACTAATGTGTGTTACAGCCCTGGTGAAGTTATCATAACGCTGCAGTGTACTGTTCCGGCAGCAGTCATGTGTCTCAATGTTACAGCAGCCATCGCTCTCAACAGTAAAAGTCGTGGGTAGGTGATAGACTATCATCGTTTGATTACCCACACTACACATTATGTACGGAGCAAACAGTTTGGTTTAGTCCTGCACATCTTTTGTGTAATCTCCGACATTATAATGTAAGAACACAGAAGTTCTATCTAAACAATTGAGCAATCATGTTCTTCTGTTTTTTGCTGAAATATCGGATTCTAAATAGCATATTGAAGTGATTTGATTATTATTATTATTATTACGCTGATAGTTATTCTTATGTTACGTGTAAAATGTGATATCACATGGTAGCTGTATTTTTTCCATTTTAAAAACAAAGTAGCTTCACTGATGTGCTTGCAAAACATTCCTAAACCAAAATGTAACAATTGCTGACAAAATTAATATTTACTGAAATGTTATAAAATTTTACTAAAAAATTCTAAACTTGAGGTTGGCGCCGTGATATCACCTCCGCAGACCTTGAGATGTGCTTAGAGTTCTGTTATTTTAGACATTTTTTTCTATAAGCTGGAAAAAGAAAATCTAAAGTAAAAGCGAAAACACAAGATAATGTTGATACAAATGATGGCATGGATTTCGGACGTTATGTACAGCGATGAGTTGTTCCTGGAATTATGAATTTAACTGCAGGAAATTTTCCTACCATTAACTTTAACACACTTTTTCCACCTAACTACATCTTTTTCACATCAACAGTTTAATCTAGTTTTTGAAGTCTTCACATTTTTTGTCAGCCAATCTAATAGTTTTTCTTCTAGTTTGTATGCAAATTGAAACCAAGAAAATGATTTAGACTTATGAAGGTGAACTTTGATACAATACTCGTGCAGTTCAGTGAGGAAATTTTATTTGTGAAATCGTAACAAAAAGCTTTTCATAGGATGGAAAACTTTACGCGCAAACAACATAATAATATTGACAAAGTGGTTTTATTATGCTCAGAGAGTGATCTACAAAAGGAGATGATTGCTCAGCAGTTTGAGTCGAATTTTTTTGTTCTGGAGTACTAATGTAATGGATTGCGGAAAAACTATTCAGCAGCCAAATAATATGTTTTACTAACACAGAGCAGTACACTAGTTTCTCTCTCACCTTCTTTCGTACTGTGGAACTTGCCTTCGATCTAGAATTTGAGAACCGGCCAATAGGCATGATTAAAGATCTTTGCCGCTGTTTTTCATTGAAAAAAATTTGTCTAGCTGTATCTACAGTCACTGTATTGTTCACAAATCCTGTGTAACAAAGACATAATTGATCATCTAACATTGAGCTTGATAGAATCTCTCTGTTTATATCAGCAAATCGCTACTAAGAAGACTTTCGTCCTCTTTATTTGGACATGTGCCAAGTGTTACACATGGAACTGTGCCAAGTGTGGCACTTGGACATGTGCCAAGTGTGACACTTGGAACTGTGCCAAGTGTGGCACTTGGACATGTGCCAAGTGTGACACTTGGAACTGTGCCAAGTGTGGTACTTGGACATGTGCCAAGTGTGACACTTGGAACTGTGCCAAGTGTGGCATTTGGACATGTGCCAAGTGTGACACTTGGAACTGTGCCAAGTGTGACACTTATTTGTAGAAATGACCAAGTACTTCAGATATTTTGAGTTTTTTGGCAAAACCTCTCATTGCTATCAGCTTTCCGTCTTTTGGACAAGGTAATAAAAACCCTTCTCAGATCTGTTGCATGGCCTCACGCCGCATGCTCACCCAATCATCAACCTCTTGCGTGGATTTTCCAGGTTGCTGAAGCTCTCAAGCATGACCAAACACACTCTAGAGCTCAATGATGACAAGCGGACCATCAACTGGAATATTCCAGAAATAGCCGGACACACTTGCTCTACTGTACACTTCAAGGTAGTCCACAGTGGCAAACAAACTGCCCCACACAAAACTTGCCCACATTTTTATGTATTCTGTCGCAGTCCAGCTAGAGCCTGTAGACTAATTATGGTGTAAAAATTTTCACATAGCAAGACAAGACAACTCCAACAATTAAGCTTTTCATTTTCCTTATTGTGATTGCGATGACCAAAATAAACGCTAACTTCCAGAAAATTTTTTTTTTAATTATGATTTATTTTGTTTTGTATTCCTCGATATTTTTTGCACAATATTAATTTCAGATATGATAAAACAAAGGTAGTTTTTGTTTGGTGAAGCAGATAAATTGTTTGTTTTCACATACCATAAACAGAGCTAACGATAAGACTTGCTGATTGGTTTTCCACTTTGCCCAAGCTGTCATAAAAACGAAAAATAGAGACTGTCTTCTTTAAAAATCTAAATAATTATTTTGTTCTGCCGCTCTGTAAAAGTAACTCATTAGTGTAAACATTATGAAGGCGTCTGATTGATTATAAATACTGGAGTTGTCTTTCCATGCTGTGGCACAATTAATTTAGTGGCAGAAAATAAATGCCATCGATGGAGCAGTTTGTGTGCAACCTCAGAAGTTTAAAATGTGGGTGAGCTCCGTGTGGAGCAGTTTGTCTGGTGCAGTAGTCAAACACAAGGAGTTGTCCTCTTTTAATAGTGCCTGCTATTCTCTCAACACTTGCATGTTATTGGCATGTTCAAGGCTTGGGTGGCGCTTTTGTCTGTACCTGTCTTCATGTAACAAAAAGTGTACCGTTCTCAATTTGTCAGTCAACCTGTGCGTGGAAAGGACAATTTTCATAATCAATATGTTTATCACACTGCCGGTATATAGCATTGCTCACTTTTGCTTTCTGTCATCTCCTGCAGATTCTACCTGACGGCCATGTAGACATTGACCTGAGCAAAACCATGCTTGTCACATTCAAGTTTGAAATCAGCAACTACTTGCATTCTACCTGCAAAATTTCCTCAATTAAAGTGCAGCACAGCAAACCTGTTACAAAGTGGATTCGTCATCTGACCGTGGCTGGTGACTGCAGATCACACCTTCTTGTCGAGTGCTCCTAGTTACACTCCTTAGCTTGTCATTCGTATGTTTAAAAGCTGGACTTATTATTAGAAAGCAAGATGTGCTTAGATTTTAGATTTTGTTTACCAGCGGATATTATTCAATGCATTTATTTGTGTCTGTTCGTTGCCTCAAAATTGTCGTTTTTTATTTTGATGCTAGATTATTAATTGTTGTTTTTATACCCGTAGATGTTGAATAAATTTATTTTTATTTTCTGTATTGATCGAAGAGTTATCTCCTCTATAATTATGTAGTACGATTTGTATGAAATATTAGCGGAGTTGTGGCGTATCTTTTTTGCGACGTCACCACAAACTAAAATAGCTCATAAACGGTCGCCAGTCTCTCGAGTCATTCTTGCCCCTTCCTAATCCAGTCTAGTCCAGTCCAGTCTAGTAATTTATTTGGATCTTCAATGCATATCCTATTGGCTCCTCATATTGTTGATGTATTAATCATTGGATAAAGTGTTTTACGTCAGCAGTTGAAATGTAGCAGGCTATAAATAGCTGAGGCCGCGTCTGACACGATATACTCTGCGCTCATCCTGCAATTATAATCTACTCTCTATTGATCAAGTGAAGATACGATGCCAAGTTCTATACACCGAATCCTGTGCACTGAAAACTTCGGTCCTGATTCTTTAACTACTAGACCATCTATACCAAATCTTTCTACGACTGCTTTGAGAGGGTAAGTAGTACTACGACGACACTTAACTATTATTATTTGTTGCTATAAAATAATATTATTAGGTTTTTTTGTTAAATTACTATTAATTATTATTATTAAATTTATTTATTATTCAATTTATTTGGTTTAATTTCTTTACAGAAGAAGGAATGATAATAAGTTATAATGATATAATAATCAATAATTAGTATTATATCTAATAATAATATTATATTATGATTAATTAATTCATTATAATAATAATTAATCATAAATAATAATATTATTAATTATTATATCATCATCTGACATCATTTAAGTAGTTTTACTAGTACAAATACTTCATTTATTATTATTATTTTTCCACTGGTGCCCAACAATCACTAGTAATTAGTTTAACCTACTCAACGGGTGGTGGTGGCGGCAGCAGTAGTAGTAGTAGTAGTGCAGTATTCACAGTGAGCCATGTATGATTGGTAACAAACAGGAATTGTGTTAAAAATAATTAAAAAAAAAAATTATAATAATAATATATATAATACTGATTATATATATTATTATTATAATTTTTTTTTTAATTATTTTTAACACAATTCCTGTTTGTTACCAATCATACATGGCTCACTGTGGCAGTATTATTATTAATTAACAGTTGTCAGTAAAAATGTAATAGTAGTAGTAAAGTAGTAATAATAATTATTATAATAGATGTGAAATTTGTCAGCTAGGTAGTGGCCGCGTCGTTTTTTTTTTGTATTATTAGTTTACTGATAGCTTTGTTGTGGTAGTCTACTCTGAAAAACAAAAATTATAATAATGAAGTGATTGTTTGAAATGATGATAATAACAAAATTATGATTGCAGTACAAGAATGACTGGAGTGGAATCTGTTGGTTGCACTGAGAATTATGATGTGAGACTGCATACAGAAAGCCTGTGGTGCTCCTGATGTTCCCCACGCTGTAATCACTCAGAAACCATTTGTTGGTAGGTAATTTGATGAATCGTCTCTGGAGTCGACACATCTTGAGTTATAATGCTTATCAATCCTACATTGGTTGACTGATATGAACAAGTCCTCTCATTCGCTATGTGACTGTTGATAGGTGCAGAGGGCAGCAGCGTGGGGCTTATAGCAGCGCCCCCTGTTATTGGAGACAATGTCATCTTGGAGCTGACTGAGTTGCCAGATTCGGCAAGAGTTAATTCCAATGTGACCTTCTTTGTGAAGACTGCTGAAGAGGTTGAGGTGGTGTGGCACTGCCGGCTGATTGATAACAACCTGTACGTGACTGTACCAGCGAGTCTCACGGTCCTTGGTAGTAAAGAAAGGTGAGTAAACATGTTTATTGGATTACAGTTATCACTCACTTATCTATGTAACCCTTCCTCGTCAACGCCTCCGTTCTTTGCTTTCTAAGAAGTAGTTGCGAAGATATGAGGTGCAAAGTTCTATTATGTTATTATGACTGATTGTAGCTTTGTCGGGCTGATGGAGTACATTGAGACTGACCTGAAGGTGGACCATATTATCGTATGTTTGAGTCGTCATCAGGCAGAGTTCTCCTCTCTCATTCGTCTCTTCATGTTCTTTGGATTCGGCGCTGTTGCCCCAGGTCACGAGCTGCTCGCCGCTGTTGTTGGAGAGAAACAACAGCATGTCTACTTGGCCTATCAAGTGAATTAACTGCTGCCGCCTTTCAGCTGTCCTCAAAATACAGCACCACTCTGCTAACTTTATTTACTGCCTGATTATGTAATCATAAACAATGCAGACTGTCTATCATCTGTTTTCAGTTGGTGTGTGTGTGTGCTACCTGTACTGTGTTGTAAACCTTTACTGCCACTGTTTTATGCTTGATTTTTAATCACCATTGAAGCGGTCACTAAACCCTTTTTATCGTATCTGGTAGTTGATTTGGTCTGCAGCTGTTGTCTTGTGGTCCGCTTTGTTGATTCAGGGTAATGGCCGTCTATTGCAGTCATTGTTCCAGCACTTTCTATCTGTATAAATCATGAATAAAGGATTTTCTTTGATCAAAGTTCATGATTTGTTGATTTGATACTCTATCCTGTTCAAACCGGAGGTGAAAATTGGCTCTGTGCCAAACAATTTTGCCCTCCAATGATAAGGAATGGGAGGTGACTCCGCATTGATAACATGTCAAGTCCACAGTGTCATTACTGTCCACACCGACAGGTTGTTTACAGTTGGGTGAGTTGTCTGTTTACACAATGTGATGTGAATAAACGTGGCAAGACCACAGTAGTGCTAAATTATCAATCATTGTCCGAAAAACGGTCGGGATTGAGGCTTTGTGTTTGATAAGCCGAACTAGTGCCTCCAATAAGCCTTATGTGATAAGCTCCTCCCCCTTGCATATGCCGCGCATGCGCCGGATATCCGGAGGCGATGTTGTTGAACCGATGTGAAATATATATTGATTCTTTGTTGTGCTCAACTTCTTTTGATAACATTACTGCATTACAACAGTTTCCAGGTACAAAAATTAGCAAAAACGATGCATACTGATTATTCTCCATCCTTCGTACATAAAAAGTAAATTATATCGTTGTTAATCAGTGCCCATTCATTTTTTTACTTGTGGATTTTTATTATTATAATTTTTTTTTAATTTTTAATAATAATAGTTTATTATAATTAATAATACTAATGTAATTGTTTTTATTATTTATTTTATTGATCAAGTTATTTATTTATTATTGTTAATAACCAATATCATAACACCGAAGTGTGATTCTGCTTTTATTATAAACACAAAGCATCATTCAAAACAACAGCAACAATCATTGAATCAATGTCATTAAATTTATTAATAATAATAATAATAAGTAAGTTATTAACTATTATTATTGTTGTTTGTATTAGGTAATTTTTAATAAAAAATATATCCAACCAACTTCTTTCTATTATTTATTTATCATTATTTATTAATTAAATAATAATGTTATTGTTATTATATCATAATTGAACTTATTATTGGTTATTATTTTAATTTAAGTAGCTGATAATCATTATTACTACTACCACTACTACTCAAGTCTACTACAACATTTTCTTACAAAAACTATCAGAGATGTGGCAGTAAATAAAAATCAATCTGAGAAATGAATTTAATCAGCAATAAGCTGTATCCCTGACCCTACACACACAAACATACACACTGCTTAAAAATGAGGCGCTCCACTTTCGCCAGATGGTGATCAACAGTGTTCTAACCTCTCAGAGGTATTAAGTTTTTGATGATGGTGGCTATTATAATATTTTTTATTGTTTTGGTTGTTGTTTTGGTTGTTGTGGATGATTTTAATTACAATAATATGATAATAAAAAATCATTTTAATAAAAATTATTATTATGAAATATATATGATAATTAGTATTATTAGTTACATTTAAATAAATTATTAAAAATAAACCTCATATTTATTACATGTAACAAAACATATGGTAGTTTTAAAACATTTTTCTGATAAAATTTAATAATAAGACATTATTTCTCTTATCATAATCAGTAATAATTGAAATATTTTTGTAAAGTTCAAACATACATCTCAAAATAAAATATGTAATTAATAATATTGTTACTTGCCACCTATTCCATGATAGTACTGCCCTGACCACATTTTCATTGTTGTCCTATGGTATTGCTGTATAGGAAAAAGTATTGGATTAAATTTATTCATTACTGCTTGCTAGCACGTTTCACACTGTATAGATCTCCAATGATGTTTAATAAGTCTTGACAATCAAGCACCACCCTGTTCACTTTGTCATATGAAATTGTGTAATGTCCTTTGCTATTGTCAGAAACATTTTCTTTAAATTTTAGAATGCTTCAATCAAGATGACATGATTTACATGGTCCCACTGTCGTGGTTGCTCTGTGCAAGCTGGCGAAGGTGGAATACCAAGTCTGCCGGACATAATATGGTCGATGAGAGCATACAATAGTGCAACGGAATGTTTACACTTTCTTCTACCTGCAGGGCGCGTGCAGTCACAGTTTCTGATGTTGATACCTTCCATCTGTAATGCTGTGGAATACCTTGCCTTTTTCATACTTGGTGAAACTCTACCTTGGGTGTAGCACAAATTGTCTGCAATGCCTACACGCATATTTTCTACTTTATTATATTTCAACAAGTTGTAGCCTTGTGTCAGATGTTTATCAGACGTTTTAAATGTATGAATACATATGTGGCTTAATTGTGGCCAGTTTTGTAAGCTATCTGTCCATGCTATAGTTTTGACAATTTGTGACAACTCTTCGTGCGTGGCTAGTTCGTCAGTAGGTGCACATTGTACAATGGCACCTGGCAACATGCTTGTTACACCTTTGTACCAACAATGCCTTTTTGCCGATGGTGGACAGTTTGTGCTCCTTTAAATGACGTTTCAATGCCGCAACTGTCTGCTTGCTAAATGGACATGCCATACTTCAATCCTGCATTATATAACTGTTGAATGTTTTGTAACAAAAGCATCTGCTGGAGATTAATGAGTATTTATTTTGCAAAATATTTCACATAAAACAAGTACAATAACATGGTTGTTATCACAAAACAGCGACTTGTATATAACCGGCTCTGTTTATGTACAGATGCTGTTATAATATTTCAGCCCATACTATGTATCAAAAAAGGCATGCAAAAAATATGAGCAGGGCACAGATAGATAGAAATAGCTAGCAAAGACAAAGGTATAAATAATGCACGATATATCTTATTGGTGATTGGCAGCAGTCAATGGGAAAAGAGCTCTATAAAAGCCAACTCGTATTCATAAGAAAATGTTGGACTGATACAAGCATGGTCCTCCTCCGAAGCGTTCCAAAGCCAACTGTATGACTGCGACAGTACATACTCGGATCTTACGTAGAGTCATCATGCCAAACTCATGTAGTTTCTATTCCATATCGAACAGATGAAATACGAGCCATCATTGTATCTTTACAAATCTGCCAAATTAAAGAAATCATTCAAAGCGAGTCCTGGTGCTAATGCTGAGACGTGCAGGTAACTAATAATGAGCTTGAAAAATTGTCAAATTGAGGATCTTACCTTCAGTTTGTATCAGAGGAAGTAGTAACTGCTTCGGGGTTGTCTGTTGTAGTAACAGCTTCAGTATTCTACCAAATAATATTGTAGCATGTTATGTAATAATATCATTTAAATTAATTCATGGTAACATATTGATGTTAACAATATCATGGCCATCAGTGACAGACAAATGTGAAGCATAACATGTGTTTATTTAAGTTATTATTATTTTGGACAAAGTGTATAATAATTATATTGTAGAAAATAAAATGGTAAGAACTATTCCTTAGCATTTTCAGTTATTAATTTCGATACAAATATAATATATCAATCGAAAATCAGCTTACAACAACAGTTTGAATAATACTGCTACTATTATTATTCCAATCACATTACAATTTATTTCTTATTTATTCAATCCAATAATAATAATTATTATTATTTATCAATTTTTTTTTTATTATGGAAAAAAATGTCCTTTATTATTCCTGTAACAACAGTTATTGATTATTGTAGTATGTATATAACTATTAATAAACAATAATAATAAATAAGAAAAAGTCATACCAATAATAAATAATTATAATCTTTAAGATTTTCCTATAATAAATAAATAAATAATAATTATTATTAATTAATAATCATCATAACAATGAAATAAATTATAAATTAAAATTCGTAAGAATAATTTTTTTTCCATGACTTGGGATGAATAGTATTAAATGAATTGTATTAATTAACAAATGATAATAAGCAAACTACAAATTAATTAATTAATAATAATAATTATATATTATTGTAATAATAATAAAAATCCACAAGTAAATAAATGAATGGGCACTGATTAACAACGATATAATTTACTTTTTATGTATGAAGGATGGGGAATAATCTGTATGCATCGTTTTTGCTAAATTTTGTACCTGAAAACTGTTGTAACGCAGTAATGTTATCAAAAGAAGTTGAGCACAACAAAGAATCAATATAAATTTCACATCGTTTCAACAACATCGCCTCCGGATATCCGGCGCATGCGCGGCATATGCAAGGGGGAGGAGCTTGTCACATAAGGCTTATTGGACCGGAATGGAGGAGTGTCACGGGATAACCTCTCACGTTGCAGCAGATTGGAATTTCATTGTTGCTGCTGCTGCTATTGGAGCGTTAACTCCTGTAATGCAATGTAGCCCTGGGGGTGGTTTCAATTAGAGTCATAAAAGTGTCCTAAGGCCGTTTTGGTCGTTAATTTAGACCTAATTGGTCGTAGGCATTTAGGACCGTTTCAATTACAAAATCCAACGACTGCTTTGTGACTAGTTTAGGTCCGATCCTATAACCACACACTCGTGGTTATAAAAAGGTCCTTGGCATTTACTTACATGTAATAATGGGCTCATATAAATTATAATAAAAATTGTGCGAGATAATATTGACAACTAATGTCTGGTAAAATAATGATTGTGGTTAGAAAATAAAAATGAAAGAAATACGATGATTTGAAATAGTCATGACAATCTAAACCAAATTTTACTGCGGCCATTTCTTCCAAAAACAATTATATTGTTTAGCTTGCATTTGTATTAATATACTCATAAATCAAATTATCCCAAAAGCAACAACAACATTTATAGCAGCAATATATATTGTTTAAAAATAATTAACTTTGATGAACTAATAAATAAACAATTTTAAAAAAGGTGGCTATTTGAAGTATAATAATAATCAAATTTCAGTGCGGCCGTTTCTAGGAAAATCTTAGTGGTTTCAATGGTCTCGCCTTAGTGCAACTACATGACCAAGCGATAGCAAGCATATTGTGTGCGATCGCTGATGCTTCGGTCTAATACACAATGATCATCTGCAGCAATTATTTATTAGCTAACGACGGTCAAAATTAGCGACCACCTAATTGAAACAAGATTAGCTTGGGCCTAGGCTTGTCTTAAAATTGTCACTAATTGGTTATAGGACCAGTTAGGACCAACTTCTAATTGAAACCACCCCCTGGATAGCTATAACAGTACGGAGATTGTGCTGGGTACCATAACATAGCTGTGTCTTACAACTGGTGCACATTCTATGGTTTCATACCCAGAATGACATAGAACTGGTTAGAGAAGTATACTATTCTCACTCATCCGAATGCTGAGAGTGGAGCTAGCTCACCATGTCTCCACATACAGTTATAAAATTTTCATTGTTACTCTCTCTATGGGAAGGTACCTGTAATCGTATAACCAGCAATGCTGAGAAATACTGGATTTGGTACTTCAGAAGTTGACATTGTTGTCAAATGATCGCCCCAATGATTTCTATCGAGCACACAAAACAGCCAACACTGCCAAAATCCCACCTAGCATGACTTCACCAGAGAGCACAACTTTCAGAAGCTAAATAAATGCAAAAAACTTTCAGGCGTAGATACCATGTATGAGAGGATACAGAAGAGAAACAGATTTTGGATATAAAACAAAACGACCAAATGTACAGAGACAGCAGAAACTGCTAGATAAAATGGTCGAGCACCCAATAATTAAAAACAATATAAAAAATAACAATCAACAAGTCATAAAATTTTCTATAGGAAAAAATCTTTCAATAAGAAACATGAAAAAGTAGCTGACTATAACAAGAGGTTTGGCCACTTGAAGGAATGTCCATAAATGAGATGGGTGCAGTATGTAGGGCACCCACCCCTCAGATCTGCGTGTAAACTAGGGCTATCTGCTGTAGCTATCTACTGTGTCTATATGTTTGTAATAGTTCTCGTTGGTGGGCAGCAGGTTGATGTGATTGTGCAGATCAAATGCTGTGTTAGTTCTGTGCAGAGGTGAAAGGTGAAGGTTGTTGTGGAGTAGGTTAGGTTGACTGCGTACCAACGGCAATAGCTGCTTACGTCTCTCTTGGCTTTGGTCATACTTGGCCTGCAATGAACAACCTTACAAGTTACAAAAAGAGACGCGACAACTCCTAAATAGCAACTCACTGAAAATATTTCTGAAAGAAAGACCCCATTTTTAGGTAGACAAGCAAAATGTTCCGGAATAGATTATCCACAGGCAGTGCAGCATGTGAGAACTAACAAGTGCTCAACGTCACACAAGCCTGGATAGCTATGTCCTTGGCAGCAAGTAGTCGGGTGAGATTTATACCAGCTGTTAGAATTCCTGTTTGTAAACTGTCGGCAAAGAGTGAGAGGATCAAGAGAAAGAAGGGAGGTGCTTCCACGGGTAAGTAGGTGTTTCAACAGCAACACTATCTAAGGAGTTGTCCTCTCACAAAATCAGGGGCAGATAACTTCACAACCAACTGAATACACACAACAATGGGGGAAGGCAATAGGAAGCGGAGTAGCTATCTGCATGTACCAGGAAAAACATTCCTCCAGTTTTTGGTTCGGTACAATATGTATCTCAATTGAAACGGCATTCTTTGTTTTAACAAAACCATATTTTCAATTTCATCTCCCATTTTTTGTCTACCATATACAGACATACAGCTGTGACACAATAATACAACTTACACTGCGAATTTCATATATTATGTAAACTATGTAAATTGTTACCTTGTTGTACATAAGGACGCCTGTAACGGCAAGAAGCATGCCAAATATGTTGGTGGAGGTGACTGGGTTACGTAGAAGCAGCAGAGAGGAGCTGATGATGACGATACGTTTGGTAGCGTTGGCTACTGCATAGCTCAGGGGGGTCACCATAGAAAGCAGGGTGAAGGCCACAATGTTTATTGTAAAGTTAGCAAATGCATCGGCCATGAGTAGCACTATAGATCTCATCACTTTATCTCCTTTCATCTGTAACGTCACAGCTTGGGGTCAATGACAAAACATTAGCTACGGTTTCATGCAAATTGCGACAACAGCCAACAGAGAGTTGTGAAATCATTGTGAAACTATTTTGCAACATTTTATCATTGCTTTCCACAACCAGTATAAAAAATTACTAAATAACTTCCAGAAAACTACCATTATCTGAGCGCTGGCATTGAATAATTGATGGAAAACAAACGTGTGGTTTACCACTGACTGTGTGATGTCTCACAGTCACAGTTGGTGATGAGTGGAAAATTACACGGATGGTACATCGTGGTGGAGTGATACTAGTAGAAACCCAAACATTAGTACGACTAACGCATAGCAACCCATAGAGTTACTACATGGCAATCCATAGAGCTATCAAATACACATAACCTGCACTTACCACTCTTTCATCAGACAGGATGTTTCTCAGATCAAGGAAAGCCCAGACAGGCACAAAGAGTATAAATGTAATCTTTGAGATGATGAGTAACATACGGAGATGATGTATTCCAGTGTCTCTCAGGGCCTGCCGTATATACCATTTATTACTGTACAGCAGCAAACAATGCCATTGCAATGAGGTTTGATCTACATACAAGACGTGATGTGTGGTCACATACATCTCGTCTCAGTGTTATCGCAGATTGTAAGAATTGAAAAGATTTATATGTGAGCCAAACTTTTCTATAATCACCTGAAATATCATAAATATTATGGCGTAGTCTACAATAAAAACCGTCATTGCACATAGTTTTTCATTTTACAATTCCTCTTTCATGTGCAAAAAAATAGTTTTTAGGAAATGGCAACTTATATTTTCACATCCTCTTTCAATCAAAATATTGACCAATTTAGATATAACTATGGTGACTCATAGCATATACACTTTTGCTCTCGACGTAACCAGAACACTTAGTAATAAATTTGGGGGTGGGATCGAATAAACAGCCTTATGAGCCGTTGCACAAAATAGACTTAGAGGTTATACTGAATGAGCATTGCCACAGTCTTTTGCAAACGCCATTCGGTCCTGAAAACAGCTCGCGAAATGAGGTGAAATGTTGATTGGGTTTCTTCTTTGAATATAGAGCAATAGATGTCATTGAAACATCGACACAACTGAAATACTCACCTCAAAATGCTAACAGCGAGCTTGTTGTTACAGAAAAAGAATTATGCTTTTACAACCAAAGTTCTTGATAGTTGGCCACTTTTTTACAGGAAACAGCTACACATTATAATTATGAAGGAAACAACTATTTTAGAAGTTGTCCTTTCGGCAGGAGATGGTTGCTACAAATTTGGAGTTGTCTTCTTTTGGGGAACGACAATGTTGCTACAGTCACTTGATCCTTGGAAAATCTACGGATTCATTGTGTTTGTACTCTTATCAGCACAAGTTTCCATAGATCCACACAAGTCCACAAGTCCCCATAGATCCACACAATAAACCATATTTTCAGTTGAACAACCCCAAAAAATTTCAAATCTTCTCGCTGTTTTGCAATTCTTACAGACCTTTTTGAAACAATTCATATAATTTTGAAATGATTTACCTAGCTAAACACTTTATAAATATAAATAGCTCATAAATTATTATTATTATAACTGCTTTGAATTTAATCAGACTATTGAGAAAAGATTTGGAAGGAGCATGTTTGTTGAACCAAAATTGATTGGCACCAGATTTCTTCACAGCTTCTATAGAAACAGCTTCCATAGAAACAGCTTCAATAGAAACAGCTTCCATAGAAACAGCTTCCATAGAAACCAACTATAACAGACCAAAATACCAATAAAGTTAGAAAACATAATTAAATCAAAAAAGATAGTTGGATAAAATTTACAAAATCGAATAATAAATAGTGTGAACATACAAAATTTTTTCAATTATTTGTCATAATGAGCCTATCTCTATGTCTATGCCTATTTGAGCCTATCTCTATGCCTATTTAAGCCTATCTCTATGCCTATTTGAGCCTATCTCTATGCCTATTTGAGCCTATCTCTATGCCTATTTAAGCCTATCTCTATGTCTATGCCTATTTGAGCCTATCTCTATGTCTATGCCTATTTGAGCATATCTCTATGACGGAAATTCTATCAATCTATGGGCTCTTGATTTTTCTTCGCCATGGGAGGACAACTCTTCAATCCTTGTTGACCCAAAGAAAAACACTAGAATTGTCACAATCTTCAGTAAAAGATCCATATAGCATTCATTGGTCAATTATTTTCTTATCGCGGAAGCACTCGCCTGATTTGTAAAGCTTTACTCATGGAATAATAATAATTATTATTATTTACTTATAGTTAATCACCATTGAACTGCTGCTAATAAGTTAAAGAGATATTTATTACCACAGTTTCTTGATGATGTCTGCTATAACCGACTTAACAATAAAAGTGACATAATTATTATTTCTTTTAAATATTATTCTTTTTATTATCTTTTGTAAGCATTACAGAATACTTTTTGTTAATGGATGAACGAACCAATGTCGTAAAATATTCAAGTATTGACGCTTATAATAGATTGCTCCTTCCGTGCCTGTTCATGGAGACAGGCTCAATAATGATGGGAAAACAATTTTTTTTTCATATACATAATTAAAACTTTAATGATCAGTGTTTAGTGAAAAAACCAACTAGTCGTAAGCCTACCAGCTAAACGTATTTGTTATTGACAAAGTTTTCAGACAATTTACAAAAGTACGGATACTTTCTGATGATTTGGAAGGCGTTTAATCTTAAAATGCGAAACTCGAGCCACCAGTTATCGTGAATATGTTTATATCCTTACTGTATGCTAGTAGTTTTCAATTTTTATACAATCCTCAGCGATAAACAGCTTCACAAGTTGCGGAAACTCAAGAAAACATGCTTTGTCCGATTACATTGTAAAACAAACCAAGCTCTAGCGGTAGTAACATGTAAACTCACCTTTTTAGTAAATATATTGAGACAGGAGAAACCCAGAGTTGCTATGAGGGCGCTGACTAAACCTGCCATATCAAATGACAGTTCAGTGGCTGTGGCTACGCATACACCCAAAATAATAGGAACTATAGACAGGTATACCTGCAACATACAACCAAAACTTAACATTTCTATGCACAAATAAACTTGTTTCACTTTGCTTCAAGATAGATAGGGCAAACTTACTGGTAGAGTCTGTGATTCATTCAAGAAAATTCTAGATAAGATAATGGTAAACATCGGCATCGTAGCTTTTACTGCAACAAAAGGTGCATATCAATCAGCTATTGCTAGAAAATGAAAGTTTGCAGTTAGCATTTAAAGTAGCGTATTTTGTTTTTGTTGATGTGTGGCCAGGAAAATCCAATTTAACATGCCTCATAAGCTTTAAGCAGTGTTCTATTTCCGTGCTGCCTTTTTGACTAGCTACTTTCTTGAAAAAGCAGATGTGGTGTTCACTAGCATGTATATATATTTGCTATGGGAGTGCCAAACTAGACAGCACTTGATTGTATATCCATACTTCAGCAGGCAAAGCATGCAATGAGAACAAAATCTCTAGTTTACGGGTAACCAAAAACGATTCATTCCTCAATCTCTCAGCAACCCTATACCAGCTCTACCACACAAACCTCCAATATATTCACAAATATTCTCTATCTGTAAAAAAGCAATGTGAAAGGAATGTTATGGTGGCTCATAATGTTAGACGGTTTCGTTTTCAAAGCGTATGAACGGATTTGAAATAGTCCAGACGGTTTGCAAAGCGTCTTTTACATTGAAAATAATTGGGTAATTGTAGTAAAATAGCCCAAGAAACTATGTTTAAAAACGGGCTTGTTGGTTATAATAAATTAATTGTCGGCCTCAGCAGTTGCGGGATTAATGCTATAAAACTGTATTTCCTGTCCAACAATTGTAAAATCTGCAAACCGTATAGTTGTCTTGCAAATAATTCAGACGGTTTAGAAATGATCCAGATGATTTAGAAAATTACAAACCGTATGGACGCTTTAGAAAGAGTATGAACTATTTACAAACCGTATGAATTATTTTGAAATAGTCTGAACTGTTTTAAAATAGTCTAAACTATTTTGAAATGGTTGGAAAAGTTTGCAAGGCACATGGCTTTCGAACCAAAAGCGATCGTCATCATTTTATTTATAGCCTCTATATAACTTTATCAACATAGACGTCGATCAAAAGACATAGAGCAAGATATGCTGTTGAATATAATTTCTAAAATGAATTTTTACAGTTAGGTTGTATTTATTATTCAAAATAATTTAAAGCAAATAATATTTAATAAATAAAAAACATTATTTATTTATTTAAAGAAAATTCAACTGTTCAGTGTTTAGGAGAAACATTATCCATCATAAATGGACTGTAAATCTATGATCAATAGAGTGAACCAGCAAATCGGCTCGGATTTTCCAAGCTCACGAACGACTTCACAAAGCGTTCAGAAGTTTTTGCAAAAGTTCAGACTATTTCAAATTCGTTCAAACGGTTTGGAAAGCATTCAGACATTTTAAAACACAAAACGTTCTGAGCCACCATAGAATGTAAATAAAAGTTACAATTTCAACTTTATTTAGCTATAAAAAAACGAGTTGTTAAAGTTTTTGAAATCTACAGCAAATTTCAATGTGATGTCGAAGAACAATGGGAGCAAAATCATTCTATCATAATAATAATAATCATACAGTTAGAGTTACCATAATAATAATGATTTATGGGTTGTCATAATCACCGTGATGATGATTACAACAATGACGATGATAATAATAATGATCCAACAACAATAACCTATTGCTAATACTTACCTGCAATAACTCAAGAAAAGGCAGATGATGTTTACGACAATAATAATAATTAATATTTAAATTAATTAATAACAAACAACAATACCAATAATATTATTATTACAACTCGGTTTAGACCAAGAATGATGTGCTAATAAATCTCAGTAAATAAAAATAACTTCTTTTTATTATAAATCAACCAAAAAAATATTTTTATAATAATAAATATTAATTAATAATAATTAATTAATTATTAAATTTAATCAATGAGAATGTTTCTAAAAAATTAAATAAGAAATAAAAAAGACTAGCTAGTGATGAGTATATAACTAACCTGTATGCGCATAAGATACTGTTGTACGCCAAAGACTCACATGAGCAGAAACAGAAGTAACAAACTTCCCAAATGCAAGAGGAAATATCATGGTAAAATAATAACTCCAAGGAGTTCTTGTGGTGTCCACTGGCGGAGTTCTCAAACACCGGAGAACTGGTTGTAAATAAACCCAAATACTGAGCAACTGGACCATAGTCACAGTCATAGGATAAGGAAAGTCTACCAGCAATGTCTTGACAATTATGCTAGCACTTGAAGAAAAGGTGTACCACGTTACACAAAGAAAGAACACCTTGAAAGCATCACTTCTGCTAAAACCTTCACCATAACCGCTCCCCATTTTCGTGGCATGCTCCGTAAATGAATATCCGGTTTTTAAATGAACCACAGTGCGTTTTCTTCATCAATGTTGTCAAAAGGCCGTCTACAAAACATTATTGGGCTCATCTCAAAATTCCTACTTACGAGTTTGGCTTACAACTATTGTGGCTTATACCAACTATCCCCAACTATTCTCTTTGCTTACACTCAGTATTGGACGTAAGCCTAAAAGCTCAGCTTTTACAACAAGAGAAGATAACTACTAAATTGGAAAGCAAAAACAGCATGTTAGATCTCTCTACCAAAAGCACACTGTAAGCTGTAATCAACGGAAAGCATCGAAATTGGCCCCATGGGTTTTTGGCCTCAAATGGTTTGTGGCCTATTCACTTTGTGGCCTTGCTCGAAGTTGGCCTCAGATTGATTTTGGCCTCATACTTTCCGAACCTGTACTTTTTAAGTATCAGTCTACACGTTTTATGCAGTTGAGAAGTGAGATGATGCCAATAGATACAAACGAACAGTACTTACATGATTGAAGTTATCAAACTCAAATGTGGGGCCAGGGGGTTTTCAAACATGCCGAACCCATTTCCGAAGTCAAAAACTTCAAAAAGTTGAAATTGTAGAAAACGTTGATTTCGGCCCCAAAATTTTTCGACTCAAAATGTGTTGAAATTTATCCTCCAGTAGGGTTTCCAACATGCCGAACCCATTTCCGAAGTCAAAAATTGGAAAAAATTGAAATTGTAGAAAATGTTGATTTCGGCCCCAACACTTTTCGACTCAAAATGTGTTGCACGTCATTATGTAATGTAACATCTGCCATCCATCATCTTCAAACCTTTATTGTGTACAAACATTCACTATTCATCTTGCCATATGACTACCAAACACACCATTTGATTTATATCATCGATTTATCTAGTACATTCCCTTCACCCAGAAGTCATTTTTAGCGTTGCATTGTTTCGTAAAACATATAAGCTTTTAGTCGGCTATATTTTAAGGCATTATTAAGACAGTAAAATGACGTCAGTGTAATTTCATTTCTTTTGGAGTGACTAACTAAAAGCATAAAATCAGCATAAAATAACAGCCGATTAGCTGGCGATTTCATCCCAGTGACAACTGATTGGTTATTTACTCAATCACGATGACAGCTGATTGGCTAGTTACTCAATTACAGTGACAGCTGATTGGATGGCTACTCTATGTCTATCACTGCCACTATTATCCTCATTACTGGGTAGATTTAGAGGCAAAGTCTTCTCGGTAAACTGTAAGACAGCGTAATCTCCTGTGACCATCCAATCCCTGTCTAGCTTAGAGAGCTTAGCCACAGTTCCTTTCTTTAGACCAACACACAGCTCCGCCTTGAGGGTGCGCAGAGACAGTATCGGTGCTGGGTTAAACTCTAGCAATGCCTGGTCGAAGGTTGTTGTCTCACACGGCCACTCTCTGTCGCCCAGCAACTTCCTGTAGTTCAAATCTCCTGAAAATGGTCAATGAGACGCTTTTTTTAATTTTTTGCATTAACGCATAACAAAACCTAGAGCAATTTACTATGTCTTTGAATACAGCTCTACGTCATCCACTCTATGTTATACATTCTGTGTTATACAGATCTATGCTATACAGCTCTATGTGATATATATTACCCTACGCAAGTAACTCTACGTGATACCACTCATTATACACTATAAAATTTTCTATGTACAGCTCCATGATAATCACTGTATGTTGTATAACTTTATGGCAAACCCATCTATGGTGTATAACTCTATGATTAACCAATCTATGTTGTATGACTCTATGCACTGACCTTTAAATATAAGAAGGTCGCTGGAAGAGAGCTGACTATAAAGCTCAGGTGATTGACACCTCATGGCAGCGTAATCATACGGCAGCGTCCAGTAGGGATGCTTCTTAAATACAAATGACCCTGCATACAGAAAACTGTCCAAAGTAGCTACATATTCTACATACAGAAAACTGCGCAAAACAACTACACATTTTACATACAGAAAACTGCACAAAACAACTACGCATTCTACATACAGAAAACTGCACAAAAAAGCTACACATTCTACATACAAAAAACTGCACAAAACAGCTACACATTCTACATACAAAAAACTGCACAAAACAGCTACACATTATACATACAAAAAACTGCACAAAACAGCTACACATTCTACATACAGAAAACTGCACAAAACAGCTACACGTTCTACGTACAGAAAACTGCACAAAACAGCTACACATTCTACATACAGAAAACTGCACAAAACAGCTACACATTCTACATACAGAAAGCTGCGCAATACATCAACACACCATATGTTACCCCAACATGCGCTGCAATAAAAGTAAAATAGCATGAGGAACTAACCATCATTGACTCTGGTTACCCACGCGTTACCAATGGTCCTCTCAACAAGTTTGTTGAACTCTTGCAACTTGCCAAGGCAGTACTTGACGTCCCTATCTGTGGTGTCCGACACAAACCATGGGTAGCACTTCATGTGGAGTACTACCTCGCTGGCAAAACCCAGCACAATAAGTACTTCAGCAAGACAAATGTCTGATAGAAGCTCATACCCTGCGAGTCAACAACTAATGGTTAGAGATCAGTGAGGCAGTATTATCAGGAGATGCAACTCTAAGAAGCAATGGCTCAAACACAACAGGTAAGCAATGCAACTGCACTTGCAAAGCTACTACTGCTGGGGTTCACGTACTCATTTAGACAAAAAAGTAAGAGTTGTCTCCCCAGAAGAAAACAACTCCAAATTTGTGCTCAAGTTATTTTTTGTCATATTTACTTACACCTGATTGGTAGAGGCTGTTAGCAAAATTAAAAACGAAACTAGAAGTTTTAGTGCAGCAAATATGTAATTCATTGCCGGTACCAAAATATATTCTTTCATCTAAATGTTGAAGGTTGTATTTCACGTTTGTTTTGATGCTATGTCAAGCACCATTTTGAAAAATGGTAAGTAATTCCAAGCTATATAAGCATATAACTTGTAGCATGCCACACAATGATCTGTTTCAATGCCGTTACGAAGAAAGAGCAGTCTCTAAATTGACTAGAGCCGCTAGTGGCTACTTGGGTGGTCTACTGGAATGACTAGCAGGGTAGTTAGGGGCCCGCCCTGAGAGATGCCACCAAGAAGAACTACTAATACCAACAACATACAAACCAAACATTGACACAGAAACTTGCCTGCGTTATCTAGCACTAGGTCTATTCTAGCTTTCCCAGAGCAAACTTTTCGTTCTCTAACTGAAAGCAGATACTCCCATACACATTCATAGTCATCTACTAGTATAAACTCATCCAGTTTCCCTATTTGTTTGAGAGGGTTGGATGTCTGTGAATTGTCTTTGCCAGACGAGATGCTCAGATCACATTTGTTGCCCCATAACGACAACTGTAAGTAGAAAAGAGAGAGACACCAATCTCAACTACTTATTTAAGAAACCAAACTATGCTAAAGAAGTTTCATGTTCTTATGCCATTAGAACAAGAACTAGCAAACCTGGCTTGGTGCCAATAAATACCTCTATAAACTGCTTGAATACAGACTTGCAGCATTCTAAATCGCTAGGGGGCGCCGATATTTGTGAGTTGAGATAGCCAATGACAAGGCTTATAGCTTCTTGTGAGGTCTCCCAGCTTTTATTTTTAGATTGAGCGAATGGGTCAAATTTAGAGAGAAGTTTGCTTTGGTGCAGAGAGGAGACAATCAGCCGATACATCAGACACTCCACGTACAACCAAGGAGCCTGAAACCATGCTGGTGAGTCTGCAACAACATAGACAGTTGGTCGTCTGCACAGAATAAAAACTTTACAAATAACTCACAAATCGATAAATTGAATAATGACCTTCACATTTGCAAAGCTCGTCTAGAAAATCGTTCCAGAGTTTTGCGTCTGACAGTTTGTCTTCTATCTTACAGAAAGGCTTGTTGGTCATAAGCTCATATCGTAACTTGGAGAGTCTTTCAACTACAGACTTTAACTGATTGCCTCCTTCCTGGAAAGTAGTACAACAAACTTTTGTTCATTCTAATTCCCCCAAAAAACATAATAAGCTGTTTAATTTAGCATCATACTGTGCAGAAATGTTTGTATATAAATCGTTTCTGTGCAATGGGGTCCAGAGTTCAACCACAAAGAGTGTACTTCCAGGAGCATATAAATGAAACCAAACAATTAGTTTCTACAAAATTCCAGCGAAGAAAAAATGACTCCAAATTTGTCACGCCTTTTATTCTGGAGGTAGAGCAATGCTGTTTGTGACAGTTGCTACTATAATAATAATAATAATAAAATAATAAGATTTAATCATTTTTGGTTAATAATTAAAAAGTTACTATGAAACTATGTACATGTATATATTTTTTGATAACAATTTTTGTGTGGACATATTAAAGGAAGTTGTTATGACCAACTAACTTTTGAGATAGAGGTTGCAGTCTCCATTGAAATTAAAATTCTGCCATTTCATGAAAATCTTTGTTGTTGCAAATGAATAAATGCACATTCAATAATGCCTTTTATATACCAATAACAGGTTCCATACAGCAACATTAATTCATTATTAAAATCAATTTCAATACAAATAGGCGCTGTTAGCAGACAGCGAGCTAGTTTGATGACCTTAACAAAGTGGATAAAGCTATCAGACACTTATTATGTGAGTTCACTTGTACAACAGCAGTTTGATATATGGAAAGTATGTACGCTACAGTTTAGTATATGTTATATATACAAGACCAGGGAGAGCTATCTAATTACCGTGCCATGTTTCTGCCGAAGGTTTTCCTTCTCTTTATGTAGAGTGTCTATCACAGTTACAAGTATAACTGGCAGAATGTCCTTCACTGCCCTGTAAGCCCATGTGCTACAGAAATAGCAACAGTAAAGTGTGTTACACAGTGTTTACCACAACTAGGTAAAGAAAGTGATCCAGTACAGATATACGGATCTTCCCCAAACATTATATAAGCCCACCAAGGAATATCATAAAGAAGAAGGAGTATGAAAGGTTTGTAGATCTGTAATGACTTTCAACCTGACAAAAAAGCTTGTAAAACCTGAGCTAGTTTTTGAGAAAAATGGTTCAATTGAATTTTAAGCACAGTTATGGTGTCAAACTTCAGGTCTAGATCTTTAGCTGGGCTCTCTGAAAACTAAGTTATTAACAAAAAAGTGAGATTTGAGCACCAATTGTCAAATATGCGAACAAAATAAAAAAAAAAAAATCTCAATTTTCAGGGAAAAGTTTTGTAGGCCCAACAAACACAAAGTATAATGAATAAACCATATCATGATAAGAATAAAATGTACATAATTAGACAATGTGCTCCCCTATACAATAGCTTTGAATGTAGGCTGTAGTATTGCCAAAACAGTAAGACACATTCTGGTATAAAAGTCTTACTATGATATTATGAAGTTAAGCAAAAACAAAACTCAGGTGCATAGGTTCTTCTACATATATTGTCATTTTTAGGGTGCCCTTTTAGCACTGATTACATGTATTATAGAACTTGACTAAAATTTAATAAATTACTCAAAAAATCTTTCATGTAAGTGGCAATCAATAAAAAGAGCAATTATAACTTGAGACAAATGTTGAGACGCATAAATCAATCAAATATCAGTATTCGTGTAAATTAAATAGATAAAATCTATTGGAATTGATTTCTTTGATTGTTTAACGTTGGACGAATAGTATTTGCTAACCATTTCTATCACAGATTTTTATGACGGCTTTTATGAGAAACGCAATGCACTCTTGTGCTCTACAAAACTTATGAAAGTGAGAAAACCATTCAGTTTTCTCTCAATTTTGTGACTGCCATAACTTGTGGGTACGTACTAGTTACTATCTTATTCTATTGACACACAATCTGTGATTTTGAGGGATAATCAATCATTTATAGAATGTAATGGATTTGTATAGTCTTTGCATAAACAGCTCTCCGCTGATGATGCATTTAGTTCTATTGTGCGTTACAAAAAAAAGTTGAATTCCGTAAGAGAGGCTATTCGGGCCTGACTAAATCAATCACATCTATGCAGTAGTCTCGAACGTGATGTAAAGATCTCCAAGAGCCTTAATGAACAAAAAAGACCTGGCTCTTAATGTTGAATAAACAATTAACAATGCATTACGACTCATATTTGGTAATCAATACCAGAAATTAAACTGAAGATTATAATATTGTACAGGAATTTAGGGTGGAGTGGTAGCTGTCACCTGTACAGCGGCCCACTTCCAGTGAGTGTATAGTAGCAGTACTGCAATTGCCTCTAGCTAGCTCCAAGGTCGACAGACTAGACTGTTTGAACACGATTTGCAGCGTTGCAAGTCCGTAGACTGTACACAGTGAGGAGTTGTCACAACTACCTCACTTTCCACTGAGTTCTTGTTCGGGCAGAATAGCTGCACTGGATCAAACCAACAGGTTGAACAATCGTTCCAGTATCACACTCCCGAAGGTGGTGTGCAGTGTAAGTCTCTTGGACTGACCACTTTCTACTGACTATTGTCCTCGCTGCTGGCCAACTTGTTCAAGTTGCCACTAATTAATTAATTGCTAAGTGCTTATGCTTGTCTTGTTTGCTTGCTTGTTTATTCTTGTGCTTGCATCTAGTTACTTGTTCTTTATGTCTTTGCTGTGCAGAGAGAATCATCAAGAAGTGAGAGTGCCAGGTTAACTCTGATTTATTACTGAACTTACACAAGCATATATACATAATGGGCGGGTACAAATTGGCAGCAATAAAATGTAGTATAAAAGAATAAGCAACGCCTGTTGGCCTGATTGGCCCATAGCATAAAGAGGCAGGAAAAAAGTGTTAGCAAAAGGCTGTCCTTGGTTCGCTTGATTGCACGGCAGCACATGTTGGCAATACAAGGTAAACAGTAAAATAGGCAATGTATATAATAATAATTAAGAGTGAGTATATATGAAATAGAGTTCGGGGGTATGATAAATAGATACATAGAGTTCGGTAGTCGACTGTCTATATTGTCAAGGTCGACCTGAGTGTGCTTGCTACATTTCCCAACAATATGACTTAGCAAGTGTGAGATTTCCTACGAGGAAACAATCTCACCAGCGCACACTAATGATGTTATAGTCTGGTGTGAAACATACAATTGGGGAAAAAGGATGTAATTCAGTGAGCACTTTAAATAGCATAATAATATGAGACTGATTCAGCGAAGTTGGAGTTGCAGCAAGTTTGTTACTAATAATTAGCAGATTTGTGTGATGTGCTGAACACACCCTAATTGATATGAAGTGGCTGCCGAACTGAGTTTGTTTGGAACTCCAGCCCTGCTTTGATATGAAGCACAATTTGAACAAGAAAATTAAAATTCATCAAGAACTATCTGAAAAGGTTTCATAAACAAACTCATTCTTTGGGTGATTTTTTGCGGTTTATTATTTATAAGAACATAGAATTAAATTTAATAAAATCTATGTTTTTCTTATTTTCAATTATACTATTAGCTAGTTGCTATGACAGTAATAATAACATAATAATCCATAATAATATTAATTTGTTCTATTAATTTATTAATGAAAAACAATCAATCAACAGCTATTAAGTAATTTATTATGAGGACAATGATGATGATGATGATGATGATGAAACAACTACTACTGTAACTAACCAACCAATAATGAATTAACTTCAGTAAAAAATAAAACGGAGAAAAAAAATGGAAAAAGCAAGTTGTTCAGCAACAATTTCAACAATAACTACAACAACATCATCATCATCATTGTCATCATCATCACCACCACCACAAGAACACACACATCTATCTATCTTTTAATTTCTACAAATAATATTATTTACTATAAATAATGTAATATTCTTGGTATGATTTATTGAAGATCGATGTCAGTTAACAACAAAGTATTTATTAGATTAAAAACAATAATAAAATGTTAGCAGCCATTGTCTTTGGCTGATGCAACAACTCTATAAGCAATAGCCGTTGTCTACTAAAACATGAGGACACAACTTCTAATTATTATACAAGATAAGACAACTTATAGATGTGTATAATATTACATCTTTTCCTCTCTGGAAAGTATGGTAATAGCAATGTTTATGATAACAACTCACAAACTAACAGTCACGGGTAGAAACGAAGAGTCCATCACTGTGCAGTTGATCGATCTATATCAGCTCTTAGCATTTAGTAGTACACATATGGATTGTCCTGACGATGAGCTGGATTTTGCACGGTTCGACCTGATCTAGTGGTATACTGTCCACTCGGGTTACAAACTTTTGTCACCTGTTCGGGTGAGCTATTGTCAGTCGGCACATCAGAGGAATTCTCACGAGTTGCTACAACCGACTGAGGTTGTATCGGGACTTTCAACAGCTGGTCTCTGGTACGGCGGTATACCTGACCATTGGAGTTTTCTACATGATATGACGTATCAGTCGGCCCTGCCCCAATAACTTTCGCCAACTTGTCATAGCCTTTCTCAGCCTCTATACGAACCATATCACCTATTTGTATTGGAGCAAGTTGCTTGCTGTGCTGACTTGCTTGTGCTGCAGACCTCTGGCGTTTTTCTGATAAGTTGTGTTGCACCACTTCTCCATCTACCAACTCTGGCCTTAGTAATGACTCAGCCATTGGTAACAGGGTACGGGTTCGTCTGTTTAGATTGCGCTGAGCAGGTGATCCGAGGCCAGGTCTTGGAGTGTTTCTCAGATTTAACAAGGCTAGATATATGTCTCCACCAGTCATCTGGGCCTTCTGAATAAGTCTCTTAGCTGTTTGCACTCCTTTCTCGGCTAAACCATTAGAAGAAGCGTGTTTTGGAGCACTAGTAACATGCTGTATGTCCCAGTTCTTCACAAACAACCTGAACTCTTGTGAGGTAAACTGTGGTCCGTTGTCTGAAATCAATTGCACAGGGATACCGAACCTGGAGAAATGAGTTTTCAGCTTGCCAATGACCATGCTAGATGTTGTGGTTGTTAGTGCATCAATCTCGATCCACCCTGAGAAGGAATCGACTGTTAGAAGATATGTCTTGTTAGCATGCTCAAACAGGTCGGCTGCTACAACAGCATATGGTCTCGCTGGCACTGGATAGTTTTTCACAGACTCATGTGGTTGGTGATTTCGTACCTTCTGGCATGTGGTGCATCTAGCAATGTAATTTTCTATATCAGCATTCATATTAGGCCAGAACAGTATCTCCCTTGCTCTACGCTTGGTCCCTTCCATGCCAATGTGTCCTTGGTGCAGAATTCCCATATAAGACTCACGTAATTTCTCTGGCACTATGATCCTCTGACCCCTATATAGAATGCCTCCATCTAGAGCTATCTCATCTCGGATCGGGAAATAGGCTTTGAGATCTTTAGCCAGGTATGTTTCCTTTGGCGGCCATCCAATATGGCACAGCTCGATGAGCTTAGTGAATATGGCGTCTTCAGCTAACACCTTCTGCAGTTCTTGAATCTTAGCATCAGTAATAGAGACTGCAGAGACTATCTGGATGTCATCAGCTTCCATCTTAGACACCTCACACTCTGAGAGATAAGCTCTGGACAATGTATCAGCTATAACTAGGTCCTTCCCCTTTTTGTACTTCACATTAAGGCTGTATCGCTGTAACTGTAACAGCATCCTCTGCAATCGGGCAGGTGCATCATTCAAAGGTTTCTTAAATATAGAGACCAATGGCTGGTGATCTGTCTCCACACCAACCTTAGGATTTCCAAGTACATAGTCTCGAAATCTGGAGCATGCAAAAGTGACCGCTAACATCTCCTTTTCAATTTGAGAGTAACGGGTCTCTGTATCAGTCATTGCTCTACTAGCAAAACTTACAACCTTGTCATCCTGCATACAGGCTGCACCAATTCCTGACTTTGATGCATCGCAGGTGAGCACAACTGGCTTCTCAACATCAAAGTACATCAGTGCCGTAGCGTTAGCAATCTTGGCTTTGAGTTCTGCAAAAGCTTTATCATGCTGAGCCTCCCAAACCCAGTCCACATCTTTCTTGAGAAGTTGGTTGAGAGTAGATGCAGTCTCACTCAAGCCAGCTATGAACTTGGAGAGATACTTGGTCATACCAAGAAATCGGAGCAACTCCTGTGTGTCAGTAGGTGTTGACATGTCAGTAATAGCCTTTACTTTAGTTGGGTCGGGTTTCAGGCCTTGGTCTGACAGTATGTGACCGATGTATAGTACTTCAGACTTTTTGTACACACATTTGCGTGCTGACAGTTTGAGGTTTATCTCCTGCAGCCTCTTAAACACCTTATGTAGATTGGCATCATGCTCCTTTTCTGTCTTTCCCGAAATGAGTATGTCGTCCATGATGATGTGACACGGACAACCTTCCAGCAGCTGCTCTATGGCCCGCTGATAGACTTCTGAACTTGAGCACAGGCCCATGGGCATTCTGAGATATCTATACCGCCCGTATGGTGTACCGAAAGTTGTCAGGTAAGATGACCTGTTCTCGAGTGGTATGTGATAGAATGCTTCGCGCGCATCCACTACAGTGAAATACTTTGAGTTGGGAATGTCAGATGCTATCTGCTCAATGGTTTTGAGTGGATAATGTGGCCTGCGTATGGCCTTGTTCAGGTCACCTGGGTCTATACATATGCGAATGTCCTCTGTGTTCTTCTTTCTAGTCACTACCATAGCGGACACCCACTCAGTTGGCTCTACCACTGGCACGATAATTCCTCGTTTGACCATTTTGTCTAGTGCTGCTTTTACTTTCGGCTTGAGTGGTATCGGCACTGATCTGACTGGCCTTATGACGGGTTCTACATCATCATTTACAGTAATCTTGTATTTGGCTGGTAAGGTACCTAGCTCATCATCAAATAGGCTGCCATACTGTTTGATTATCTCAGGTGGAAGACTTACTGCTGTTGTCAAATCACACACTTCATATACTTCAGGTGCAAGTGAAACAAACCCTAGTCTTATACAATCACTGAGCCCTAACAATGTGTTATCACACTTAGGTACTACTTCAAAACATACTTTATGTTGCTCACAGCCTTTTACAAAAATCATATCGAGTGACCCAGAAGATCTGGTCTGATTACCACTAAATCCTACTAGTGTTCTAGTTTTGTTTGTATCTATGGCCACAGAATCACAGTATCTCATGGCTATATCATGTGATATGACATTGACCTTAGCACCGGTATCAACCTTTAATAACAATGGCTTAGTTTTGCTGTCTGAAACCTTCACCTCTACGGTTACCAATGCACTGTTACGTTGCTCACATCCTACAGTTTCGATCGTAATATCCTCTAGGTTACTGTCTTCCTGCTCTATTTCTTCAACATTGTTTACTGCCGACATGCAGACCACTGCAAAGTGATTGGGTTTGTTACATTTCCTGCAGCGCTGACCTTTAGCTGGACAGGTACCTTCAACTCGATGCCCTCTGCCACATCTGTCACACCTCGAGGGTTGTGCCTTAGTCTTAAAACTATGCTTGTACTTGGCACCAACGACAGCGTCTACATTGGCAGAATTTGTAGCATCAGGCTGGAATTCATTAATATCGCTCTCTGCAGCTTCGTGTATGCGGCACATTTGTATAGCCCTGACAAGGGTGAGATCAGATGTCTTGAGCAGCTGCTTACGCAGGGAGTTGTCATGTACACCCGCAACAATACGGTCACGTAGGAGCTCATCCGTCAACTCACCATATGTACACTGGTTGACTTTGTTACGCACATCACTGTAAAACTGACTGAATGGCTCATTCTGGCCTTGTGCCCTAGTGTTGAATTTGTGTCTCTCCAAAATCACATTGGTTATCGGGTTACATAATTCTCTGAACTTACTTTTCAAAACATCTACTTGGTACCTGGTCTCAGCTGGCAGTCTGGCTCCCTCTGGATTGACTGGGTCCTCTCTCTGTGGTTGATATGTGAATGATCTAGCCTTCTCTATAGCCTCTGGGCCTGCCAGATTCAATAATATCATCGCTTTTGACCTCTCAGTGTTCTGAGAGAACCCAGCCTCGATGTATATGTCATATTCCTCCTCAAAAATTCTCCAGTTCTCGGCTGTGTTGCCCTCAAAAACAAGTGGGCCAGGACGTCTTAGATTGCTCTCCATTGTGTCTATCAACTAGGTTCTGACTTCTGACACCATGTAATATTCTTGGTATGATTTATTGAAGATCGATGTCAGTTAACAACAAAGTATTTATTAGATTAAAAACAATAATAAAATGTTAGCAGCCATTGTCTTTGGCTGATGCAACAACTCTATAAGCAATAGCCGGTGTCTACTAAAACATGAGGACACAACTTCTAATTATTATACAAGATAAGACAACTTATAGATGTGTATAATATTACAAATAATAATAATAATAATCATCCTATCTCACGGGCCCCTGGGGATTTTTGCAAGCATGTTCTTCCAACGGCCCATTATCATATATTCTATATTCAAAAATCCCCAGGGGCCGTGTCCTATTGTCAGGATACAGAAATGACAGCAGTAATACAAATGCAATTGTGCTTGTGAAACACCAACAAAAAGTACAAATGTAATTATGCTTGTGAAACACCAACAGAAAGTCAAGATGTGCAGGCAAACAAGATGTTCAAGCAAATTGAGACCAAAATCAAACAAAGAAAAATATTAACTTGTTTGGGCGTGCTTCCATGCATACATTCAACATCTCTCCTAACAGACAGTAAGTCTAGTGGAATCCTGACAAGAATGATTAATGGTAAATGTAATACATCTGCCAAAGCTATACATCAGTGAAACAACACAGGTATCAAAATAAATGAGTCATGCTAGATGGACTGAAAATGTCACAAAGCTTAGAAAGGTGGAGACTAGATTATGAATTGATAAAGCATTGAAAGGTTGTCTGACCCGTCTTTAACCATTGATAAATTTGACCCATCCGTACAAATGAAATGACCATGTTGTGAATATATATATTCTAATCTTGTATTCTATTGCAGACAGTGGGTAAGGTATGAATATGCCAATCCACCCTTGATTCCATGAAACAGTCCACCCATTTATAAATGAGCATTTCATGCAAATACAGTGTACACCCTTTTGAAAGCTGCAAATAAAATGCTATTAACCGCTTATGCTTTAAACATCTGAATTTAACCATTGAGATGTTTGTGATATGTCTGTTTCATTGATCTGTTATTTTATATTCCAATCTATACAAAAAAAAATGATAACAACCAGGGATACAAACCCAATGCAAAGATTTTTATAGCTACTGACAGAACTGAATGTATATACTGACCAAAGTCCACCTAATTATTGATGCAAGTGTCAAATGCCAATGTTACCATAAAATCTTAGTATATAGGAATCCAATTAAAATAAATGAATAATCACACCACACAAACGGGCGTGAGAGTTTTGTAACTTGGGATGTAGAAAAAATATTTAGGTTGTAAAATGTAAATTTTTGCAAACATTTCAGCAGCGAACTACTAATAAAGATAACAGTGATTGGCTGTGAGACTGAGGCCTTGCTCAACGATTGGTGAATGTACATGTGGAAACAAAAAAATGTAAAATTTTTATCCAGCAGTACTGATATAGATTTCATAGAGATAGGACAGCTGGCCAGCAGTCTCACACAATTCAGTATTCAAACTAAATTTTCAACACTTTGTGGCAATATTTCTGTGGCATCAATTAATTCTCACCGTCAGTATTTATCACGGTTAGAGCACCCAACCTAGGACTTCAGGTTGCTGTGATTTACAAACAGTTCTGTCAGCTATCAACCTCAATATTCCAGATTCTACTCGCTATCTGTGGTTGTAGATAAACAGCTTCGGCTTTCTGCAACAGACAGACATCCATACATATTAACCTATCCCAATCTTGGACGAAATCATCCCAATCTTGGAAGAACAAACTACTACAAGCTGACCAAACACTCAAAGAAGATTCACAAGCCCACAACAACAAAAGTTCACAGACGTCAATTCCTGCAGAAGACTAAAGCCCACAGCTAAACTTCAAAATCAACAAACAAATTTCCCGCGGAAGGTATTGCAACAAACATTATTCTACACTAATATTATATCAACAACTTTATCGCCGTCGACAGCAACAGGAGCCCGTTCCATCAGCACCCCACCAGTCACCTGAGACCTTTGACTTGATCACTCCCTCGACTCTAACCTCTGGAGCTTTTGGACTATTTTACTCTGTAAGACTGTTCCTTATTACCATAACTAACTTGCTCTCTAATATTTAGCAGAAATTTTGTGTCACATAAAAACATTGCTGGTTTCAAACTTCAATTATTCCAAATTTTAATGGTTTCAAATTTCAACAATTCTAAATTTTACTAGTTTCAAACTTCAACAACAATTCCATATTTTAACAGTTTCAATTTTTAACAATTCTAAACTCTGTACAATTTCAACAATAACAAAAATTTTAAATATCTCAATTAATATTATTCACATCTTGTAAATCTAAAGACTTAGAAGTTCCTTAAATCTCAGCCAATATCTTGTGAAAAGATTTTATAACTACTTTTGAACTTTAATTATAACAACATTCCTGTAATTGACTCTTCATTAAATAATTTTATTTTCTTTGTTAAAAGTTTTCTGTGGAGTTATCCCTTCATAGATCAGATAACTCCAACTATTATTATTACCCAGAATCCAATTGCTTTTTAAATTTTCTGCATTTGTGTTTAACTGTTTATGCAATATTATATTTTACTCTGCTCTGAATAGCATTGTCTTATCTAAGCTTTGTCCCTGCTTTGCTACCTATTAACCACTTTGCTTTTTATAAATAGATTATACCCATTTTTATTCAAGATCCATGAATAGTGAATGTTTATAATCACCAACTTTCATTTCTCAACATTCCATTCTAAATAGAAGTAAATTGATATCTTACCACGGCAGGGAGAACCATAAGTCAGCAACAGTTTTCTCCTTGCAGTCCAGAGTGCTAACCAAATTACACCATTACACATAGAACTAAAAATAGAACCAAAGAGAGTAGATAATTCCAAATATCACTTTTGATAATCCAGCTTCTTACAACAATTCCATTTTCCATTCTAGCCAAACAATAAAATAAACTACATTCACTTAGCACCCGCTTAGGCATTTATCTTTATCCATATTATTATCTTTATTATCATATCTTTCATATCTTCATTATCATACCTTTATCATAAAAACAATTACATTTTTTTTAAATAATAAAATTCCTGTTGCTGACACTATCACCACCACCGTCCGTGACCATGGGATAAAAATTTCTGTAATGATATCTAGTGCATACCCTTCTTTGTTGGCTGACGATCTAGAAGCAACCGTCAAAGTATCCATAATAATTGTTTCAATGGCAGGTAACTTTTTGCTTCAGGCCATCCACCACCATTGCAATAGAAAGATAGTAATAAAAATAATAATAATAATTAATAAGAAAACAAAATTGTTTGGAAAGAAAGTTGACGAGTGTAGTAGCGAAAGTTGCCACAAATCATTAAACATAGTTCAGAGCTCTATATATGCGACTCTTTCCATTAAATATTTTAGCAGGCTATCAGTAAAACTTTATGATTGGTCAATCTATTTGTAACCAAAAAACCTACATTAATGTGGATGTTGTATTATCGTTATAATGTTATTCACCGTAAAAGTTGGAGTCTCCGCTGCTCAAATTTTGGTTAATGCTAACCTAAGTGCAGAAATCAAAGTGTGGCCAACTCCCCTTGTCACGTGACCCTCTGGAGCCAAATGCTTGAGTGATTACACTATAATTTATAGAGAAAAGGCTCTATTTCAACAGCTAATAACTCTGCAAATTGACAAGGTACAGCTTAAAACAACCACTCATCTGAAAGCTCAGGATGTCTCCTAGCCCACTGGGAATTTTAAACAAAAACATTTCAATGTAAGTTAAGTAATAAGGACCGAAATATAGTGCTTATATTAGCACTTGTATTATCAAAAAACTATTTTTCTTATACCATTCAACTTTCATATCAAATTTTTAATAAATAAATAACAACTTTAGATATAAGTAATAGCCATAATTTATTCATAGAATTATAATCTCAAAGTAGTTTAAATAATAATAACATTAAATATTCCAAAAAAAATAATCATTTTTTACGGTACCGATAAGATCAATTATTTTTTTCAAAATGAGCTTACTATTTTTTCACATTGTTTATAGTTCACTTTGGAGTAGTCTACAACGAGTTTTTGTTATTCAGTCAGATATTGATGAATAATAATAAATACTGGTTAAAATAAATAACAAACATTGCACTAGTTTTATTATTATTTCGTTTTTTTGCCGCAAAACCAAGTGGCACTTCGGTTGTCTCTCACATGGATGGTAAATAACGCGACTGTGCGCCCTGCATACCATTACAAAAGGTCACGTAAAGTCACTGGGATGAAAGCGAACGTTTTTTTCATTATAGGGCACATAATCATTAGTAAACGTATCGGCAAACTTATCAATATACGGTACCTCTAAATATAGAGTTCTTCATCCGAAGGGGAGATGACTCCTGGCTCCAGTGAAGGCTCCAGTGACGGTTAAGGTTTTAAACAAAATTTTACTCCAAAACTCCTCTGAATAAAATAATTTTTTTTGCTAGACTGAAACAAAACATGTTCACAGAGGTATTACTGCAAAAATAAATTCATTTTACGCAACAAATATTGAATAAATGAGTAAAAACTATTTCAGCCAATGATGACTTATATGACCATTTGTGAAATTTGGCTCCAGTGGAGTTGTCCTTATATAAAATAGCGCTGGAAACGGCTGACCACACTTTGATTTCTGCACTTAGATGCTAACCGCCTCCACCTTTTGACGTTTGCAACCATAGACCTATAACCCCCATAGGGGGGTTATAGGTCTATGTTTGCAACTAATTTTGAGGTCCATGATGAGTCGCCCTAATGACAGCTCGTCTCATTTAGGACAACTCGCTCGAGACAACTCATCCCAGTTAGCTCAAGTCGCCCCAAGACAACTCACCCGAACTATCGAGTCCGCTCCAATGTTGTTTTACAAGGTAGTACAACTCCTTGGTTTATCTGTCAACTCCAATAATTGAAAGATAATAATAGTTCACAATAAAGCATCATTTAGTTATAATCATCACACAAAGTTGACTAACCAACACATGATCCTAGATTCATAGCTTGTTTGGTAATTCTGATTATTCAGTTTATGATCGTTTTTTTCATGGTATTGATATCGCTTTTGTTTTGTTTACATTTAAAAACCTTAAGATTGGGATATTATAGTTGCTTACACTGATTGTAAAATGTTTTGGGTTTATACCCCCGGTATACACAAAGAGTGTGAAACACATATCAGGAATTTTTGTTTTTTAATCTGTCATTTTTTTCTCAGAGTACTGTACAATTTTATTCAGCAATTACGCATCACACATACATGTAAATGCGTCCATAAAAGACTTGATTCACTCAAAAATAAATAAGATCTATATCTAACAGACACACACAGTAAATTCATTAAGCAGAGTCAGCCTGTAACTGCTACAGTAAACTTGGCCGCTTTACGCAACAACTTTGTTGCTGACATCTCCTGTTGTTGATACTCATCCCAGGGTTGAAATAACTTGGCGTTCGCTGATTTTGGTTTTTTCTTATTTTGCGCAGTAGCTTGCCTGCTGATAGTAATTTCAATTGTGCTGCAGCATAATCTCCTTCCTGTTTCTAACTTTGTATTAGGAAGTAAAATGGTGGTGCCCCATTTCTGTCAGCATATCTAAAATTAATAGCAATGTAGCTTGAAATAAAAAAACGTGTGAATTTTTTTAGAAGTATCTACTCAGTGATTAGTTTTTAAATTTTAATAAGAATAAATTTATTCCAAGGAGTGAGCATGTAGACAAAAAACGGTTTAGCAAAGCGACAGTAAAAAATATAGCTGGTATTCAACCTCCGATGCCATGCCTCCACATCGTTATTGGTTCGAATTGCTGTGCTATAACTAGACCAAGTTGTTGGATCCCAGTCAAAAATCCATGTCTGCTGAAAATACTCGCACAAGTTTATCCACCTGTGATCTTCAGATTTCTGTCTGAGGTAGTCTAGAGTAGGCGGTATGTGCTCGGCAGGTAGAAACTGCGTTGCCAACAGCATTCTTAGAAGTTGGTTGTTTTTATCACTGACCGTAAAGGCAGAGGAAAGTCCTGCTGATTTTATCTTTTTTACAATGCATTGGGCCCAGTGGAATCCACAGCCATGCATAGTAGCTGTTGGTAGCACGTCAGAGGCAGCAGACCAGAAAGCTATCACAAAAGAAAAATAGAAAGATTAACATATAAAATAGTCTGATAGCATTCACTTCAAATCAACAAGTGTTACCAAGCACATGATTTCCCATGAGGCACAGCGCATACCTAACAGACATTTATCACAAGAGATTTTTCTATGTCAAGACCAAAACCATCCATGGAAAGAAAACGACTGCGATCATTAATACTTACCTTTCTCAAAGTCTGCCATGATCACTTTCGCTTTTGGAGTGGATGGTAATAGTGAGATCAGACATTTCAGTAACTAAAACAAGTCCATATGCAAAATTGCCGTAGTATCCAGTTGAACATCATAGTCTCATATGTTGGCATCAGTTTTGCATGTTTGTATTTAATATGTTAATTAACGAGTTTTCAAATTTACAATTTAAATCAACTATGCCCGTTATATGAGATAATTCAATTTTACAGCTACATGGTTAATCTGTTTGCCAAAAGGCTTTGGTTAAAATTAACTGGCATCGTTAATGAGAAATTGTGGAAAAAAGCGCCCGCTAAACAAATTTAAATAGAAAACCCAAGAAACAACTTCTCACCTTTTTATAGTCTCTTGCGCTTTTGCCAGACATCAAAGCGTAAGCTAGGGGTATTTGAGCAGCAGCTCTACTAGCATCAGCTACAAAACTGTGGAAGCTGTACAGCTGTGTAAATGGATGTCTGCAAACTTTAAATGTACCATCCACAAACCACTGTTTGGCATTGCACAAGAGTTGTCTCTCTGTAGCAAACATCAAGTGGCGCTTCCTCCCGTTATAGATATCACCTTGCAGAAAGTTAGAGGGAATGTGGCTTTTGTCAATCTGTGATCAAGTAAGAAACATGCTTAAACACAGGCCAGTTTTACCATCAATGATGTATATAATTATCACATGTGACTTTGTTGCCAAACATTATGACCAGAGTTATAAATTGGTTGCTGACCCAATGCAAAGCAGACTATACAAAATGCCACAGCCTATCAAGATACAAAAAAATTGATGATTTAACCAAGCTTATACTTCTTATCTCGAAGTCAAGGTGTTTGGGATCTTTAGGTCTCCTGGATTGTCTGTGCCTATTGACCATACGTTTAAGGTTTTCTGGTTTTGGAACAATCTCGTCATTCAACAATCGTTTCAAAATGGCTCTGTCAACGATTTCTCCAGCCCCTTGCTGCAAGTTTGCCTCTCCTGTAGACTTCACCTGTGCAAAAAAATCAATTAGTAAAATGCTTAAGCTAAACAGCGAAGATTTTAGGTAAAAAAGAACAACATTCGCTTACTCACCTCTCTATGAAGTTCAATAGCTGTTTGTTTTCCTGGCTCAGGGGCGTGTGAATGCACAGCACGTTTTTGAAAAGAATCTTGCCTCTGTTCAATGACTACAGGGCAAGTGTTTTTTTTGTTTTGTACACTATATCTCCAGATCACTGAAGATTTATTCCTTCTTTTTACCACAAAGGAGAAGCCATGGTTTGAAACAAGCAAGTCTGCCCCTCGCTGAGAACCTTTTTCAATAATTTGAAAAATTTCTTCTTCTGTATCATTAAACCTCACCAACTCTTCTTCCATCACCCTGATGTGAAAGTATACACAAAACTGAACAAGCATGGAAACAGAACGTTTGCACTGTACTTTTCAAAACAATCAAAACATATCATACATTATACTTAAATCATACAAAAAACTTTATTGCACATGTAACATAAATTTAAATGAATCGAAAATTGTTGCAAACATGCAAAAATATGATATTTTACGCACTAAAGAAATTTGTTCAATGCTTAGCCAATCACAACCCATATTTTTTTGTTGCAATCATGTTTTTCTTTTTAAATCGATGTTAATGGAGCTAATAAGAGTGTACGCGTGATGATATAAATAGCAATTAAAATGAGCAAGTTTTACTAGCAACAATATAAAACAACAATTGTGTTGTATCAATAATTTATCAATCGTGCTCAATTAAAAAGAAAACAAGCAGAAAAATCAAACAAACATACGATTCTTCAGGATATGCTGGCTCTGTAAAGGGTACTTGTTGGAGGTTTAAGGAGTTGCTACAAACATGTGGTTGACTAGCGTATGGATGATCAGCTTGCACCAGTTCAATTTCCTCAGCGCTGTAATGTATAACTGAAGTCGACAGATGAAATTTTGAGTAATTGTTAATATTAGATTTGATCAATTTCAAAAACTTGCTTATTTTATCTCATTCACACTAAGAAATTTCAAATTAACTGTCAATCAACCAGGTGGGGTTTTCTACCTTTCATTTGGTCTGCCCAGCACAGTATATTACCACGAATAAGAATGACCATGTTGAGCACTGGCAGCAGTGATGCTGTCGCAGTGTGGAATGGACTCAGATACCAAAGAAGCCAGCTGGGTTCGAGATTCTCTCTCTACCACAGAAAAATTGTCCGTCTCCGTCTCATCAGTGGTAAACCAGAAAGCAACAGAAATAAACGTATCCGACCACAATAAGTTCCAGTACACTGTTAGATAACCGCGTCTCTTTAAACAGTAATGGAAGTTGTGAATTGATATCCTTGTGATAGTAAGCTTTTACCACAAGTGTTATTTTTGCTAACTCTTTTTCAATTTGCATTAACATTTCAACAAAGACTACAAATGATTTTTTGTAGTGAAATAAAGTCAAAGAACTTATCAGATAATGCACCGCACACCCTCACCAAAATCTAAAAATTAATGGCATAATCACTCACATTTCATTTGGAATAAATGATGGCACTCCAGGGGAAAACAGGGCTCCTATTCTAGCATCAGGTTCAGATCTGCAAACAAAAATAACTTGAGCCTCTACCCATGACCAAGTTTAGTTTTTTTCACGAGTCAAAGTTTCAAAACTTGTGATTCAATATTTTATTATCACGATGTGCTTTGGACTTGTTCTCTGATCAAAAATCTGGCAAAATGCGGCAAAATATCCGATTTGCTTAAAAAATGTTTGTTTGAGTGAAACATCCGTGACATCACACGTGACAGCATCACATAACTGACAAGGCAGGCAGCATTTGTACTTGTTGCTGTGCTATGTGCGACTTCAAGGGAGCTTATATTTAAAAAACTTACGTTATTTCTTCCAGCCTTGTGCTCTCGTAAAGAGGGCGATTATTTGATAGTGGTTTGCAGATAGCGCACATAAATTGTAGATCACCTTTTTCATTGACAGCTTTCAAATACTCCTTTCTTGTGATCTCTCCCTTGGTGCATTTAACATGAGTCCAGTTGTTGCAAAAGTCACAGGTAACTGCTTCCTCAAAAGCATGAACACTTGTGTTACAAACAACACAGGAAAATTTACGTTTTCTCAGTCTCATAGCCGTGATTGAAGAAAATGTCACTTCTGGTTCTAGACTAGCTTGTGAAAACATTCAGCTTGATGTGAAATGCTAACTCATTGCAAAAGAAGCTTTTATATAGGAATGTGAGTGAATACCTCAATTATAGACTGTCCTTTGAACTAAGTGACTTTTCATCGACGTTGTCAATCGACCGTTTACAAAACATTATTGGGCTCATCTCAAATCCCCATTAACGAGTTTGGCTTACAACTATTTTGGCTTATACTCAGTATTAGACGTAAGCCTAAAAGCTTTACTTTTACAACAAGAGAAGGTAACTACTAAATTGAAAAGCAAAAACCACATGTTAGATCTCTCTACCAAAAGCATACTGTAAACTGTAATAATCTATTTCACATCATTATGTAATGTAACCTCTGCCATCCATCAACTTTATACCTTTATTGTGTACAAACATTCACTATTCATCTTGCCATATGACTACCAAACACACCATTTGATTTATATCATCGATTTATCTAGTACATTCCCTTCACCCAGAAGTCATTTTCGTGCATTGCATTGTTTCGTAAAGTATATAAGCTTTTAGTCGGCTATATTCTAAGTCATTATTAAGTCAGTAAAATTTCATCAGCGTAATTTCATTTCTTTTGGAGTGACTAACTAAAAACCACACAATTGTATGTAATACGTTAAAAAATCACTTTATCAGCATAAAATAACAGCCGATTGGCTGGCGATTTCATCCCAGTGACAACTGATTGGATGGCTACTCAATCACAGTGACAGCTGATTGGTTATTTACTCAATCGCAACGACAGCTGATTGGCTAGTCACTCAATCACAACGACAGCTGATTGGATGGCTACTCAATCACAATGACAGCTGATTGGCTAGTCACTCAATCACAACGTCAGCTGATTGGCTAGCTACTCAATTACAGTGACAGCTGATTGGATGGCTACTCTATGTTTATCACTGCCACTATTACCCTCATTACTGGGTAGATTTAGAGGCAAAGTCTTCTGGGTAAACTGTAAGACAGCGTAATCTCCTGTGACCATCCAATCCCTGTCTAGCTTAGAGAGCTTAGCCACAGTTCCTTTCTTTAGACCAACACACAGCTCCGCCTTGAGGGTGCGCAGAGACAGTATCGGTGCTGGGTTAAACTCTAGCAATGCCTGGTCGAAGGTTGTTGTCTCACACGGCCACTCTCTGTCGCCCAGCAATTTCCTGTAGTTCAAATCTCCTGAAAATGGTCAATGAGACGCTTCTTTTAATTTTTTGCATTAACGCATAACAAAACCTAGAGCAATTTACTATGTCTTTGAATACAGCTCTATGTCATCCACTCTATGTTATACATTCTGTGTTATACAGCTCTATGCTATACAGCTCTATGTGATATTACCCTACGCAAGTAACTCTTATGTGATACTACTCAATATACACTCTAAAATTTTCTATGTACAGCTCCATGATAATCCCTCTATGTTGTATAACTTTATGGTAAACCCATCTATGGTGTATAACTCTAGGATCAACCAATCTATGTTGTATGACTCTATGCACTAACCTTTAAATATAAGAAGGTCGCTGGAAGAGAGCTGACTATAAAGCTCAGGTGATTGACACCTCATGGCACCGTAATCATACGGCAGCGTCCAGTAGGAATGCTTCTTAAATACAAATGACCCTGCATACAGAAAACTGTGCAAAGTAGCTACATATTCTACATATAGAATATTGTAGATAACAACTACATACTCTACATACAGAAAACTGCAAAAAACAACTACGCATTCTACATACAGAAAACTGCACAAAACAGCTACACATTCTACATACAGAAAGCTGCGCAATACATCAACATGCCATATGTTACCCCAACATGCGCTGCAATATAAGTAAAATAGCATGAGGAACTAACCATCGTTGACTCTCGTTACCCACGCGTTACCAATGGTCCTCTCAACAAGTTTGTTGGACTCTTGCAACTTGCCAAGGCAGTACTTGACGTCGCTATCTGTGGTGTCTGACACAAACCATGGGTAGCACTTCATGTGGAGTACTACCTCGCTGGCAAAACCCAGCACAATAAGTACTTCAGCAAGACAAATGTCCGATAGAAGCTCAAACCCTGCGAGTCAACAACCAATGGTTAGAGATCAGTGAGGCAGTATTATCAGGAGATACAACTCTAAGAAGCAAAGGCTCAAAGACAACAGCTAAGCAATGCAACTGCAATTGTAAAACTACTACTGCTGGGGTTCATGTACTCATTTCGACAAAAAAGTAACAGTTGTCTCCCCAGAAAAAAACAACTCCAAATTTGTGCTCAAGTTATTTTTTGCCATATTTACTTACACCTGATTGGTAGAGGCTGTTAGCAAAAATAAAAACGAAACTGGAAGTTTTAGTGCAGCAAATATGTAATTTATTGCCGGTACCAAAATATATTCTTTCATCTATGTGTTGAAGGTTGTATTTCACGTTTGTTTTGATGCTATGTCAAGCACCATTTTGAAAAATAATAAGTAATTCCAAGCTACATAAGCATGTAATTTGTAGCATGTAACACAGCAATGATCTGTTTCAATGCCGTTAGGAAGAAAGTGCAGTCTCTAAATTGACTAGAGCCGCTAGTGGCTACTTGGGTGGTCTAGTGGAATGACTAGCAGGGTAGTTAGGGGGGGGGGGGGGGATGCCCTGAGAGATGCCACCCAAGAAGGACTACTGATACCAACAATTTACAATCCAAACATTGATACAGAAACTTGCCTGCGTTATCTAGCACTAGGTCTATTCTAGCTTTCCCAGAGCAAACTTTTCGTTCTCTAACTGAAAGCAGATACTCCCATACGCATTCATAGTCATCTACTAGTATAAACTCATCCAGTTTCCCTATTTGTTTGAGAGGGTTGGATGTCTGTGAATTGTCTTGGCCAGATGAGATGCTCAGATCACATTTGTTGCCCCATAACGACAACTGTAAGTAGAAGAGTGAGAGACACCAATCTCAACTACTTATTTGAGAAACCAAACTATGCTAAAAAAGGTTCCATGTTTTTATGCCATTAGAACAAGAACTAGCAAACCTGGCTTGGTGCCAATAAATACCTCTATAAACTGCTTGAGTACAGACTTGCAGCATTCTAAATCACTAGGGGGGGCTGATATTTGTGAGTTGAGATAGCCAATGACAAGGCTTATAGCTTCTTGTGAGGTCTCCCAGCTTTTATTTTTAGATTGAGCGAATGGGTCAAATTTAGAGAGGAGTTTGCTTTGGTGCAGAGAGGAGACAATCAGACGATACATCAGACACTCCACGTACAACCAAGGAGCCTGAAACCATGCTGGTGAGTCTACAACAACATAGACAGTTGGTCGTCTGCGCAGAATAAAAACTTTACAAATGACTCAAAAATCGATAAATTGAATAATGACCTTCACATTTGCAAAGCTCGTCTAGAAAATCGTTCCAGAGTTTTGCGTCTGACAGTTTGTCTTCTATCTTACAGAAAGGCTTGTTGGTCATAAGCTCATATCGTAACTTGGAGAGTCTTTCAACTACAGACTTTAACTGATTGCCTCCTTCCTGGAAAGTAGTACAACAAACTTTTGTTCATTCTAATTCCCCAAAAAAAAACATAATAAGCTGTTTAATTTAGCATCATACTGTGCAGAAATGTTTGTGTATAAATGATTTCTCTGCAATGGGGTCCAGAGTTCAACCACAAAGAGTGTACTTCCAGGAGCAAATGAATGAAACCAAATAATTAGTTTCTAAAAAATTCCAACAAAGAGAAAATGACTCCAGAGTTGTAACGCCTTTCATTCCGTAGGTAGAACAATGCTATTTGTGACAGTTGCTACTATAATAACAATAACAATAACAATAACAACAACAAGAACAACAAGAACAACAACACTAACAACAATAACAACAATAACAACAATAATAACAATAATAACAAAAATAATAAAAATAATAATAAAAATAATAATAAAAATAATAATAAAAATAATAATAAGATATAATTGTTTGTGGTCAAAAATTAAAAAGTTACTATGAAACTATATAAATGTATATATTTTTGATAACAAGTTTTTGTGTGGACATATTAAAGGAAGTTGTTACGACCAACTAACTTTTCAGATAAATGGTTGCAGTCTCCATTGAAATTAAAATTCTGCCATTTTATGACAATCTTCGTCGTTGCAAATGAATAAATCATTAAGGCCTTTTATATACCAATAACAGGTTCCATACAGCAACATTAATTCATTATTAAAATCAATTTCAATACAAATAGGCGCTGTTAGCAGACAGAGAGCTAGTTTGATGCCCTTAACAAAGTGGATAAAGCTATCAGACACTTATTATGTGAATTCACTTGTACAACAGCAGTTTGATATATGGAAAGTATGTGCGCTACAGTTTAGTATATGTTATATATACAAAACCAGCGAGAGCTACCTAATTACCGTGCCATGCTTCTGCCGAAGGTTTTCCTTCTCTTTATGTAGAGTGTCTATCACAGTTACAAGTATAACTGGCAGCCTGTCCTTCACTGTCCTGTAAGCCCATGTGCTACAGAAATAGCAACAGTAAAGTGTGTTGAATAGTGTTTACCACAACTAGGTAAAGAAAGTGATCCAGTACAGATATACGGATCTTCCCCAAACACTAAATAAAACCACCAAGGAATATCATAAAGAAGAAGGGGTATGAAAGGTTTGCAGATCTGTAATGACTTTCAACCTGACAAAAAAGCTTGTAAAACCTGAGCTAGTTTTTGAGAAAAATGGTTCAATTGAATTTTAAGCACAGTTATGGTGTCAAACTTCAGGTCTAGATCTTTAGCTGGGCTCTCTGAAAACTAAGTTATTAACAAAAAAGTGAGATTTGAGCACCAATTGTCAAATATGCGAACGAAATAAAGAGAAAAAAAATCTCAATTTTCAGAGAAAAGTTTTGTAGGCCCATCAAACACAAAGTATAGTAAATAAACCCTATCATGATAAGAATAAAATGTACATAATTAGACAATGTGCTCCCCTATACAACAGCTTTGAATGTAGGCTGTAGTATAGCCAAAACAGTAAGACACATTCTGGTATAAAAGTCTTACTTTGATATTATGAAGTTAAGCAAAAACAAAACTCAGATGCATAGGTTCTTCTACATATATTGTCATTTTTAGGGTGCCCCTGACAGCACTGATTACATGTATTATAGAACTTGACTAAAATTTAATAAATCACTCAAAAAACCTTTCATGCAAGTTGCAATCAATAAAAAGAGCAGTTATACCTTGAGACAAATGTTGAGACGCATAAATAAATAAAATATCAAAATTCGTGTAAATTAAATAGATAAAATTTATTGGAATTGATTTCTTTGATTGTTTAACGTTGGACGAATAATATTTGCAAACCATTTTTATCACAGATTTCTATGACGGCTTTTATGAGAAACACAATGCACTCTTGTGCTCTACAAAACTTATGAAAGTGAGAAAACCATTCAATTTTCTCTCAATTTTGTGACTGTCATAACTTGTGGGTACGTACTAGTTAATATCTTATTCTATTGACACACAATCTGTGATTTTGAGGGATAATAAATCATTTATAGAATGTAATGGATTTATATAGTCTTTGCATAAACAATTCTCCGGTGATGACGCATTTAGTTTTATTGTGCGTTTCATATAAAAAACTTGAATTCTGTTAGAGAGGCTATTTGGGCCTGACTAAATCAATCACATCTATACAGTAGTCTCGAACATGATGTAAATATCTCCAAGAGCCTTAATGAACAAAAAACACCTCAAGTAAATGACCAAACTTGAATGTTAAAACCAAAATTATTTGTTTTGATTAAAACTTCAGTGATTCTTTCATAAAACAAGCTCTGGATAGTAAAAGAAAACGAGGCTAGACGGCAGAAAGCAAGATTCTAAATCAGCTCATAAGAGCGGACCTGAAGCTACGACTCTTTTAAACCCGAAAAATCACCCAGCAAACCGGAAGCAAAAACTATGCGGATCAAAATATAAAACAAAGTTCAATTTCATCATTCTTTACTTTGATTACCTTTATTATGATGCAGCTATTGAGGAAAAAATAAAAACATTGATAAAGGTATTAACCTGTAATATTATTATTTACTAAACGAGTATTTTTGAAATCAAGGTATTAGCACAACATCCTTAGTTCAGCTTTTTAGTTTTTTTCCAGTTTCTTAAAATAAAAATAATTGTCAGAGTTTATCGGTATTACCAAACCCTAAAATTGTCTATGTATATGGCTACGGAAGGGAAACGCACATGGTTTGTAGTAACAGTATAAAAATGGCTCTTAATGTTGAATAAACAATTAACAATGCATTACGACTCATATTTGGTAATCAATACCAGAAATTAAACTGAAGATTATAATATGACTTAGCGAGTGTGAGATTTCCTACGAGGAAACAATCTCACCAGCGCACACTAATGATGTTATAGTCTGGTGTGAAACATACAATTGGGGAAAAAGGATGTAATTCAGTGAGCACTTTAAATAGCATAATAATATGAGACTGATTCAGCGAAGTTGGAGTTGCAGCAAGTTTGTTACTAATAATTAGCAGATTTGTGTGATGTGCTGAACACACCCTAATTGATATGAAGTGGCTGCCGAACTGAGTTTGTTTGGAGCTCCAGCCCTGTTTTGATATGAAGCACAATTTGAACAAGAAAATTAAAATTCATCAAGAACTATCTGAAAAGGTTTCATAAAAAAACTCATTCTTTGGGTGATTTTTTTGCGGTATATTTTTTATAAGAACATAGAATTAAATTTAATGACATCTATGTTTTTATTATTATTTTCAATTATAATATTAGTTAGTTGCTATGACAGTAATAATAACATAATAATCCATAATAATAATAATATTAATTTGTTATATTAATAAAAAAAACAAACAATCAACAACTATTAAGTAATTCATTATGAGGACGATGATGATGATGATGAAACAACTACTACTACTAACCAACCAATAATGAATTAACTTCAGTAAAAAATAAAAAGGAGGAAAAAAAAATGGAAACAGCAAGTTGTTCAGCAACAATTTCAACAATAACTACAATAACATCATCATCATCGTCATCATCATCACCACCACCACAAGAACACACACATCTATCTATCTTTTAATTTCTACAAATATTATTTATTTACTATCCTATCACCACCACCACCGACCATCCATGGTCACCATGGGATAAAAATTTCTGTAATGATATCTAGTGCATACCCTTCTTTGTTGGCTGACGATCTAGAAGCAACCGTCAAAGTATCCATAATTGTTTCAATAGCAGGTAACTTTTTGCTTCGGGCCATCCACCACCATTGCAATAGAAAGATAGTAATAAAAATAATAATAAGAAGAAAACAAAATTGTTTGGAAAGAAAGTTGATGAGTGTAGTAGCGAAAGTTGCCACAAATCATTAAGCATAGTTCAGAGCTCTATATATGCGACTCTTTCCATTAAATATTTTAGCAAGCTATCCATAAAAATTTATGATTGGTCAATTTATTTGTAACCACAAAACCTACATTAATGTGGATGTTGTATTATCGTTATAATGTTATTCACCGTAAAAGTTGAAGTCTACATTGCTCAAATTTTGGTTAATGCTAACCGCTTCCACATTTTGACGTTTGCAACTAATTAATTTTGTTTGAATCTCAGTCATCTCGACCCAAGCGACGTTTCGACCCGTTTCGACCTAGAGTCACTTGAGCCCAGGACAGTCAGTTCGACCCAAGATGGCGGTGAAAATAGTTCTCTTCAATTTTTGTGCTACACGAACAAATATAAGTAAGTAATATTTGATTTGCAGCTGTACTTTTAAAGCAGAGTATTTAATATTTTTATTAAAACTAAATTTCGCTGTAGAAACCTATGATACTTTACAAAAATATTTGTTGTTTTGTGCAGCCATGATTTTTTGCGATGTAGTCAATAATAATAATAATAATTATTATTTATTATTATTAATTATTGTTGCAGCTATTTATTTATGATTTAGATAAATGAAAAATATTATTTGAGTACTGTCAATAAATACTGCTTCATTTCGCAGTGTTAGTGTTTATTATTATTGTTTAGTTAGAGAGAGTAGTAAAAAAAGTTATCATCTTCTTTGCTGACACAGACATATAATAATATAATATATATTTATTATTATTATAATTATTATTATTATTAATTATAATTACAGAAGTTGCTTTCTCGATGTGATGCAGCAACTCTGATAATATTAAAAAGGTATCAAAAGGTGAAAAGCAGCTCTGCTGCAGTGGAGATATTCTGCTATACAAGCTACATTGACTGGATGATGATCTTGTTTTTGGATGGAACTGTCTGAAAACTCTTTTATTATGCATTAAATTTATCTTCCTCTCCATGATGTATGGTCAGGGAAGGCTAATAACATTATCTATTTATTTATTACACAGCTGATCATTTACTACTCTTGCTAGTTGCCATAAACATAAGTATATTGTGGATGATGTATAATAATACAGCTGAACTGTGTGATAAAGAATAATTAGTATCAATTCAACTTGTAGGATGATAAAATAAGTCTGCTCATATACATTGCTGGTTAGAACTCTAACAACTATAAGAATGCACTGAAGGCAGCGAGTCAACTCAAATCTGACTGCAACTGGTACATGATGAGTGGTGACAGCGCGGAACCCCATCGCAAGAATGGAGAGTAAGTGATATTTTCGACAGCCTCTGGTGGGTGTTTGTGACATTACTGTGTACTGTTATACTAATACTGTAATACTAGGTGTAATACTGTAGTACTGGATATAATACTGTAGTACTGAATGTAACACTGTAGTACTAAATGTAACACTGTAGTACTAGATGTAATACTGTAGTACTAGATGTAATGATTCCGCCATGATTCGAAACTGACGTTTCGAAAATGAACTGTTCGAAACTCTTAAACCTGAAACCCCCAACCCCAAATCCCAAACCCCCATCCCCAAAGAGTTTCGAAGTGTCCATTTTCAAAACGTCAGTTTCGAATGGTCCGTACCCCAGATGTAATACTGTAGTACTAGGTAGACTACTGTAGTACTAGATGTAATACTGTAGTACTAGGTGGAATACTGTAGTACTAGGTGTTAAACTGTAGTACTAGATGTTATACTGTAATACTGAATGTAACACTGTAGTACTAAATGTAACACTGTAGTACTAGATGTAATACTGTAGTACTAGGTGGAATACTGTAGTATTAGATGTAACACTGTAGTACTAGATCTAATGCTGTATTACTGAATGTAACACTGTAGTACTAAATGTAACACTGTAGTACTAGATGTAATACTATAGTACTAGGTGTAATACTGTAGTACTAGGTGTATTACTGTAGTACTAGGTGTAATACCGTAGTACTAGATGTAATACTGTAGTACTAGATGTAATACTGTAGTACTAGTTGTAACACTGTAGTACTGGATGTAACACTGTAGTACTAGATGTAATACTGTAGTACTAGATGTAATACTGTAGTACTGGATGTAATACTGTAGTACTAGGTGTAATACTGTAGTACTAGGTGTAACACTGTAGTACTAGATGTAATACTGTAGTACTAGATGTAATACTGTACTGTTTGCTGTAGAAACAAGGCTCAGATATGCCGATTACTGGACTCACCAGTGCTGACTCTCTCACTGACGGGCCCAGAGACTTGTGTGCACCAAGAGTAACACACCTGACTTTGGAGAAGCTGAGGTGAGTATACAGAGTGTGGAGTACTGTGTGTAGTGTACTGTGTGTAGTGTACAGTGTGGTGTACTGTGTGTGGAGTACTATGTGTGTATGTTATATATACTGTTCTACAATACTGTATGTGTGTATGTTATATATATTGTACTACAGCACTGTATGTGTGTATGTTATATATATTGTACTATAGCACTGTATGTGTGTATGTTATATATATTGTACTATAGCAATGTATGTGTATATGTTATATATATTGTACTACAGTACTGTATGTGTGTATGTTATATATTGTACTATAGCACTGTATGTGTGTATGTTATATATATTGTACTACAGTACTGTATGTGTGTATGTTATATATACTGTACTACAGTACTGTATGTGTGTATGTTATATATACTGTACTACAGCACTGTATGTGTGTATGTTATATATATTGTATTATAGCACTGTATGTGTGTATGTTATATATATTGTACTATAGCACTGTATGTGTGTATGTTATATATACTGTACTACAGTACTGTATGTGTGTATGTTATATATATTGTATGTACTACAGCACTGTGTGTGTGTATGTTATATATATTGTACTATAGTACTGTATGTTATATATATTGTACCACAGTACTGTATGTGTATGTTATATATAATGTACATCATCGTGACACTGACTTATCAGGCTTCATCCTCATGTGAACTTATGAGGTTGTAAAGTCAAGAGGGACCACACCCTGTGTATATCTGCAGTATATATCATGTCTTTATTCTCACAATACTCTGTTTGTCAGGTAGTGCGCTACGTAATCTGGTGGCTGCGAAGGTTGCAATAACAAGTGTAGAAACCGTAAGTAACCCACACCTATGTATAGTTGATCATAGTGTAGATGGCTCTGCTTTAAAAAACTTATTGTGAAAGTATTAAATTTAAATAGCCTAATGAAATGCGTCTCACAAAGTACTTATAATAGCTGAGCATCAGCTTTGGCAGTTGTGAATTTTTATACAATAAAATCGTATTTCCTGTTTAACAACTGTAGAAATTTCCAAACCAAATAGTCATTTTGCGTTTAATCTGGGCTGTTTTGAAATGGTTCAGACAATCTGGATGTGTAGAAATCGTAAGAAAGCTATTGAACTAGTTGGAATCACTTGAAACCAACTTTGAAATAGTCTGAGCTGTTTAAAAATTATTTTGAAAGGTTTGCAAAGAGCATAGTTTTTCAACCAAAAACAGCCATCCTTATTTTCTTTATAGCTGTATAAAATCTCTAACATTGATGTAGTGATCAATCAATGAACGTTAAAAAAGTTATTCGGCCATATAAACGGATTGCAAATAATCTAAGAAAACTGGAATATGAAGAATTCTTATTGTTTATTTGTTATAAGTTGAATATTGATAAAGATTTCTTGTTCATTTCACTAAAAAATTTTCTTCATTGTTTAGTTAAAAAAAATTGCTAGTTGTAAGTGTACCAACTTAGCTTGGATTTCTAAAGCATATAAACTGTATCGCAAAGTGTCAAGGCGGTTTGCAAAAAAATGGACTATGCTAAAAGCTTTTATATAGTTTGTAAAGTGTTTAGTTGATTTAAAAAGCTGTTGATCTTATCTAAATAGTATACAGATATATATGCCAAATCTTACCGTTTTTTGCAGTGGAAACAGATGAAAGTACATATGGTCTTTTTGTTAACAATATCCCAGTACTCTTTTCTTCTGATCTCTGTGCATGTTCTATGTGTCCAGTTGTAGCAATTGTTCTGATCGCACTGAAGACCTTCTTGCCTCTTTCTCACTTGCCTCTCACATTTAGAGCAAGGAAAATCGATTCTCTTCCTCGGTCTCATAGTGGTAAGTGTTGTTTATACATTGAATACAATGCACCAACCTGTATGCGCTAGCCATTTAGGCAAGGTCTTGAGTAGATGCGAGATTAAGGTAATAATAATGGAGACTCTAATCCCTTCGCTGCCTCGCAGACGACTTGTTTTACCTTTATCTCAGTCATACCTGTGTCCTACAATAAGTAGATAAAGGATTGTTTTAATGAGTCGTAATATTTTATAAGTAAACTAGAACTATGGCGCGATTTTTTACAACGATGATGAATGCAGCTGTATCTCTGTTTTGTATTAAAAAGTTAAATTTGAGAAAAGTAATGTCACAATAATTGTGTATTTGTCTGGTACTGGTTGTATACACAAGATACTCAACTCCCAGCATTTGCTTGGATAGTGATAGTGATAGAATTTGGATGTAAATTTTTTTGGTATTCAATTTGTCACAACTCTTTGAAAAATTAGGTTTTTAGTTGAAATGTGTTCAGCAGTATTTCAGAATTATTTAAAATAATCCTACTTTCATATTTGTTTTATAGGAAAAAGTTGATTAACCAAGTGATTGACTACAAAATACGAGAGCTTGTATTTTCAACAGTGGTGAAAATTGTATGATTCTTTATGTTTTAGTTGTCACAACTTTTTAAGAAATTAAGTTTTAGTTATTGAACTTTCTGTGTAACACTGTTATGTGCATTTATATAATCTTACTTTTATGTTTTATTACAGCAAAGAGTGAACTAATCAAGTGATTGACTACTACAGTGTTTGTAAAACTCAAGTAAGGCAATATCAATAAATATTAGCGATCTCTATTTGGTAGGATGATTTCAGTGTGAACTATTTTCATTTTATTAAATAACGTTGTCAATTCTCCACAATTCACACAATTTCAACATGCTCCAGTTTCTGATTTTTTCGATTAAAAATTTTTCTAGCAACTTATTTGAGGCTGTTTTAATACTATCCCATTGATTGTTTTTATAGCCTGTTGCGCAAAACTCTTCCGGTTTTTCTCCTTGTTTGGAGTTCTATTTTTGGCCACAGCTTCGTCAGGAAAGTACGAGTGTTGATTTTTTCAGTTACGTTACATATTTCACGTGCAAATAACCACATTACGTTTATGATCAAAAACTGACAAAAATGCATGTGACATAGACGCTCTCTCGTTGTCTAGTTTTTGTTTGTCACATTGTAAATGGGAAATAATATAATTTAATTCTTTCTTTATCAAATTGTAATTTGGCAAGATTTTGAAAGTTAATCTGTTTTAAACTCCCGTTTAAGTGTTATTCGTCTTTCCTTGGTGAGACAACTCCAAACTGCTTGCTAACTATTTTTGTTTTCACTTATTTGTCTTTTGTAAATTGAAAAACTCCTTTTTACTCCGAGTCAATGCTTTGCTAGCCTTTGTTTTTATTAGGTTAAAATAAAAAATAAGTGTTTGCTACTGATTAATCTCTTCATTAATATCCAGCCATGTAACATTTGGTATATGGACACCGCCGTATGTACTTACTTGTTTTTCATTTTGCAGTTCCCTCCAATACTATTGAAATGGCATGAGGTATAAAGCACAATCTTCAAGTCTTCATTATCCAACGTACGACGGCACGGTCAATAACATTCACTGGTGAATTATTTCAGTTTCATTTTAGCCTTTGAGCTTCCACTTGAACTTACATTGTTTGGTATTAATACTATAATACTGGCGAATTTTAAGAACTTAACAAACAATTCTGGCTTGAGGTTGTTGTATTCTTCTGTTTTTATGTATTGCTGCAACATAAATGTTGGTATAAAGAATATATTTTTTAACCAAGTTTGAAACCAATTGTTTTTAGTTGTCTGAATAACTTGAAGCATATTATATGCAAGAAATATGCACATTCCATGTAATATTTCTAATGCAGTAATTTTTTTAAGCTCATTAGCGAAAGACCATTAATTGTCAAGTGGATTTCATGTTGCTCATTTAATCAGTTGTACAAACTAGTGATACAGTCTAATGTAAGAATAAGTTTTGTTAAAAAAAACTTTAACAGCTGGTCACAGCTAATTGTGCAGATGGAGTAGTTCTTTAGTGTTTTGTTTTGCATAGTGATTTATTTGTCAATATGTGATTGATTAGTGAGGGAACTCTATAATACATGACATAATTCCATCAGAAATGCAAGTGAAATACAGGAGTTATCTCTTTTAAAAGTAGGACAACTCCAAAAAGGAACTCGAACATTTTGCGAGTGAAGGCTACTGTTGTTCGTATGAGTGCAAACCGAAATCATTCCTCGAGATCGTAAGTATGGTTGAGACAGGGGTCGAAATGACTGGTGCGGGGTGAGGTGTCCGGTCGAAGTTTACATGGGGTCGAGATGACTTAGTACCATTTTGTTTAGCTGGCAGAATAATTATTATTATGCATGCCAATGCCAACCACAACAATTAATCCGGCATTTTTTTATGCGATTCTGCTCTGTGTAGTTAGATGAATTTGGTAATGGATTGTTTTTTGCTACCAATGAAGGTGTGATAGTAGTTTGAGTTCATCTTTTTCCTAGTAGTATTATTTTATATTTATTATTATTATTATTATTTAGTAGTAATGATGATGTAATGATTATTATTATCATTATGATGATTATTATTATTATTGGTTGGTGGTTATTATTAATTATTATTATTTTTTATTAATTAATAATAATAATCAATAATGATATTGATTATTATTATTCATTACTATTATAATAAAATGATAGTTATAAATTATTGTTATTGTTAATTATTATTATTTATTATTACATTGATTATTATTATTATAATAATCTCTTTAAAAAAAATAGTTCAGGTAGTTTTGAAACAATTCAGATTATTTCAATTTTAAAATAGTTTTTTACAGTAGTTGTAAATAAAAGGATCAGATGATGATGTTTGTTTGTCTTATAATTATCATTTACAAACTGTAAAAACTATTTTAAAATAGTCTAAATTGTTAATGATTAATAACAATAAATGTGTGAATCGTATTTATTATTATTTAAAATAAATATATTTATATTGCTTATTTATTATTAAATAACTATTATTATTATTATTACTATTACTATTATTATTATAGTAGTTATTATAAATAATACTATTATTTATTACAATAATTACTATTACTGTTATAAGAATGAATACTAATGATCTATCTATAATAATTTATAGTAATGATGATGGTGATGTTGATAACGATAATAATTACTATTGTTATTACTATCAAAACAATAATAATAACTATAATTATTATTGTTTTATGGTAAGGTTTGGAAGTTTTTGCAAAGCACATGATTTTCGAACCGAAAACCATCCCCATCATTTTCTTCATATTTTTAGTCAGTGCAACATACCTAATGTGGACTTTATGATTAATAAACAACATGAAACCAATCATTTGACTATATTGTGCAGGATTTTGTGGTGGTGTCATAGCTATAGTGTATTCCTGCACCAAACCGTCAGGCTGTCAGACTGAGTTGAGGAGTCTTTGTCAAGTCTGGTAGCCTTTGTCATACTGTGAGACCTAGTGGTGTCTGACGTGCATAGTCATACGTAGTCTAATGGTTGTTACGCTAGCTGGGTGTTTGATCAGACTGGGGTAGCTGGACTTGGTCAGCCAACTCCCCTTCTGTCATCCTGTAAAAATTTATTAGCGAGTGTTTCCATCATGTATTGCGTAGTAATTAATGAAGGCATGATTATCTTTCAGATTAAGAATGAGTGAGAGTAGTGTCAGTAATCCTCTTTATTAGCTGTTATCCTCTGGCTGAGCTCTTCTCTTACCCTGAAGTAGCAGGGAGCTTCAGCTAGCTTTTATACAAAAATAGTTATGTATTCATTTCTTTGTGATGTAACATGTAGCCCTAACAATGCGCAAAGGTTTGGGCTAGTATAGAAAAGTATGTTTGCATGCAAATAGCCTTAGTAATACACATGGTTTGGCTACTGGAGGAAAAAGGGTGCAGTGTACATGTCATGTATGCGCTTTAGAATGTTCGTTATTGTGAGCATCGATCGTAGTCGTTATTGCAGTGTCCTCGTGTAAGCTTGATCGATCTGTGACAATTTAGCCATAGAAGTAAGCAATAATGATAATATTTAAAAAATGGAGTAGTTTGAGTCATTTCGTGTGCAATATATCTGATTATTGCATATAGTCTCCAAAACTATTTTTCTAAAATGTGAATCATTTCAATCTGTTATTTCTAATAACAACGATTAAGTAATAACTATTTGATTTATTAAAGTTTTTTTGTTCAGTGTTTGGTACTGAAAAAAGCACTTGTGGTAAATGAACTGAAGATATGTTGTTAGCATTAAAGTTGATTAACATATCCGCTCCTGTTATTAAAATATATAAATTATTTGATGAAGCAATCGGAAAGTTTACGAAACGTCCAGTACTTTTTAAGGCATTTAGTCTGTTTAGAAGTCGTTTACATATTTTAAAAATCAGAACACAAAACGCTAAGAGCCACCATAAAATAACTACAGGAATTATCACCGTTAGTTACTAGAATGACGTTCACAGCGTTCAGTTTACAATTCCTATTAATAATCATGATAATAACTAAACATAGATTTGTTTTTCTGAATTAAAAAAATGTTCTTCCAAGGTAAGATTTAAACCAAGGAATTTACCTCGGAAAGCAATCACTCACCCCAATAGACCATGAAGTTTTCAATGTTGTAGAGTATTGAAAATCTATATTGTTGTTATTCATTTTGCTTACCACGAAATATATATTTGCAAAGCGTTATAGAGACGCCCATACCATTAACGAACCCCTACCCTCTCAACAGCTGCTCACAGGCTTCATCATCAAACGATTAAGCAATATTGATTGATGCTCATCAATGGCTGTTAAATGATAATGCTAATACTGAGTGAAAGTGTTCGAATATGTCAAATTTTATGTTTCTAACCCGTTAGTAGACCTACAATATTACTATAAACCATCCACTCGAGTGTGCTACATTAGATCAACGATTGACCCTTTTGCCTGCTCAGGAGTTGCCATACCTTGAAATATCAAAAGCCGCGGCTTTTGATAGTTCAAGGTATGACAACTCCTGAGCAGGCAGAAGGGTCAATCGTTGATCTAGTGCTACATACAATCATCTACTCAGTGTGATTTAAATTTCTACATGTTCACTATTACAATAAACATGTATTATTATCATATGCCTACCTGTCAAGTTGTACTTTTATTGATATATTTTGTTTATTGTTATAATCATGTGATTCAAATGGTTTTATAATCTGTTCCAACCATCTAACATTTGTTTTTTTTTCTGTTTTTCTGTTAATTTTCTAAAAAGAAATATCCATTGATATGTTGATAACTGTGCCCTTTCTAAGAAAAAGATCAAAAACCTGAAAAGTATTCTAGTTTTTGCTTGAAAAAAAATGCCAATCAAATGAAATCCATGAAAAAATATAATAGCTAGACATGAAATAGATTTTCTAAGTATAGACCAGAGTGTTTTAAATAAGATACAATTTTCATATCGCAAAGAAGTACCCATAAAGCAAATCGAGTTTGAACTGGCTAACCAAGCACTTAACCCACCAGTCCTTTAGGTGGAAAATCTAAAAATCGTAGTACATTGGCATTAATTTTTCCATTGAAACTTTTAGCACAAAAATAAAAATTCGAAAATGCAGATCTATAAAAAAAGTGATTCGCTGTAATTGAGAAAAACCCTCTTCACATGTCATGAGTCCAACCATTTGTTCACCAAAAATAACACCCAATATCAGTAAACACCGACAACTGACAAATAGTATAATTTTGGTTTCGCTAGCTCTTTTGCAGAACTGTAGTAATTTGTTTTTATCAATAAAAGATAAATAAGTAGAAAAACTGAAAGTCAAAGATGTGAAAAGTTTTTCTTTTAGATGTTGTTTAATTTTATTACACTTACTTAATTGACAAAAAGTTTCAAGCCTTTCTTGTATCTTTTTTTTGCTATTGATTTGGATTCATGAATGGAATATAAATTTATAACCTCTATATTATTGTTGTAGTTTTTAGGTAAGCCTGCCAGTTATTGAGCGGGTAAGACATTTTTTGACTAGAAAAATGCAAATTCACTGAAATTCAACATCGTTGACATTAAACAAACTTTGAACTCTCATTCAACATCAATAACTGTATAACACGCATTTCTGAACTGAACTTAATCAACTCTTATTTGTCAGTTTCTGCATTTATCACCTGCTAAATTTTTTTTAGAAGATTCCTTTATAAAAAAAAGCGCTGATTTCAAGACTGATAAAAATAGATGTTTTCTGAATTGTGAATTGATAGAATGTTTTGTAGCTTTGCAAAAGACCTTGCAAGCCCACCTTTTACAAGTTTCTTGCTAAAGATTGTGAAAGAATAAGACAAAAACAGGTTCGTTCAAATACAATTTATGATAAAAAATCATTAATTTTTTATTTATATGATTTAGATTTTCACAATTCAGTGTAAGTAAAGCTATTGCGAGTAAAAGAGTATAAACTGGACAAAATGTTTGAAAAATTTGGACGGAGTGGAAAAGGTTCAGACGATTTGAAGTTCAATATAAACAGCATTCTGAGCCACCATTATCATAGAAATAATTGCATTTCCTTGTAGATGTTGTGACAAGCAGCAATTATGGCAAAGTTCACTGGCAGACATGTTTTCTACATGTTAGGGATTCTCAGTGCAGCTTGGTTTCTCTTACTACTTGTACAGCTAGGTATGTCTATTTGTGTATTACAGTGAATTTGCCTGCTACGTAGCAACCCAGACTAGCTACACTGTTTTGTAGGGCATTAATTTACCAGCTTTCAGACTTGAGTAAAACATTTTGTGATTTATCACAGAAGGGTGTAGTAATACACTCAATGGAAATCATGGAACTGGAGCTGCCCAGGCATACAAGAAAGCTTTAGCGGCCAAAGAGAGAGAAATAGCGTATCTAAGGAAGCGAGTCAGCAGTCTAGATAAAAGGCATCATGTAGTTGGGCTGCCAACAATATATATAATAACTCCAACATACAGTCGTCTTGTACAGGTTAGAAGTCTCTTGTTATTTGACATATAAATATATACTAGTGCATGATTGCATTCAAATGTGCTTACAAAGCGTGTTTAGAAGTGAGTGGTTCTTTTGTAACAAACTCTGGTGTGGGAAGTTACAAGTAATAATTTGTTAATAATTAATTTGATATGGAAAAATTTAAAATGCTGATTGTCCATTTTACTACATGTTTGTCAAGTTTGTGTTTAATAATTTTATTTTTATAATCTGTTTCCTTTGTTGAACCTCAATTAAATTTGTGATATCAAAATTTTGGATTGATACAAATTGTCAAGCTATACACAATATAGAAGTTGCTTCCCCATGCTCTAAATTGGACAACTCCTGACTTATAATATTGTAATAAGCGCAACTGTAGGTAGAAATGCAAACTGAGAAAACTTTTTATTACTGGAGACAGGCCGAAAATTACGGCTGCCCTCATATTAATCAATGGACAAAATCCCAAAATCCCTGTAATTGATGGGTTTTCCCCAGTAAATGAAAACTTACTCGAGGCACGTCCTTACCAGATGACTGGCAAATATTTTATTTCCGATAGAAAATACATTTCAGTTTGGATTATATAACTCTATAGTATATTTGTTGTCTAAGGACTCATCAGACTATATTGTTTATATGACACTGTGTAAGTAGTTGTCTGCTCGCTGTAGAGCAGACAACTACTTACAGACTTACACAAGCTTCCACTCATTATGTTGTATCGATGTGGCAGAAAGCAGAGCTAACAAGACTTCTCACTGTCTTCCGATCAGTCTCTAACATTCACTGGATTGTTGTGGAGGATGCAGACTTCAAGTCTGAGTTGGTTTCTAACTTTTTAAGAAGTAGCGGGTTGAACACAACGCATCTCTTGTCAGTCACCCCTCCTGAGGTGAAACTTAGAGAGAAAGATCCAAACTGGTTGAAGCCTCGAGGTGAGTCACTGTTAGTTGATGACTACTAACTATTAGCTAGTAACTACGAACTAGTGATGGAAAAGAGGCTAACCCAATGACTATGTATAATAAGGTCAGGTTATAACTATATTTCTGCTCATGTTACCAGGTGTTCTGCAGAGGAACACAGGCTTAGCTTGGCTTCGTGCCAACCTTAACCCAAATTACCACAATGGAGTTGTCTACTTTGCTGATGATGATAATACATATAGCACTGAGCTCTTCAGTGAGGTGTGTACATATAATATACTATATATAGCACTGAGCTCTTCAGTGAGGTCTGTACATATAATATACTATACATAGCACTGAGCTCTTCAGTGAGGTGTGTACATATAATATACTATATATAGCACTGAGCTCTTCAGTGAAGTGTGTACATATAATATACTATACATAGCACTGAGCTCTTCAGTGACATGTGCACATAATATATATAACATGTAACATTGAGCTCTTCAGTGACATGTGCACATAATATATATAACATGTAACATTGAGCTCTTCTGTACATTGACTGTTGCAATAGATGAGAGATACGAAGAAGGTGTCTGTTTGGCCAGTAGGACTAGTGGGTAAACTCAGGTATGAGTCACCACTCTTAAAAATTGGCAAGGTGAGTCCATTTAATCACTGTTTGATTACTCTTTTTAAATAATTATTCACTTGCTTGTTCCGAGGACAAGGTTAGAGATGGGTATCTTTTACTTTTAAAAGGATAGTCTTTTTGTACTTTTCTCAAAATCTATTGTAAGCCTTGATTGTCAGTGACTTGTAAATACCTGTGGTGGGTGGGTGGGTGTGGATGAATATTGGTGGGTTATCGAGGCTAATTTCACCTCCACGCATGCTCTAAAATACACCTATGAAGAAAACTTGCGGTTTCAATATTTTCTGTTGTTTCTGGTTAAACCAACAGTCATGGAAAATGTTTTCAATAAACTTTGAGCTGTTAAAATAGCATTTGACATTTTGGGAATTTTTGACATTTTGGTCAAGTTCCTGCTATAATTATCTTTGAGTTTAAAATTGCAAATTTCCCCACAACAAATCCTTCTCTCTCTGGCCATCATTGGGATTCATTTGTGGCCTAAAATAACTGATAAGTACTTGTCTAGTATCTACTATTACAGGTGGTTGACTGGCATACGTATTGGAACAGAGGTGATAGACCATTTGCTATGGACATGGCCGGGTTTGCAGTTAATCTACATCTTATACTTGAGGTACGTCTGCTCAATGCCCCGCCGTAAGCTTGTTAAAATAGTAGGCTACATGATTGACATTAATAATACAAATTATCCTGTTGTAGAATCCGCTAGCCAAGTTCCATATCGAAGCTAAAAGAGGACACCAGGAGTCTGTGTTTCTACAATCCTTGGGAATCACTTTAGATGATTTGGAACCTAAGGCTGAGATGTGTTCCAAGGTAAGTGTTCCACATTTTTCACCCTGTGTCTGGCAAGATGGCGCCAGTTGTCAGTATTGGTGACAGGCGTCAGCAGGTGTCAGATATGTACTACAACTATTTGTCTATTGCTACATGTGTCATACAATGTCAGGTAAACAATGGTCACATGTCAACTGTCGTGATGTGACACATGTCATTTAGATATACTTTCATTTGATGACACCTGTCATTTAGTGACTCATGTCGTGATATGTCACCTGTCATTACAGGTGCTTGTCTGGCACACTAGAACAGAGGCTGCCAACATAGACAATGAGAATAAGATGCTACAAAAAGGATATGAGCAATCAGACACCCTTATAGAGGTGTGAAATAGACCAAAGTCATATCAACAGCTCAATCAACTACAGATCTGTCTGCAATCATCTGTTACTGGTGCTATTTGTTAGTTTTATTTTCTATCGTTGATGTATTTTATCTTAACAAATCATTAGCAGCTGCCAATGAAATACTTATTTATTGCCATTTTAGTCTTCCTTTGCAACATTTCATCAACTCATATTTGCATTTTTTTCGTCTTGTCTAAAGCATACATTGAATATTATCTATTGTCAACTGAGGTCTGTTAATTATTTTATCAACATTATATAATAAAATTGTAAACTCCATGTAATGAATTGGTAACACCTTGTTGACATAGTACAACATTTGATTATTAATTAATGTACCATTGATTTGTTGATTAGTGAAACAGATAAAATCGAATAATGAATTATAGTTCTGTAAGGGTATCGCATGTGTGAGGAGGGCAACTATTGGCTATCGTCCTACAGAAATCCCTGAGGTAATTGTAGTGTACCAGAACTAGCGTGTCGCTAGCCTATTTGACTACCTAATGCTTAACACAATCGTGGCAAAAATAATTTCACAGCATCCTGTACAAATTCTATTGCACCCATTCATCCTTTTGAATATTCTACGGCACCTCTACCATGTCATTCATCCTTTTGAATAAAGGATAGCATAGCACGGGATTATAAACAAAACAGAAAGTTGGGAGTCGTCTCCTTAACTGTCGAGTCCCTAGCTCGATGTATATATCAATAAGTAGTGCCTTTTTTCCCCGATTATAATTCTAGGCGTTAATAGGAAGTTTTTAGGCAAGCCTCCAAGGATTTATAGCATATGGTATTCTAGCATTGACTTCTACCACAGCTGCAGTTTATGTTGAATAAAGTTGATTGGGCCGAGCTCTCTTGAAGGTATAAGATGGCTGACTACAACATGGGCTCACACTAAGCAGGTGAGATGCTATGAGAGAAATCTCTACAGAGACTGTGCACCCAGCTTTCAGACAAGAAAGTAAAAATATTAGACAAAAGACGATGGGTTGAGGCATGGTCGCAGAAGCAAGCCAAATATGGAACAGATATTCTCTGTGTCATTGGATTGGACAGCAACTAGAATGGAACAAAAGGCAGTGATTTAATTGGCTACAAAAAACGGTACATTATCAGATACGTTGGTAATTGATGAGGTTTTTGTAAGGTTGATAGATTTTTCTGACATAAAATATTTGGTGCAAGTTTGATAGTGCTGATTCGCAGTAGGCTTCAGCTATTTCATTTTCTGCTCATCATTTACTAAAAAAAGGTTTTCTAAAACTTCTTTTTAATAAACGTCCTGGCTAGTATCAAATTCTGGAATGTTCATTGCTGTCCAGATATAAAAGTAAGGTGTAATATGGCGGAAAACATCCCTAAACTGAATTTTATATCCCTGTCTCATTTAGCACTATATTCATTACTAGTTACCCATGCCCTGGGTAATGCTTCAGATTATTCTGGGTTGCACCCTGAATTACCCTGAGTAGCACCCCAGATTACCTTGGGCAGCACCTAGGGTAGCGTTTCTGGATTTGTTATCAAAGACGGTTAACTTGGAGATACTTGAAATCACTCTAAATGTAGATTGTGAGACATAGGATCACCTTACCAAACGCTATATTAGATGAAAAGAGCTTACGGCAAGAGGGGTTTCTGTTATGTTGTACCAAGGAACCAGAACAAGGACTTCCCACTTCCTTAGAATCAAACGTTGCCGTTATAAACAATTCTTTAGCACCTACCATTAGGTAGCAGCTTTATTTCTTTTGTATAATTAACTATAATTGTATTTTGTATTATGATTAGTTAAACTTGTATATATTTAAATTGTTTCCTGTTTTGAGGCCTGTAGAAGGCCGAATTTTACCTTCATTCATCCTCTTTTCACACTGCCGTTCACATGTATCTAACTGTACAATGTGTGAGGAATAAAATATTGTACATTAAACTTTGGCGGTATATGTCTGAACGGAAGGCTCTAGAAGGCGGAGAAGTTATAAAAACTTCTTCCAACCATTCGTTGGTCTGACTCCTATCCAGGGTAGTCTGGGTAAAGATTGTGAGCTTGCTGAAAGACTGCAAGTGCCATGTAATGCAGTACACAGACCGCCGAGGTCTGTGGAACAATGGTGGGTAGCGACCATATTTCTCAACCGGTTCAATTACCGGAAACAGTGTATTGCCAGATGGAATCATATAAAAGTGTATGTTTCAAATTTGTTATTTAATTTGTTCTTATATTCTTTTTTATCAATTTTAAAATGCATTCAGAAGAAAAAAACAAGTTATGTCAAATTGGAAATCAAAAAAATTACCTGTCAAAGGGTTTTAATTAACAATTTGAACTAATAAAAATGTGACCATAATTTCTGTGTTTCCCAAAAGCAAAAAGATACATACCTTTAGAATCTGTGACCATAGACTTAGAAAGTCTTCGATAGTTGTATGATTGTAACGTAAATGCCAAATATGGTAGTTTATGTAAGCTGGCCTCTTTTTAATCTTTAAAATAAACGTCACCAATGGGCTCGGAGACAATATCCCTCGCACCTAGTTTAATAGTTTTGGTTTGGGGCATCCTTGTACAAAATTGATACAAGACCTCAGTCTATTAATATTTTCAGCCAATCGAATCAATTACTTTGAAGACACTAGCGACTTTCTGCATATGTACTCTTACCGTCACTATCCCCATTGGATAAAACTCAGATTATACGTTGCCTGTTTGTCTTTATTGCACCACCATCTCTCCTGACTGCTCCTCCTCCACTTCTTGCTAAAATTAGTCTCTTCATTCTTCTCGGCTCTAAGAATGGTGATAGGTGAGTGACTCCACTTTTGTCGAGTGTTTCGGGATTCTATGTGCATTTAGAGTCATTGGAGCAGGAATTAAGCTCAATTAAAAAAACTTCACTTTAAATGACAACTCCTATTTTTTAGGGTTTTTAATTTTCTCTTTGATGTATAATGTTTAAAGAAAAGATGTTGGGTTATAGTGGTAGGGGGAAATGCAGGTTCTTTTGGGATGGGAGGGGAGAACAGAGGGTGAGATTGTTAAAGTAAGTTTGCAGGGGCAGACAACTTCAAACAATTTAATATAACCATTGTATAAACAAAGCTACAGCCTTTGGCTGTTTCTGAAGCTGAATGAAACTCCCTGTGGAATAAATGGGGTTATGGAGGAGAGCTGGGGGTGAGCGTAAGAGTGCGGAGGGGGTAGGTAGAGGCTGGGGCACAGAAGAGGGTTGAATTAGTGTAGAATGGGTGGAACCAAGGAGTTTGATCTAATCAAACTCCTTGGTGGAAGTAGAACAGCGGGAAAAAATTAAAGCGTTTATGATGTGAATGCATCACAGTATGAGATATGAGTTTTAACTCTCTCCAAACCAATCTTTGCTTTGCCATCATTTAACATCGGTATCATATATGCATATAGTTTCGAGAGAATTTTATACGAAACTCACTTCTGGCTATTGTAATAGATGAGAGACACAAAGAAGGTGCCCGTGCGGCCAGTAGGACTTGTGGGTAATCTGAGGTACGAGTCACTGTTTTTAAAAGATGGCACGATGAGTACATTGGTTGAAGTTTCTACTCTATTTTACTCAACATCTACTTTTGAGCAATTAATTTAGAAATTTAGAAAGCTTTAGCGTTAATTGCTGCCACACTGCTGCCGATGAAGGTACTTTCTTAACCCAGTCCGCTGATGAATAATATAGATTTACTACGCATAATCTATTTAGCAATATAAAAATTATACATAGTACAACACTCCAAAGACTTCTGTTTAATTACAGCAAGGTTGTTCCTTTTATAGGGACTAAACAGGAATACTCATCCCCTTATAAGGGAAGGGCCAATCAGTCACATGCAATCATAAACAATAAGCACATGGTGCGGTTTCTCTATCTCTTTATTGACCAATTACAGGGGTAGGAACTCTCAAGCCTATATTTGGTAATGCCAGTTCCTTAGTTTGTGATCTCTCCTCTCACCTGTCCTCATCATTCTACTTATAGTTAGGCTAGTTTGGCCTCCTAACTACAGTTTAGTTGGGGGGGGGGGGGGGGGAACAACATTACCATTCTCTGACGCTTAATACAAGCTCTCTGGAGTCTATACAGACCCCAGAGAGCTTGTATTAACCCCAGAGCCGAGGTTACCCCAAACTGGGGGAGCTTCTACCCCTCCTGCCACACACTTCTCTAATTACTATACAAGGGGACAGTTAGTTGGACTTCAGTGCGACTTCTTTATCTTATTATTTAACGATGGATACTAATATATGGTGGGGTGTACAAGTGCTTGGGGCAACCAAGGGGAGAGTTCAAGGGGCCAGGGGTGTACTAACAGGGATGGTTCATGCTCAAATCTACCACAATATGGCAGGATTGGCAGCTGAATATACACTAGGTTTAATCACAATTCATATGGAGCTGCTTGTGAAAATCGACATGATTTCATGGTTTTACTCAATTTCTGCTCCTTGATTAGTAAATTGCCATGTCAACTATATATATAATGTATTCGTTGGTCATATAACAAACACCACCATATAAACTATCAGGTTTAAATTAGAGTTTTCATATTTCATCCTTGACAGCCCCTTACCATAACACTTATCACGATTCAAGTGTAGCCATTTGCAAGAGTCGCTATGATATCCATTCCTCGCTTTGCAATGCAATACTGTTAACTTTGGCTACATCTGGTTTGTTTTCTGGCAATCCAGGTATATTTCATCCACGATTGACACCTCAACCAACATTACATTTCTTATTGACTCCTAGACTATGTTCCTAAATTTCATTGTAATATTGTTCTTGTAAAACTCGAAGGCTAGGTTGTAATGAAATGTTGCATCCTACTACTAGAGCTTCCTTCCCTTGATAAAAACTAATAGAACTTGCTCTCAGCAACATTCAACATTTCATAGCGGCTGCAAATAACTCATAATTTACTTAGCATGTTTGTTCATTACAAAACAACATCAAGGCCCGGACGGCGTTATGCGCTATGCTCATTACGTGACGTTACAGCTGGCTGGCCTGGGCAGCTGTTGGTGATTGGCTCTGGTGGTGTGGGGCAATCCGGACAGCCAATGAAAGTGAGCTGTTCATATTTGAAAACTTGGTAGTTTGGGAGGGTGCTGTTTTTGCCGCTCAGTACTTTGCTCACAGCTGTGACAGCACATTAAACTTTTGTCAACTTCTTGCTTTTATTATTATTACTCTTTCTTGTTAGTTACTCACTTATGTTCAAATGCACGAGCTACTGGAAGCCAAAAGGTAGCATGCTGTCAACCACATTTTGCTTTAGTAATTGTTCTTTGCTACATTGCTTTACTTTCTGGTCTGACATCTTACTCTGCCTTCATATTCACCCTAGTATAGAAATTTAGTGCATCTGTTACTGTTTTAGATTTCACGGTGTAAAATATACTACTACTATTATCATATTACATCACCTGTGAAATTCACCGCAATCTCTGTCAGCTCGTGCTGTCTAGTTTAGCCGACTTAAAACGCTATAGTGAAATCTTACCCTCCAACAGAGAGACAGTAGTTACATAACCTATGGAATATAACCAATGCAACAGAAAACCAAACAGAGAGGCAGTAGTTATTTAACCTATGGAATATAACCAACGCAACAGAAAACCAAACAGAGAGACAGTAGTTATTTAACCTACGGAATATAACGCAGCTGGTAATAAAGACAAAGCTCTGCCGACTGTAACCTGTAACGGAGAATACAACAAAGCTCCTGAACCAACAACCGCTTAACATTCAACTTGCTTCTCGGTTACGTAATTATTAACCTTACTGAGTAACTTGATATCTACCATTTGTGCACCTAGTAACTTAATATCTACTGTTTGTGCAATAATTGTGTAAAACTTGTCTGTTTTATTTGTTAACTGAGCGGGAAAAACTGACCCTTAGTTAATTCAATTCTGGGTTGAGTAATTGAGTACTTGATCATTTCACTTCGTCGGTTCCTTTCGGGTCGCTCCACATCATCTCTTGCGCCTTCTTCACGCTGACCCTGCCCTGTTTTGGTCGCTGCTCGTCGCACACATATTGCCCTGGCGCATACGCGCTGTCCACAGCCCATCGGAAAATTTATATCAGTACATATATAGCGTTCATGGCCCCACCTGCATGTTGTTGTTCAGCACATTAATACTCCTTAATAGCTTATAAATTGTCAGTTGGTAATTATCATTATTGATTGTTACGGGTAGTTATAGTTAAATAGCGGTAAAATTATTAATGAATATTCTGTTGCTATTTATACTCTTACCATGTCAATTATTGAATTCATACGTTGAATACCCGAAACGGCTCACCACATGTTAAATTGTTATAAGGGATACTAAATTTCGAACTGAGTATAGGTCAAATTATTCCGCCATGGCGGAGTGTAACACCCCAACCCCTCCTAGCCCCAGTGTGGAAATCAACGGCAATGAAAACACATCATCAGAAACTCAAAGTACAGATGAAGGAGGCTCCCAACCAAATTTAATTTCAGAAAGGTCTTCACCTGAAGTAGATACAAGACCCAAACGACCAGATAGACATAAAACTCTTTCTCTAAAAAGCAAAGAAAGCAAGGTCACCGAGCTTAGCGCTCAAATTTTCAAAATAATAAACAAAAACCTTGTAGAGTTGGACAAGCTTTATGAAAGCCAGGATACTAACGTGGACATTGAGTCCCTTGAGCTGTCTCTCAAACTAGTAGAACAGTCAGCTAATGATATCAACAGCAAGTTTAATGAGTTGACAGTGCTTGACGAGGAAAATAAAATTGACAAAGCCGTGCCAGCAATGTTCAAGGATTATATCAAAGAGGTAAGCATAGTTAAAGAAGATACTAAGGACAGAATTGCAAAATTGCAAGAAATCGTAACCGCCGAAGAAGAAGAACTGTGCATGATGGAAAAGGAGCTTGCTAAAAAGAAACTAGAATTAGAGGAGGAACACAAAATTTATGAGAAACGAAAGGCTGCTAGAGAGTCTGCCCGTTCTAAATATCTGACAAGACTACATAAAGCGGAGCAAGTGGAACGACAAAACAGCCCAGCCACTGCAGTACATAGTACATCATCCTCTTTAGAACGGCAAATGCCGGCCCTTCCTCATAACACATCAGATACCTCGAGTACGGTTAAAGTCAGTCCTTTGTCGGAGTCACAATCTCAGCAACACTACTCCCAAATCAATGACGCTTTCGAAACTCAAAGAGATTACTGCAGAGAGCGTGTAACCCCACCGCCGTCTGAGAGCGAGTCATCCATCAAACAGCTGGCCGGCTGTCTTGCTCAATCTATCAAGCAAACCAAACGAACGGTGCTGGAACCTTCTACATTCAAAGGTAATCCCTTGGAATTTTCTGACTGGGAACAGGACTTTGACAGTTTCCTGGAGTCCCAAGGAGTTACTTTAGGGGCTGAAAAGATCAGGTATCTAAAAAACTACCTTACGGGAGAGGCAATGGAAGCTATACATGGCCAGTTAATGACAAAAACAAAGGAATCGTATACCTACGCGAGACAGAAATTGAGGAATCGCTTCGGGCGAACAGTAGAAGTCGCCAGAGCTATGAGAGAAAAACTCGACTGCTGGCCTATTGTAAAACACGGAGATAGCAGAGGGTTTCAGAAGTTTGCTGACTACTTAGACAACATCAGTAGTGCTATGTCTTCTATGTCAGAACTGGAAACTCTCAACAGCTATCAAGAAAATGAAAAATTGGCAGACAAGTTACCAGATTGGGCCGCACGCAAATGGGCCTCTATGGTGCATCACGCAAAGGCAAATGAGCAGAGATACCCCAAGTTTAAAGAGTTTGCCAAGTTTATGGCTGATGAAGTGGACCTGCTTATTGAGCCACTTCTCACCAGACGAGTCACTTCAAGGACTATAACTGACAATAAACAGGAACACAACAGCAGAAGACTACGAACGCTAGCCATGAGCTCACGCGCTAATGAGCCATGTCAGTTTTGTCAAGAGGCACATATCTCCGCTGAATGCGAAGATCTAGCCTCTCTGCCATACTCCAAAAGGGTAGACTTCATGAAAACAAACCGTCTCTGCTTCAGCTGCTTGGGCAAGGGGCACGGATCTAAAATGTGTTTGGCCAAGGTACCATGCGGCAAATGTAACAACCCACGACATCAAACAGTTTTACACAAAACAAGAAAGGATTGGGAAGACGAAAGAAGAGTTTCAGAGGAGACAAACCTAACTTCTCGAGCATCTGCTCAAGCTGGCAGTAAAAGAAAAGAATCGCCACGAGTTGAAGGAAAAGTAGAGCACATCGGGGAGACTACCAAGCTGAGCAATCATTGTACATCCTTTACAACAAATACAACCCAAGTTCTGAGCATGGTATTTCCAGTGAAAGTGGCTACTAACAACAAACCTCATAATGAAGTGCTGGTTTATGCTCTCGTTGACTCCATGTCAGACCACTCATACATTTCTAAAGAAGTAGCTACTATCCTGAAACCGAAGGGTAGGAAAGAGAAAGTCACAGTGGGGACTATGATCGGGGAATCCGAGCCAGCATTAATCAACAAGTTCACCAAACTAAACATGCGAGGTTACAAAGAAACCGAAAAAATACACTTCACAGCCTTTGAATGGGATGAAATCACTTGCAACCGAAGCCAAATACCAACTCGGGACAACATAGTACAATTTCCGCATCTTCAGGAACATGCCAGCAAATTACCACCTCTGCTAGACATACCTATAGGACTTCTAATTGGAAGAAACTGTTCAGACGTCTTCTTACCACTAGAGATTATCAAGTCTGAAAAGAAAAGGCAACCATTCGCTCAAAGAACGCCTCTGGGATGGTTCGTACTCGGTGGCGACAAGTGTGAAGAAGCTAGCAAGAACAAGTCAAGCGTGTTCTCAACCTCCATAATAATTAACAACATGGATGAAAACAGCATGCTATTTCAGGAGGACATAAGGTTTCTGGACATCATGGAACAACAAGCAAAGCAAATGAGCAACGGGTCTTTGGAAATGCCCCTCCCCTTCAAACATTGACCAGCATTGCCTAACAATCGCAGCCAAGCAGAAAAAAGACTGACTGGACTCCGAAAAAAGTTGAACGGTGACAGCAGCTTCAAAAACGAGTACAAAGGATTCATACAGGAGCTGCTTGATAAAGGGCATGCTGAGCCAGCACCGAAAGATTGTGAAGCTGGAAAAGTGTGGTACATTCCTCACTTCGCAGTAAGGCACCCTAAAAAGAAGAAACTAAGGGTTGTATTCGACTGCAGTGCTCAATTCAAGGGCATATTACTCAATGAGTTGCTCCTACAAGGTCCTGACCTGATTAACAGCTTGGCGGGAATACTGTGTAGATTTCGAATGAAGCCCATTGCTATAGCATGTGATGTGGAAAAGATGTACTACAATTTTTACGTGCAAGTACAGGACCGTGATTACCTACGATTCTTATGGCAAAGCAAAGACGGAACAGTGGAAGATTACAGAATGACAGTCCACCTCTTTGGTGCAAGCTCTTCACCTGCTGTCGCAACATACGGACTGAGGAAGCTAGCAGCACAGCACCAGAAAAATTGGCCTAATGCGGCCAACTTTATCCAAAGAAACTTCTACTTGGACGATGGCATAACAAGCGTGGACAGCACAGAAGAAGCAGTGAACCTGATACATGATGCCAGAACACTCTGCGCAGAGGGAAACCTAAGGCTACATAAATTTGTCAGCAACGATCCAGAAGTTCTTAACTCCGTGCCTGCAGTTGAAAGGCTCCCGACAAACCTGGACCTCTTCAGGGAATCTGAAACAACACAACGGACTCTAGGATTAGAATGGGCTATAGACCATGACTCTCTTAAGTTCAGCAACAGCACGTTCTCCCCAAAGCCTACAACAAGATGAGGATTGTTGTCAGTAGTAAGTCAGCTATTTGATCCCCTAGGACTACTCTCACCATTCACACTCATCGGAAAAAATATTCTGCAAAAGGTCAACAAAACAGGAATTGACTGGGATGAGGAGATAACAAGAGATATACTACCACAATGGAACACATGGTTCCAACAACTGGAACAGCTAGACGAAATTAAAATACCGAGATGTGACCAACCCACAGGATTTGGAACAATCAAACGCAAAGAAATCCACCACTTTTGTGATGCGAGCACCTATGGAATTGGCGCCTGCTCATACATGAGGGTAATAAACGAAAGAGATGAAACCTACACCAGCCTAATGTTGGGAAAGTCCAAGGTCATTCCGTCTAAAGGAATAGTCACCATCCCTAGGTTGGAGCTACACAGCGCTTTATTAGCCACTCGCCTAAGTGACATACTGACACGTGAAATAGACAATGCAATAGATGGAGAATACTTTTGGACAGATTCAACCATAGTACTAGAATACATCGCCAATGAAAACAAAAGATTCAAAGTCTACGTAGCGAACAGAGTGTGCGAAATAAAACAACACACGGAATCAACTTCATGGTATCACATTCCTGGAAACATCAACCCTGCCGACATTGCCTCACGAGGGATGGAATGTCAACAACACAACAAGTCAGTGTGGTTCACAGGACCAGAGTTTCTTCGTGACAGGAAAGAGATGCAAAAGATGATGGCAAGTGACAAACACATCCCCAGAAAAGTTTGTGTAAATGATCCAGAGCTAACCAAAATAAACGTAGTGAAGACAACAACACTCCAGCCTCACACCAGCATGTACCAACGCATTCAAAGATACGGATCATTTTCACAGCTTCAAACATCACTAGCACACCTTCAGCGCATGGCAAGAAGCAGGAAGTTTTCAGCTGAGAAAATCACTACAGAAAGTTTGGACGCAGCCACTGCACTGGCCATAAAAATCACACAGAAAAATCACTTTGCAAGTGAAATCAGAAGCATCAAGCTGGATGGGTCAGTTTCTTCAAAAAGCAAGCTGACCCAACTGGACCCTTTCCTGGACGAAAAAGAGATTCTCAGGGTTGGCGGTAGAGCAAGTAAGTCCTACATCCTCAGTTTCAGAGAAAAACATCCGACAATCCTTCCAAAGGAAGCCCACTTATCCCAGCTGGTCATCCAACACTATCACAGCAGAGTATATCATCAAGGAAGGAACTTTACAAGTTCCGCCATCAGAACAGCTGGTTACTGGATTCTAGGGCTGTCAGGGCTAGTCCGCAGCATTGTTAACAAGTGCGTCACATGTGGAAAAATCAGAAAGGCTGCATGTGGTCAAAGGATGGGCTTTCTACCACAAGAACGAGTAGAGCCATCACCAGCATTCACTCATGTGGGAATAGACTGCTTTGGCCACTTCAACGTAAAAGACAGAAGAACTGAGTCAAAACGCTGGGGCTTGATGCTCACATGCATGTACTCACGCGCAGTTCATATTGAAGTGCTGGAGTCAATGATCACAGATGCCTTCATCAACGCCCTAAGAAATTTTATCTGCATAAGAGGCCAGATACACACCATCTTTTGTGACAATGGCTCAAACTTTCTAGGAGCCAGGAATGAGTTTCTTAAAGGCCTGGACCATGTAAAGGCTGACCACATAATACAATTCAAAGTCAATTCGCCGCATGCTAGTCATCAAGGTGGAACATGGGAGAGACAAATACGAACAGCCAGATCCATCTTAGCTGGAATGAATTTAGACTTCAACGGACAAATGGACACACCAACTCTCAGAACAGCATTGTACAAAGTAATGGCCACGATGAACAGTCGACCCCTCACCATAGACAACCTTAACAATCCTCGTGAAGTGGTGTTGTCTCCCAACCACCTTCTAACAATGAAGACACCTTACGTAATGCCACCTCCGGGATCATTCAGCAACCATTATATCTACAGTAACAAAATGTGGAGAAAGGCACAACAGTTCGCTGAGGTATTTTGGACAGAGTGGAAAGTGAATTATTTGAAAGAAATATCCAGGCGTCAGAAATGGCAAGACAAAAAGAGAAATCTGCAAAATGGAGATATTGTCATAGTTCAAGATGACGATGCCAAGCGTAACGAATGGAAGACTGGAGTAATCGAGAACACCAGCTTAGGAGCAGATGGATTGGTCAGAAAAGCAACAGTCAGACTGGCCAATCGTTATCTAGATCGTCGGGGAGTGCCCATGCACGAACCATCTATACTCGAACGACCAGTCCAAAAACTTATTGTGTTGCTACCCAAGGAACCTGAAGGTTAGTAGCCAGAGGAATAAACAGTTGTAGTGTTCATGAACTTATCTTACTGAAATCATATCTTTACCTAGTCCTCATCTTATAATAATCAACATCCTCATATATAACATGAATATATTACATAAAGGTTTTAGCTATCATATGGACACCAATGCTTTGCATATTTTCGTTGGTACGAACTGTTTCTTTTTATTATTTCTTTAATAAAAGTCAAAGGGGGAGTGTAATGAAATGTTGCATCCTACTACTATAGCTTCCGTCGCTTGATAAAAACTAATAGAACTTGCTCTCAACAACATTCAACATTTCATAGCGGCTGCAAATAACTCATAATTTACTTAGCATGTTTGTTCATTACAAAACAACATCAAGGCCTGGACGGCGTTATGCCCTATGCTCATTACGTGACGTTACAGCTGGCTGGCCTGGGCAGCTGTTGGTGATTGGCTCTGGTGGTGTGGGGTAATCTGGACAGCCAATGAAAGTGAGCTGTTCATATTTGAAAACTTGGTAGTTTGGGAGGGTGCTGTTTTTGCCGCTCAGTACTTTGCTCACAGCTGTGACAGCACATTAAACTTTTGTCAACTTCTTGCTTTTATTATTATTACTCTTTCTTGTTAGTTACTCACTTATGTTCAAATGCACGAGCTACTGGAAGCCAAAAGGTAACATGCTGTCAACCACATTTTGCTTTAGTAATTGTTCTTTGCTACATTGCTTTACTTTGTGGTCTGACATCTTACTCTGCCTTCATATTCACCCTAGTATAGAAATTTAGTGCATCTGTTACTGTTTTAGATTTCACGGTGTAAAATATACTACTACTATTATCATATTACATCACCTGTGAAATTCACCGCAATCTCTGTCAGCTCGTGCTGTCTAGTTTAGCCGACTTAAAACGCTATACAGGTTTAATGCTGATACAGGTTTAGGCGTTCAAGAATCAGTGTTGCTCAAATTCTTGAGAATTGCTCTAGGTGATCTGGAATGAAAATCTGAGATCTACTCCAAGATACTTTTAATACCAGTTTTTAAACTTTCAGCTTGTAAAATAAAGTCAGTTATCAGTAAATGTCAGTTTTTAAGGTCAACAGTTATCTTTATGTCATCTTTTTTCTTGAACATTTCATAAAAAAAGATTTTAGTGACTCAGGCAATTAGGTAAAATGGGTTATTTAGTGACAGGTGCCATTAAGTGACAGGTGTCATTTAGTGACAGGTGCCATTTAGTGACAAGGGTAATTCAGTTGCACATTTATTTAACGACACCTGTCATTTAGTGATGCCCATTATTCAGTTTCACTATAACCTAGTGATATGAGTCATTTTTTGACACAAGCCATTTAGATACTCATTAACTTTTTGACACGTCATTAAATTTCCCCTGTCATTACAGGTGTTTGTTTGGCACAACAGAGCACAGCTTGCCAACATAGATGATAGGAAAACAATGATCCAAAAGGGTTATGAAGAGTCAGATATACTTGAGGTCGTTTAAGATAGACTAAATTTACATGTCTGCTCACATACTCAAGTAACCAAAACTGTCTCTCTTAGATTTTTGTTCTGGTAATGTAATAAAAACAGTTTATTCAGCCTATTGTATTCGTCTCTCATAGATAATGAAAATAGGACTATTCTTTTTAATAGCATAGTCGAAATTTATTCCAGGCTTGTTGATGATCATTCCATGAAGCATGTGCCTTCATTCCAATTCTCTTGTTAACTAGTGGAGACCAGTCTTTGTTGCTGAAGGATGCTGAGATAAATGATACCATTACATCATTTAGTTTACATTAATTTAACTCACTGATAGAATTCCATGCAACTTCCTCCCACATTACTGAACTGTTGTTATAGGGGATTCCCTATTACTACTAGACTGCCCAGCGACTGCGCGACAACGGCTCGGCGACTGTACGAGTAGACCTGAACGTCTCATGCAATGTTAATGAGTAAAACATAAATAGAGTAGCTGGGGGAAGTCGGGGGGGGGGGGGGGGGGGGGGGGGTTAGCTCTAAGTGGGTATGTTTATTCAACTCGATGATGGAAAAAGAGTTAGCAGTGTTCTGTACTAAGTTATAAAAGGTGGAAAGATTTAACTAAAGAATAAAGACTGTCTTACTGCTACCTCCTTGACTTCAACTGCGCAGTCGGCTCGCTTCTTCCTGTACACGTCTGTGAAGGTCTCAAGGTTGGTGAAGGAGGATGACCATCTCTCAACTATACTTGGGAAGGTAAATACATAAGTTAATCTAATTATTGATATTAGCATGCGATCTCATATATGTAATGTTTGTCATTTGGACTGGGCTGGGCACTGGCAGCAGAAATACACTTTCGATATTTCGTGAGTTGTCTTTCCGATTTATCGGTTTATCGTTTCTTTATCGCCAGCATAGAAACTTGACCGATATTAGAAAACTACCATTCATTTATGACCGGTATGTGCAAATTGTTCGTTATTATAGCATCAGATTGAGAGTTGTCACCTTTCGGCAGATGTTCACAAAACAATTATTGATGAAAGTGTAAAATTGAAGGTTTTTACTAATATTTCTGGAATGCACTTCAGTCAGTAAACTGACTGAAGTGCCATGCCATATATAGATAGATGCAAAAGGTTTTAGTTTTCCGCAGTTACTGCTCAACCTAACATACAGATAGTTCTCATATCTAGAAAATGTAATTTATGCATGAGTAGTGAGTGGTTAAAGTTGGCTGGTATATTGGATGTTTTTACCAGACAGTTTTTAAAATAAAACTAATGGCATGGATTAAAAGTTTCTTGTCCACTCCAACCAAGTAAAGAGATATGTTTTTTTAGCATTATTTTGAGTCTCACAGAGTAGTTTATGCATGTCGGTCAGAGTTTTACAGTGAAAAGTGACCAAAGATCCCGATGTGTATATACAAAATTTTTCTTGTAGTGTCATAAAGTAAGCTTAACAAAAATTACATTGGCTTTTAAGGGAGATGTTTGCCAATCAGACGCAATTAAATCTTGCTCTCTAAACCCAGGGAGTGATTTTAAATTAAATTCAAAAATTTTCCAATTTTTAGTAAATGTGCCTGAATACTGGGGTGCGACCAAGCAAAAAGCAGATAAACTCATAAGAGTTAAAAGACACACCGTAGGTAGCACCGCTTGCACCTTCTACCCTGATCGCCGACTTTTAGGCTACAGTCCACCTTCACTTGCCAGCAATGCGCAGTAAACAGATTTGATCAGCAGTAGTTCCTTGGCATCACTGGCCCACAGTCGTATACATACAGTTGCTCTAATCATTTTTAGGGGGCGGAGCATATTGTTTTTTATGAATTGCAATGGAAAAATTTTGTCGAGCCTACTAAAAACTTGTCTGAAGAGAATAACATCACAGTTGAGTTTTTATTGATTACAAAATATGAAAGAAAACCTTTTTATCTACACAAACACACAAATTTTAAGTTTCAGCCTAAGGAAAGATAATCACATCTGAGTGTCAATTTTTTATAGAATCTCTCATTTCTGATGAAAATGGCCTCTATAAGAAAATGGCCTCTATAAGAAAATGGCCTCTATAAGAAAATGGCCTCTATAAAAAATGGCCTCTATAAGTTGAAATAATTTTGTTGCCAAATCCCATAAACAGCAAACACTCCACTGAAATACTATTCCAAAGACTTACTCGCTAGTAGTATGTAATAATCTTTCAAAATAATACTGCTGCCTAATGCCCGTTATTCATATTGTCCAAGCTAACAATGGCAATTGGTCCTGTTCATTGTAGATAATTCCCTGTATTAGCTACCAAAAGCCATGTAATTGGCTATTGGTTGTGTCAAGTAGGCTTTTTAGCACATATATTTGTAAAGGAGTGCAAGATATGACAAGTCTTTGTATGGTGAAACAATGTTTTTTTGGAACAAGTCCACAATTTTTAATGGGAAGTTACATGATTGGTAATAATTGTTTAGATTTGTTTCCATGGTAACGGTTTCCGTTCGTGCAACTGTGTGTATATGATTGTAGACTGGCCTAGGCTGACTACTGATTGTCTTTGTATGCTGCTGGACGAGCTGGAAGAAGTGGCCTCAACCCGCCTAGTCCACTACTGTCGAGTCCACCCTGCGAGGTTGGCTCTATTGTGCTTATTCAACTGACTGAATAGTAGATTCCACTGCTAGAGAGAGAGAGAGAGAGGGAGAGGGAGAGGGGGAAGGGGAGGGGGAGGGGGGAGGGGGGAGGGAGAGAGGGGGTTAGAGGGGGAGGGAGGGGGAGAGGGAGGGAGAGAGGGAAAGGGAGAGAGGGAGAGGGAGAGAGAGGAAGGGGGGGGGGAGGGGGGGAGGGAGAGAGGGGTTAGAGGGGGAGGGAGGGGGAGAGGGAGGGAGAGAGGGAAAGGGAGAGAGGGAGAGGGAGAGAGAGGAAGGGGGGGGGAGGGGAGAGGGGGAGGGGAGAGGGGGAGGGGAGAGGGGGAGGGGGAGAGGGGGAGGGGAGAGGGGGAGGGGGAGGGGGAGAGGGAGGGAGAAAGGGAGAGAGAGGGGGAGGGGAGAGGGAGGGGGAGAGGGAGAGGGGGAGGGGGAGGGGAGAGGGAGGGAGGGAGAGAGAGAGGGAGGGAGAGGGAGAGGGAGGGGGAGGGGAGAGGGGGAGGGGGAGGGGGAGAGGGGAGGGAGGGAGAGAGGGAGAGGGAGGGGAGAGGGGGAGAGAGAGGGAGGGAGAGGGAGGTTGGGGAGCGGGGAGGGGAGAGGGAGGGAGAGAGACCATCAAGTATTTATTTTCAACCGCCAATAGGCTATAGCGCTACATTCTGTATCATGCTGTAGTAACATAGTGCAGGTGACAGAACTCTCCCTCTCCCTAATGGTTATAATATAAATTGAGATACTCTGGTTGTTGATTACAAGTTTTCTGACCATCCTTGAAATTGATGGAATAACTAGCAAAAATATTTTTTTTTTTTTTAGTTCAGTTAATTATCAATTATTATTATTTTACAGTAATAATAACATCATTTATCACAATATCATCATGTCTTCTCCTTCATGATGTTCTTCTGGTCTTTTTCTCGCAGAATATAAGCCAAAAATTGTGAATAAAAAAATAGTTGCTATTAATGGTAGCTGGCAGTCTGCTCATAATATTTATACAGCTATTATATGCGGATCAGACTGCTGTTATATAAGCGTCTGTGTATTTTATTTGATACAATCGACTGCCCCCCCCCCCACCCCCCCCCCCCGTGTATGGTGTATGGAATGTTTTGCGACTAATAGAGCCTATATAAAGCACCCAAAGCTCCACACAACAGGCTCCGCATACTTTTGTACGCTGGAATTAATTAATATTATACTACAACGTAACTGACACAAGCTGATCACAGAAGCTTTTCTTTACAGCCTATAATTTTAATCTACATCATCTTTTTCTTCACAAAAAATTTCTATCTGTACAACTTTATAATATAATTATGTATTTGCACTATGCTCAGACTGTGTCTGCTTGGGTAAATGATTGTCAGAAATGAGAAAAAAATTTTTCTAAATCGCAACCCTAACCAAAATGTAGAGAAGCTTTTGGGCTTCTAGCTAATATAGTTTTCCACCTCTGTGCAGAGAGCGCAACTCAAAATATAGGCAATTAAATCATGATTTGTCTTATCATGGAGCTTCATGCATAACAACTGCAGCTGTAACTAACAATGTTTGCATATTTTAATTATTCCTCTCGAATTTTTTATTTCTGACAACCATATACCCAAGCAGACAAAGTCTAAGCATAATACAAATATATAATTATATTATAAAGTTATACAGGTTGAAAGTTTTGTGAAGAAAAAAATGAGGATTTTCACAGATTTAATTCAACAAAAAGTGCTATACATGAAGTAAAAGAAAACTAGGAATGTGCATGTATACAATTAGAAAAATTAACTGGTACAAAACTTTGCAGCAAGGTCTCTCGTGGCAGAGCTGCGGCTCCCAAAACTGATGTCACTGTCAGGCTTGATTGATGTAGCGACCTTTCTACACATAATACTGTGGAGGATGTCAGTGTGTTATAAATGAGTGGTAGTGTACCTACATAGTTGTCCTTTACAACTATACTATGACAGTTGTTTGTATTAATTGTATTAATTTGGGCTCAATGCCCTTTCTAATTATGCTTGTCTTCTATCAATGCAAAGGAAACAAAGACCTAGTAGCACTTTGGCTCCAGACCAGAGCAACCTTCTATTCCTTCTAACAAGCTGAGCACCTAATGCTCAAACGACCGTAGTCAGGCAGACTCACTAGGTGGTTGGGTTCCTCAGTTAGCTAGCATTATGTTAATTTGTATAGTTACAGGGGTTACTGCAACCTGCTATTTATAATTATTTTTCATCAATCATTTAGTAATAAATAGTGCAATGGATTTCGGGATTGTTTCTACGAAAGTCCACTATTCTCGAGTATTATGCCTCTCTCCAGAGGGGACACTGTGCTGCCCGACGGTGACAACTAGGTAGAACTATCGGCATGGGCAGAGCCCATGGCTCAAACAAACTACACGGAGTGTGGTTTGAATAATGGCTTTATTCCTCGATAACCAAAGTCCTAAGGTGGCTATCCACCAGGGCGATTGGCAAGACATGAGTGAATGAATGCAACGAGTATATACAATTCCAGCCCTTTTATAGGTAGCTGCCAGGAAGTAATTAGCATAAAACCATATAAGAGTAAAGGCACAGGAAGTAATTAGCATAAAATCATATAAGAGTAAAGGCACAGGAAGTAATTAGCATAAAATCATATAAGAGTAAAGGCACAGGAAGTAATTAGCATAAAATCATATAAGAGTAAAGGCACAGGAAGTAATTAGCATAAAATCATATAAGAGTAAAGGCACAGGAAGTAATTAGCATAAAATCATATAAGAGTAAAGGCACAGGAAGTAATTAGCATAAAATCATATAAGAGTAAAGGCACAGGAAGTAATTAGCATAAAATCATATAAGAGTAAAGGCACAGGAAGTAATTAGCATAAAATCATATAAGAGTAAAGGCACAGGAAGTAATTAGACCAATGAGAATACGTATATAAATAACAGACAAATCATGCAGTGAATAAGGGTCAAATGTAAAGCCTGGTTCACATACATCGTAGATGCTCGCAAGTGATCGCGGATCCCTCGTGCGACGGATCCGCGATACATGTTCACATAAACTTGGCAAACCCACGATCGCAAGAAGTATAATCACGCTCTTGACTGGGAGGTAATAAAATCTCGAAACACGGCTTCACTGACCAACGACTATATACACACTAAATGAATTATCGTTGTTCAATTTACACCAAATAATTTATTATTTTTAACAGTTATAAAAAATTTTTACATTTTTGCTGATATTATCATTAAATGTTATTCCATATTTTTTAATTAAATTTTTAACTGTTGTTCAATGGTGCATTATCATTTTTTTACCATCTCTTAATATAAAATTTTGAATCTCAATTTATAATAATATGCTAGTTATGCTATTATATAAAAACTTAAAGAAAATATATATATTTATACATTTAAATCAACTATCACAATATTTCACGCAGAAAATTAATAATAAATAATAATCAATACTTATAATTAAACAATAATAATTTTATTATTTATTATAATTTTTTGATGGCAGTCATTTTTACATGAGTAATCTTGACCTGAATGTGGTTTTTGAAAAAGAAAGTAAGAAAATTTACTCTCTATCGTACGACGGTCGCACGAAAGTTTGTTCAGCTGAACTTTTCTACGAGCCTCTACGACGTCGTACGAGCCACAGGAAATCCAGGTTCACATACATCGCAGATTCGTCGCACGAGGGATCCGCGATCACTTGCGAGCCATCTACGATGTATGTGAACCAGGCTTAATAGGCACCAAGTGGCTAGAGGCGGAGTCCTATCCCCTATTGTCCAATCAGAGATCTCTGCAAGGCTCCAAGGCTACGGCTAGCTTGTGGTCATAATATTCGTCACTCCGAGGAAAGGTGCTTCCTGTTCCTGCTCAAGAGTAGGATCCTAAATGGTTTCGAAGGTCCTCTATTATGGCGGCCATCTTTTACCGGCCCTGTGTCACCATACCGGCTCGGTAGGGATCAATACCGGCCCTGCAGGGGTCAATACCGGCCCTGCATATTGTGCTACCGGCACAGTAAGGCTTTCCACTGACACAGCATCTTACCGATAGCTGTGGGTGGAACTTTAGCGAACTGATGTGAAGATTAGTGTGGTAAGCAACCAGTTTACCACTGCCATTCATCAAAATCTACCACAATAATAGTAAGGTAGCTAAAAGTACTACTCTTTTGCCTTTAGCTGCGTGCTGGGATTGTGCATTCATTTCATGTTTCCTCTGGTGTTTCTGATGGTTTTTTGGGAGGAAACATGGAACTATTACAGCTCAATGGTAGGAAACTACTATGGTAAACTTGTGATGCTGCATACACAGAGGTCAGTTCTTGTAGAGTAGTAAAATATAAAAACAAAAAAAGATATTCCTCGAGGAACTCTCTCTTGCCGCGCAATGGTAGACAGTAAGTAGTTAACCTTTACTTACATCACTAAAATGGTCGTTATAAACGTGGTATTGCCAATTTATTTTTGTAGAATTTTCCACACTTTCGCTTGGTATGTAGATTCAAATGATCTAAATCTTTCACAATCCAAAATTGATACAAGCTGTCCAAAGTTCCTTTATAGGTTGATAGCCGCGCTGCAATGCTTGAAACTTTAAGAATTTAATTAGGTCACGGTCGCATAACTTTCTTTCACGGCTTTGGCCCAACGCGTACACTATTGCACTTTACACATGGTTGAACATTTACTGTAGCTTGCAACTTGGACAAGAATGTATTATATTTTCAGCTAAGAGTTGGTTTTTTTGTGCACTTGCTTCATCATCAATCACGATCCTAAGCAAAAAATAATTAAATTGAACATCTACTTGTTTGTTGCTGTTACTTCATTTCTTTCATCAGATCACGATGTAACTAATACCAATATCTTCATTTGCTATCAAATAATCATTTATCAGTATCAATATAATAATAATTATTCATCATTGTAGGCACATTAAGCTCAGTTACCCATTGCAATGAAAGGAAAGCCGAAAAAAGCAAGGTGTGCACATCAGTCATTCCTCAATGGGTGCCCCTCTTCCTAGAAATATTCGTTTCACAAAAGTAAATATGATTTTGATAATATTGAGACAATAATTCCAAAAGCGATAGCCTTATATATGCTTCAAACCAATAACGCGATTATCAGTTATCGCCAACGGTTATCGTTTTTTGGCCCAGCCCTAGTATAGAGTGTTCTCTTGTGGCTTGTAAGGATTTTAGGCAACCGTGATGGCGTGGTTGGTACCAGGTTGTCCGGGAAGTTATCCAAGTACTTATTTCACTAGTTTAAATCATCTTAATGCTTCAGCTTTAATCTTCTTATGTTAATCCCACCCATTGAACTTTATTTTATAGTCCTTTATGTCTGTGCACTTTCTGCGCCTGTCTGATGTTTTCTTAAAATATAATGTGCCTGCACATTGTGTTGATTTTCTCTGAATTCTCTATAATACTGTCAAGCATTATTAGATGAATCAAAATTTTTTAGGCTCTATGCGGTCCTAGTTTTTTGGCTAAATAAACTTACAGCATTTTAGAAGCCATTTTGTCACACAATAAGAATCTAATCAAATAAACAAATGTATAGAATTAAATCTTTGTAAAAAGCTAAGTAAATTTTAAATTTATATATGAAATTTATTAAATGAAAATAATTTTAAATAACTTCACAGCCAATTTAGCTTTGCTGTGAAGTTTAATCTTGCTCACGTGTTGAGTTAATTACCTCCTAAACCAAAGAGTTTGATCTAATCAAACTCTTTGGTTAAATGCAGTTTGCTCTCTTGATAGGTAAACTGTTAAACTACATCTGGGGACATTAGGAGTGTTCTTCCCTTCTCACTAGCTGCCACTTTGATCAATTGCTGTCCTACAGTCTCAATAACATTTTGTGTAGCATTGATTTATAAGCACATGGAATTAGTGAGGGCATCTTTTGGGAGAATTTTTACATGTAGTCCAGTTTCACATGTGAAACGCTTTTACATGTGGTCAATTTTTACATTTAGTCCATTTTTACGTGTAGTCCATTTTTGTGCATTGTGGTGACTAACTGGTCTATGGTAACCCAAATTTTTGTTACAGTCTAGTCAGAGGATAGCGGAAATTTTCTAGCTTTTCCCTAAATTGTCTCAACAGTATACTACTAACTGAAATGAACATTAAAGTTGAAACTGGAACTTATTACACAAATCTATTTAAATCGGTAGCTGGGGAAAAAGGTTATTGACCAATATTGATAGAGGCAATATTTTCAATTCCTCAATTGCTGGTGTGTGAGCAATCTTAGCTTTCTTTATTTGATGTTGCCACTGTTGTGACAATTTTGTATGTTACATGGTAGCCAATCAAATTGCAGAGTCTAATGAGGTCAAGGATGCAAAAATAAATCATATTATTGCAGCAGCTATTAAACGTGTATTTATTGAAAAATGGGCTGAATCGAGACAAAAGTTTGTTAGTTTAACATGACAAAAACCTGGAAATTTTGGTGGACTTTTTCAGCACCAAAATGCACAAAGTCGTGATCTTTTGCTCTTTCATACACACTTTTAATCTGACTGTACTTACTTTTTCTTTTGTAAAAAATAGCAAATTCGATGTAGAAATCTGAAAAAAAAACTGCACTATTGTATCGCATAGGTGTACTTTAAGCACCTGGCGGTAACCTTTTTATCTGAATCTTTTAAACCACTGAAGACCTCTTGTGTAATATGCAATCAGGTGCTTGGTTTACCAACTGTAATCTGCATGAAATAAAGGTTAGCTTAAAATATTAAAACTGATTTATAGCCATACCTGTCATGTCTCCTGAGTTGTCAGGGACTCACCTGATTTTTAGCGTACAAAAATTTTCTATTCCTGAAAACTGCTGAATTCCTTGAAAACTCCTGAAATTTGAATATCTTTCCTAAAACCACCTGCAAACTTTACTTTTACTTTTCCAGACTTTGAGATGACTCAGTCTGGGCAATGTTTTCACATTATCCTTCCACATAGCTTCAGTTTGTTCAACACAGTAATTCTTGTACGGCATTCTATATTTGTGTTGCATTTACCTCAGCTATTGGCTTGCTGAACTAATAAACAAATGAAATTACTGACTTGTCGTCTACACAATCACCCCATCTGTGCCCTCAAACCTAGTGGTGATAGTCTGGAACAACCAGTCTAATATATCTCCCTTTTTTGCGCAAGCCAACATGACAGGTATGTCAAGAGCCGAACCAAGTGTTGTCGCATTATTTTATGCGGCACAGTCATATCAAACAGCGTATCATAAACTGTTGCTGCTACTGATATCTTCTGATTGGCGGTAGAGCTAATAGCCACAGAGTGAGCTAGAGGCGAAATAGTATTGGCAAGTTTTACCGGCAGTTTACGGTTGATGCCAGAGGATGCAAAACACCATTCCAAGAGAATTACAATTGCCACTTTTCAGTTGAAACAAAGACAGTTATACCCTATTCATGGCAGCATCAACAGCTTTTCCAGCTAGTTTATACAACTGGCATTCTAAAAAGGTGATGCCCCTATTCCAAACTGTCCTACATGCATCTGCAGTCATGTACAATGCACGTAAGCCTTGTGTCCTGGCCACCCAAGCACCTGCTTTCCTTGCCATGTGAACTGCAGGTGATGGGGCATAATAAGTTTACGCATGATTGGGAAAGACTCTCAGAGTTTACTTCATTACTTAGCTTCACAGGTGAGTCGAAGAAGGCATGGTATTATATCATCTCAGGTAAGTTTATGCTTTATATGCTGACTATAGCATGATTCAAAAAATGGTCAAAACAGGATTTACGCTGGCCGGTGGAAATTTTTTTTTGAAGGATTTGCTTCAGAAAAAGGCAATGGAGACAGCGCTTTTTAAGTTTTCAGTTTTTACTTCTATGAATTCACTTTACAATCTCCCTGAATAGACTTTCATTTGTAAAACCAAGAAAATTAATTGTAAATTTCTACAAGAATAAATTTCAATTATTATTTTTGCTCAAGAATGATCTAGTCTGACTGTTAATTATAAAATTAAATTAAATTATATCCATCAAGTTGAGTTTAGCATGTTTTTAGAGAGCATAAACACATATAGTTAGTAACAATTCTTATGTTAATAATAAATTTTTACAGAAAAGTTGAAATAATGAAGTCACCGAGGTCATGCCAACATTGAATGTTTGTAGTTTTGGACAATCAATGAATAAAATTATGTAACCTACTCGTAATTTAGAAATGTTGTTAAATTATCACATTGTAGATTAACCGCCATCCTTAAACTCGATGGATAATGAAACGAAAGTGTAAAACACTCACTACCTGTGTTTATAGACTTTCTTACATGTTCTACTGGAACATTAATTTACACAATAGGCATCTTGTCCATGTTGTTCCTACATCATCTGTAAATGCTACCTCCGCTTGTCTCTATTGCATTTAATATTCATATTTGCACAGGTATTGTGATTGATATGACTCGGTTCGCAAGCAAAAATGTATTCCGCATGATCGGACTACTCAGTGTAGCCTTGGTTCTTGTGCTATTTGTGCGGCTAGGTATGTTTGCTTCTTATGGAAAACCTACCTATAGTTTATGAAATGCATCTAAAGTTGTTTGTGTTTTTCCATAGGCTAATGATTAGATAATAATTAATTTAGGTATTGTAAGCTTACAACAATAAAACTGTATTAGCCAATCAAAATAGAGTGTTTATAAAGCTGTCCAATACAAAAATATGACTGAGCCAATCACTCGACACTGATTAGGCCAACGCAAATCACACTTTAGGTTTGTGCCCTCTTGAAACCCATGTAGCATTAAAGTAAATAATCGGTTGGTTAGGCGATGTACATCAACGAAACATCTGATATTCAGCCATACACAGGATACATCTGTTGGCAGTAGTATACTATTTTAGTTGTTCTCAAACACTTTGAAAAACAAAAGGAAGGCTAAATTAAAATCAAACTGTTACGCTCTACTGTTGTGACAAACGTCTAAAAGTTGTTTACCAATCTTTTTGTAATAAAGAGGAAAGCATTGTGAATTACAAATGGTGACTGTTATTTGGCTTTCATAATGACAAAAATTTATAGAAAAAAAACTGAGGACTTGGGAGTTGACGAATGCAAAACTAATGCATGCAAATTTTTTCGGCACTCAGTTAATGCTCGCATACATTAGTAAAAACTAATTCTCCATTACATTTTGATACAGTATAAGAAATATTTATACCCAGTTTGGATGTGAACTGCTATAACCCTTGCTTCCCAGATATTACTAACATTATGTAATCTTCAAAATTCATCTTAACCAAAATACAAGAGTAAACGACATGAAAACAAAGTGATACTTGTATTTTATGTGAAAATCGTTTGGGTCATCAATGTATTTGATAGGAGACCTCATGCTCCTCTTTTCAAATACTTCTGGGCTAAAAGCGTACTTATCTCCTCCTACAAGCTTATATACTATGTAATATTGAAAGTGGAAAGTTCCTTACACAAGCCAACAAAACCGCCGGCAATAAAACTCATTTTGTCTATAAGCTTGATCTGGTGTTAAACCAATCACCGCACTAAATAAAATATTTGGGCCTCACTGCAGTGTCAACACAGTCATCCATTCGCTACTCTTACCTCAGTTTAATATTTGCTTTGAGTTGATTGGTTAAAATACCATCTGCAATATAACTGTTACTACATACTACTTCTGTTTTAGTAGTTGCATTTACTTTCACACCCTCAATTGGATTCTAAGTCAGTTTTGGTTTCAGGGAGTAGGATAAATCCTCTAGTTAGAAGTAATAAGACAGAAGGCTTGCTGGGATGCTATGAAGTTTTAGCTTCTAAGAATGAGGAGATAGAACTTTCGAAACAGCGTGTTACCGATAGTCAAGTAAAATGGCCTCATGTAACAGTGCTGCCAACAATATATGTAATAACTCCAACATACGCAAGGCTTGTACAGGTTGGCAATATTCTATTGTGTGTATGCATGTGTGCATAGTCAGTGCATAGATGTTTGGGTAGTTTTTTGTTTTGTTTTGCTGCATCACCATTTCAACCCTAAAAGCAGGCTTGATAAGCTATAACCTTCTGGGAACACCAGTACTAGCTACTCTTCAATACAGGCAGAAAGGAATCTTTTCCTAGTGTGGCTCTTTGTGCAATCTCCATGGGGAGAATTTTACTCGAATGGGTGTGTCTGCTTACGACAGAAGCAGCATGAAAAAGCAGACAGCTAATTACGTATAATTTGTCCTTGAGCTATCTGCTGCACCCCTTTCCATCATTTTTCTGCAGAAAGCAGAGTTAACAAGACTTCTCGCTGTCTTCCGATTAGTCCCTAACATTCACTGGATTCTTGTGGAAGATGCTGACGTCAAATCTGAGTTGGTTTCTAATTTACTGAAAAACAGCAGCATAAATACAACTCATCTCATGTCTCCTTCAGACAAGGATCTCAAACCACAAATTTTAAAGCGGCTGAAACCTCGAGGCAAGTATTTTGCGACTGTTAGCTATAAGACAAAATAATGATTCTTAACTAGTAATTTCTAACAAGTAGCTGCTAACTAGTGACTAGTCTCCTAGCCATACCTGCAACCTTAGAGAGGGGAAAAGCTTGAGGTCCTGTAGCTGGGACAATTTTCACGTGATTCTTCACAGGGGGCAAAAAGGCAGGATAAAGACTTGCAATCAATCATTATAGAATATAATATGATACTTTATTGTTAAAAAAAAACAAGATCACATAAAACTCAGAGTCTGAGTGTAAGAAATCATTCAACAACTTGAAATAAGCTAATGAGCTAGTTTTCAAGCAGATGAGGGGGGAAAGTCGTGAGACGAGCGTGAGAATTGTGAGAAAGGGGGTAATTTCATGAGTCTCACGACGAAAGCGTGAGAGTTGGCAGGTATGGTCCTAGCTTTTGACAACTAGCTGTTGACTACTAGCTGCTGACTACTAGCTTCTGACTACTAGCTATTGACTACTAGCCATTGACTACTAGCTGCTGACTACGAGCTATTGACTAACAAACAGTGATCATTGGCTAGTAAATACTATCTGCTAGTTAGAAATTATCAACTAATAATTACTGATCACTCACTAGTTACTGTTAAATACTTACTTCTGACTAGTAAGTATTAACTAGAGCCTATCTACTTGTAATTACTATCCAGTAACTAAATACTAACTAGTAACTATCAACTGACTACCAATAACTCATTGGTTGATCATTGTTAACTATTAAACAAATAGCTTATTTTAGTCTGCTGCAACAGCGAAATATTACTAAATTTTTTATTACCAACAATTGTCTGCACATTGACAGTTCTTATTGCCAAGAGAACTATATTTCTGCTCATATTACCAGGTGTACCGCAGAGAAACGCAGGCTTAGCTTGGCTACGTGCCAACCTTAACCCAAGCTACCACAATGGAGTTGTCTACTTTGCTGATGATGATAATACATATAGCACTGAGCTCTTCAGTGAGGTCCGTACATATAATATGCTATATATAGCACTGAGCTCTTCAGTGAGGTGTGTACATATAATATACTATACATAGCACTGAGCTCTTCAGTGAGGTGTGTACATATAATATACTATATATAGCACTGAGCTCTTCAGTGAGGTGTGTACATATAATATACTATATATAGCACTGAGCTCTTCAGTGAGGTGTGTACATATAATATACCATATATAGCACTGAGCTCTTCAGTGAGGTGTGTACATATAATATACCATATATAGCACTGAGCTCTTCAGTGAGGTGTGTACATATAATATACCATATATAGCATTGAGCTCTTCAGAGAGGTATGTACATATAATATGCTATATATAGCACTGAGCTCTTCAGTGAGGTGTGTACATATAATATACTATATATAGCACTGAGCTCTTCAGTGAGGTGTGTACATATAATATACTATATATAGCACTGAGCTCTTCAGTGAGGTGTGTACATATAATATACTATACATAGCACTGAGCTCTTCAGTGAGGTGTGTACATATAATATACTATATATAGCACTGAGCTCTTCAGTGAGGTGTGTACATATAATATACTATATATAGCACTGAGCTCTTCAGTGAGGTGTGTACATATAATATACCATATATAGCACTGAGCTCTTCAGTGAGGTGTGTACATATAATATACCATATATAGCACTGAGCTCTTCAGTGAGGTGTGTACATATAATATACCATATATAGCACTGAGCTCTTCAGTGAGGTGTGTACATATAATATACCATATATAGCACTGAGCTCTTCAGTGAGGTGTGTACATATAATATACCATATATAGCATTGAGCTCTTCAGTGAGGTGTGTACATATAATATACTATATATAGCACTGAGCTTTTCATTGAGGTGTGTACATGTAATATGCTATATATAGCACTGAGCTCTTCAGTGAGGTGTGTACATATAATATACTATACATAGCACTGAGCTCTTCAGTGAGGTGTGTACATATAATATACTATATATAGCACTGAGCTCTTCAGTGAGGTGTGTACATATAATATATCATATATAGCATTGAGCTCTTCAGTGAGGTGTGTACATATAATATACTATATATAGCACTGAGCTTTTCATTGAGGTGTGTACATGTAATATGCTATATATAGCACTGAGCTCTTCAGTGAGGTGTGTACATATAATATACTATATATAGCACTGAGCTCTTCAGTGAGGTGTGTACATATAATATACCATATATAGCACTGAGCTCTTCAGTGAGGTGTGTACATATAATATACCATATATAGCATTGAGCTCTTCAGAGAGGTATGTACATATAATATACTATATATAGCACTGAGCTCTTCAGTGAGGTGTGTACATATAATATACTATACATAGCACTGAGCTCTTCAGTGAGGTGTGTACATATAATATACTATATATAGCACTGAGCTCTTCAGTGAGGTGTGTACATATAATATACTATATATAGCACTGAGCTCTTCAGTGAGGTGTGTACATATAATATACTATATATAGCACTGAGCTCTTCAGTGAGGTGTGTACATATAATATACCATATATAGCACTGAGCTCTTCAGTGAGGTGTGTACATATAATATACCATATATAGCACTGAGCTCTTCAGTGAGGTGTGTACATATAATATACCATATATAGCATTGAGCTCTTCAGTGAGGTGTGTACATATAATATACTATATATAGCACTGAGCTTTTCATTGAGGTGTGTACATGTAATATGCTATATATAGCACTGAGCTCTTCAGTGAGGTGTGTACATATAATATACTATACATAGCACTGAGCTCTTCAGTGAGGTGTGTACATATAATATACTATATATAGCACTGAGCTCTTCAGTGAGGTGTGTACATATAATATACCATATATAGCATTGAGCTCTTCAGTGAGGTGTGTACATATAATATACTATATATAGCACTGAGCTCTTCAGTGAGGTGTGTACATATAATATACCATATATAGCACTGAGCTCTTCAGTGAGGTGTGTACATATAATATACCATATATAGCACTGAGCTCTTCAGTGAGGTGTGTACATATAATATACTATATATAGCACTGAGCTCTTCAGTGAGGTGTGTACATATAATATACCATATATAGCACTGAGCTCTTCAGTGAGGTGTGTACATATAATATACCATATATAGCACTGAGCTCTTCAGTGAGGTGTGTACATATAATATACCATATATAGCATTGAGCTCTTCAGTGAGGTGTGTACATATAATATACTATATATAGCACTGAGCTTTTCATTGAGGTGTGTACATGTAATATGCTATATATAGCACTGAGCTCTTCAGTGAGGTGTGTACATATAATATACTATACATAGCACTGAGCTCTTCAGTGAGGTGTGTACATATAATATACTATATATAGCACTGAGCTCTTCAGTGAGGTGTGTACATATAATATACCATATATAGCATTGAGCTCTTCAGTGAGGTGTGTACATGTAATATGCTATATATAGCACTGAGCTCTTCAGTGAGGTGTGTACATATAATATACTATATATAGCACTGAGCTCTTCAGTGAGGTGTGTACATATAATATACCATATATAGCACTGAGCTCTTCAGTGAGGTGTGTACATATAATATACCATATATAGCATTGAGCTCTTCAGAGAGGTATGTACATATAATATACTATATATAGCACTGAGCTCTTCAGTGAGGTGTGTACATATAATATACTATACATAGCACTGAGCTCTTCAGTGAGGTGTGTACATATAATATACTATATATAGCACTGAGCTCTTCAGTGAGGTGTGTACATATAATATACTATATATAGCACTGAGCTCTTCAGTGAGGTGTGTACATATAATATACCATATATAGCACTGAGCTCTTCAGTGAGGTGTGTACATATAATATACCATATATAGCACTGAGCTCTTCAGTGAGGTGTGTACATATAATATACCATATATAGCACTGAGCTCTTCAGTGAGGTGTGTACATATAATATACCATATATAGCACTGAGCTCTTCAGTGAGGTGTGTACATATAATATACCATATATAGCATTGAGCTCTTCAGTGAGGTGTGTATATATAATATACTATATATAGCACTGAGCTTTTCATTGAGGTGTGTACATGTAATATGCTATATATAGCACTGAGCTCTTCAGTGAGGTGTGTACATATAATATACTATACATAGCACTGAGCTCTTCAGTGAGGTGTGTACATGTAATATGCTATATATAGCACTGAGCTCTTCAGTGAGGTCTGTACATATAATATACTATACATAGCACTGAGCTCTTCAGTGAGGTGTGTACATGTAATATGCTATATATAGCACTGAGCTCTTCAGTGAGGTCTGTACATATAATATACTATATATAGCACTGAGCTCTTCAGTGACGTGTGCACATAATATATATAACATGTAACATTGAGCTCTTCTGTACATTGACTGTTGTAATAGATGAGAGATACAAAGAAGGTGTCTGTGTGGCCAGTAGGACTTGTGGGTAAACTCAGATATGAGGCACCGATAGTACGAGATGGCAAGGTGAGTCCATTAAACTACTGTTTAGATATACATATCACTAGTAACTTTGTTTTGAGTTTTTGTAATAATGGCCGATCAAGTGGGTAACAAAACTACATCTGAAGTCTTGGAGTCAATTTTTTAAATACGAGGTAGTCAAAAATTTGTCTGACATTTTAATATTATTGGTAACATTTCATTATTTAGGCAGATTGCTTTAAAATATTGGTTGGTTGAGAGTGAATTAGACGTCAATGAGTTGGTGAATGTGGGATACAGAGAGACTCTATTTAGGTATCGACATATGGGAATCTCTAGATTTCTGTGAGAAAATTATCCAGCCTCGCATCGCATGCTCGCTCTGTTGGCTGGATATGGAAGGAAAATAGAGTGGTCTTTTGCATGATTGCACCCACAGTACCATATAAATTCGACGTGTTCGTCTCGTTTACACTAGAATGAAATGAAACAAAATAATATGAACTTTGCTGTGATTGCAATTGTTTTGAACCTCTATTAAAACACTTTGAGACCCATTTCAGTTTGCCATGTGCACCTATGCGAACAGCGCGAGTTTTTGCTGCGGACTTTGGTGTTCACATACATGCAGAGTGCCAATAACTGATAAGCTTTGCACTTGTGTTTACAAGACAAAAACTTTTCTAGTAAAAAGTCTCCTCTACCTTTTTCAAAAGTTTTGCTGGCTGACCCCAAGCATGGGTGCTGCTCATATAAGCTTTGAGCTGCTGAGGCCTGCAATGGACAGTTGGTTTAGGAATACAGCCAAGTAAAACAGCCTAACAAAGTTCTGAGTTTTTTGTCAATTCTTTAGCTTCATTGGAGGCAAACCTTTCTTTTAAACTATCTAATTCCAAAATTATCACAATGTATTTGTTCTTTATTTTAAAACTGATCTCTTTTTATACCAAAGAGCTTCTAGAATATTGGTCTTTCTGAGGTCCCACAAGGAAGAAGTTTTCAAGCAAAAACCCGTGAAATATTGTTAAACCGTATTCTGGCCCTAACGCGTACAGCAAAAGACTAACTCATACCTTATCTCAAAGCTGGTTTGGCTTTTGTTATAATACGAGGAGAAAATCAACAATTTTCAAACCTTCTATTAAAAAAAGAATAATTTACTCAAGTATGTATAATCACAATGAAACGGTAAACTCCATTGTAAGTAAGATTCAATCGCTTTCCAACTTTTGTCTCTGCCTTAACATAATTTAACTCTAATTAATTGGCTACTCGTTTCAAAATGTATCTTGAACATTCTTAAATTGAGAGTGTTTTAATAATAACAAATGAACAAGTAGCTTTTGTCAGCATTTGAGTCTTAAGAGCTGCCAGATAAACAGCCAAGCTCTTTCCTTCAAAGATCTTAGGCTAGCAAATATTCTAGTTACAATTCATACAGCATCTTACAGGTTGTCGACTTTCGCACTTCCTGGGGTAAAACCGTAAGAAAATTTGCTATGGATATGGCAGGATTCGCAGTCAGCCTAAAACTTGTACTAGAGGTATGTATACATCGCTAGCTTTTTCTCCATCAATAAAGCACAGACACCATCATTCTAGTGTTTGTATGTGAAAATTTGTATAAAGCACTTTTTTGTAGAACCCGTCAGCCAAGTTTAACATGAATGCCACTGGGGGGCACCAAGAAACTGTGTTTCTACAATCTTTTGGAATCACTTTAGAAGATCTGGAACCAAAAGCTGAGATGTGCTCTAAGGTACGTCTGAGCTCAGTTTGTGAGCTAGTTATATAACTGGCTAGTTGCCAAACTGTGGATTTCTGTTGAATGTTAGTGTAATCCTCTGCATTGATGGCCATGAATTGAATCATGTTCATATGAATAAGCGGACTAAAAACCATTTTTTATGCAATGTTGGGTTTCTCTACAGAGGCTTGGTCTATATGCGCTGACTACTGGAGCCGGGTCTAAAAAAATAAGCGGACAAATCTAACTGTCAGCTCGCGTTTATTTATCAAAGTTAATAATAAATGTGAGTCGTCAGTCAGTTGAAATCGCTGTGCATTTTTTTACTCCAGAAATCCCCAGTGGCCCAGTTTATATGTTACCACGCGCTGTTTGTTTCATGTAAGTTGGCTCAATTATTACTTGAGAAAGGTTTTAAATGGTGCAGTGAGAGTATAATTAAAATTAAATGCTTTGTACATGTACCAGTCTACTTTAATTATTAACTGGCAAACTTAAAGATTTGCTTCGCCGACTTTCACAATACTGTTTACAAACGTTACAGTTGATTGTCTGTTGCTGTTTTGAACAATGTAAAGTTCTCATAATTTTGTTAAAAGCCTTTCTTCACTAATCACAAATGAATAGCTGCAACTTCAAAAATTATGGAGCATACAAAAAATTTAAAACCAAATGGAAACTTCTCCTTCCAGTCTCCATCTCCTTGGAGAACTCACGTTGCACTCTTACTTCTGTCCCCTCGCCTAGCAGAAACTGCCAAATTCATTTATCAATATTACTTTGGTGTCACAGAAGATTTTTTTTTTCTGCATCTACCAAACTTAAAATATATTCTGGCAACAAAACTTAGTCTACTGCCCTATGTGGAAAGTACTGCATGCTAATAGTACACATAGTACACATGCTAATAGAAGAGAGGTTGTCTCTGAGGTATAGACATTCCTTTTATTCACTAATCTCACTGTCAACGAACCACTGGTTGATGTTGAATTGCAGTGAGCAGTTGCAATAATGTGCGCCCAACTCTGTAAAATAGGACAGGGTCAGTCATGACCTTGCAGTTTCGGTCATGGACTCTGCAGATTCGGTATTGATCTATACAGGACCGGTTAAGCCGGTCAAATATAGACGCCTTAGATCAGGGTCTTGAAGTTAGACTAAATACTTCAGGAGTCATGATCTAGGATATGTCTACCCTCCAACCTCAAGATCCATGGACCATAGGTTACAGATAGCCCTAGGACTAACAAGGGGGTGGGATAGCTGTATGCTGACAGACTCTACCCATTAACTCCGTCCCTTGTCACTAGGCGCTTATCCTGCTATGTGCATTACTATGTCATTTGTCACTATATTTAGCCTTGTATTCACTTCCTGTATCCTCGCTCGGCCATATTGTTATGTAAGCCATTTGCTTCCTTTAGTTCAGCATACAAAAGGCTGAACTCTCTCGTTGTTCTTTGCATTCAGTATCAGCATTCTATCTTGCCATCCCATTGCTCTTGTATGCTCTGGTGGATAGTCACCCTAGAGTTGTAATATTGTGGTGGAATTTTATGTCTACTACCACTGCGCAAGGTCCCCCTGACAACTGTTGAGTGTCAGGCAAGCCTGAATAGAGCCTGGCACAGCCAGAACATAAGCAAGTCAGCCGGTAGAAACCCTACCGGCCCTGCAGCATTCACTGCCTGCCCTGCAGCATTCACTGCCTGCCCTGCAGAGGTACCACCGGCCCTGCAGCACACCCTGCCGGCCCTGCAGCATGTACTACCGGCCCTGCAGTGCCATTACCATACCTATACCGGGTCGGTGAGCAAAGAACTACTATAGCCTGAGAACCGAAATTAATACCAAAGGTGCAGGAGCCCGACTTTGCAACATAGCTGTCCTCAAACAAGACTAAAGCCAAGGTCTACAAGCCATAAGGACCAAGAACCAGGGCTACTCATTGCACCACCATGAGTAAGCAAGATTGACTAAGAAGCTCCGCCCCCTACTTCTGGGCGCCTGGCACATTTAACTCTGTATTAACCAATGACTGTATCGTATATTATATCTCATGATCTGATTAGTGAAAACACTTCCTGCCATTACTGATTTGTTGCCCCTTGTTTGGGCATATGTTTTAATCATGTTCTGCCTATAAAAGGCAGAACATTTCACTAGACTCTTTGTATTGTATTGGGATTCTACCTGTGCTTAAGCCAAGTAGCATGATACATTTACCCTTATTATACATTGCTGGTTACGCTGTGTAATAAAGTATGGTTTACTCAACAAGTCATTGAGTTGTACGTTTGAGCCGTGGGCTCCGGGAACAGTTGTGGAGTTGGCATACTCCTCTGTTGGAAGTTGACCTCTAGAGTGAGGCGTTGTTGGTGGACGTTTGGTCGGCCCCCCAAAATCCACTACAATATCAAATAATCCAGACTAGTACGTCTGAGCCAAGGGCTCTGCTCCAGTTGTTAAAGTCATTATAAAAGTAGCACTGACCACACTGGCAATGCCCTCGCTGGAGAGAGGTACAATACTTGAGCTTGGTAGTATTCTGTGACAACTGAGGCCAGAATCTGCCACAGTAAAAGGAGTTAAACCTACCTAAACCTACAATATAAAATGTTGACTTGTAACTTTGACCTTGACATTGATAGATCTATATTGATGATACTAAATTACTTAAAATGCCAGTAAGGTCATCACTTTACGTTACTGACTTCTTGTTTGACTCCTTGACACTTGCTTGAGTCACCACTTTCCCTACATACCAAGGTGTCGTCGTCATATCTAATGTGCTGGAAGTTACATCTATGACATCTACGCTCATTCTCCAAAATAGAGCTACCCCAGTTTTATCATTTTTTGCTTGTAGCACAACTTTCATTCCTGATTCATTGTATAATTTTTCTATACCAAAGTCGAAATATGAAAATTTAAATGTGATTTTTAGGACAGGTGATTATTATTATCTGTTATAAATTTGTTACTAAAGTAATTTACACAGAATGAAGACAAGTTTAAATAAAGTTATGGACATTTAAGTCTATGTATACGCAGTCTATGAACAATGAGAGTATTCGCGACCTGTTTGTCGAATAAAGTACGAATAATAATAGGCGTTTATTATTCAATACGTTGAAAATGGAACAGAACATTAGTTCAGAACATCGTAACAGTTCAATGGACTGTTATAGTGAAAAGAAATCTCATTTTTTCTAAATAAACAAGAAGAACAAAAAAATTGAATGGCTATAAACTGAAACAGTTTGTAAAGTTGCCATTTCAATTTAGCAAATTTTGAACGGTTGTAATGATTTTGAAATAAGGATATAAAAGCGGTCTATGATAATGAAAAAATTAAACTCGCTCTTTATAATTTATTTAGTGTTCAGTTTTATTCGCGACCTACGAACAATATAAATAAATGCTCTTTGGCTATTTTTTTTCATTCAGTGAGCTAATTTTGGTTGATCCACGAGTTCTGAACAAAATGATTATTTTTTGATTAAATTTATTTTCGGTCTAATTATTTGTTTTGCAATTTGTTCAGTGAACAGAGGTCGAGAATACTTCTATCAAGTCTATACATATTTAAAGTCTATATTAAGTCTATATGTATTTAAAGTCTATATTAAGTCTATATGTATTTAAGTTCTATATCAAGTCTATTTAAAGTCTCTGAATTTCAAGCCTACGAACGAATAGTCTATATAACTAACAAATATTAAGGTTTCTCTGCTGTTGTGATGAATTATTAGCCTAGTTTGCCAGGCAGTGTTCCTGCACAACACCTTCAAATATGTGTTGTTTTTCTACTTTGACTATCTAAGATAGCTTGCTAAGCAAAACCTAATGGTGAAACTAGACCATGATGCTTGTAACTGAATACGTTGTGAAAAGGTAAATCTATCAATTTTCCCTTTTGAGATTACTTGTTGCTAACAAACCTCTAATTATTTAACATCTCACCAATATTTTTCAGTCAAGCGCAACATCTAAAATTTATTGTGTTAGTATTTGTGTTAGTGTGAAAATAACACAGGCTACTTTGCAGAGTATCAACTCCATATGTGTAGCAGCAATTGTTAATGCTCAGAGTTGTAAGCAAAGAAACCAACATTGTTATTTATTATATAAATTCAGTGTCACTTGTCACTTGATAATTGTCATTTGGTGACACCTGCCATTTGGTGACACCTGCCATTTAGTAACACATGTCATGTGGTGACACCGTAATTTAGCAACACATGTCACCTACTGACATATGCCATCTAGTGACAGTGAAACCTGTAATTATACATGTAGGTGTATGTCTGGCATACTAGAACTGAGCCAGCTAACTTAGATGGTGAAGTGAGGCTGAAAGTTCAAGGATTTAACGACTCAGACGTATTTGTGGAAGTATGAGAAATAGCAGGCATATATTTTTTTAACAATGCACAGATTTATTTTATAATTGGTGTTGTTTGTGAACTCTATAGATCTGGCTCAACCATTGATACTGTAACTGACATTTTCTTTTTGTTAAAAAGTTTTATCTATCCTTATATGTTTTTGTCTAGCCATAATAAATCATGTAACTTAGTATGTCTACTCGATGTTATGAACAACAGAAACTCAAACAGCAGCTATATACCTGATGTTTGACAAAGGTTGCTCAGTTCAAGAAATAAATGCTACAATTGACCTCATAGCTACTGCAACTGCGCACTACTATTATTATCGTAAAAGAACGAAACCAGCAGCTTAATTAATAATAATAGAAGAAACAATACCATAGATGATAACCTTACCATGTGTCACACTCATGTCTGGTGACACATCAGTTAAATCAGTGGATGATACTAAAAGAAACCACAAATAACGATAACAAACAATCAATGATAATAATATATTGACTGATGGTAGTTATTATTATTTATTATTATAGTAAGTAATAAATTAGAATTAATAATAATTAATTATTATTGTCAGCACATACCTGCCACATCTTACGATTTCGTCGTGAGACTCACGAAATTACCCCCTTTCTCACGATTCTCACGATTCTCACGCTCGTCTCACGACTTTCCCCCTCTCACCTGCTTGAAAACTAGCTCATTAGCCTATTTCAAGTTGTTGAATGATTTCTTACACTCAGACTCTGAGTTTTATGTGAATGTATTTAATTTAATGTGATGTGAAATGTACTACAACACAGCACATTGTAATATTGTGTACACAACAATGAAATATCATATTATATTCTAAAATGATTGCAAGTCTTCATCCTGCCTTTTTGCACCCTGTGAAGAATTCGCGAGCGAAAAGTGCCCCAGCGACAGGACCACAAGCTTTTCCCCTCTCCAAGGTTGGCAGGGATGTGTCAGCACTACAATAATTAGGCAGAATTTAATACATCAGTATAAAAATATTTCATTTCTAGCACAAAGTAGAGAAGGACACTAAAATCGTTACTAGCAGATGGTGTAAACAAATAAACGTACAGCTCACCTAGTTCTGCGATTGCCGTAATAAGATTTAGTCAAAAGCGACTGTAAGTAACCTTAGTAAGAGACGATATCCTGTTTGTTTGCTTTGTTTGGTGTTTGTGGCCTTAATTAGGGTGTCAAAGGGGTCGAACGATTGTCTGGATATGCTTTGTTTTGACTCCATAACATTTGGCTTCAAATGCGTTTTCAGACCCTTGAGAAGAACGGTTTTTTTCGTTATTTTTTCGATCGGTGTCATCAATGCCGCGATTATGTCTGTCACCAGGCATTGTTACATAACTCTGCTAATGCATAAAAAAGTTAGAGGTCTCATTGTTATAGTTTTATTACGTTCACACCACAAATTATTTACTCAAAACCATAGCTTGTTTTCTTGGTGGTACATAGTGTACATGAACTGTTCTTCAAGCTTCTATAATCCAGCATATGTACACATAAAGAGAAGCTAACATTCTTTTTTTGAACTGTTCAATATGCCTCACTGACTGCACATTATTAACTATACATTGTAAGAGCACTGCATGTCTATGTCTATGGTACAAACTAGGTGTCTATGGCATACAACCGTGTAATAGCCGCAAGTATCAAAGGTGTATAGAGAGGAAATCACAGTATTACGCAACATTTGGAACATTTGAATGTTCTCTTTTTCACCAAAACTCTTTTTCCTGCAAACAGTAACAAAACAACAATAGTAGTAATATAGGAACAGATCTGCTCCTATATTACTACTAACATTAGTAGTAATTGTTGTAATTGTAAGACATGCGTTACATAGTATTGGTACTGTAATGAATCCCAGTAAAATTGTAACAAAACTATGTTTTTTGCTCCTTAAAATCACCCTTGTTTCCCCTAAACCCACCGATAACTGTTTGATATCCACCCCTGTCCCTTACCTTTCTTACTCTGCCAAATCTTTTGTCTCAAACATTTCAGTTATGTCCTAGTACGCTGCCACTTCTTCCAACACCTAAGCTATTATGGAGTTGTGTTACCTCCGGTGATGTTCATTTCGAAGCAGTTCATTTAGATTTTGGATGAAAAAGAGGAGACAACTCAATATAAATTTATTAATAGCGATTTATTTATAAATAATATCATGTGGCTTTAGTATCAGGTAATTATAAAAGCAGTTGCAGCAGTATTACAATATAATTTTTATTTGGCTACACATAATATAATAATATGTATTTTTATAGAAAACATGGCATCTTTGTGACGCGAAAATTTTATGACATTACATTGATATGTGCAGCAAAACTGTACCAGTTTATCAGGCATTGAAACTTAGAATTGTCTGCTCATGCTAGTTAATTGGAGTTGCCCTCTTTTTTAATTTTATGTAAAGGCCCACCCACTGTAAAGGGGTGTGGCCTAGGGCATATAAGTAGATGAAAGCCATTTGCTATTCATTATATTTTATGCCTTCATGCAATGCGTTATATCAACACTAGAACTTGTTTTATTCACTACTAATCTGAATACATGTATATATGTGTGTGCGCATGTGTATGAAACAAGGATACTGTTGGGTTAAGTTAATAAATACAGCAGCATTCATCAAGCATCAACGAACTTGATATACTACCACATCAAGGTATCAAGGGTCATTAAAAATCAAGAACTGTAATCAAGTATATGCACCAAGTTATTCACGGCTCCTAGGTAGAAGCCTGATCTGTAGAAAGACTACTCTAGTGATTGAGAATTCTGATCGGGTCAAGTCAAGTCCCCGGGTACTGGTATAAGATGACATCCAGGTCATCCAGTACAACATGAAGTTAAACATAGCAAATTATTATAATAATAATAAATGTCCTGATCATGTGCAATAACAGTGGTATTACAAGTAAGTTGATCATATGACAATCTGAAAGCATTATTGTTTTGTTTGATATTAGTAAAACACAATATTATTACAAACAAACATAATTGATAAATTTATGTGGAGTTGTCTTTTCTTTTTCACTCGAATCTAAATGAACTGCTTAAAAATAAACGTCACCGTTACCCCCACAGGTTCTTCACTTTCCTGTATCCACCCTTTGGACAGCACTCTCACACTGCTGCTACCTTCTCTCAAACTGACAGGCTCCGAAAGTAACAAGGTATAGAAATAAAGGGTTTAAGCTAAGGTATGCATGGCAGATGAGAGATAACTTTTACTTGGAAGTTGCCTACTCTTGTACTGTACTTTCTGCGAGCTCGGTACTTCCCGATAATTGAAGAGTACACAAAATATACAAATGTGAACTAAAACCTGACAGCCTGTCTGTATTGGATCTAAGCCCCCGCAAGTGGATTCTGCGTAATCAGGAATGGGTTTAAATGTATGGTATGTCCATAATCGCACCAAATGTTGTCACATTATTTCATGCGGCACAGTCATATCAAACAGCGATTCATAAACTGCTGCTTCTACTGATGTCTTCTGATTGGCTGTTGAGCTAATAGCCACAGATTGAGTTGGAGGCAAAATAGTATTGGCAAGTTGTACGGGCAGTTTACAGTTGATGCCAGCTTTTGCAGCTAGCTCATACAACTGGCATTCTAAAAAGGTGATGCCCCTATTCCAAACTGTCCTACATGCGTCTGCAGTGGCGTACAATGCATGTAAGCCTTGTGTCACTGGCCAACTAAGCACCTGCTTTCCTTGCCACGTGAACTGCAGGTGATGGGGCATAATAAGTTTACGCATGATTGAGAAAGACTCTCAGAGTAGACTTCATTACTTGGCTTCACAGGTGAGTCAAAGAAGGCGTGGTATTATATCATCTCAGGTAAGTTTCTGCTTTATATGCTGACTATAGCATGATTCAACAAATGGTCAAAACAGGGTTTACGCTGGTTGGTGAAAAAATTTTTTTTGAAGGTCTTACTTCAGGAAAAGGCGTGTATTTTAAGTTTTCAGTTTTTACTTTTATGAATTCACTTTACAATCTCCCTGAATAGACTTTCATTTGTACAACCAAGAAAATTAATTGTAAATTTCTACAAGAATAAATTTCAATTATTATTTTTGCTCAAGAATGATCTAGTCTGACTGTTAATTATAAAATTAAATTAAATTATATACATTACGTTGAGTTTTGCATGTTTTTAGAGAGCATAAACACATATAGTTCGTAATAATTCTTATGTTAATAATAAATTTTTACAGAAAAGTTGAAATAATGAAGTCACCGAGGTCATGCCAACATTGAATGTTTGTAGTTTTGGAAAATAGATGAATAAAATTATGTGACCTGCTCGTAATTTGAAAATGTTATGGTTAAATTATCGCATTGTAGATTAACTGCCATCCTTAAACTCGATGGATAATGAAACGAAAGTGTGAAGCACTCACTACCTGTGTTTATATACTCTCTAATAGGTTCTACTGGAACATTAATTCACACAATAGGCATCTTTTCCATGTTGTTCCTACATCATCTGTAAATGCGATCTCTGCATGCCTCTATTGCATTTAATATTCATATTTGCACAGGTATTGTGATTGGTATGACTCGGTTCACAGGCAAAGATGTATTCCGCATGATCGGACTACTCAGTGTAGCCTTGGTTCTTGTGCTATTTGTGCGGCTAGGTATGTTTGCTTCTTATGGAAAACCTACCTATAGTTTATGAAATGCATCTAAAGTTGTTTGTGTTTTTCCATAGGTTAATGGTTAGATAATAATTAATTTAGGTATTGTAAGCTTACAACAATAAAACTGTGCATTAGCCAATCAAAATAGAGTGTTTATAAAACTGTCCAATACAAAAATATGACTGAGCCAATCACTTGATACTGATAGGCCAACGCAAATCACACTTTAGGTTTGTGCCCTCTTGAAACCCATGTAGCATTAAAGTAAATAATCGGTTGGTTAGACAGTGTACATCAACGAAACATCTGATATTCAGCGCTATACGCAGGATACATCTGTTGGCAGTAGTATACTATTTTAGTTGTTCTCAAACACTTTGAAAAACAAAAGGAAGGCTAAATTAAAATCAAACTGTTACGCTCTACTGTTGTGACAAACGTGTAAAAGTTGTTTATCAATCTTTTTGTAATAAAGAGGAAAGCATTGTGAATAACAAATGGTGACTGTTATTTGGCTTTCATAATGAAAAAAATTTATAAAAAAAAAACTGCAGGCTTGGGAGTTGACGAATGCAAAACTAGTGCATGCAAATTTTTTCGGCACTCAGTTAATGCTCGCATACATTAGTAAAAACTAATTCTCCATTACATTTCGATACAGTATAAGAAATGTTTATACCCAGTTCAGATATAAACTGCTATAACCCTAGCTTCCCAGACATTACTAACATTATGTAATCTTCAAAATTCATCTTAACCAAAATACAAGAGTAAACGACATGAAAACAAAGTGAAAGATGATAAAAGGCCTGCACAAACTTGTCTGTGATACTTGTATTTTATGTGACAATCGTTTGGCTCATCAATGTATTTGATTGAAGACATCATGTTCCTCTTCTTTAGTGTTTGCTGTGAGATTATATCATTTTATTTAGCGATTATAAATGCATAAATGCACGTCTTCCTGTACGCATGCGCAGTTATGCTAAGAGAACAAATTGAGTAGAATTAGAGATAAAAGTTATATTACGTAAATCTAGGGCTATCTATACACTAAGGGCCAACACATAAGTACAAATGTTAAACTCTTCTCGAATACTTCTAGGGTAAAAGTGTACCCATCCCCTCCTACAAGCTCATATATTACGTAATATTGAAAGTGGAAAGTTGCTTGCACAAGCCAATAAAACCGTCTGCAAAAAACTCATTTTGTTTATAAGCGTGATCTGGTGTTTAACCAATCACAGCACTGAATAAAGTATTTGGGCCTCACTGCAGTGTCAACACAGTGAATCCATTCGTTACTTGTACCTCAGATTAATATTTGCTTTGAGCTAATTGGTTAAGAAACCATCCACAATATAACCCTTCCCATACTACTTCTGTTTTAGTAGTTGCAGTTACTTTCACACCCTCAATTGGATTGTAAGTCAGTTTTGGTTTCAGGGAGTTGGATAAATCCTCGAGTTAGAAGTAATAAGACAGAAGGCTTGCTGGGATGCTATGAAGTTTTAGCTTCTAAGAATGAGGAGATAGAACTTTCGAAACAGCGTGTTACCGATAGTCAAGAAAAAAAGCATCATGTAACAGTGCTGCCAACAATATATGTAATAACTCCAACATACGCAAGGCTTGTACAGGTTGGCAATATTCTATTGTCTGTGTGCATATGAGCATGGTCAGTGCAGAGACGTTTGGGTAGATTTTTGTTTTGTTTTGCTAGCAACCATTTCAACCCTAAAAGCAAGCTTGATAACCTATAACCTTCTGAAAACACCAGTACTAGCTACTGCAATACAGGCAGAAACGGATCTTTTCCTAGTGTGGATCTTTGTGCAATCTCCATGGGGAGAATTTTACTTGTCCACTGATGTAGAAGCAGCATGAAAAAGCAATCAGCTGATTACATATAATTTGTCCATGAACTATCTGCTGCACCTCTATTCCATCCTTTGTTCTGCAGAAAGCAGAGCTAACAAGACTTCTCACTGTCTTCCGATTAGTCCCTAACATTCACTGGATTGTTGTGGAGGATGCAGACGTCAAGACTGAGTTGGTTTCTAATTTACTGAAAAACAGCAGCATAAATACAACTCATCTCAAGTCTCCTTCAGACAAGGATCTCAAACCACAAATTTTAAAGCGGCTAAAACCTCGAGGCAAGTACTTTGCGCCCAGTAATTATAAGACGTTGCAATGATTCTTAACTAGTAATTTCTAACAAGTAGTTACTAACTAGTGACTAGTCTACTAGCTATAGACTAACAACTAGTGATCATTCACTAGTAACTGCTAAATACTTAGTTCTGACTAGTAGGTATTAACTAGAGCCTATGCACTTGTAAATACTATCCAGTAACTAACTACTAACTAGTGGCTATCAACTAACTACCAATAACTCATTGGTTGATCGCTGTTAACTATTTAATGAATAATTTATTTCATTTCGCTGCAACAACGAAATATTACTAAAGTTTTAATTACTAACAATTGTCTGCACATTGACAGTTCTTATAGCCCAGGGAACTATATTTTTGCTCATATTACCAGGTATACGACAAAGAAACGCAGGCTTAGCTTGGCTACGTGCCAACCTTGACCCAAGTTACCACAATGGAGTTGTCTACTTTGCTGATGATGATAATACATATAGCACTGAGCTCTTCAGTGAGGTGTGTACATATAATATACTATACATAGCACTGAGTTCTTCAGTGAATTATGTACATATAATATACTATATATAGCACTGAGCTCTTCAGTGAGGTGTGTACATATAATATGCTATATATAGCACTGAGCTCTTCAGTGAGATCTGTACATATAATATACTATACATAGCACTGAGCTCTTCAGTGAGGTGTGTACATATAATATACTATATATAGCACTGAGCTCTTCAGTGAGGTATGTACATATAATATACTATATATAGCACTAAGCTCTTCAGTGAGGTGTGTACATATAATATGCTATATATAGCACTGAGCTCTTCAGTGACATGTCCACATATATATATAACATGTAACATTGAGCTCTTCTGTACATTCACTATTGTAATAGATGAGAGACACAAAGAAGGTGTCTGTGTGGCCAGTAGGACTTGTGGGTAAACTCAGATATGAGGCACCGATAGTACGAGATGGCAAGGTGAGTCCATTTAATCACTGTTCATATATATACATATCGCTAGTAACTTTGTTTTGAGTTTCTCTAATAATGGCCGATCAAGTAGGTAACAAAACTACATCTGAAGTCTTGGAGTCAATTTTTTAAAAGGGAGGTAGTCAAAACTCTTTCTGACCTTTTAATATCATAGGTTATCTCTCATTATTTATTCAGATTGCCTAAGTTTTATTCTTGTGGATCGCTGCATACAATATTGGCAGATTGAGAGTGAATTAGACGTTAATGAGTTGGTGAATGTTGGATACAAAGGTGCTCTATTCAGGTATCGGCAAATGTAAATCTCTAGAATTCTGTGAGAAAGTTATTTGGCTTCGCATAGAGTGGTCTTTGCCTGATTGCGCTTGCAGTACCGTATCTAATAGATCCATTTGTCTCCTTTACACTGGAATGAAATGAAACCAAATACTATAAACTTTGCTGCGATCGCAATTGTTTTAAATCTGTATAAAACAATTTGAGACCCATATCAGTTGCCATGTGCACCTATGTGAACAGCGCGAGTTTTTGCTACGAACTTCGGTATTTAATAAAATTTGTTAAGGCTTACATTGTGTTTACAAGACCACAATTTTTCTAATAAAAAGTCTCCTCTATATTTTTCAAAAGTTTTGCTGGCTGACCCCAAGCATGGGTGCTGCTCATATAAGCTTTGGGCTGGTGAGGCCTGCAATGGACAGTTGGTTTAGGAATACAGCCAAGTGAAACAAAGTTCTGAGTTTTTGGTCAATTCTTTAGCTTCATTAGAGGCAGGCTTTTCTTCTAAACTATATAATTCCAACATTATCACAATGTATTTGTTCTTTATTTTAAAACTGATCCATTTTTATACCAAAGAGCTTCTAGAATATTGGTTTTTCTGAGCTCTCACAAGCAAGAAGTTTTCAAGCAAGAACCTGTGAAATATTGTTAAACCGTATTCTGGTCCTGACGCGTACAGCGAAAGACTAACTCATACCTTATCTCAAAGCTGGTTTGGGTTTTGTTATCATACGTTGAGAAAATCAACGATTTTCAAACCTTTTCATTAAAAACAAATAATTTACTCAAAAATGTGTAATCACAATGAATTCATTGTAGGTAATATTCAATCGCTTTCCAAATTTTGTCTCTGCCTTAACATAATTTAACTCTATTTAATTGGCTACTTGTTTCAAAATGTATCTTGAACATTCTTACTGAGAGTGTTTTAATAATAACAAATGAACCGGTAGCTTTTGTGGTTTGTAGCTTTTGTGGTTTGTAGCTTTTGTCAGCATTTGAGTCTTTAGAGCTGCCAGATAAACAGCCAAGCTCTTTCCTTCAAAGATCTTAGGCTAGCAAATATTCTAGTTACAATTCATACAGCATCTTACAGGTTGTCGACTTCCGCACCGCTTGGGGTAAAGCAATAAGAATATTTGCTATGGATATGGCAGGATTCGCAGTCAGCCTAAAACTTGTACTAGAGGTATGTTTACAAACTTCTTGTCCTCAACTTGTTACGTTACATCGTTTCGCAAGCTTTTTCTCCATCAATAAAGCACAGACACCACCATTCTAGTGTTTGTATGTGAAGTTTTGTATAAAGCATTTTCTGTAGAACCCGTCAGCTAAGTTTGATGTGAATGCCATTGGGGGATACCAAGAATCATTGTTTTTGAAATCCTTTGGAATCACTTTAGAAGATCTGGAACCAAAAGCTGAGATGTGCTCTAAGGTACGTCTGAGCTCAGTTTGTGAGCTAGTTATATAACTGGCTAGTTGCCAAACTGTGGATTTCTGTCGACTGTTGGTGTAACTCTCTGCATCGGTGGCCATGAATTGAATCATGTTCATATGAATAAGCAAACAAAAGCCAATTTTTATGCAATGTTGGGTTTCTCTACAGAGGCTTGGTCTATATGCACGGGCGACTGGTTGAGATATGAGCAGACAACTTCAACTAATTGATAGCTTGCGTTTATTTATCAAAGTTTATAATAATCGTTACTAACTTTGACAATAAACACGAGTGGTCGGTCAGTTGGAGTTGTCGATCAGTTGGAGTTGTCTGAGAATTTTTCTCCGCAGAAGTTCCCATTTGCCCCTTTTTATTTTACCACGCGCTTTTTTTATCATATAAGTTGGTTCAATTATTACTTGAGAAAGGTTTTAAATGGTGCAGTGAGAGCAGAATTAAAATTAAATGCTTTGTACATGTACCAGTCTGCTTTAATTATTAATGGATAAATATAAAAAGTTACTTCGCCAACTTTCGCAATACTGTTTGCGAACATTTCAGTAAAACTTTTGTCAAAATTCAAAAGTGTTTAAACTTTTAGTTGATTGTCTGTTGCCTTCTTGAAAAATGCAAAGTTTTCATAATCTTGTTGAAGGCCTTTTTATAATAAACACAAATGAAGTGCTGCAACTTCCAAATTATGGGAAACAATAAAAATTAAAAACCAAATGCGAACTCCTTGCTGTCTCCCACTCCTTGGAGAACTCACATCGCACTCTGACTCAAGTCCCCTCACCTAGCAGAAAGTGCCAAACTCACTTATCAATGTTTCTTGAGTGTAACAAAAGATTCTCTCCTTCTGCGTCTACCAAACTCAAGATATACACTGGCAATAAAATCAAGTCCACTGCCCTGTGTGGACAGTGGTGAGGTAGATTTATTACATACGCAAATGCGTAGAAACCTCCCCTAGACATGCTAATATAAGAAAGGTTGCCCCTCAGGTATAGACACTTGACCTAATTACTAATCTCACTGTCAACTAACCACTGGTTGTTGTTGAATTGTAGTGAGCAGTTGCAATAATTTGTGCCCAACTCTGTTAAATAAGAAGGGTCAGTCATGCCCTTGCAGAACCGGACTTGACCCTGCAGATCTGTACTTGACCCCTGCATATCTGGATCTGGAATACTCCCATCACGTCTATACATAATTAAAGTCTATATTAAGTCTATATGTATTTAAGTTCTATCTCAAGTCTATGAATTTTACGCCTACAGACGTTAAGTCCATATAACTAACAAATATTAAGGTTTCTCTGCTGTTGTGATAAATTATTAGCCTAGTTTGCCAGGCAGTGTTCCTGCACAACACCTTCAAATGTGTGTTGTTTTTCTACTTTGACTATCTAAGATAACTTGCTAGGCAAAACCTAATGGTAAAACGAGACCAATATGCTTGTAACTGAATATGAAGTAAAAACGTAAATCTATCAATTTAGACTGGGTTTCCTGTCGAGATTACTTGTTGCTAACAAACCTCTAATCATTTAACATCTAACCAATATTTTTCAGTCAAGTGCAACATCTAAAATTTATTGTGTTAGTATTTGTTTTAGTGTGAAAATAACACAGGCTACTTTGTAGAGTATCAACTCCATACATATGTGTAGCAGCAATTGTTAATGCTCTGAGTTGTAAGCAAAGAAACCAACATTGTTATTTATTATATAAATTCAGTGTCATTTGTCATTTGATAATTGTCATTTGGTGACACCTGCCATTTGGTGACACTCGCCATTTGGTGACACTTGCCATTTAGCAACACATGTCATTTGGTGACACCTGCCATTTGGTGACACCTGTCATTTAGCAGCACATGTCACCTACTGACATATGCCATCTAGTGACAGTGAGACCTGTAATTATACATGTAGGTGTATGTCTGGCATACTAGAACCGAGCCGGCTAACTTAGATGGTGAAGTGAGGCTGAAAGTTCAAGGATTTAACGACTCAGACGTATTTGTGGAGGTATGAGAAATAGCAGGCATATATCTTTTTAACAATCTACAGATTTATTTTATGATTGGTGTTGTTTATAAACTCTATAGATCTGACTCAAGCCTTGATACTGTAGCTGAAATTTTCTTTTTGTTAAGAAGTTCTATCGGTCCTGATACGTTTTTGTCTAGCCGTAATAAATCACATGACTTACTTCGTCTACTTTGTTATGAACAACAGAAACTCAAACAGCAGCTATATACCTGATGTTTGACAAAGGTTGCTCAGTTCAAGAAATAAATGCTACAATTGACCTCATAGCTACTGCAACTGCACACTACTATTATTATCATGAAAGAACAAAACCAGCAGCTTAATTAATAATTGTAGAAGAAACAATACCTTACCGTGTGTCACACTCATGTCTGGTAACACATCAGTTAAGTCAGTGGATGATACTAAAAGAAACCGCAAATAACGATAACAAACAATCAATGATAATAATATATTGACTGATGGTAGTTATTATTATTTATTATTATAGTAAGTAATAAATTAGAATTAATAATAATTAATTATTATTGTCAGCACATACCTGCCAACTCTTATGATTTCGTCGTGAGACTCACGAAATTATCCCCTTTCTCACGATTCTCACGCTCGTCTCACGACTTTCCCCCTCTCACCTGCTTGAAAACTAGCTCATTAGCTTATTCCAAGTTGTTGAATGATTTCTTACACTCAGTCTCTGAGTTTTATGTGAATGTATTTAATTTAATGTGATGTGAAATGTACTACAACACAGCACATTGTAATATTGTGTACACAACAATGAAATATCATATTATATTCTATAATGATTGCAAGTCTTCATCCTGCCTTTTTGCACCCTGTGAAGAATTCGCGCGCGAAAATTCCCCCAGCGACAAGACCACAAGCTTTTCCCCTCTCTAAGGTTGGCAGGTATGTGTCAGCACTACAATAATTAGGCAGAATTTAATACATCAGTATAAAAATATTTCATTTCTAGCACAAAGTAGAGAAGGAAACTAAAATTGTTACTAGCAGATGGTGTAAACGAATAAACGTAAAACTCACCTAGTTCTGCCATTGCCGTGATAAGATTTAGTCAAAAGAGACTGTAAGTAACCTTAGTAAGAAACGATATCCAGTTTGTCTGCTTTGTTTGGTGTTCGTGGCCTTAATTAGAGTGTCAAAGGGGTCGAACGATTGTCTGGATATGCTTTGTTTTGACTCCATAACATTTGGCTTCAAATGTGTTTTCAGACCCTTGAGAAGAATGGTTTTTTTCGTTATTTTTTCGATTGGTGTCATCAATGCCGCCGATTATGTCTGTCACCAGGCATTGTTACATAACTCTGCTAATGCATAAAAAAGTTAGAGGTCTTATTGTTATAGTTTTATTACGCTCACACCCCAAATTACTCAAAACCATAAGTTGTTTTCTTGGTGGTACATAGTATACATGAACTGTTCTTCAAGCTTCTATAATCCAGCATATGTACACATAAAGAGAAGCTAACATTTTTTCTTTGAACTGTCCTCATTGACTGAACATTATTAACTGTACATTTGTGAGAGCACTGCATGTCTATGGTACAAACTGAATGTCTATGGCATACAATCGTGTTGTAGCCGCAAGTATCAAAGGTGTATAGAGAGGAAATCACAGTATTACGCAACATTTGGAACATTTGAATGTTCTTTTAGTAGTAATATATGAGCAGATCTCCCTACCAAGTGTTTTTTGTGGATTTGATCTTGGAGGTTATGCAATGGGTTACGACGTTGGATGAATTCGCCGAGTTTATATTGTATTTCATTTGAGTGGCATTTGAGTGGCATTTAAGTGGCATTTGAGTTTTGATTATTTTTTTACTTAATTTGAACTTATAAATTTTGAATGTATGGCATTCAAGTTTTGATAATCTTGTACATAATTATATACATAACTTTAACTCATAGAGCATCTAGATTTTGAATGTATGGCATTTAAGTTTTGATAATTTTTTGTAATTCGACTCATTATATCTACATTGAATAAATACAGTAATTAAAAATGAAACAATATGTGAATATATACATTTATTGTGCAATAAGTAGGGAAAATTTCATATAATATAGCTAGAGTCAGTAAATATTAAATAATACCAAACACTACAACTTGTAATGACAATCAATGCATAAGCTTTTACTAAAAACTATCTTGAAAACCTTCAAAACATGATCCCAAATGGAAAAAAAATGGATAAAGTTAGATATTCATCTATTTGTTTACATCTACAAAAAAGAGGTATTTGGTGAAATATTTTTTCGATTTATTCAATTTTCATTAATTTTTTACAAAAACAAATCATCCTCTAAATGGTTAAATTTCATCTAATTGTACAAATTTACAAAAAAAACAGGGTATTTGGTAAAATATTCTTTCATTTCATTAAATGTTCATTATTTTTTTGCAAAAAAGAAATCACCCTTTAAATGGTTAAATTTTATCTGTTTGTATATCTTTACAAAAAAAACAGGGTATTTGGTAAAATATTTCCTTTATTCTATTCAATTTTCATTAATTTTTTCAATAATTGCTTAAATATACATTATTCACTATTTTCTTATTCTAATTGTACAAATTTACAAAAAAACAAGGTATTTGGTAAAATATTCTTTCATTTCATTAAATCTTCATTATTTTTTTTGCAAAAAAGAAATCATCCTTTAAATGGTTAAATTTTATCTGTTTGTATATCTTTACAAAAAAAACAGGCTATTTGGTAAAATATTTCCTTTATTCTATTCAATTTTCATTAATTTTTTCAATAATTGCTTAAATATAAAGTATTCATTATTTTCTTATTATTAGGTGAGCAACCTATCATACAAAATTAGTTTCTTGAGTGAGGGTTTTATCCTGCATTTTCCTTTTGAATTTTTTTCAAAAATTAACCATTTTTTTCAAAAACAATCATTTATATATACAATTTCCATTATTTTTTTAAACAGAACAATTCCTATCTCTGAGAGGTTGGAGATATTGGGGTAGAAAACTTAGACATGATGATGAGAAGGCTATGGATTTTCCCGTTTAAGAACAAACCATTTTCGATGGCAATTTTAATTCGGAAAACTAAAACAATGTAATTTGTTTTTCAAAATGCAATCATCAGAAAGCTTTTGTCATGATGAGGAGGAGGCTATGGATTTACCCATTCAAGAACAAACCATTTTCGATGGCGACTTCAATTCTAAAAACGAATTAGAACTGAAGTATGTGGTATTACGTAATAATTTTTTTAAACAAGAACAAACCATTTTCGATAGCAACTTTAATTCTAAAAACTAAATCAATGTAACTTTTTTATTCTTTGTCTCCCATGAAATTGTTCAAAACGAATTAGAACTGAAGTATGTGGTATTACATGATAATTTTTTTAAAAAAACACATCAAAATCGACAAATTACTCCTCTAGATAGTTCAAGTTTACAATATTTGAGAATTAATCACAATAGAAACATTAAGCCTACTTGATAAAAAAGAATTTGACTGTTAAATTTAACTAATTGATTTAATGTTATTATTTGGATCTTTTAAAAATAAACATTTCAATAAAAACATCATATTTAGTCTTTGACACACTTGAAACCATTTTCCAGTAAATTTCACCAACAATATTTCAGAAATTTTTACTAGATATTTACAAGAAAAATGAGGTATTTTGGTAAAATATTCTTTTATTACATTCCTTTTTAATTTTTTATGTTTTAAAACAGGGTTTTATTACAAAGTTTTTTTGTTTTTTCAACTTTTTAAAAAAATAATCATTATAATATATAGTTTTCGATATTTTTTTAAAAAAAATAAATATATATAGAGATTTTCACTTTATATTCTTTTATTCCATTCAATTTTCAATAATTTTTTGAGTGAGGATTTTATCCTACACCTTCCTTTTAAATTTTTTTATTTTTTTAAAAAATAATCATTGAAATATATAGTTTTCGATATTATTTTAAAAACAATGTATATATATATATATATATAGAGTTTTTCACTTTATATTTACAAAACTTTGGTATTTGGGAAAATATTTTTTTATTTCATTCAATTTTCAATAATTTTTTGAGTGAGAATTTTATCCTACACAATCCTTTTAAATTTTTTATGTTTCAAAACAGAGCTTTATTACATTTTTTTGAACTTTTTAAAAAATAATCACTGAAATATATAGTTTTCGATATTTTTTGATTTTTTTGTACTTTTTAACTTTTTTAAAAACTGTCAAAAAATCACCAAATTACCTCTCTAGATGAATAAAATTTACAAGTAAATAATTGTAATAGAAAATACCATATCTAGTTTTTACATTCATAAAACTGTTTTATAGTAAATTTTCTGTAATACAAACTACTATAGCTTACGATATCAATGGTTACAAAGCGCTTTTCTTGAACAATATCTTCCTCGATATTCTTCTGGTATATTATTAGACCCAGGGAGGAACTCTTGCATTCCGTATTCTCTGTGATCCAATAATTGACTAAAATACAAAAGTTATTCATTATATAAATAAATTTTACCGAATTTAAATTTTACTCTTAGCTACATTAGATAGTTTACATTATATATAGCAGGAAAATAACTCACTGAGTTACATCATTCAGCTCAATATTTCTTAGGGAAAGTTCTTTACTCTGTTTTCTTTTTACGATATAATGGACTAAAATAAAAAATGATGTATTAGTATAGTATGATTAAAATTAATGTAAAATAAATATAAACTTTTGTTATTTTTTCAACTTCTATGTAAAAGAAATACACTGATTACACACAAAAAAGTCCTTTTTTTCATTTGGATTCGGAATGTATAAATATAAATATATATATATATATATAATTTTAAAAATGTTTTACAACAAACACTCATGAATAAGCCATTTATGTGATAAAACGTGTTATTTACGTGAAAAATTAAGCATTTTTGTAAAATAATTATAGCCTTTTGTGATTTTTTTTCAACTTCTAGCTAAAAAAATACACTGATTACACAAAAAAACCCTTTTTTTTAATCCAAAATATATATAATTTAAAAATGTTTTACAAAAAATGTATATGAATTGATCATTTATGTGAAAAACTAAACATTTTTGTAAAATAATTATAACCTTTTGTTATTTTTTAAACTTTTATGTAAAAAAAATACACTGATTGCACAAAAAAGTCCTTTTTTAATCCGAAATAGATATAATTTAAAAATGTTTTACAAAAAATGTTTATTTATTGATCATTTATGTGAAAAACTAAACATTTTTGTAAAATAATTATAACCTTTTGTTATTTTTTAAACTTTTATGTAAAAAAATACACTGATTGCACAAAAAAAATCCTTTTTTTAATCCGAAATAGATATAATTTAAAAATGTTTTACAAAAAATGTTTATGAATTGATCATTTATGTGAAAAACTAAACATTTTTGCAAAATAATTATAACATTTTGTTATTTTTTAAACTTTTATGTAAAAAAATACACTGATTACACAAAAAAGCCCTTTTTTTAATCCGAAATATATATAATTTAAAAATGTTTTACAAAAAAAGGTTATGATTTGATCATTTATGTGAAAAATTGAACATTTTTGTAAAATAATTATCACCTTTTGTTATTTTTCCAACTTTTATGTAAAAAAATACACTGATGACACAACAAAATCCTTTTTTAATTCGAAATATATATATATAACTTAAAAATGTCTTACAAAAATGTTCACAAATTTATCATTTTAAGGGGTTTTTCATTGTAAAAATACACAAAATTTTCACAAATCAACTTTTTAAAATTATGGTAAAAATTAATAAAACTTACCTATAGTGATATGAATCCCTTGAGTTATAGATTAGCTTCTCGAGAGTTTGTTCTCCACAGTCTTCTTTTTCAGCATCATCGAAGTGGTTGAGAAAATCCTCAGATTTTGGATTATCAGCCAGTTCCGAGGCTTGGACGAAGGCTTGATGAGCTGCGAGTACACTGATGTTGTAGAAAATTGAATTGTCTGCGTTTCGACTCAGACCCTTGAACAAAATCACTCCAAATCTCTCCGATGTCACAGCAGAAGCTATTTGATGAGGAATGCGCATATCTCCGATCAGTAATTCTTCATCTACAACACTTCTGAATTGAACTAGAAGAGTCTCTTCATTTCCATTCCATCGCCTGTCAGACTTTGTTATAACTTCAGGGTTTTGGAAACATATGACACTATCTGTTGGGAAATCATGAAGATTAGCTACCTCGAAATAAGCATTGATTTGTCGCATACTTTTTTCTGGTAATACATCAAACACATTCTTACACCTCAAAGTAGTTCCTGTTTCTGTAGCAGCACGAAAAATTGCTTTTCCAGTCTTTTCAACACCCATGTAGATCAAAACCAGTGGTCTTATTTGCGAAGCTTCATTGACAAGTAATCCTGCTGCTAATGGAATAGTGCTCTTCACTCTAACTACCTTTCCATCCTTTTTATAGTTGTATATGATGGTGCGGTTCGTTTCATCATGGAGCTCAACGGTTAACACCTGCATAACTGTAGGTATTGGTAAATCTTCAACTTTGACTATGTTTTCAATGTTTCTTCTGGAAGCTGGAGATAGAGTACTTAACAGAGAGGCGCTTTTGATGATGAGAGTTGCCAGAGTATTCAGACTGGCGCTTTGAAAGGGAATCATAGTGCGTTGAAGAAGTACATTGTCATCAATCACCTTATCTTGTGAAGGTTTTGGTTCTTTATTCTTCAGTTGTTTTGTATTGACTTGTGTCGACATTCTAAAATATAAAGTAAAAATCCATGTTATGATTTCTTTTTCAAACCAATTTGAAGATATATATACATATATATATATTTACTCAATATCATACCGCTGTTAGTAACTAAATCGATAAAAATTAAATTTATACTCAATCAAGTTGACTTACCTCCAAACAGAAAAGTCCTTCTAGCAGTTGTAGTAGATGATGTTGTAGTAGATCTTGCTCCTTCAGTTGCTAATGTCGAAGTGACTGCTTTCTGTGTAAAAACAGTGCTTCTTATATAGCTGAAATCATGCCATTTATCATAAGGTTAAATTAATGAAACATTGTTTTTACGGAAGAACACCAATGCTTTCGCGGGAATAAATAATTTATTTTCACGCGAATACAAACCAATGCTTTCGCGGGAATAAACATTTAATTTTCACGCGAATGGAAACTGTTGCTTTCGCGGGAATGAATACTTTATTTTCACGCGAATACAAACCAATGCTTTCGCGGGAATAAACATTTAATTTTCACGCGAATGGAAACTGTTGCTTTCGCGGGAATGAATACTTTATTTTCACGCGAATACAAACCAATGCTTTCGCGGGAATAAACATTTAATTTTCACGCGAATGGAAACTGTTGCTTTCGCGGGAATAAACATTTTTTTTTCAGGCGAATAAAAACCAATGCTTTCGCGGGAATAAATAATTTATTTTCACGCGAATGGAACCCGTTGCTTTCGCGGGAATAAACAATTTATTTTCACGCGAATACAAACCAATGCTTTCGCGGGAATAAAAGATTTATTTTCACACATTCACCTATATAAGAGACAACGGTTTCAGACAGAAAGCATCCAGTTCAACAACAGTGAGCAAAGGAGCAACATCTATCTACTACATCTTCCATTGCAACGACTAAGAGTTCTCTTTTCATAAAGGTAAAACTTAAATTCAAATATTTCCGCTAGCTAACACAACTATCTGAAGGCTTTATGACATATCTATCTTTAAATTGGTTATAAAGAATTGAACCAATTTTTTCTGTTTTTTCAGAATGAATACTCAAGTCGTAGAAAGTCAACCATTGTATCTAAAGTCGGAATCTCAGCCTGATGAAAAGGTAAGAATTAATAAAAAATACTATTTAACACCTGTTGAACACCTTTAATTATTTTAGTTATCTAATTATCGCTTGTATTTTAGAACAATGCAACAACAAATCCAATCTACTTAAAGGACTTCCTTCCAGAAATGTATCATAACTATGTGATAAATAATGATGTTGTTGAAGAAAAAGCTGTAGAACGTTTGACATTTCAAGTTATAATATTCTGTATAACTCAACACATGATGAGTATGGGGATGTGTTGTAAGAAACGTGATATATCTACAGAACGTTTTGATGACATTATAAAAAACGGTTTCGAAATCGTTTTGTCAATGGTGGAAGTCGTTAATATTAATAATTTTTTAAAAGAAATTGAAAGAAGTGCTTGGAATCAATTAGTTTTCAAAAAATTATACAACATGACGTGGAACAAAAAAACTTTTTATAAATTCAGAAAGCATATTTATAATTATGTCCAAATAGATAAAGCTCTATCCTCTTCTGTAGGTATTTTAGAACTAATGTTAGAAGCGTTTCATACATATTTATGAAAAATTTTTAGTTGTTTTTTATTATTTTACAATATTTTGTTCAAACTATTATATTTTATTTCTTACCAATTGAGATGTTAAAAGCGGTATGATATTAAGTAAATACATATATATATATATATATATTTGAATGCATCCTTTGTTGTCTGTCTCCACATCCCAATAGTTTAATAAGCACATTCTCAATCTACCATAACTCTATGATCTTAACTGCTTTTGGCATAAATACATATATATATATATATATATAAGACACTCTAAGTAATAAATACACTCTTAGCCACTCATGCAAATATTACCCTTTTATTTTTAGAATGTTATGGATGCTCTTTCTGAAGAGCTCCTTAGCACAGATCCATATCCAACAAAAAATAAAATGAAAAACGGCAAAACAACTCCTAAGAGAAGGAAAACTGCTCCAAAAAAGCGAATAGTAAGGAAACGAAAACAAATAGTGAGAAAACAAACTACTTCCGTTGATAAGCAAACAATGGAGAGTGCAGCTATAACTCATTTAACAGTTGAATGTCTCAACGAAAAGAGAGCTAGGGAATTAGAAAAGTCTAAAGGTTCTCAAGTGATTGACTCACCAAAAGTTCCGATTTGCAAAACATTTGAAGATCTTCCTATCCCAAGCATTATGCGAGTGACTGGTGTGATACATCCATCAAGTAAGGAGAAGTGTAGATATTCTCAAATACACTACCATGATCCTTCAGATATAAATGAACTCGAACCCAAAATACTCCTCTGTCCAGTTGAAATAGCTAAAAACTTCAACTGTGATAATTACCCCCCTCCGTTTAACGTTGTATATTTGGGTAGAAAGGGAAAACCAAAAAATAAAAGCGTTCTTTGGTATGATGTCAGACGTGTTACCAGACATCCTCTAAGCAAAAAGAAAGCTGAAGAGGAATCACTATATTTTAGTACATTGACTAAAGGTCAGCTCAAACGCTTCTTGAACATCAACACCCCCAATAGTTTTCAACCCGGCGCTATTTTTCCTTACCAAGATGTTGTTGATAGATTCGTTCCTCATCGATTTAAAGGAGGGCAGTCGAATGTAATTTGTATCCGTTATAGCATTGAACAATGTGCAGAAACGCTGTTGAAGACGCTTGCCATACCAGACAAATATGCTTCAGAAGCTAACAAATATACTCCAGGTGTGATGATCTACAGAGGAAAAACAACCCACGGAAAATTTAAGACAGAATACGATCTTTCATTTTGCTCTCCATACTGTCTCGGTCGAATGTATTGGAAACAATATTGTGATCAAGCAAAGCACAACAAAACAATATTAGAAATTGATGATGATGATGAACTTGAAGATTTTCTACGTGGAGACTTTGATGATTTTGAGACAGGATATGTTGCTGAAAAAAAATGATGAGTGTTTTAGCGATGGATAGTCTCTAATTCAAAAAACAAGTTGGACAATGTGACTTGGTGAGCTATTTCCCTTTTCTATATAATGTAAACTATCCGATGTAACTAAAGCTATAATTCAATTTCATGTAATTATTTTAAATTTTTGTTTAATCATTCTATACTAATACATAACTTTTTATTTTAGTTCATTACGAATTCAAAAGCACATAAAACAGAAGTCTCCCTTCTTAAGATATAACATCACTACATCAAAGACATCATTGTAAAAAAAGACTATGTATTAATTGTTATTACTTAGTATTTACTGACTCTAGCTATATTATATGGAGAGATTTTCCCTACTTATTACAAAATAAATGTATATATTCACATATTGTTTCATTTTTAATCACTGTATTTATTCAATGTAGATATATCTCCTCTCTCTCAAGATATCATATGAGTCGGAATTACAGAAAATTATCAAACCTTAAATGCCTTACATTCAAAATCTAGATACCCTATGAGTTATAATTATGTATACAGTTATGTAATAATTATCATAACCTAAATGCCATACATTCAAAATTTAGATACCATATAAGTTCAAATTAAGTAAAAAAATTATCAAAACTCAGATGCCACTTAAATGCCACTCAAATGCCACTCAAATACCCCTCAAGTAAAATACAATATAAACTCGGCGAATTCATCCAACGCCGTAACCCATTGTCTCAACTCCAAGGTCAAATCCACAAAAAAACACTTGGTAGGGAGATCTGCTCATATATTACTACTTCTTTTTTTTCACCAAAACTCTTTTTCCTGCAAACAGTAACAAAACAGCATTAGTAGTAATATCGGAGCAGACCTGCTCCTATATTACTACTTACGTTGTTGTAATTGTAAGACATGCGTTACATAATATTGGTACTGTAATGAATCCCAATAAAATTGTAAGAAAACTATGTTTTTTGCTCCCTGAAATCACCCTTGTTTCCCCTATACACACCGATAACTTTTTGATATCCACCCCTGTCCCTTACCTTTCTTACTCTGCCAAATCTTTTGTCTCAACCATTTCAGTTATATCCTAGTAAGATACCAACTCTTCCAACACCTAAGCTATTATGGAGTGGTATTACCCCCGGTGACATTCATTTCGAAGCAGTTCATTTAGATTTTGGATGAAAAAGAGGAGACAACTCAATTTAAAAAATAGCGATTTATTTATAAATAATATCATGTGGCTTTAGTATCAGGCAATTACAAAAGCAGTTGCAGCAGTATTACAATATAATTTTTATTCGGCTATACATAATATAATAATATGTATTGTTATAGAAAACATGGCATCTTTGTGACGCGAAAATTTTATGACATTACATTGATATGTGCAGCAAAACTGTACCAGTTTATCAGGCATTGTAACTTAGAATTGTCTGCTCATGCTAGTTAGTTGGAGTTGCCCTCTTTTTTAATTTTATGTATAGGCCCACCCACTGTAAAGGGGAGTGGCCTAGGGCATATAAGTAGATAAAAGCCATTTGCTACTCATTATATTTTATGCCTTCATGCAATACGTTATATCAACACTAGAACTTGTTTTATTCACTACTAATCTGAATACATGTATATATGTGTGCGCATGTTTATGAAACAAGGATACTGTTGGGTCAAGTTAATAAATACAGCAGCATTCATCAAGCATCAACGAACTTGATATACTACCACATCAAGGTATCAAGGGTCATTAAAAATCAAGAACTGTAATCAAGTATATGCACCAAGTTATTCACGGCTCCTAGGTAGAAGCCTGATCTGTGGAAAGACTACTCTAGTGATTGAGAATTCTGATCGGGTCAAGTCAAGTCCCCGGGTACTGGTATAAGATGACATCCAGGTCATCCAGTACAACATGAAGTTAAACATAGCAAATTATTATAATAATAATAAATGTCCTGATCACGTGCAATAACAGTGGTATTACAAGTAAGTTGATCATATGACAATCTGAAAGCATTATTGTTTTGTTTGATATTAGAAAAACACAATATTATTACAAACAAACATAATTGATAAATTTATGTGGAGTTGTCTTTTCTTTTTCACTCTGATCTAAATGAACAGCGTAAAAATAAACGTCACCGTTACCCCCACAGGTTCTTCACTTTCCTGTATCCACCCTTTGGACAGCACTCTCACACTGCTGCTACCTTCTCTCAATCTGACGGGCTCCGAAAGTAACAAGGTATAGAAATAAAGGGTTTAAACTAAGATATGCATGGCAGATGAGAGATAACTTCTACTTGGAAGTTGCCTACTCTTGTACTGTACTTTCTGCGGGCTCGGTACTTCCCGATAATTGAAGAGTACACAAAATATACAAATGTGAACTAAAACCTGACAGCCTGTCTGTATTGGATCTAAACCCCCGCAAGTGGATTCTGCGTAATCAGGAATGGGTTAAAAAATGTATGGTATGTCCATAATCGAACCAAATGTTGTCACATTATTTCATGTGGCACAGGTATCAAACAGCGATTCATAAACTGCTGCTGCTACTGATATCTTCTGATTGGCTGTAGAGCTAATAGCCACAGAGTGAGTTAGAGGCGAAATAGTATTGGTAAGTTTTACCCGAAGTTTACAGCCGATGCCAGCAGATGCAAAACACCATTCCACAAGAATTACATTTGTCACTTTTCAGTTGAAACAAGGACAGTTATACCCCATTCATGACAGCATCAGCAGCTTTTGCAGCCATCTTATACGAACTAACCAGCATCCTAAAAAGGTGATGCCTCTATTCCAAACGATGTCCTACATGCATCCGCAGTCACGTACAATGGATGTAAGCCTTGTGCCACTGGCCACCCAAGCACCTGCTTTTCTTGCCATGTGAACTATAGGCTATAGAGCTAAAAAGTTTACACATGATTGAGAAAGACTCTCAGAGTATACTTCACTACTTAGCATCACAGGTGAGTCAAAGAAGGCGTGGTATTATATCATCTCAGGTAAGTTTATGCTTTGTATGCTGACTGTAACATGATTCAGCAAATGATCAAAACAGGACTTACGCTGGTTGGTGAAAATTTTTCTGGAAGTCTTACTCGATGAGAGGCAATGTAGTACATTTTACGTTTTCAGTTTGTACTTCTATGAATTCACTTTACAATCTCCCTGAATAGACTTTTACTCGTAAAACCATGGAAGTTATTTGTAAATTTCTACAAGAATAAATTTTTGCTCAAGAATGATCCAGTCTGACTGTTAGTTATGAAATCAAGTTATTATAGAATTACATAAATTACATTTTGTCTGTTGAATTCTGCATGTTTTTAGAGAGCATAAACACAGATAGTTAGTAACACTTTTCATATTAATAATAAATTTTTACAGAAAAGTTGAGATAATGAAGTCACCGAAGCCGTGCCAAAGTTGAGTGTTTGTAGTTTTGGATAGTTGATAAATAAAATTATATAACCTGCTCATAATTTGAAAATGTTATGGTTAAATTATCACATTGTAGATTTACCAAAATCCTTAAACTCGATGGATAATGAAACGAAAGTGTGAAGCACTCACTACCTGTGTTTATAGACTCTCTTACAGGTTCTACTGGAACATTAGTTTACACTATAGGCATCTTGTCCATGTTGTTCCTACATCATCTGTAAATGCTACCTCCGAATGCCTCTATTGCATTTAATATTCATATTTGCACAGGTATTGTGATTGGTATGACTCGGTTCACAGGTAAAGATGTACTCCGCATGATAGGACTACTCAGTGTAGCCTTGATTCTCGTACTAGGTATGTTGGCTTCTTATAAAAAAACCTACTAACAGTTTATGAGCTGCATCTAAAGTTGTTTGTCTTGTTCCATAGGCTAATGATTAGATAATAATTAATTTAGGTATTGTAAGCTTACAACAATAAAACTGTATTAGCAATCAAAATAGAGTGTTTATAAAACTGTCCGATATAAAAATTTGACTAAGCCGATCACTCGAAATTGATTAGTTCATTCAATTTTTAAGCTAACTAGCTGCTCTGCTCAGCTGCAAAAAATTGCAACTAGATTACAGCAAAACACCATGAAGACAAAATTTTTTCATATCAGAGCAAAAACTAAAACCTACCTTACAATGACTGCTTACCTTGCACACATTATCACTCGCTTAGTATAAGTTCGTGCGCCGAACAAAAATTAGACTGTAAAGAACAAAAATTCATCTGAAATATTTGCGTTGATTTACATGAGATGAACATCAACTGCATTAAAATGGAGGCTGACAAGCAAAGTTGATGTAAGTTTTGAAAATGTCAATTCCAGTTGGCATAAAATAAAACAGAAAAAAACAGCAACACAATAAACTTAACTTGCGCCTTTTTTGTTCTGCCTTATAACTCAGAGTTTGTGCAAATAGTACACATACCCTAGATGAAACTGACTATGCTTCAAAGGGGATCAGATTTGTTACTAGGAGGGATTCCATAAGTGATATAGTCTATAGGTGGAGCAATCAGTACTATAAGAAAGTTTTTAGCAATAAACTGTGCCAGGGGTTTCTAGGAAAAGGAATGGAGTGTTTCTCCTTTTGTAACTATCATCACCGCATTATATTTATCTTGGTTGTCATGATTTTTGTTGTAGCTAGTTTGTCTGTTGATGTCGTACTAGCTGTTCCTCTTGAAACACATGTAGCATTAAAGTAAATAATCGGTTGGTTAGGCGATGTACATCAACGAAACATCTGATATTCAGCGCTATACACAGGATACATCTGTTGTCAGTAGTATACTATTTCACTTGTTCTCAAACACTTTGAACAACAAAAGGAAGGCTAAATTAAAATCAAATCGTTGTGCTCTACTGTTGTGACAAACGTGTAAAAGTGCTTTATCAATTTTTTTGTAATAAAGAGGAAAGCATTGTGAATTACAAATGGTGACTGTTATTTGGCTTTCATAATGACAAAAATTTATAATAAAAAAAAAACTGAGGACTTGGGAGTTGACGAATGCAAAACTAGTGCATGCAAATATTTTTGGCACTCAGTTAATGCTCGCATACATTAGTAAAAACTAATTCTCCATTACATTTCGATACAGTATAAGAAATATTTATACCCAGTTTGGATGTAAACTGCTGTAACCCTTGCCTCCCAGGCACTGCTACCATTACGTAATCTTCAAAAGGCATCCTAACAAAAATACAAGAGTAAACGACATGAAAACAAAGTGAAAGATGATGAAAGGCCTGCACAAACTGGTCTGTGATACTTGTATTTTATGTGACAATCGTTTGGCGGATCAATGTATTTGATCGAAGACATCATGCTCCTTTAGTGTTTGCTGTGAGGTTATATCATTTTATTTAGAGATTATAAATGCACGTCTTCCTGTACGCATGCGCAGTTATTCTAAGAGAACAAATTAAGTAGAATTAGTAATAAAAGTTATATTGCTTAAATCTAGGGCTATCTATACACTAAGGGCCAACACATAAGTACAAATGTTAAACTCTTCTCAGATACTTCTGGGCTAAAAGTGTACTTATCTCCTCCTACAAGCTCATATATTACGTAATATTGAAAGTGGAAAGTTCCTTGCACAAGCCAATAAAACCGTCGGCAAAAAACTCATTTTGTCTATAAGCGTGATCTGGTGTTTAACCAATCACAGCACTAAATAAAGTATTTGGGTCTCACTGCAGTGTCAACACAGTGAATCCATTCGTTACTTGTACCCCAGTTTAATATTTGCTTTGATTTGATTGGCTAAAAAACCATCCGCAATATAACCCTTCCAATCATACTTGTGTTTTAGTTGTTGCAGTTACTTTCACACCCTCAGTTGAGTTGTAAGTCAGTTTTGGTTTCAGGGAGTTGGATAAATCGTCTAGTTAGGAGTAATAAGACAGAAGGCTTGCTGGGATGCTATGAAGTTTTAGCTTCTAAGAATGAGGAGATAGAACTTTTAAAACAGCGTGTTACCGATAGTCAAGAAAAAAAGCATCATGTAACAGTGCTGCCAACAATATATGTAATAACTCCAACATACGCAAGGCTTGTACAGGTTGGCAATATTCTATTGTGTGTATGCATGTGAGCATGGTCAGTGCAGAGACGCTTGGGTAGCTTTTTGTTTTATTTTGCTACGTAACCATGTCCATCCTAAAAGCAGGCTTGATAAGCTATAACCTTCTGGGAACACCAGTACTAGCTACTGCAATACAGGCAGAAACGGATCTTTTTCTAGTCTGGCTCTTTGTGCAATCTCCATGGGGAGAATTTTACTCGAATGGGTGTGTCTGCTTATGACAGAAGCAGCATGAAAAAGCAATCAGCTGATTACATATAATCTGTCCTTGAACTATCTGCTGCACCTCTATTCCATCCTTTGTTCTGCAGAAAGCAGAGTTAACAAGACTTGTCACTGTGTTTCGATTAGTCCCTAACATTCACTGGATTGTTGTGGAGGATGCTGACGTCAAGACTGAGCTGGTTTCTAATTTACTGAAAAACAGCAGATTAAATACAACTCATCTCAAGTCTCCTTCAGACAAGAATCTCAAACCACAAATTTTAAAGCGGCTAAAACCTCGAGGCAAGTATTTTGCGACTGTTAGCTATAAGACAAAACAATGATTTTTAATTAGTAATTTCTAAAAGCAGCAACTAACTAGTGACTGGTCTACCAGCTATAGACTAACAGCTAGTGATCATTCACTAGTAACTGCCAAGTACTTACTTCTGACTAATAAGTATTAACTAGAGCCTAACTACTTGTAATTACTATCCAGTCACTAACTGCTAACTAGTGACTATCAACTGACTACCAATAACTCATTGGTTGATCACTGTTAACTATTAAACAAATAGTTTATTTCATTTCGCTGCAACAACAAAATATTATCAACTTTTAATTACTGACAATTGTCTGCCCATTGACAGTTCTTATTGCCCAGAGAACTATATTTCTGCTCATATTACCAGGTATACGACAGAGGAACACAGGCTTAGCTTGGCTACGTGACAACCTTGACCCAAGTTACCACAATGGGGTAGTCTACTTTGCTGATGATGATAATACATATAGCACTGAGCTCTTCAGTGAGGTGTGTACATATAATATACTATAAATAGCACTGAGCTCTTCAGTGAGGTGTGTACATATAATATACTTTATATAGCACTGAGCTCTTCAGTGAGGTTTGTACATATAATATACTATATATAACACTGAGCTCTTCAGTGAGGTGTGTACATATAATATACTATATATAGCACTGAGCTCTTCAGTGAGGTGTGTACATATAATATACTATATATAGCACTGAGCTCTTCAGTGAGGTATGTACATATAATATACTATATATAGCACTGAGCTCTTCAGTGAGGTGGGTACATATAATATACTATATATAGCACTGAGCTCTTCAGTGTGGTGTGTACATATAATATACTATATATAGCACTGAGCTCTTCAGTGAGGTGGGTACATATAATATACTATATATAGCACTGAGCTCTTCAGTGAGGTATGTACATATAATATACTATATATAGCACTGAGCTCTTCAGTGAGGTGTGTACATATAATATACTATATATAGCACTGAGCTCTTCAGTGAGGTGTGTACATATAATATACTATATATAGCACTGAGCTCTTCAGTGAGGTGTGTACATATAATATACTATATATAGCACTGAGCTCTTCAGTGAGGTGTGTACATATAATATACTATATATAGCACTGAGCTCTTCAGTGACATGTCCACATATATATATATAACATGTAACATTGAGCTCTTCTGTACATTCACTATTGTAATAGATGAGAGATACAAAGAAGGTGTCTGTGTGGCCAGTAGGACTTGTGGGTAAACTCAGATATGAGGCACCAATAGTACGAGATGGCAAGGTGAGTCCATTTAATCATTGTTTAGATATACATATCGCTAGTAACTTTGTTTTGAGTTTCTCTAATAATGGCCGATCAAGGAGGTAATAAAACTACATGTGAAGTCTTGGAGCTGAATTTTTAAAAGGGAGGTAGTCAAAACTCTGTTTGACCTTTTAATATCATAGGTTATCTCTCATTATTTAGTCAGATTGCCTAAGTTTTATTCTTGTGCATCGCTGCATACAATATTGGTAGATTGAGAGTGAATTAGACGTTAATGAGTTGGTGAATGTGGGATACAAAGGTGCTCTAACTAGGTATCGACAAATGTAAATCTCTATAGCGTCCACAAACTGATCACGAAATATGACGTCACAAGTCAAAAGCATCGATATAAATATTTGTAGCACCTATTTTTTTTCAGTTTCCAAATATTCGGGAATTACTAAATTTTTAATAACTTGGGACCACAGGCTGCTAGAAACAAAATTTTAAAAGGGTTTAATAGGATACACTTTGCCAAACGAGATTAACCAATCACTGCACTTCTTACATATCTGTAGTTTTGGGAAAAATTGTCTGGAAATGACGTTGTAAACGTGACTTTTCCCAGTGCGCCGATGGACCATATGATTTTAGTTTATGTTATATCACTAGCCTGTCTTATTACCGACCTGTTGATATACTATTTGTTATAGATCCTTTACATCTGGAGGTAGGAAAATAGATTTAATAATTTCCTTGCCAAATAAAAACGTAATTTTTTTTAATATATATTATCATGAAGCAATTAGTAACTAACCGCAAATTAATTACGCTCGCTTGGTCTTGCGTCACGGATTTCACTCTAATGTATCAATAATGAGGCGTAAAACTAACCGCAGTGCGAACATGAAACAAAGTAATTTTTTTGCTGAGAGGGTCATTTTTAAAACTCATTTTCTCAGTAACTATCAATAAGAGACAAAAAAGTTTACTACTATTGTGACTGCAAGATATGATTCTACGCCATGATATGTTTTTTTAACGTCCCAAGACTGATTTGAAAATTGCACTTGTGCTAGCTAATCTCTAGAATTCTGTGAGAAAGTTATTTGGCTTCGCATAGAGTGGTCTTTGCCTGATTGCGCTTGCAGTACCGTATTGATTAGACCCATTTGTCTCATTTACACTGGAATGAAATGAAACCAAATACTATAAACTTTGCTGCGATTGCAATTGTTTTGAATCTGTATAAAAACAATTTGAGACCCATATCAGTTGCCATGTGCACCTATGTGAACAGCGCGAGTTTTTGCTACGAACTTCGGTATTTAATAATATTTGTTAAGCCTTACATTGTGTTTACAAGACCACAATTTTTCTAATCAAAAGTCTCCTCTATATTTTTCAAAAGTTTTGCTGGCTGACCCCAAGCATGGGTGCTGCTCATATAAGCTTTGAGCTGGTGAGGCCTGCAATATACAGTTGGTTTAGGAATACAGCCAAGTAAAACAGCCTAACAAAGTTCTGAGTTTTTGGTCAATTCTTTAGCTTCATTGGAGGCAAACCTTTCTTTTAAACTATCTAATTCCAACATTATCATAATGAACTTTTTTTTTTAAAACTGATCCTTTTTTATACCAAAGAGCTTCTAGAATATTGGTTTTTCTGAGCTCTCACAAGCAAGAAGTTGACAAGCAAAAACCTGTGAAATATGGTTAAACCGTATTCTGGCCTTAACGCGTACAGCAAAAGACTAACTCATACCTTATCTCAAAGCTGTTTTGGGTTTTGTTATTATACGAGGAGAAAATCAACGATTTTCAAACCTTTTCATTCAAAACAAATAATTTACTCAAAAATGTGTAATCACAATGAATTTATTGTAAGTAATATTCAATTAATTTTTAAATTTTGGCACCGCCTTAACATAATTTAACTCTATTTAATTGGCTACTCATTTCAAAATGCCTCTTGAACATCCTTAAACTGAAAATATTTCAATAATAAGAAATCAACAAGGAAATGTTGTGCTTTGTAAAATATGTCAGGATTCAGTCTTGAAAGCTGTCAGTAAACAGCCAAGCTCTTCCTTCAAAGATCTTAGGCTAGCAAATATTCTAGTTATAATTTATACAGCATCTTACAGGTTGTCGACTTCCGCACCGCTTGGGGTAAAGCGATAAGAATATTTGCTATGGATATGGCAGGATTCGCAGTCAGCCTAAAACTTGTATTAGAGGTATGTTTACAAACTTCTTGTTCTCAACTTCATAAGTTACATCATTGTATACATAGCAAGCTTTTTCTCCATCAATAAAGCACAGACACCATCATTCTAGTGTTTGTATGTGAAGATTTGTATAAAGCATTCTCTGTAGAACCCGTCAGCTAAGTTTGATGTGAATGCCATTGGAGGATACCAAGAATCATTGTTTTTGAAATCCTTTGGAATCACTTTAGAAGATCTGGAACCAAAAGCTGAGATGTGCTCTAAGGTACGTCTGCGCTCAGATTGTGAGCTAGTTATATAACTGGCTAGTTGCCAAACTGTGGATTTCTGTCAACTGTTGGTGTAATCCTCTGCATCGGTGGCCATGAATTAGATCATGTTCATATGGATAAGCAAACAAAAGCCAATTTTTATGCAATGTTGGGTTTCTCTACAGAGGCTTGGTCTATATGCACGGGCGACTGGTTGAGATATGAGCAGACAACTCCAACTAATTGATAGCTTGCGTTTATTTATCAAAGTTTATAATAATCGTTACTAACTTTGACAATAAACACGAGTGGTCGGTCAGTTGGAGTTGTCGATCAGTTGGAGTTGTCTGCGAATTTTTCTCCGCAGAAGTTCCCATTTGCTCCTTTTTATTTTACCACGCGCTTTTTTTTATCATGTAAGCTGGTTCAATTATTACTTGAGAAAGGTTTTAAATGGTGCAGCAAGAGCAGAATTAAAATTAAATGCTTTGTACATGTACCAGTCTGCTTTAATTATTAATGGATAAATATAAAAAGTTGCTTCGCCAACTTTCGCAATACTGTTTGCGAACATTTCAGTAAAACTTTTGTCAAAATTCAAAAGTATTTAAAATTTTAGTAGGTTGTCTGTTGCCGTCTTAAAAAATGCAAAGTTTTCATAATCTTGTTAAAGGCCTTTTTTTAATAAACACAAATGAAGTGCTGCAACTCCCAAATTATGGGGAACAATAAAAATTAAAAACCAAATGAGAACTCCTTGCTGTCTCCCACTCCTTGGAGAACTCACATCGCACTCTGACTCAAGTCCCCTCACCTAGCAGAAAGTGCCAAACTCACTTATCAATGTTTCTTGAGTGTAACAAAAGATTCTCTCCTTCTGCATCTACCAAACTCAAGATATACACTGGCAATAAAATCAAGTCCACTGCCCTGTGTGGAAAGTGGTGTGGTAGATTTATTACATACGCAAATGCGTAGAAACCTCCCCTACACATGCTAATATAAGAAAGGTTGCCCCTCAGGTATAGACACTTGACCTAATTACTAATCTCACTGTGAACTAACCACTGGTTGTTGTTGAATTGTAGTGAGCAGTTGCAATAATTTGTGCCCAACTCTGTTAAATAAGAAGGGTCAGTCATGCCCTTGCAGAACCGGACTTGACCCTGCAGATCTGTGCTTGGTCCCTGCAGATCTGTACTTGACCCCTGCATATCTGGATCTGGAATACTCCCATCACGTCTATACATAATTAAAGTCTATATTAAGTCTATATGTATTTAAGTTCTATATCAAGTCTATGAATTTTACGCCTACGGACGTTAAGTCCATATAACTAACAAACATTAAGGTTTCTCTGCTGTTGTGATAAATTATTAGCCTAGTTTGCCAGGCAGTGTTCCTGCACAACACCTTCAAATGTGTGTTGTTTTTCTACTTTCACTATCTAAGATAACTTGCTAGGCAAAACCTAATGGTAAAACGAGACCAATATGCTTGTAACTGAATATGAAGTGAAAAGGTAAATCTATCAATTTAGACTGGGTTTCCTGTCGAGATTAGTTGTTGCTAACAAACCTCTAATCATTTAACATCTAACCAATATTTTTCAGTCAAGTGCAACATCTAAAATTTATTGTGTTAGTATTTGTTTTAGTGTGAAAATAACACAGGCTATTTTGTAGAGTATCAACTCCATATGGGTAACAGCAATTGTTAATGCTCTGAGTTGTAAGCAAAGAAAGCAACATTATTATTTATTATATAAATTCAGTGTCACTTGTCATTTGATAATTGTCATTTGGTGACACCTGCCATTTGGTGACACTTGCCATTTGGTGACACCTGCCATTTAGCAACACATATCATTTGGTGACACCTGCCATTTGGTGACACCTGCCATTTAGCAGCACATGTCACTTACTGACATATGCCATCTAGTGACAGTGAGACCTGTAATTATACATGTAGGTGTATGTCTGGCATACTAGAACTGAGCCAGCTAAATTAGACGGCGAAGTGAGGCTGAAAGTTCAAGGATTTAATGACTCAGACGTATTTGTGGAAGTATGAGAAATAGCAGGCATATATTTTTTTTAACAATCTACAGATTTATTTTATGATTGGTGTTGTTTATAAACTCTATAGATCTGACTCAAGCCTTGATACTGTAGCTGACATTTTCTTTTTGTTAAGAAGTTCTATCGGTCCTGATACGCTTTTGTCTAGCCGTAATAAATCATATGATTTACTATGTCTACTCGATGTTATGAACAACAGAAACTCAAACAGCAGCTATATACCTGATTTTTGACAAAGGTTACTCAGTTTAAGAAATAAATGCTACAATTGACATCATTGCTACTGCAACTGCACACTACTATTATTATCGTGAAAGAACAAAACCAGCAGCTTAATTAATAATTGTAGAAGAAACAATACCATAGATGATAACCTTACCGTGTGTCACACTCATGTCTGGTGACACATCAGTTAAGTCAGTGGATGATACTAAAAGAAACCACAAATAACTATAACAAACAATCAATGATAATAATATATTGACTGATGGTAGTTATTATCATTTATTATCATAGTAAGTCATAAATTAGAATTAATAATAATTAATTATTATTGTCAGCACATACCTGCCAACTCTTACGATTTCGTCGTGAGACTCACGAAATTACCCCCTCACGCTCGTCTCCTGACTTTCCCTCTCTCACCCGCTTGAAAACTAGCTCATCAGCTTATTTCAAGTTGTTGAATGATTTCTTACACACAGACTGAGTTTTATGTGAATGTATTTAATGTAATGTGAAATGTACTACAACACAGCATATTGTAATATTGTGTATACAACAATAAAATATCATATAATATTTTATAATGATTGCAAGTCTTTATCCTGCCTTTTTGCCCCCTGTGAAGAATTCGCCCCAGCTACAGGACCACAAGCTTTTCCCCTCTCTAAGGATGGCAGGTATGTGTCAGCACTACAATAATTAGGCAGACTTTAATACATGAGTATAAAAATATTTCTAGCACAAAACAAAGGACATTAAAATTCTTACTAGCGGATGGTGTAAACAAATAAGCATAAAGCTTACCTAGTTCCGCGATTGCCGTAATAATATTTGGTCAAACGCGACTGTAGGTAACCTTAGTAAGTGACGATATCCAGTTTGTCTGAGCCGTTTGGTGTTTGTGGCCTTAATTAGGGTGTCAAAGGGGTCGAACGATTGTCTGGATATGCTTTTTTGTCTTCAGAATATTTGGCGTTAAATGCATTTCCAGACTCTTGAGGAAAATGGTTGTTTTCGTTATTTTGCCTACCAGTTTCACCAATGCCGCGATTACGCCTAATATCACCAGGCATTGTTACATAACTCTGCTAATGCATAACAAAATTAGAGGTCTCATTGTTAAAGATTTATTACGTTCACATAACAAATTACTCAAACCCATAAGTTGTTTTCTTGGTGGTACATAGTATACATGAACTGTTCTTCAAGTTTCTATATTCTAGCATATGTACACATATAGAGAAGCTAACATTCTTTCTTTGAACTGTTCAATATGCCTCATTGACTGAACATTATTAACTGTACATTTGTAAGAGCACTGCATGTCTATGGTACAAACTGGATGTCTATGGCATACAATCGTGTAATAGCCGCAAGTATCAAAGGTGTATAGAGAGGAAATCACAGTATTACGCAACATTTGGAACATTTGAATGTTCTCTTTTTCACCAAAACTCTTTTTCCTGCAAACAGTAACAAAACAACATTAGTAGAAATATAGGAGCAGATCTGCTCCTATATTACTACTAGTGTTGTTGTAATTGTAAGACATGCGTTACATAATATTGGTACTGTAATGAATCCCAGTAAAATTGTAACAAAACTACGTTTTTTTTGCTCCCTGAAACCACCCTTTTTTCCCCTATATAAACCGGCAACTTTTTGATATCCACCCCTGTCCCATACCTTTCTTACTCTACCAAATCCTTTGTCTCAAACATTTCAGTTATATCCTAGTAAGATACCAACTCTTCCAACACCTAAGCTATTATGGAGTTGTGTTACCTCCGGTGATGTTCATTTCCAAGCGGTTCATTTAGATTTTGGATGAAAAAGAAAAGACAACTCAATCTAAAAAATAGCGATTTATTTATAAATAATATTGTGTGGCTTTAGTATCAGGCAATTATAAAAGCAGTTGTAGCAGTATTACAGTATAATTTTTATTTGGCTACACATAATATAATAAGATGCATTGTTATAGAGAACATGACATCTGTGTGTGTAACGTGGAAATTACATGACATTACATAAAGTTAAAACTAACAAATTATTATAATTATAATAAATATCCTGATCATGTGCAATAACAGTGATATTACAAATAAATTGATCTTTATGACAATATGAAAGCATATTTGTTGTGTTTGATATTAAAAAACGCGATATTATTACAAACAAACATAGTTAATAAGTTTATGTGGAGTTGTCTTTTCTTTTTCACTCATCTAAATGAACTGCTTGAAAATAAATGTCACCGTTACCCTTATAGGCTCCTTGCTTCCCTGTATCCACCCTTTGGACAGCACTCTCACACTGCTGCTACCTTCTCTCAATCTCACAGACTCCGAAAGTAACAAGAATTAGAATTAAAGGGTTTAAACTAAAGTATGCATGGCAGATGAAAGATAACTTTTACTTGGAAGTTGCCTACTCTTGTACTGTACTTTCTGCGGGCTCGGTACTTCCCGATAATTGAAGAATACACAAAATATACAAATGTGAACTAAAATCTGACAGCCTGTCGGTATTGGATCTAAACCCCCACAAGTGGATTTCGCACAATCAGGAATGGGTTTAAATGTAATAATTTGAGAACAGATGCTAAAAGAAAGGAAAGTGGGAGGACATTGATGGCATTACAGAGTTGTAAAAACTGTGAAAGAAGGTACAAAGACAACAGAAAAGGAGTTTTCGGGCCAACTAGTCATTTTTGAGAGGTAATGTTATGCCACATGTACGTCTACCATTTAGCTATGGATTTGCGATATTAAAAATGGCGACAGGGTGTTTTCCTTAAATTTTTCTCTACTTTCCATTCTCATGCAATATCGGTTAAACTTGCTGTATTTGATGTCATAGTTAGCCGTAAAATCCTTCGAAACAGCAAACAAGGGGCGCTTATGAATGACCCTTCTTCACATAAATACTTGCTCTCAGGACACAATTTTATTGGAAACGTTGAAACTGCGAGGAATGATATTATTGACCAAATCACAAACTGCTCAGCAATTCTGTGATATGGATTGAAACCTGCTGTTTGCCTCAAATAAAACACTACCGTTTTTTTGGTCCATTTCATCGAAAACAGAAAAAAATATCAACATCAATCGATATATAATCGGTAGATGTACATGGGGCCTTAGACTCCACATGTTTAGGGCCTGTATTACACATGTGCTATTGTTTATAAACGTATTTAATGCGTGTGATTGGCTGATGTATGTGTAGCTGTTATTTCCTTATTTGGGTTGTACATTTACTGCGTGTGTTTTATGAAGGGCCAGGCAGCACAAGTGTTGTACTTGAACTTACAGTCATATTGCGTGGCAAAAGCTTTTGTGTTGCTTTGGACTTTGTCAACTATCAGCAGCAATAAAATTATTAAACCTTGCCCTAATGTTATCTGTGAGACCAGTTGGCTGCTGACTAAGTTGGCTAGATAGGAGAAGGGCTATGTTGAGTTATTTTAACTCTGGTTAGAATCCTGGTACAGCAAGGCAGCTGGAGATTCTGGAAAGATAAACAGCAGCAGTAGTAATATATGAGCAGATCTCCCTACCAAGTGTTTTTTTGTGGGGTCATAATCTGGGGTTATGCAATGGGTTACGGCGTTGGATGGATTCGCCGAGTTTATATTGTATTTTATTTGAGGGGCATTTGAGTGGCATTTAAGTGGTATTTGAGTGGCATTTGAGTTTTGATTATTTTTTTACTTAATTTGAACTTATATGACGTATAGATTTTGAATGTATGGCATTTAAGTTTTTGATAATTTTTTACATAACTCGAACTCATATAGAATTTTGAGAGAGAGGAGAGAGGTGTTATATCTAGCTTGAATAAATACATTGATTAAAAATGAATCAATATATAATTATATACATTTATTACATAATAAGCAGGGGGTAAACCTTCCCATATAATATAGCTAGTGTCAGTAAAGCCTAAGTAATACAAAGCACTAGCTTTTGTAATGTTAATTAATGCAAAGTCTTTTTCTTTACATTGCATCTTAAAAAATCCTCAAATTAGCCTTCTATATGGTTAAAATTTACAGTATTTGGGAAATAATTGTAATAGAAAACATTATATCTATTAAAATTTACTGTAAATTTTATGTAGTACAAAGTACTATATCCTTCATTTATTCACTTGAGACTACATATCATCAGCATTTTGAGGTCAAGTCTATATATATATATATACGATGAATGATTTCTTGTGTTATATATATATATATAGTTATAGTAACTATTCTAAAAAGAAGACTATTATGAAGGTTTTTATTTAAGCCAAAGTAGGTTCGGTAGATACTCCATCAGAACACACTCGTCTTTTAGCATAAAAATATGTGAGTCCTCGCTTTATTTGCTTGTATGTCAACATTTTTTTATCCTTTACTACAAATCCTCGATTTTTACCCATAAACGACTTTTTTGTGTTCAATACATTTAGATAACTGTCTTTGTTCAATTGATTAATTCGTTTGTTCAAACCTTTTGAGCTAAACTTATTTCCTTTTTCTCCCCAGCAATAATAGGATTTAGAGTTAAGTGCAACAATTCCATCTCCGGTAAATTCCTCTTTAAACAATCCAGGTGTTCTTTTTCCATGTTTTAGTACTTTTTCACAACATTCTTGCATGCTCCATTCTAAAGCCATTGTTTTGATTCTTAAAAATTCATCCCCATGTTTGTCACAGTATGGTCGTGGAAACCAATCACCATATTCATTGTAAAACTCTTTTTTCATACTTGGTTTTACCAGTGTTTCTAATGTTCCGCTCAATGCCATGTATGCGCTATCTGTATCCATTTCAACATATTGGAAATCACTTCTGTCAATATATCTATAAACAAAAAGATTGTTTCGATTATTTGGAAGTTTTACTTACTTATACATGATAATAGTAGGGAATTAGGTTTTACTTACTTATCCATAAAGTCGTAGTAAAACTGTAGCATTCTCAGTTTAGCATACTGTAGCACGGAGAATCCCAAGTGTACTGGAACATTCATAGTTAGCTGAAATGATGGTGATACTGATTAGCAAAGTAAACTTGTGGAATATAAATTTTGAATTGCAAAATAATTGTTTTAAAACTTACTAGTTGTTTACAGGTTACGATTTCATAAAAATCATCCGCTATCTCTTCCATGGAGATAAATTTATTTCCTCTGATACGAAATGAAGCTTTTCTGGCGCCTTCGATGAACTTGATGGTGGTATGTTTTTCTTTATCAGTGATTGTTTTTCCATAAGCAGCATTTCCTACCAACTTGCTAGTAGTAGCGAGTAATTCTTGACTAGGGTCTGCATCTCCCATTCTCCTAGCGTCTGAAACCGATGTTCCAAAAGCTTCAAAAGCTTTTCTAGGAATATGTTCTATTAGCTGATAAACTTTGGTGACTTTCAATCCTTGTTTCAAGTACCATTTCAACAAAGGACTCATTAGCAATATCTTATCTCCGTACATACTTCCAACTAATGAGCGTTGAGGAGTCTTTAAAAAACCTTCGGCTTCAGCAAAGACTTTCATTTCATCGCTCAAGTGTTCTCTGGTTAACATCGTATTTTTAAAAATCGGAGGCATTTCGGAGAACTTTTCTTCCTCTTCCTCAGGAACTTCGATGTCACATTCAACAAATCCGAAGAATTCCTCTGATTGAACTCTCTCCAACACTTCTTCTTGATTCAGCTTTTTTTCAAGTATTTTAGGGTAGAAAGAATTGTAAAACGTGTTGACAAATTTTTGTAAATTTGTATGAGTTTTTACACGTTTCATCCAGTCGCACTCCCAAATCGAGATTACAGTGTAACCTAATGCTCGAAGATATTCTTCATTTTCCATCGTAGTTTTAAACAGATTTGCTTTTGATTTTCTTCCACTAGCTTGAAGCTCTTGCTCTTTAGCGTTGTTATAAGAGCAGTCGTGTCCATGCCAGAAACATCCGTGGAATTGAAAGACATGACGATTTTCAACACAGAATCCATCAACTGGTAATCCTCGCTGTCCGAGAGTAACTTCTCCTCCATTGAGCTGATGTCTGATATTGATTTTTTTTGAGAACATTTGGAACTGTAACCAGTTATGAGCTATCTTGCTAAATTTTACTGGTTCAGCGACAAAGGAGTTTTCGATTTTTCTTCTTCGAGGATAGCCAGTAGGCATTGATTGCATCATACACCATAAATAGAGCGCATTTGCATCAACTCCATAGATTCTATCACAAACTTTTGCTTCCTTTCCCAACAAATGTTCTCTGATTTTAGTTATACCTTTTTCGTGATATCTATGCATCACTAGACTTGGCCCACCAACTATGTTTTTCTTTATTAGAGGAGAAAGTTCTGCATTGCAGTTGTCAATCAGACAAATTGGGAGAGTCTGACGAAACGAGTTACCAAGTTCATCAAAATCCAAGTATGTAGAGAGGTATGGAGGGGGTGGTTGAGGAGCTTTGTTAAACATCCATCGAATTGCTAATCCTGGTAAAGATATACCATCTTTTAACATATCAATCCCATGCTCTCTGTAGATTGATCTTTGTCTTTCCAACGCTTGAACAAATGGTTTTACATCCAAGTTGTTGTACCATTTTAAAAAATCCCTCATTGTCTTCATGTCGTTATCTTTCCATGCTTCTTGACAAATTATGTACTCTTCTTCACTGATGTTCTTTTGTTTTAAAGAACTGTAAAAAGCTTCTCTTGGAGGTAGATGTTCTTGATTAAGTTGTTCCAAGTCTTTCATCCATTCATAAGGAAAAAATCCTTTTCCGGCTTCACATTTGTATGCTTTGAGATACATTTCATAGCTATATCCAGGAGCGATAAAGTTTGTACAATCTAAAAACAAAAAAGATCCTATTCCGATAACAGGCATCTTGGTTCCTTTTTTTATAACAAAATCAAAATCTGTGTCGGAGACATCTTTCAATTTTTGAAGCAGTTTTCCTTTCATCACATTGACATCATAAGTCTGTGAATTGAAACCTAGAATAGGGAGTTTTTTCATATAGCTGTACAAATCATCCAGAACTTTTTCAGCTCCTGTTCTCCGTCTGAAACGATTTTTTTCAAAATCACTACGAAACTTTTCTTCAGCTTCTTCCAGTCGTTGTAATTCACCTTCTATCTGTTTTATGATTTGCGAAAATTGTTTTTCCAATCGGCTAGATGATTCTTCACTAATATCTTCCAAGTATTCAATGAACTTTCCAACGCATTCATCATCTTCCCCTTTATTGACAATACAACATGGGTTGTTGAAGCCTGGTACGTTTGAACAAATTGAAATACTTAAAAGTTTATGCTCATTCGTGTAAATGGTTGTGTCTGTATCTCGATCTTTTTCGCAATTAGGTAACAAACACTCTATGTCGAATGTTGCAAAAAATGGATAGTATCTCAAGGAATCATCTGACCCGATATCTATCCCGAATTGAACCTTCAGTTTGTCGAATATTGTAGCAGTAGGACTGTATTGTCCTCCAGAAAACTGCATAGTTGTTGCCTCTGAGATTGAACATCTGTGTCTTTTCAGATTCCCCAATCTGTCATAACAAGTAGAACAGGTTGGACATCTGTAGGCTCTGACATATCCTTCCAAGTTTGTAATAAGACTGAAGTGATTGATATAAAGATCCAAATATAGATTCTCCTTATAACTGGAGTTTGAATTCCAAATAACTGTTGAAGTCATATCATCATTTAAAGAAAACACTGTTATCTTCAGTTGAAATGCTCGCTCCAAAAGCAATAAATCAGCTTCTGCCACTCCTTTCCCATCACAACCTTTAGCACTATCACCATAGATGAAACTATGATATTGTTGTTGGTACTCCTTCACCTCCTTAATTATCGGATCTTTTGCAATTCCACCGTTTTTTTGTAGTTCTTTGTGTAAAGCTAGACATCTAAAAAAACAAAGATTGTCGGTAATTCGTATTCCTTTTGTGTTTTTTAACATGGTTCGTATGTGTCTGTTGTTAATGAGGTGAGAGGGTAAATGCTCTGGTGGTGATCCAACTTTTCCCATTCCGAGTAGTTTGTAGAAATAAAACGAAATGTTTGTGATTAACATCAATCTCCAAGTCGTATTTGGTCTTCGTCTCAAGCTATTTGTACGATGATCAGTCTCCATAACATCAACAAAAAAGTCATCAAGATCTCCTTCAGTTTCAATCAGTTTAGCTTTTGGATATACGGTAGCATTGTTTGATGATGAGTGAAAGTATCGGAGTTCACCATCATTTTTATTTTCTAGTATACAACCTACGCTACAGTTGACTTTTGCTCTCGAGCTCAATTGACTCCAAACTTTTTTCAGCAATTCTAACACTCTTGAATCATGATAGTCGTTTTGGTAGGTATCAGCTTGGTCTCTTGGAATCCCATCCCAAAGTCTTACATTTAAAAGTTCTATGACTTTTCCAGCTCTATGTTTCGTTTTCATAGCTCCCCAATATCTAGCTATCAAATCATCCCATTCTTCATCTTGAAAAGTTGGAGCTGTGCTATCATCAACAATACCTAGGGTTGATACTCGGCTAGGTCTTTCAAAATTTAAATCTTCCATTTTTTCTTCTTCTTGTTCTTCCTCTTGTGCTTCTTCCTCTTCTTCTTCTTCTTCTTCTTCTTCTTCTTCATTTTCTATCATTGAATTATTCTCATTTTCTTCAACTATCTCCTCCACAACCGGCTCTATATCTTGTGCTATTATGCTAGTCTTTGGTGGTGAAGGCTCAGCACCAAATTCTATTTGATTGATTGTTTCATCAGGTAAACGAAAACAAATGAGATTTTCTTCTAACCATTTCCAATTAGGGGAAATTTCAGGGTTTTTTTCTTCTACATTCTCCTCCTGATAATTTAAACTTTGTCTACAATAGAAACGTTAACACATAATAGTTGTTCTATAAAACATTCACATACATTTTGTATGAAATGTAACAGAAGAAAAAATGACTTAAACACCATTGTCAATTAATTTTTAAAATGGAATTAGGAAAAAACGGCTCAAACATTATTATTAGTTAAGTTTTCAAAAACTTACTGTGTACTATGAGATGAATTCTCAACTCCCTCTTTTACATTAATTCTCTGATATTCTGAGTCCTGTCTACAATAAAGAGATAACGCATTATTTTTGCTGATTCATGAGATGACTAATAAAAAAAATTACTCTACTAACATTATTAATTTATGATTTTAAAAACTTACTGCTTATCAAAGACTATTGTATTTTCAGTAGTTGCTGAAACTTGAAAAGCCGAAGGTTTGTCTTGAAAAGCATTTTCAAGTTCCATCTCCATTTCATTTTCATATTCAGCATTGCATTCATCATTCATGTATTCATTATCAGCGTTTGAAAAACTGATATCATTTTGATTTTTCATGAGCCATTCCCATTCCTTATGTATGTCTACATCAGTATCATCCTCTTCTGTTTCCATAGCACTATAATAACAATAAAATCATTACTTTTTAATAGAAGTGACAATAGCACATTAAAAGGTAAGTTAAATGTCTCAGCTAATAAATTTTACCTTGTGAATAAAACTCCTAGTAGTCAGTTGGTATATTATATAGTAGATGTTGAGGCTTCAGTTACTGTTGTTAGAACGAGTGATTTATTGTGTGAAAGCATTACTTTTTTTAAGTAGACAAAAAATTAAGTGAGATAATTAAGTCAGATAATTAAGTCTTAAGTTCAATGAAAATTTTCAAATTCACACAGAAAAACTTTTAATGGTCAGTGGATGTAGTAGTAGATGTTGCTCCTCCGATCACTGTTGTAGAACTGGATGCTTTCTGTGTGAAAACAGTGGCTCTTAAATAGGTAAAGTTGCACTGATTAAATCCTATGAATCAGCATTTTGTCCACGCAAAAACCAATGCTTTCGCGGGAATAAATAATTTATTTTCACGCGAATAGAAACTGTTGCTTTCGCGGGAATACACATTTTATTTTCACACGGATACAAACCAATGCTTTCGCGGGAATAAATAATTTATTTTCACGCGAATAGAAACTGTTGCTTTCGCGGGAATATGAATTTTATTTTCACGCGGATACAAACCATAGCTTTCGCGGGAATAAATAATTTATTTTCACGCGAATAGAAACTGTTGCTTTCGCGGGAATACAAATTTCATTTCCACGTGGATACAAACCAATGCTTTCGCGGGAATAAATAATTTATTTTCACGCGAATGGAAACCATTGCTTTCACGGGAATACAAAGTTTATTTTCACGCGGATACAAACCATAGCTTTCGCGGGAATAAATCATTTATTTTCACGCGAATAGAAACTGTTGCTTTCGCGGGAATACAAATATCATTTTCACGCGGATACAAACCAATGCTTTCGCGGGAATAAATAATTTATTTTCACGCAAATGGAAACCATTGCTTTCGCGGGAATACAAATTTTATTTTCACGCGGATACAAACCATAGCTTTCGCGGGAATAAATAATTTATTTTCACGCGAATAGAAACTGTTGCTTTCGCGGGAATATGAATTTTATTTTCACGCGGATACAAACCATAGCTTTCGCGGGAATAAATAATTTATTTTCACGCGAATAGAAACTGTTGCTTTTGCGGGAATACAAATTTCATTTTCACGCGAATACAAACCAATGCTTTCGCGGGAATAAATAATTTATTTTCACGCGAATGGAAACCGGTGCTTTCGCGGGAATAAATGATTTATTTTCGCGCGAATGGAAACCGTTGCTTTCGCGGGAATTAATATTTTATTTTCACGCGAAAGCATTGGTCTGTATTAACGTGAAAATAAAATTTGTATTCCCGCGAAAGCAACAGTTTCTATTCGCGTGAAAATAAATTATTTATTCCCGCAAAAACAACGGTTTCCATTCGCGTGAAAACAAAGTATTTATTCCCGCGAAAGCATTGGTTTGTTTTCGCGCGAAATAAAATTTTTTATTCCTGCGAAAGCAACGGCTTCCATTCGCGTGAAAATAAATTGTTCATTCCCGCGAAAGCATTGGTTTTCGCGTGGACCAAATGCTGATTCATAGTTATATTATAAAGAAGGTTGGTATTCATAGAGTTCAACCAGTGCAACTTTAGCTATTTAAGAGCCACTGTTTTCACACAGAAAGCATCCAGTTCTACAACAGCTAGTGTAGAAGCAACATCTACTACACCTTCCATTGCAACTACTAGGAGCTTTTTCTTTATAAAAGGTAAAATTAAAAAAATTTATTATTCCCTACCTAGCAAAGATCAAAATTAGTTTAGCTATAATGTAAAGTATGAAATAAATCATCTTTTAGTTTTACATGAAAAGCTGAATTATATATTATTTCTTTCTTTTTTAGAATACTATGGAAGATTTTTCTGCTTCTTACAAGGATTTAAAACCAATCGAAAACAAACAAAAAACACTCAAAACACCCACCAAAAGAAAAAACTCTAACTCTGTCACAAAAGAAGCAACAATAAAGAGACGAGCTCTTCCAAAACTGGTTTTACCCACAACATCAAACACTATGGAACAAAAAGAATTGCTCACTGATGCTGACAGAGCTCTCAAGATGGCAAAATCTCTCCAAAAATGGAAGGCGTGTGATTTGAAAAAGATTGGAGGGTTTCTTACACTAGCATCACTTCCTGTTCCATCAGTTTTGCAAATCGTTTCTATTGAACAGAGTACTGGTGCATATGGAAATTACTACATTCTCACCTATCTTGATAATTCAACTGGAGCGAATTTTCAGAAAGTTGTTTGCCCAAGTAGAGTAGTTGAAAGCTTCAATGTTGATAACTACCCATTACCTTTCAACATTTTGTACTTGGGTGAGATGGAAAACTCAAAAAAACCAGAGACTACTTACTACAATGTCAAACGTATCAGCACAAAACGCTTAACCACAATGGAAGCTACTGCTGAAGCTGAAAAACTGAGAAAAATGAGTGAAGAAGAACTCAAACTCGCTTACGACATCGAGTATCTCAGCAATTTCAAAGATTGTTCCATTTTCGCTTACATCGAAGTTGTAGAAAGATTCATTCCTTTCCGATTCAATGGAGAAGAATCCATTGTAAATTGCATTCGCTATGTCGCTGAAAAGAATGGAAAAAGAGAGACGAGAACACTTTTACTACCAATCAGATACAACGAGGAAGCTAAAAGATGTGCACCTGGTGTGATGATTTACAAAGGAAAAAAACAGAGTAAGAATGGAAATCCTATTCCATACCACAATGTTGTCTTCATTTCTTCAACCAACGCTAGTGATTGGGAACAATATTGCACACAAACAAATTCCAATGAGGAGCTAACAAAAACAAATAATGAGGATGAAGTTCTTAAGGAATTTCTAGAAAACGAATTACAAGATTTTGATGAACAGCTTGGTGTTGATGGTATGTAAACTCAATATCAAATGCTAACAACAGGTAGTCTCAAGCGGATAATGAATGTATAAAAAAAGCCTGTGTATTGATTAAACATTACAAGTTGTACTGTTTTGTATTACTTACTATTTACTGACTCTAACTATATTATATGGAGAGATTTTCCCTACTTATTATACAATAAATGTATATAATCATATATTGATTCATAGAAAAGTCTAATGGTTCTCAAGTGATTAACTCGCCAAAAGTTCCGGTTTGCAAAACATTTGAAGATCTTCCTATCCCAAGCATTATACGAGTGACTGGTGTGATACATCCATCAAGTAAGGAGAAGTGTAGATATTCTCAAGTTTGCTACCATGATCCTTCAGATATAAATGAACTCGAACCCAAAATACTTTTTTGTCCAGTTGAAATAGCTAAAAACTTTAGCTGTGATAATTACCCCCCTCCGTTTAACGTTGTATATTTGGGTAGAAAGGGAAAACCGAAAAATAAAAGTGTTCTTTGGTATGATGTCAGACGTGTTACCACACCTCATTTGAGGATTTTTTAAGATGTGATGTAAAGGAAAAGACTTTGCATTGATTATCATTACAAGACCTAGCGCTTTGTATTACTTAGTCTTTACTGACTCTAGCTATATTATATGGGAAGATTTACCCCTGCTTATTATGTAACAAATGTATATAATTATATATTGATTCATTTTTAATCAATATATTTATGGAATTACAAAAAATTATCAAAACTTAAATGCCATACATTCAAAATCTAGATACCCTATGAGTTAGAGTTATGTATATAATTATGTAAAAAATTATCAAAACTTGAATGCCATACATTCAAAATCTATATACCATATAAGTTCAAATCAAGTAAAAAAATAATCAAAACTCAAATGCCACTTAAATGCCACTCAAATGCCCCTCAAATAAAATACAATATAAACTCGGCGAATCCATCCAACGCCGTAATCCATTGCCTTAACTCCAACATCTGATCCACAAAAAAACACTTGGTAGGGAGATCTGCTCATATATTACTACTAGCAGCTTGATTGTTTGTTGGCTGTTGAGGAATACAGAATTCCGAGTAGAGTTAGTAATTTGTACTAGTCTAGTGGGTATTAGAAGGAAGTGGAGTGGATCCTTGACATTTCTAGTAAAGGTAAAAGCATTGCTTGCCCAAAATTCTCTAACATGTCAAAGTTTCAGCCATGGAACTAGTATTTCTGGACTAGCGACTTTATCGGCTGAATTAAACACCCATCGACATACCAAATTTGCCCGATTACATTTGCCAGAAAGTATTTCTAGACTACCAAGTGATACATGCATGTATATCAATGACTTTTTATCTGCACCGTTGTGTATATTATACAAAAAAAATGATTAAAAGGTGTGTCAAGTTCTGGTTTTCAGGATTTATTATGACGAATGGCTTACCATGAGTGTTTCATGGTTTTATATAAATACTACATCCACAGTTTCAACTACCTCACCTGTCATGACTTCATTAATCCTCGTATCCACATCTTTCTGGTACGGGGAGGTTTGAGGTACTTCAGCCTGAAAAAATGATGAAGTTGATCCACTAATGCTGTAAGGAACTCGTAGCAAAGTTTTTGTTTAACAAAAAAATGTGAAGAAGCTATTGCTAAAGTGTGAAGTGGAATAGCTACAGCTAGAGTCACAAACTTGAAACAAAACGAAATCAATAGCTCAATCCTTCGCTGAGCGTATGTTTTAAAACTTAGATGCTTAATATATATGTTCAGGATAGTATGTTCCCTCAAAAAAAGTTGTCCATGGAAAAATTTAACTGTTGAGCTTTATTGTGGTAAAACTTGAACGAGTATGGAACTGCAATAAGTTTTTTGGTAGTATTTTTAGTAAAGCAATTTTGTATATCTTTTATATTTTTACCTATATTTTTCAGAAACACAATATTTGAGGTATTAATACAATCTTTGAAATTGTAAATCTAAGGCAAACTGTTCTGTGGGAATGCCGGAACATAGATAATTACACAATTAGAAAGTTATTCCTATTTTTCACAATTCCATTATTTCTTGGTGTTATATGATTTTTTCTATCAAAGAGGAAAAATCTCTGGATGAAGTTGGTTTGTAAACCACAGAAAATACCAATCTTAAACTTAATTTAATTATATCAAACTTTCATCGAATTCACACAGAGTTAGCAGGTTACAATGTCCATTTTTACAATAAAAGAGGACAACTCCAGGAATGCTTTGGAAAAGTTTGATTTTGAATTATCAATCATCTTATTTTTAAAACGAAAAAACTTTAATGTTTTTAACTTTGCTATAATTGAGATGTATACTTCACAAGACACAGGGAAATAGTATTGTTATTTGTTAGTAGTATGATAGGAGCAGTACTGCGTGATAATTAGCTCCGCCCTCTACAGTTTTAAGGCCAACCCCCCAGTTGCTGCAAACCTCCTATTGTACTACCATCGAGACTACAGATGATGAGAAATCACCAAATTAGGAAAAAACTAAACAACACAATTTTACCTGTGAATCGCCGTAGTCCTTGAATGTGTGGTGATGCTGATTCACTGACTTTGGCATAGCTGCAACATTTAGCATATTTATTTTTGATGAACAGATCGTAGGTTTCACATTTCATATTGTAAAGACATGGTTTTTCAGGGCAACCTTTTGATCAAAATAAATGTTAATGAAAAGATTGCGGTCAAATTTCTAATACTTTTTTTAAGTTTGAAAAGTGTCAAAACTATGATAAAGCAACTCCACTTGGCATTTCATTGAAGTAAACATTGCTATGTGTAGCTGCTGTGCAAAACATAGTCAAAATGCAAAAAGTTTAAAAATAAAAGTTTGAAATTTTAGGCGAAATTTAAATAACTTTGTTGATTTCGCTTTAAAAAAACAAAGAACAAAAATCTTTTCTAGTTTCATATTTAATCAATGCTAGACCCTATATCTACCTGAAACTGGTAGAATATCTTGGCCATCTTCCAGTACAGCTGCAAACCAAAAATTAAAACCAAATGAAGCAAAACAATTCATGAATAGACAATAATAATAAAAAAGTGCACAATTAATTAACTATCGGTATTAATTATTATATATCTTAAAACAAACGGGAATATGGTTGCAGTAAGCCAAACGCAATCAAATCTATGAGTCTGAGAGCTCATTTTTTTCCCAGTTGTTATTATAAATGAAGTGAACCAATCATAGAAAACAGACGTCCCACCGACCTTCAGACAGCAGAGGTAAATGCCCTATCGACGATGTTATCTTAGAATGAGTAACATGCATTGGCCAGCGATCTCCGCCCAATACTTGGTTATTATCCTGAGAAATTTTCCTGTCCAATGTTCTTGGCATTCCATACAGATGCATGCTAGTTCGTGACATAATGAAGGATATGTTTTTGTTTATTAGTTTCAGCAGCAGTTACAAAAGAATGTCTGCTATTTCACATTGTGCACTGACATGGTGTTACTAACCAGTGTTCAGGGTAAAGAGCTCATTGCAATGCATAATAAAATAAAGGAGTTAAATTGATCTTTGATGTGAAATGATGTAACGGTAAAAAGCTGACTATAAACCTAGACAAAACCAACTTCATCGTTATAAAAGTTATCAAAACAACTGTAAATTGAAGAACCTACCTAAAATTGTAAAAAAGACGTTGCGGAAGGTAAATTGACATTGACAATAGCATAAACTGAAATGCTCAAAGAAATTACATGAAAAAGTAATTTAGTTCAGTGTCAACGATTTTACTTAAACTTTCTTGGTTTATGAACAAATATGATGCATTCATAACTCAAAAATCGGCTTTTGTCTGGATAACTGGGCAACGCACTGCAGTGCTGAATACTCGTCAGTCGAAAACGAGGTTTGGTTTGTTCTTGAAAGAAAAAATCGATGACACTATCAGAACCCCTGTTTACTCATTTAGCTGCATTACCAGCTGATTAATTTCATAAAAAAATTATTCTACTAGCTCTCAGAACCTTTTTTGGCAAGGAATGTTTTCAAACTATCTAAAATAAAACAAGAAACTTACAAATAAATTTACCACTTTCGAATTGATCAGCGAACTGACGACAATTCGCTGATCGAGTTATTTCTCTTTTGGAGTATCATAACTGTGCATATTTGAGAGAAAAAAGTAATGGCGGTGAGCAAAAGCTATTTGAGTTGCCGATTTTCAAATAATTTTGAATTTAAAGACTGTCAAAAATACCCTGAGTAGTATAATGGCAGCAGATCTGCTCGTATTGTACTACTCCTGTAACTAATTTCTGGAATTTAATAGAAGACTCACGGAAAATTATACCATGTGTAAATGAACACCAGCCTAAGACGTTGACTAGCAGTAATACAACTGAGCTAGAGAGCCCATTGTCCTGGATGGTTGTACATCACATTTTGCGATCTTTTGTAATATTATCATGAAATAAAACAGACAGATCCTTACCTTGATTAAATATTTGGTGCTTTACATAAAAAAAGCATCGGTAGACTTTGAATAACCTTGATCAAGTACGCAATTTACCACGTTACGCAACTAGCTAATTAATTAATTAATAAATAATTAATAATTAATTATCATTGGACAATGATTTCCTGAGATTTATTATTATCGATTTGGTAGCTAGCAATTTTCACAGTTTTTTATTAGCATTTCGTCTCACTCATCGGCATAAAATTATTTGTCTATTTTTTGTTTGAATAAGCGTTTATTGGGTCAGAACTGACAAAAATGATGCAACACTAGTACCAGCAACTTTTATTGTTCGTTATGAAACATCACATTTCAGAAAAACAAAGCTGTCTAGGATTGGGCGCCTCTCAATACCACAATTCCTCATCTATACAATATGAACTTGATCAAACTTTTGGCACTAATATTTATTTGTTTTTTACCCAAAAATAAATCTTGGCAGCTGCACAAACTGATGCCTCAGTTGAAAGGTCAAACACAGACCTGCATCTTACATATATTTACTCCTGTGAAACTTGAGCAATCTAGAATATACAGTTACAGGTAAATGGTTAACCACAAACTGATAGAAGTTGTCTACACATTGTGCAGACAACTACCACTATAAATAGCCAAGTTCTTTGGTTTGATTGGTTTCACTAATAAATAAGAGACAAAATAAAAATAGAAATATTGCGCTTGCTGTTGGCAGCATGCTGTTGTAACTGAACAGCCATAGGAGACAATAGAGTTATACAGCAGAACAGAAAAATTATTGAAAACAAAAGCTAATATATATTAACAAAAAACGAAATAGATTCTAGGTTAGCTTGAGTTCTTTATTTATTGTTGGTGACTCGGAGCTCGCACATGGGGCCACCGAACCCTGGCACACACGTACAGGTGGCTACAGGGCTAATACCAGTTCTTCCTCTGCTACATGTACCCCCATTCATACATTCCACATCCACAGTACACCGAACTGCAAGCAATAGAACAAGATGTGTGGCTTGGAGTTGTCTGCCATTTGTATCAGATGCATACAATCTAGCCATATGATTATGTGGCAAGAAACTCACATTGCTCACAGCGCCTGCCAGCCACATATGGTGGGTTACATAGACATGTGGCTCCTAGACATTGATTCACACAGGTTCCTCCATTTAAACATCCATTTTGTTCAGCACAGAAATCGCGTTGGAAGCCATTTGGACCTGATTGCATACAATTTATATATGTGAACAGTATATGTAGACATCAATGTATATATATAGTCTATCTACGGATTATACATGTATAATATCTGTATACATTGAAGTTTTGTATATATACACACTCATGCGTGTGTATATATATATGTGATAATTTTGTTGGCCCGTCTTTTTATTTACTGAAATTTAGTTGCTACTAGTTAGTGTAATGGTTAATGCTAGTGCCACTGCGCAGCAATACCAAAGGACCTCAGGTTCAAACTCCAATCAGGCATGCGATAATAAACACCTATATTAAATGACCTTTAAAATTTCCTAGCAAGGATACCTGTGTAGAGCTAATGTACACATGTATATAAGTGCATATAGTAAATGTACACTCACAGGGATCTCCTAGAATAAACCTCCCGCTGGCATCTACCCGGGCTACTGGTCGATTCACCGACGGCCTGACAGCCGGAGTGTCTGCAGAAGGAACAGCAGCTGCAGAGTCATCATCTCTATCGGTGACATCATTTTCTTCCGTAGCAGAATTATCTTCTGAAAACTCAACCGGTGCAGATGGTGGAACATTCAATACGTCATCCAATAAGATATTTTGTAGAGAAGGACCAGATATAATGGCTCCCGTGTTGTCTTGGTCAATCTGCCTGCCCTGAAATCTGTCTAGTGAGAATTGCTGCAAGCAAACATAGGCATCATTAATTATAGACAATTGCATTGACACTCATAGACTTAGACATTGTATACGTTCTTTATACACACCTTTTTTCTCTGTCTCAACGCCACTCTTCTCAGCCTGAAACAGGCGTCAAATAGATAGACAAATTATTACAATGTGCTTGGTTTATACAAGCTTCGGAAACCACTGATTGGTTCGCATAAGCTCTGGAAACCAATAACCGGTCCATACACGCTTTGGAAGCCAAGGGTTTGGGGAGACTATCTAATGGCAGCAGAATGACTAATTTCTGCTATTGACCAATTTTTAGAATGTTCTGAAAAATCTTTGCAACCAAGAAGTTGTGCCCCTTGTTTCACAAATAATTTGAATCACGATGTTTTGATGTAGTACGTTAGTCGAGTATCAGCATAAAACAGACAAACTTTGAAACATCCGCACCACTTAAAATCAAAGAATAAAAAAACATTGTAAAGAGTTGTCCACTCATTATATGAAATTTAATTTGAGAGCACAACTCCCATAGCAATAAGAAATGAGGTATACTTGTACCAATCAAGTTTCTTAGATTATATTACTTTGCCAACCGACTCCCTCAACCCTGGCTGCCAAATATAACAGATCTGATGTCACAGCCAGGTTCATCAGACAGCTTAACTACATTATGACTGGATGAACTGTGTAGGAACACAAAAACACCACCATACACTCTCTAGCCTAGGTTCCCTAAGAGACGGTTGTTATGTGGGGCAGTTACTCACGATTCGGCTATAGACTGTGGGCTCTCGGCTCTTTCTATTGTGTTGTCCACTTCACTGGTGGTACTAGCCTCCGCGGGTGGGCTGTCAGTTACCAGCGACGCTGTAATATATGTATATCCTGTTTAATGTTTGTGAACTAAATCTCTTAAACAAAAATTCTATATATTGACTGCACGATATTTTTCTTAACCTCAAGGTCTAAATAATTCATGAGGTAAAATGTCTAAAATAGAACTTACACTCAGAGCAGTCCGAGCCTGAGAAACCTGAAGGGCACTCACACCAACAAAGGTTGCCCTGTGTCTTCACCTCTCCACCGTTCTGGCAAACTCCTACAGCGATCACATGACAGCGTTAATCATATCTCATAAATACTTGGAACTGAACTATTGGGGACGGAAAGGCACCCATCTTTAATAATAAATCAAAAAAATTTTGAACAAACAAAGGATTGTTTTCAAAGCAATTTTACACAGCAAAGGGTGTTACACCAAGGGGGCTGTAATTATCTTTTTCGAAGTTTCTTGATCATGGAAACCGCTTGTAGTTCCATTGACTATACGTAAAAAAATGATTCGGTCTCATTATGACAAATACAATATTTTTTTGGGCCAGTTTGATAAATGATCGAAAAATTTAAAATACTTTTGACTTAGAATGCCAACACCAACCTTGTTGTTACGGAGAGATAATTTCCACTTTTATTGTCTTAAAAGCTCTAACCTTTATCAAGCGGAAGCACTTGCATGCAATAACAACTAATCTCAGCAAAGATTTCTTTTTTACAGGAAATAACTGTTACTAGTTTGGAGTTGCTTTCTTTTTGAGGAAATGACTGTTTAGTTTTATTCATTTCGAAGTTCATGCAACTCATGGTTTATTTAAACCTATCAGTGCAGACCTCACCGTAGCAACGATTGACACTATGCTACTATATTCAACCCCAAAAATATTTGAGAAAAATCAATCATTTCATTACCTGCCACACACATTTTCATTCCACATATTTGAGAAAACTTTTTACCTATCAATATGATTTTCTTTATTCAATAATATAAACTAGCAAAGAAATAATCATGTACGGCTAAAAGTATTAGCAAACTGCCGGAGTAATTTGCTCTACACAATTTTCAACCCCGCAGTCGTTGAGTTTTATATCATAGTGTATATAAATAATGAATGGGTTCAACACCATAGAGTTATTCAATAAAAGCAAAGAAATAACATGATTAGAGAGAGGATTCACAGATGTAACAAGTGGGAAGTCACGAACGCAGAAAGAAAACGGCATGCAAACAATTGTTTCAATGCCAACATGACAGTCGAATGGCCTTTATCTGACTTATAACACATGTCATGGTATTATGAACATAACATACGACAAAACAATTGCAGTAGAGATGTAATCTTTATAAAGGGATATAACAAAACACAACGCTATAGTCTTCTTGTGCTGTACACACTAGTACTTCAAATGCCTTTACTAAACACTTTTGGACATCAGCCAGAAAAGCAGCTCTTTGGTCAAAAGCCAACAGACAACAGAACAAAAACCTATTTTCTATCTCATCACAAATAAGTTACTGCAACGTTGGTAACAAAAGGATTTTGCAATGGATTGTTGTAAATACTTTTGATCCATCACAATAGAAATCTGACGATATTTTGGAGAAACGTGTTTCACTATTTTGTAGAGGTGTGATGTACACATAATTCAATGAAGAGATTAGGTTACATATTACTAATGTCCTTTGTCTGCATTTTCTTTCAGAAACAAAACGAGTTCTGCAATGCAACCACATCAGGTGGATTAAACCACTAGCTAGTAGAATCTTCTCTACTTACGCTGTTCGTTGAGCACCCGAACACAAACTGGGTTGCCATCAGGATCGAAACCTTTCCTGGTGCAGTCAAACTGCAGATCGGTGTTGGTGTAGGTCTCTACAGAAGACAAAAGCTACGTGGAAATGTTTGTTCGAGATTGTCATTGATTTTCATTGGTTAACAACTACACTAGCTGATCTTACTGGGCAGTTTGCTAACTTGGATAGAAAGCTGAGAAAATTCATAGAGCTGCAAAACCAATTGACAAAAAAACATTAATAAATATAAGACATCGTCCAATACAGATGTCTATGTACACTGACCTGTGCAACGCATATGTCATGTACACCTACTTGTACAACACAGGCATCTATGTGCGCCGAGCTGTACAATACAGATGTCTATGTACAACTAGCTGTACGATAAGGATGTCTATGCGCACCATAACAATTAAAATGTCTATGTACACGAAGCTGTGCAATACAGATGTACACCTACCGGTACAAGGGTTGTAGTCGTCTCCCTCGTAGAACTCCGATACATACGTCTGCAGACCACACTGTCTAGGTAGAGGTCTACCAGCTGTACACTGCCAGTACATGCACTTCGTCTGCTGATCACTAATGAATTGGATCTGTCAGTAGAAATGTATTGGGGATAGAAGACACTTTCATAACCATAACACAGAATATTTAAAGTGGGGATAAGCTACACCAAAATACAGGAAACATAATATGTAGACAAACTAATTGCATAGAGTAACCCGAAAAACTAAACGGAGAGAAAGTTTTTCCTATCAGATGTTTCATCGGTCTAATTGAGACAAGAAAGCACCATGACTTGGCTCGTCTCTCTAACCAGCAGTTCGTCTGCCACATCAACTAATAAACAGTGGCAGGAGGATACATCAAACATGATATTAGCTTCGTAGGTGATCTCACACCACAACAATAGTGATTACTGAATATAATCTGTGGATAATCCTTCCTTGGGTAAAGAGAGGCTAACTTGGATGTGCTGGTTACATCACTTTACCGTGTATTGTATAGAAGGCACTTATCAGGGAATCATTAAATGATGAGTCAATAAAAACATAAATACCAGGCGATAATTACATTCTCGGTAAAATGTTGCTCAAAACTCAGCAAATGCCATAATAATTGAAATCATTTTTAAACTTATACAACTGTTTCTAAACGCTGTTTACAGCGACAGAACAACTCAACTTTGAAAACAGAAACTGCTGCAGCCTTTAGTTTTTATTTAACCGTCAATATTATTTCTTTTATTTTCTCATCCTTTTTTAACTTTCGTTTCAAGTTTAATGTGCTGCCTTCCGCTTTGATGCCTCACCCAGCTCATAAAATGGTAGTTACAGGATTGGTAAATCACAGGCCAAAAACGGAACATTACACGCATTTATTATGGCTGAAACTTCGCAAAAGAATTTTTCCGGTACATCGTACGATTTCCGAGAGAAACTTGTTCTGAAGTGTGCCAAATACACCAGCTATTCCACTTGTAACGGCTTGTATGATTGGGCTACACTTCCACTTCCTAATCAACCATCTTGAAGTGTTATGTCTGTATATTATCTATCTAACAGCCCATTACGCAAACGGCCTCTTCTAGAAAATGTTCCGATTGCAGTTACGCTCCACTAATCAAGATAGCCCTTTTTAGCAGTTTATTGAGTACAGGAAACAGCTGCAGATCATCACTTTTGGTGAAGCTGCCAACTGTAGAAATGAGCCGGTACTTTCCGTGTCATGTTGTATAGAGCGTGGGTGCGTCTAGGCTATGTTCGACTTCCCATATCAACATACCATGACATAGCACTTATGACTCCAGTTCGTCTGCACCGCTACAGTCGAACTGGACACCGATAGCATATGTAGATATTACATATATATAATCACACGAACACATGAGATGTACACAAGATGATACCAGAAGAGAGGGTGTGGTATTAGTAATAGGGATTAATTAAATAGCTCTTTTCCGAATAACACGGTTCTGAAAAATGATTTATCTGAAAATGATTGCGCGCAGTTGTACTTGACCTTTGCCAGTTCACAGAGCAGTCCTTAGCTTTTTCTTGTAAATAATGTTTTTCAGATCGTTTAATTCGGTCTCATTTCAATCATAATCAAAAACTTTTAACGCCGGCTAATGCAGTTATGATAGTTGATTATGTAACTTTTACCATTTTTTTTTATTGTTATATAATGACATGCGTGAAAGAAAAAGCGAGCAAATATAAGTAGTAAAAGGTAGTAAAAACTATACATGGAACTCAAATCGCAGTCTTAAGCTCCTGGATTTTGTACCGATCGTAACTCAAAAATTTTTTGGCGACCATCCAGCTAACATACAGTCACCTGGTTAATACCTTTGAAATGTGAATTTACTGGATGATTTAGCAGGAAGTAGGGGGTAGAGATAACGCAAATCATCCCGGAGGCATGGCAGTGCCGATAGGAATCATCCATATAACTGTGCGTAGCACAGAGGTGTCAAAATTAACTATGAAGAAATTAAACAGTTAAACTGTCAGGAGAAGACGATTGTATTGGAACATAAATCAGTGCCACACGATGAGGAGTGATATATGTGACCAAAACCAACTATAAATAGATATAATAGGAAAATTTACAAACTATTGCTAATTTTTTGTGTGATGATTTTGCATTAAATATGATTCAGGCCAGTTTTCGTGCATTCTTGTGGAAATGATGAAACTAAACCTTTCAGTACACAAAATCTATTTTAAAAAGAAATGCCACTGACGAGGCTTGAACTCTTGACCACCCCATTAGCAGACAAACACTTTAACCATTACTCCATGTAGCTTTTTACACTCTCCATTACAATAATATGTTTTATATGCAAAGCTGCTTTTTATTTTAGCAAAAAACTCAGCTGTTAAATACACATCTACTTTTAAAAAAAACAATTACGTAGTATAATACTCACAATATTGCCCGTTTGCTGGTTTCTGGTGAAACAAAGCCGAGGGGAAATGACCGGTCTTGTTGGCCTGAAGTCAGACGAGGGAAGAAGCTGACCGTAGGCAGTGTAGCCAATCACGGAGAAAGCAAGAAGCAATAACATGTTTCGGCAGCAGTTTGAGCTGCTGATAAAGTTACTATCTAGTCAATGCTTTCCACCAGTTAGTACCAACAGTGCTACTAGCAGCTACAGCACAGCAGTGACAAGTGATACAACAAGATTGTAGCGTATAGTTGCCTGGGCTTTAGAGAGATTAAAGGATTAATGCGCTATTATATGAATGCAATAATCTAACAATCCAGCAACTGTTGTCTTGCCTTTCACTTGTCTGTGCAGACGAGAGCTACAGGTTCGTGCAGCAGAACGTACAATATGCAAATGCTCTCTCCAAACAAACGCAAACATTAATAATAGAATGATTGGTAATACATCAATAGAACTACCAACAAACCATCAATAGAGCGATCAAGAGGCCATTAATCAAAAAAGACAATTAGGAAGTGACATGAGATGATAGAAGTATATTCTAGAACAACTTTATGGCATACAACGGCATTTTCGCCAGATGAAAGAAAAACATTAACACAAAAAGTGTACTTCATAGACCATTTATTCTCCAAACAATTACCCCTGTAAAAGTAATCACTACACTCCTACACATAAGAGTGACTAGCTACACCCCTGCATGCTATGTTCACTACACCACTGTGTAACCGGTCCACTAACTCTCTTTTTTAAACAATCTGCGCATATTTGGCTCATTAGGAGTTTCCATTATACCTGCAAATAAAGACAGCATAGGAGATTATTGCATTTTCAGTGACATTGATAAATATGAAAAAGTTGTGCTCTGTTAAAAGAAGACAACCCCCCAAATGACATTTCCATTATTCTCTACTGTATCATATAACATCTTTGATGTAAGACATAATTAGCTAAACTAACATAACTCGCTGAAACTTCCAAAATAAATATAACTTTTATTTCTCTATCTATTTTCCATTCAAAATATAATTTTTTTGTCATTTCTATGGTATTGGTCGGTTTTGGCACAAAAAAAATATAAGTGAGTTGACTCACAATGTTAAAAATAAGTTAATCATTTTCTCTTGTTACAATAAAATATTTGACAACAAAGAGCGAGACAATCACACAAGACATGTAATATATCAGCGTGTTTTGCATTTCAGTTTTTGACCATTTTTTTCAAGTAGTTTCAGTTTTTAACTTTTTGCGGATGAACAAGTTCTCACAATAGATTGAATGTTGCGATTTGATTCTAAACTAGACATCCAAATTGTTTTTTAACTAAAACCAATACAACAACAACAAACTAACTAGAACCAAGGATTGGCGTATTTAAAAACCTTCAAACACATTCCATTTATGTAAATTACCTCCAATTTATCAAAAAAATAGCTAGTTTTAAAAGTTGATAGAAAAAGATAGACGAGTGCTTTAATTGATCACACACTCCCACACCCACACCACGCACACCCAACCATTGGACTACCAAGCAGTCTACACCAGAAGATCTCATACTAGCAAATACTCATTATGTTTCTATTGGCTCACATCAAACTTTCAATGAGGCAAATCATGGAAACGCCTCCGGTATTCCTAACTAAACAAAATTTTCAGTTCAGTTTTACGAACCGATTTGCAGTAAAACAAGAATCCTTGGTTATTGCACATGATTATCTCATGTCCTAAATAGGATCACGGGCAAATTGTTTAGTCACTCAAGAGAGGACAACTTGTAAAAAAAGACTGATATGGAGTTGTTCTCCCTCCCATGGGAAAATGAACAAGAATTTTACTATTTGTATCCATTTATAAGATTAATATAGATGTCTTTTCGATAGAGATATGAGATAGAGATATGAGATAGAGATATGATATAGAGATATGATATAGAGATATGAGATAGAGATATGAGATAGAGATATGAGATAGAGATATGAGATATGAGATATGAAAAATTCCAGAGTAAAGAAAAAATATTCGGCAAAGGAACAAATAATTTACTGGAAACCTGTGTATACTTGTTTTGCCCACCTTAATTGAAGGTCAAAAAAACAGTAAAACCGTCAAATTTACAGAGACTTTTGCAACATTTGAAAGCGAATAAAAACTTGAAACTATTCAACACAAGGTTCAGACACACATCACTACATCAGTGTTGTGTCTGTTCAGACACACATCACTACATCAGTGTTGTGTGTCTGAAACTATTCCATTCGTTGATTATTAAACACTCAGGAATTTTGTGCCAAAAATGAGCATTTTAATGAATTAAATGCGGGCGCATTTGAACCTACTTATTTACAAATATACATCAACCAGCGGATGAAACATAATTTTATCCAAAAAATTAACATCTTACATCAAACAGTTTTGGGTGTATTAGCTATCAAAGCGTTGATAAATTTCTGAGACATTTTCAAAACTGATTAGAGTTGAGTCAATATGTTCTGAAAACACACTTTTCTAAAAATCCTTGTGAATCGGTTATTTCCTTGCAAAATTGGTAAGATGTTGTAAAAAAATAAAAATTAGAAAAGCCAGCAGAACAATAATGTTTTGGATTCCCTAACACGCTAGTGTTTTGATACCGAGAAGTAAAAGATCGTCTGCAGTGATCTCCTAAACCAGAGGTTTTTATATGCTATCAACCGCTACCTGACACCAGGTTCCGGCAGACGAAAACATCGGTCACTCATGTACGACTCACAAAAACAAAAGATTCTATTCCACAAGAGGGGGCTGTGTTAAGAGTACAGATGCCAGGAATAGCTAGTGTTTTGCAAAACCAATTGACTAAATTTGTTCAGTCATTTTCTAAAAAAGAAGAAAACTCCAGTTTTACATCAAAGTTATGTTTTGTAGAAAGAAAAGACAACTCCAATCAAAACAATTATAACATCCTGAATTACAACTTATAAGTGTTTCCAGTAAAAATATTAATTTGATAAAAATTTTTAGTGCTGTAAAAGTTTAAATTTCTTTCCTAAAACAAAACTTTTGGTGTTACCATTTTGAGATGAGTGTTTTACTTGTTTTTCCTTCATTGACAAACATTAATATTTTTCATAATAAAACCAAATCAACATTCTATATATATTTAATAGCGCTGCTGCGGTTTGATTGCTGTTTGCAGGATCAAATGACTTTTGAAAAAGACGGTCGCAGTCCCCATTGAAGCCAAATAACATGTAGGGTCAGATAACCACTAATAAAACGTAAAAAGTGGCAAAAAGCAGATATTAGCAGAAAAAGTGACTGATATGCCAGTTGAAAGTACGGACAATAAGTAATAAGTAAGTAATAAGTAACAATGTTATATCATACCCAAGGCGCGTCGGATAGACGGCACGGAGAAGGCAAGGTTCTGTAGAAAGGATAAAGAGGCTGTGGTTAGCCAATATAGGCTGAGAGCACTGGGTTGAGTTGCAGAGAGAGGCACTAAGGCTATTGCTAGTGTGAGCATTGTTACATTAAACTTCCTATCAATGCGTATAGACTGCTGATCTAGAGAAGACATGGCGGGGCTGGTCATCCTACCCACCCTCATACTAAGTAGAGTTACGACTCCTGCAAAAGACACAGTTGAAGTAATGCCTGAGGCTAATGCGCTTGCCACACAAGCCTATCTTCCGTACCCACAGCCAGGGTCTGGTGACAAATAGCGTGCCACAAGAGCCTGACTGGAAACTGTAATGACGGACGTAGTGTTCGATTGAGCAAATAATCACAAAATTAATATTTGGTGCGTTTCACACGGTTTCCTGTGTCTGATTATTTTTATAATAATTATTTTTATTAAAATCTATTATTTGTTAATTTATTATTGCTAAGTTGATCACTACTGCTCAAGTCATTAACAAATTATCATATTAGGTTCACGATTTAATAACATTTATAACTTTTATACCTTCTAATTTGTAATGTTTTTCCACGACAAACGATAACTAATTTGAAAAATATCTGCCATCATTTCAGATAAACACGAACAATCATATAACTAATATAATATATGCAGTGATATCCATTAACGTAATTATATACAATCTTCGTAAACACGGCCGAGAAATAATATAACCTTGACCTATATAGTTGTATCACATGAAATCGCTGTCGGTTAAGAAATTAACCAATCACAGCGTAACGGACAGGATGAAAAACCGATAATGTTCGTTCTGACTCATTCTGCATGAGGAAACGACAGATAAAGGTGATATTTTGGCTCATGCGACAAGTTCATAAGTCTGGTGATATTAGCACAAAATTCGATGCTTAAATCACGTACCTACAGGAAAAAAATCATTGGTATACTAAGTTTGCACAGAAAGGTCTGAGAAGGATTTACATAATAAAATCAAAAATATTTAAAATAAGGAGTCTTATGGCACAAATATATAAAACTCTCTCTTAAAGTTGAAAAAAAATTTTTTAAAATATCTTTCTACGTCTCTGAGCTTCTAGATCCATTTTTATAAAATTTAAGGAGTTGTCTATTAGAACTCAAAAAAGGGAGACAAATCTACAAAATGAAAAAAAATCAAAGAATAGTGTTTGCGATTCACACTTTGTCAAAAAGGATGACCTAGCTTAGTGCCAAATTAGGGTGCTTTCGGATACCCTATGCATAGGGCAGTCGTTGAACACTTGTTGAGGGCTCAACGATGACTGGTATTTAACGGAAGTTGTTTGAGCATAAACCATAGACATCTTTATTTTTATCAACGTCTGTGAAAACTGTATAGCTGAAGCGAGCCCACTTTAGTTTCTTTACAAACAGAAATTAATTACGATGATTTTATCGTCTGATGTATTTTCTATATACATTATAATGCATTGTCACGACTTGAAACGAGGAGAAACAGTGATTAATAAAAGTTGACTCGTTAAAACTGTTGGTTAGGTGGAGTCAAGGTCAGTCAATGACGCAACCTACCTGACTTGTCACTTCCATCGTTGAGCCCGAATTGCCCATTGCCGCCATGTTTTTTCTGCACTCAACAATGGGGTTTCCGAATGGTCTCGTTTAATCAAATCGTTAAGCCCTACGCGTAGGGTATCCGAAAGCACCCTTAAGAGTAACGGACAACGATATTTTACACGCTACAGCTCATGCTGTGATTGGTTAAACGAATTAGAGTAAGTTTATATATGTAAAGGTTGCGATAATTGGTGGAGTAAAGGCTACACACTCACCGAGAGCTATTGGTAGAACCATTGTAGGGTCAGAAGAGGTAAGATCTGTGAACCAAGCACCTCCTTCTGTGCTGAAGCCATTTTCTGGCACAAATCCAAAATAACCGGACATGTTACGTAGAGTGAGAGAGATGAGAACAAATATAGGAAGTTGAGTGGCTGTGATGACTAGCGACTTCAAAGGGTGAACTTTGTGTTTCTCGTAGAAATCTTTGTGCAGCTGAAATAACGAGTCTAACGTTTAGCCTATGTACCAACTATCACACTTTAAAACTGACTGGATTGTAGCCTGCGTACCTACCTTCTGCATTGAGGATCTATGACTGTGCATATATTGACGTGTAGATAGCTTGTGGACCCACTTAGCATGTTTGACAGCTTTGGCTACGCTAGCTGCCTCCTCCTTTAATTGACTTTTTAGGTTCACAAGCTTTGCCTGCAAATAATTTAAAAAAATGTGAGAAAACACATTTAAACGAAATGGTTGATTGGTATCGAGCATTGATACAAGCTTGTAGAATAAAAGTTCAAATCCCACCCATGTTACTATTTAAATTGATAATTAGTTATCATTGAAGCACACCAAGTAGGTCTATTCAAAATTTTGCAGGAGGTTGAAAAATTGTGAAAAAAATAATGATCCGTTAGAAAAGCTGCATAACTTATCAAGATATTAAAAAAAATTGTGAAAAAATTTTTCCTCCATGTCAGAATGAAAAATATATGAAGCACCTGGTTACGTTGAGCGGCGACTGTAATAGGAAGAAGAAGGATTGATCGAACACAGAAAGTAGTAAATATTATTGTCATCCACCAAGGCAGACCTACAAACATTCAACCATTAAGTGCACCACTATCGATCGACGGCAAATGGAAGAACGCACAATTCCCAATAGGTTGCTAGATGTCGTAATAACAATTATCAAAAGATTCGACAAGGTTGCGCTGCAAAATTATCTCAACGATGAAAGTTTGTATCGCGGTATCACCAACCTGTAAAACTGTGTACAAAATCAAAGACAGCATGAGTGGATTGATACAAAGGGTTGACTGTTGAAATCTGTAGAGTCTGGTCCACAGTTTGCAGCAATGTAGACTGACATCTTTTACAGAGCTTTAGTTGATCTAAAACATATGTAACCATGTTGGTATCAAGCTGCTGAACACGGGCTACCTTTTGTCAAAAATTTGTTGGCTTGAAGAACATTATTAAAATAACGTGCACCCCGCTGTATTTTAATGGGTACGAAAGATAATAATCGCACACAACTCAAATTTTAGGAAAGGAAAAACTGACAATAAACAACTTAAAATTGAGCCCAACAAAATAATCAATAACCAATTTATTTTAGTCTTGATTTATGAAAAGGCTTTATAAAAAAAACAAACACAGAATTATCAATTTGAAGCAAACATTATTAGTCATCTCACTATTACTGTTCTTGATTTTATCTTTATTTATTTAGATTATTGAATATTTTTATGACCATAACTAATGATTATTGTTGAAACAATTGACACACTATAATGGTAACGGTAATGCAATCGATGTTTTTACTCTTGGGATGAAGTTCGAAGACCTGTAATTATTATTTTATAAAGACGACGCTAATAAACTCGGATTGGTATTTATAGCAACAAAGAATTTTTCATTAATGTTGTTTAACATCTTTTTCCATTAGCGTAACAACATTAACTAATCATAGTGGTGGTACAAAATAATCGTGGAAAATAATAATAACTACATAAGGAACGGAAGAGTTGTCAAACTAGATTAAACAGGGATGTGTGGAAGCGAAAATGGAGACTTTTCTTGGCAAATGTCAGGTCTATCAAGGGCAAGTTTCTGGAAATACATGCACTTTTTTGTGGAATACTTTTTCTAGTGGGGCTGATTTTTGACACTACCAATGTGGGGTTTATAGATAGGACAGAAATATTCATGGAGGTGGAGTCTTATTGCAGCACGGAATTCTGTTCTTCACTACGGAGTTCAAATTGAGTTAGATATTAAACATGGCAAGATTGTAGAAGTTCTTGCAATATTTATTCCAAGTCAATCAATGGTTCTAAAGAGTGTTGTAATTGCTTGTTTACATTCCTCCTTGCTATGCACCACATGCAATTGCACCTGAAAAATTTTAAATAAACTAAATCAGAAAACATCGCACTGGTACTGTCTTTATCACAGGTAACTTTTATGTGCCTAACATCAACTGGGCAAAGTTGAGTTGGAAGTAAAGGATTTCCATTGCAGTGCAAAAGCTCATTAACATTTTATGAATTGGTAAGTGAATACGGTTTTGCTGGGATGGTTTTTTGTCCAACACATATTAAAGAAAATACTCTTGAGCTTATCTTGTAAACTCTAATGAGAGATGTCATTGTTCCATATATAGTTAATTCAGGCTTTAGCAATCACTTTTTGGTGGAGCTAAATCAGAAGGCAGACCATGATGCTATTGCTAAGGCACTTTAGGAGATTAGAGAGAAAATTTAAAGGAAATTGAGCATTGACAGGGTCTGGCAACATTTCTGTGATAGTATGTTGATAAATATTGATTTATTCGTCCCTGCATTATGAGTTAAAGCTTGAACTGAAAATCATCCAGTCTGGTTTAACAGAAAGTGTAGGATTCTGGTAAGTTACATAACAAATACAAATAAATAGACAAAAAATTATACCACGATCAATACAAAACAGGCACAACAAAAAATACTTTTTTTCAAATTAGACACAGAGAGTACATCAGCTCTCGACTTTTTGTATCACTCTCAAGCGGCGATAGCAAGGTTTTTTATAGTAACATAAAATCAAAAACTGGCAGTGTACGACAGAGAAAGTCATTACACGGTTCACAATTGAATCGCATTTTGGACAGTCCGGTGGATATTGCAAATGAATAATCGAGAATGTTTTTAGTCCGAGAGGAGCACAGTTGAGGTTAGTGGAAACATACACTCAAACATAATCATTGCAGTGGAAGGAGCCGAAAGCTTGATCAGAAAGTTGAAATTGGGAAAAGCTTCAGGTTTTGATGGAATCGGTAAAAAAAACTATGCTGGTAAATTAATGAAACATCAATTATTCCAACTCTTATTTTTCATTACTCTCCAGACACTGCCAGATTACCATCGCAGTAGAGATCGGCTAGTGTTACTCCAATTTATAAAAGTGGTTCAAAACTGTCTGCCAGTAATTATAGGCCAATCTCACTAACAAGTACCTGTTTCAAGATGCTCAAACATATTGTATAACATGACTAAAAAACTGGATGAAATTTCGATACCTAGTCAACATGGTTTCAGGAAATGGTTGCCATGTACCATCCAGCTTTGAACAACAATGCAGATAAAGGCGATTGTGTTCAGGCTGCTATTCTTGATTTTACAAAACTTTTGACAGGGGACCGTACTCTCTTAGCCAATAAAATGAAAATACATTATTGTGCAGGATTTTGTGGTAACGTCACCAGTTACCCTGGTAGCCCACCCGCACTACCTCTAGGTAGCAGAGTTGTCTGTCTATCCAGACAAGCTTGCTGTCAGCTCGACCGTCTCAGCATCTGCCCTTCTGCATAACTGCTAGAAGGTAGGCCGTGATAGGCAAGAGTCTGCCTCTAGCCTACCACTCGTCAGTCAACACTAGTGCTGCCAGACCTAGTAGGTCATCAGAGCTGGTTGCCTTCTAGAGTAGTAAGCTGTAAGTTGCGCGGTATTCAAGTATAAAGCTTGAGTGAGTGTAAGCTATCTTTATTCTTAGAAAGAATTGTCTAGCTGTGCCTCGCGGTATACACTGAAGAGTGAGAGGCCCATCAGCTATATTTATGTAAACTGTTATGTAACATTAGGGCGGTACTACAAGTTGTAGCCTCAAACATGCTAACACTGTACAAAAGGTATGAAAAGTGCGAGGCTATAAATAATAATAATAAATGATGTTGACAACATGAGATAAATGGAATTGCTATAGAATGTTTTACTATGTTTCAGGTGCCATGCTGCGTATTTCCTGTACATCATTTTCCAAACAACATTTTATTGAAGATCTATTTTTATCAAAACGGGAGACAGAGAGTGGTTTTACAGGGTTCTTTTTCTAGATACAAGACAGTAACTTCATTTGTTCCCCAGGGGTCAGTTTTGGACCCTGCATTGTTTTTGATTTACATCAATGAAATTTCACTGTCACTATCATCAACCATCCGTCTATTTGCAGATGATGCGCTGACGCATTTAATCATAAATAGTTCTAACTCGACTAAGCTGTTTCAAAAAGGTCTACAAACCTTGTCTGGGTGAGCCAACAAACGGACGAAAAATTTCAACACAAATAAATGCTCGATAGTCATTTGTGAAAATTTCTAGGATGGCAAGTAGCATAGATGGTGTGGTGCTCAGAGAGACAAACTCCATCAAATATTTGGGGATAAATATTGATAATACCTTGAACTGGGACATCTATAGGAACAAAAAATGCTTTGAGGCATGTAAAACTGTGGGCTTTTTCCGTCAAAAATTATATTGTGCCCCAAAATCAATAAAATGATGGCATACAAGATTTTATGCCGACCAAAGTTGAATGAGTTCAACGGATGAGACCCCCTTCATGAATAAGGATATTGATGAGTTGGAGATGCTGCAAAACAAGACAGTAAGTAAGCTTTATATTAAACATCAAGGGAAGAGATGGAGGTACTAAAAGCAAAATTTCATTGGGACCTGAGTTACTAACCTTCAGAGAAAAAAAAATCGAAAAATGAAGTTTTCTCGAATCTTGCAAGAACCAGAAAATCCTGTCTTAGTTAGTAGCGAATTATACAAATTAAAGGATAACCTGTTGCTCTCTACTTCGACTCTAGCACAGCTTTCAATAGTTTGTCCCTAGAGTGGCAACAGATATGAGATCTTGATTATATACTTAATTTTATGACTTTTTGGCTATTAATTAAATTAATTATTATTATCACAGGGGCACTGCAGTAGTAGTTGCAAGCATGTCTCTTTGCCCAAGTCCACTATCAAACACCATACATACATACATGTGCATGTAGGGTGTTTGATAGTGGACTTGAGCAAAGAGACATGCTTGCAACTACTACTGTAGTGCCCTGTGATTATTATTATAATTATTATTTTTTATATTTCACTTTATTATTCTCTAATTTTAATGGCCACCAGGTCCATTTTTTGGTGGTCTAGAGGCTCTATTTTAACCAAAACCAGAGCAAACAATATTAATATTACGGTTATTATTATACTGAATTATTTATTATTAATTATTGTTACTCAGTAATTCATTATTAAACTTACTACTGTTGTTGTTTGTTCAGAGCAGTGAGTGAGTGAGTTTTTTACCTTTTTGGTTGCTTAACAACAGCTTGCATTGGTTACTTCCATAGGACGATACTGCTAAACTGTTTATAACAACTCTCTTGTTAAGTTGCCACACACGTAAATGCACACCAGATGCTAGCAATGCCATACTTTCAAACCTATTTACACATAATTATAATACATTTACATATTATTTATGGCATCACAGTTTTTTACTTCAACGGTTAATACAGGAAACGGATGTGTAGCACGAAAACTACTCGACAAAATAAACAAGCATTGATGCCTATTAATGATAATTTATTTAATTGAAACGCTGAAATTTAAGTCAATGTGTTGCTACCAGACTCTACTTTGGCGACAGCGTATAATTTTCTACCTTCAATTCGCCAAGATTTTGTCATTCTCTGATTTTGTAGGCCATCACCATCATAATCATATTACTACTTCCCATTTTAACGCTGATCCATTTTTGTAACACCAACAAATACATAAATTTCTCATTATAATTTGCTTGACCTAAACTCTTTCTCATAATTGGCAACTGTTTTTGGTTAGAGATTAAAAAAATAATTGCCAAGAACAACTTGAAGTTGCATTTTTTTTGTCAAGTTGTTGATCATTAAATTTAATAATAAAGAAAGTAATAGAAAATTTGGTAAGAAATTATTAATTTAATGAATAGACAATAATAATTAGATAATACAAATTAATAATATAGGTTCCTACATTTATAATATTGAATGAGTAAATGAGATTGTTGCAATTTACTGAGAGTGATATAATAAATATTAATTATTATTATAACAACTACTATTAGTTTAATATGGTGTCCCACAAAGTCAGTGACAACAAGAAACCTGCAATTGTCCTAGACATCGGAAATGCTTTCACCAAGTAAGAAACCTTAGTTTTTTTCTTCTCCCTGTCTGTCTACTTTGTTGATGAAGTGAAGTTGTAGTACCATAATGATAATAATAATAATAATGCCATTGATTTATAATTTTAATAATAATATTAATTGCCATTCAAAATGATGCGAAACCCTGATCACAGGCCTACTGCAGAAAATTTGGTGGGTTTTGGGCTACTTTTAGGAAATTTATGTGGTGTTTTGTTGTTTGTGTTTGTAAGGTAAGTCATGGTCTGACAAATCTGTCTTCACGTGCTGGCACAAAAGTAATTTGGGCAGCACTCCACTATAAAATTGCCAAAAATTAAAAACCCCTGGGCTGTCGTTACTGACTTTTTTTATTCCAATCAGATGACTACCTGAGAAGCAGCAACAGCATGTTTTCAAAATTTGTGCTTGCAAATGATGTGTCACACAAAATTTCTTATGATCACCTGAGTCTCCTAACTAGCAAGTCCTAGTTTACGTGGACGACAAAGGGTACTCATCTCAGCTTTAACATTGTAAGTAACTTGTATCCGCTCGCGGTAAATGTTGTGAGGATCCGCGAGAGGGGCTTCAAGAGTTTGCTGAAAAAAAATAAAGACGATGCACCCTGTAGCAAATTATGTATTACTGGAGCGTTCTCATCTAACAGTTTGAAAGTGGTAGAATAATTAATTATTACAGGGCACATCATCTTTAATTTTCCACAGGAGTTTGTTGCAGATCCTCAAAACAGTAATACGAGCTAATATGAGTGCTCGCAGTTTCAAAGCTGAGATGAGGACTCTTCATCACCCCCGTGAGTTAGGACTTGTTAATTAGCAGGCTCAGGTGATCACAAGAAATTTTGCGTGACACGCCATTTGCAAGCACATATTTTAGAAACATGCTGTTGCTGCTTCTCAGGTAGTCATCTGATTGGAATAGAAAATGTCAGTATCGACAGCTCAGAGTATTTTACTCTTTGGTAATTTCTTGGTGGAGTGCTGTCCAAATTACTTTTGAGCCAGCAGGCCAGCACATGAAGATAGATTTGTCAGACCATGACTTACCTTCTAAACACCAACAACAAAACACAACATAAATTTCGTAAAAGTGGCCCAAAAACCCACCAAGTTTTCTGGAGTAGGCCTGCGACCCTGATGATGCAATTAAACCGAATGATAATAAATTATTACATTACACATTATTATCTATATATACAAACAAGAAACTAATCTGCTGTTCTGTTTGGGTGAGCGGTTAACTATAATTATTTGTGGCCATTTCCACTAAACTGAGATGATTAATAACTGCAGCACTAACAACTCTTGGTTCACATAGTTGCAAGGTCAAGGTTTGGCTTTTTGCCATTTGCCCTCAAACCGAAGATGTTTGTAGATTCAGCTATTTTCATTAATGTAAAGAATACAAATGAGTTACTCTTTGCTGATAGCATAAAGTTGAATCGCAATAAGACATTTGCCAGCACTCTGTCTTGAGGCTTGGTTACACTGTGCGGATGGGTCATTACCATGTGCCTGTGGCTACACAGATTGGTACAGCGTGCTGATGTTTTGTTTTATTATTTTTTAAAATGATTTAACTGAAAAGTAGAAGAAAGTATAATAAGTAAGAAATTTAGGTCAGTAAAGCCTGGTTGACATAAGTATCATAAGTGCGCACAAGTTATCGCAGATCATTGCACGATTGCTTGCTATGTTTGTGAAACCGAATTTTACACAGCTCGTACGACACCACACGCTATCGCAGAGGCTTGTAGAAAAGTTAAGCTATACAAACTTTCCTGCGACATCGTACGATAGTGAGTACAATTTTCCTGCCTTCTTTCTCAAAAACCACAGTTAGGTCAAGGCTATTCATGTACACTTGGCTACGATCGAAAAACCATAGTAAGTAGTAAAGTTATTATTGTTATAATTGTAATTATTGATATTAATTATTAATAATTTTCCAATGAAATATTACGATAGTTGTTTTGAATGTATAAATGGATACTTTCTGTAAACGTTTTTATAATAGAGAAAACCGCGCAGCGTGCGCAAAAGATTTATTACTGGGGAATCCCAAAAAATAATTATTGCGGGCTTATATAAAACAATGGACAAATTCTGGAAATCCCCGTAATAAAGTGGGGTTTCCCCACTGTTTGAAAACTTTCACAGTCCGCGCGTTTTTCTCTAATAGCAAAAATTATGTTATTATAAATTTTAGATTCAAAAATGATACATGAAGAAGACAGTAAAAAAAATCATGATGCACCATTGAGCAATGGTTATAAATTAAATCAAACAAATAAAAAATAATATTTAACGCTAATAGAGAAAAACGCGCGGCCTAAGAAAGTTTTCAAACCGTGGGGAAACCCCAATTATTTACGGAGATTTCCAGAATTTGTCCATTGTTTTATATAAGCCCGCAATAATTATTTTTTGGGATTCCCCAGTGATAAATTTTTTGCGCAGGCTGCGCGTTTTTCTCTAATATGAGATGCAATATAATAAAATTAAAAGTAATAAATAGATCGGTGCCGTTGAACAACGATAATTCACTTAGTGTATACAATCTTTGGTCAATGAAGGCGGGCTTCGGGATTTTATTACCTCCCAATCAAGAGAGTGATTAAACTTCTTGTGATCATAATTTATGCCAAGTTTATGTGAACATGTATAGCAGGCAGTCGTACGCTAATCTGCGATTATTTGCGAGCACTTGGATATGTATGTAAACCAGGCTTAATTAAGAATCCTGATATTAATAATCTAATATTTTGGCATTTTATGTAAAACATGTCAGTTATATGACATGATGATTACACCACATGAAGTTACTACTGAAATTGATTATTGATTGATTATTTGAAAATACAAATGAAATTATTAGTACTTCCCTTCTCAGGTAGTATGTTAAACTTTTATTAGCATAAAAACTCTAATTAATTCACACGATACAGGTGTGGTTGTTTACCAGTCATCTGATAACATTCAAAGTACAACATTTAGTGCCTGTGAAACTTGGAAATGTGAAGCAGTGGCTTCGCTTTCTGTTAAGAACTGTAAAACAGATCGTCACGGCGGAGCGTAGTTGCTGCTTGAATACTTGAAAAAAATTAAAATTGCTGACATCCTTTCCTTGAGACCAAATGACACCAGCCAACCCTGATGTTACAACTAATTGGTTCAATAACTCTTTGCACAGTATTAGTTTTTCATTCTCTCAGTTTAGTGGAAACAAAAAATTATATTACATGGACAGACAGACAGATGTACAGACACAGAGTCCGTTTATATATAAAGATAATTCAATAGAGAAAAACGCGCAACCTGAGAAAGTTTTCGAACAATGGGGAAACCCCAATTAATTAGGGGGATTTCCAGAATTTGTCCATAGTTTTATATAGACCCGCAATAATTATTTTTTGGGTTTCCCCAGTAATAAAACTTTTGCTCAGGTTGCGCGTTTTTTTCTAATGTTATTTATTATTATTATGGCAAGTTACTTTTGGTATGTTGCTAATGGTCTTCTGTACTGTTTTATCCTTATAGAGCTGGATATGCAGGGGATGATAAGCCAATATGCGTAGTAGAAAGTAAACTAACTGACGCACTTGAGGAAATATGGCTGAGAGATATCCACGAACCAGAAAAACTGAAAACTACATTGAGAAAGTTTTTACGTCAAATTTATTTGAGGTAAATTTCTTTCGTTTATGGAACTAGAAATATTACGAATCGTAAAATGTAGTGCGTAATTTTGTTGGTATTCGTGTTTTTTGGTTTTTCCACTTTCTTTTTCTGATCTATGGATTTACTAAGATTGCGCAAGCTGTCTCCAATTTAATTGGTTCTTTCAGGCAGCTGCTGGTGTCCATGGGAGAAAGGGCTGTTATAGTTTGTGAAAATCTCTTCTGCCCTCAATCATGGAAAAATATTGTGGCTCACGTTTTGCTCGTTGACTTTGAAGTAAGTTCCAGCCATTTTGTTTTCCCACCAGACCTAATAGAGAAAAATGCGCGGACTGCAAAAGTGTTCAAACAGTGGGAAACCCCAGTTAATTTTGGGGATTTCCAGAATTTGTCCATAGTTTTATATAAGCCCGCAATAATTATTTTTTGGGATTCCCCAGTAATAAATCTTTTGCATAGGCTGCGCGTTTTTCTCTATTATGTAATGCCATGCTAAAGTATCACTGAATAAACATATAGTTTTAAATTTTGTTGTGATCTCAAATGACTATGGCTCCGATTTTGCCTTCTCCTCGGAGAATCAAAATCTAGTAAAATAAAGACTGTGAGTATGAAACCCAGCGCTTAAGAAACTCGGCCAGTCAATTGTTTCTTTTTGTAAGAAAAATTCCTTTTTTTTATTCAGTTTACTAATTGCACTATTATTGTGAAAACCCAAGCGTTTTTTTTTTGTAATGCTACATACTAATAATTAACTGGTCTAATGGTTCATGCAAGGTCAGTTTTTAATCAATCAAAACTCAGTAAAAAGTTATAATAAAATAATAATTACTATCGATGTAACTTGTGAAAAAATATTCTTCTTTTACTTCTTCTCAACTTACAAAAAATAATTTACATATTTGGTGAACTTTCGTCAAAAACATTTCTTCATGTCATTGGTGACAGTTTATCTTAGAACAGCTCCCATATATGTATATTATTGCATAGGATATCTACCATATATATATTACTGCATAGGATATCTACCATATATATATTACTGTATAGGATATCTACCATATATATATTACTGCATAGGATATCTACCATATATATATTACTGCATAGGATATCTACCATATATATATTACTGTATATTATATCCACCATATATATATTACTGCATAGGATATCTACCATATATATATTACTGCATAGGATATCTACCATATATATATTACTGCATAGGATATCTACCATATATATATTACTGTATATTATATCTACCATATATATATTACTGCATAGGATATCTACCATATATATATTACTGCATAGGATATCTACCATATATATATTACTGTATAGGATATCTACCATATATATATTACTGCATAGGATATCTACCATATATATATTACTGCATAGGATATCTACCATATATATATTACTGCATAGGATATCTACCATATATATATTACTGTATATTATATCTACCATATATATATTACTGCATAGGATATCTACCATATATATATTACTGCATAGGATATCTACCATATATATATTACTGTATAGGATATCTACCATATATATATTACTGCATAGGATATCTACCATATATATATTACTGCATAGGATATCTACCATATATATATTACTGCATAGGATATCTACCATATATATATTACTGCATAGGATATCTACCATATATATATTACTGCATAGGATATCTACCATATATATATTACTGCATAGGATATCTACCATATATATATTACTGTATATTATATCCACCATCTATATATATTACTATATTCTATATAGAATGTGTTGTGTCATTGCAGGTTCCTTCAGTAATATTTGCACCAAGACATCTTCTCTCATTGTACACACTAGGCATCAGTACAGGTCTGGTCGTACATTCTGGCTATTCAGAGACTCTGGTCCTACCCATCTATGAGAACATGGTAGGTATTTTACCTGTTGTTACTTACCGTTGATTACTTACTACTAGTTACTACTGGTTACTTACCTGTTGTTACTTACTACTAGTTACATACTACTGGTTACTTACTACTGGTTACTTACTACTAGTTACTTACTACTAGTTACTTACTACTGGTTACTTACTACTGGTTACTTACTACTGGTTACTTACTACTGGTTACTTACTACTGGTTACTTACTACTGGTTACTTAATACTGGTTACTTACTACTGGTTACTTACTACTAGTTACATACTACTGGTTACTTACTACTGGTTACTTACTACTGGTTACTTACTACTGGTTACTTACTACTGGTTACTTACTACTGGTTACATACTACTGGTTACTTACTACTGGTTACTTACTACTGGTTACTTACTACTGGTTACTTACTACTGGTTACTTACTACTGGTTACTTACTACTGGTTACTTACTACTGGTTACTTACTACTGGTTACTTACTACTGGTTACTTACTACTGGTTACTTACTACTGGTTACTTACTACTGGTTACTTACTACTGGTTACTTACTACTGGTTACTTACTACTGGTTACTTACTACTGGTTACTTACTACTGGTTACTTACTACTGGTTACTTACTACTGGTTACTTACTACTGGTTACTTACTACTGGTTACTTACTACTGGTTGCTTACTACTGGTTGCTTACTACTGGTTGCTTACTACTGGTTGCTTACTACTGGTTACTTACTACTGGTTACTTACTACTGGTTACTTACTACTGGTTACTTACTACTAGTTACTTACTATTAGTTACTTACTCCTGGTTACTTACTACTGGTTACTTACTACTGGTTACTTACTACTGGTTACTTACTACTGGTTACTTACTACTGGTTACTTACTACTGGTTACTTACTACTGGTTACTTACTACTGGTTACTTACTACTGGTTACTTACTACTGGTTACTTACTACTGGTTACTTACTACTGGTTACTTACTACTGGTTACTTACTACTGGTTACTTACTACTGGTTACTTACTACTGGTTACTTACTACTGGTTACTTACTACTGGTTACTTACTACTGGTTACTTACTACTGGTTACTTACTACTGGTTACTTACTACTGGTTACTTTCTACTAGTTACTTACTATTAGTTACTTACTACTGGTTACTTACTACTGGTTACTTACTACTGGTTACTTACTACTGGTTACTTACTACTGGTTACTTACTACTGGTTACTTACTACTGGTTACTTACTACTGGTTACTTACTACTGGTTACTTACTACTGGTTGCTTACTACTGGTTACTTACTACTGGTTACTTACTACTGGTTACTTACTACTGGTCACTTACTACTGGTCACTTACTACTGGTCACTTACTACTGGTCACTTACTACTGGTCACTTACTACTGGTTACTTACTACTGGTTACTTACTACTGGTTGCTTACTACTGGTTACTTACTACTGGTTACTTACTACTGGTTACTTACTACTGGTTACTTACTACTGGTTACTTACTACTGGTTACTTACTACTAGTTACTTACTACTGGTTACTTACTACTGGTTACTTACTACTGGTTACTTACTACTGGTTACTTACTACTGGTTACTTACTACTGGTTACTTACTACTGGTTGCTTACTACTGGTTACTTACTACTGGTTACTTACTACTGGTTACTTACTACTGGTTACTTACTACTGGTTACTTACTACTGGTTACTTACTACTGGTTACTTACTACTAGTTACTTACTACTGGTTACTTACTACTGGTTACTTACTACTGGTTACTTACTACTAGTTATTTACTACTGGTTACTTACTACTGGTTACTTACTACTAGTTACTTACTACTAGTTACTTACTACTAGTTACTTACTACTAGTTACTTACTACTAGTTACTTACTACTAGTTACTTACTACTAGTTACTTACTACTGGTTACTTACTACTGGTTACTTACTACTGGTTACTTACTACTAGTTACTTACTACTGGTTACTTACTACTGGTTACTTACTACTGGTTACTTACTACTGGTTACTTACTACTGGTTACTTACTACTAGTTACTTACTACCGGTTACTTACTACCGGTTACTACTAGTTACTTACTACTGGTTACTACTAGTTACTTACTACTGGTTACTTACTATTAGTTACTACTGGTTACTTACTACTGGTTACTTACTACTGGTTACTTACTACTGGTTACTTACTACTGGTTACTTACTACTGGTTACTTACTACTGGTTACTTACTACTGGTTACTTACTATTAGTTACTTACTACTAGTTACTTACTACTGGTTACTTACTACTAGTTACTTACCACTGGTTACTTACCACTGGTTACTTACTACTAGTTACTACTGGTTACTTACTACTGGTTACTTACCACTGGTTACTTACTACTAGTTACTTACTACTGGTTACAAATCTTGTGTGTTTACTTTATATTGACCTACTTTGAGTGTACTTACCTTATATATACTTACCTTACATGCACTTACCTTATATATACTTACCTTACATGCACTTACCTTATATATACTTACCTTACGTGCGCTTACCTTATATATACTTACCTTACATGCACTTGCCTTATATATACTTACCTTACATGCACTTACCTTATATATACTTACCTTACATGCACTTGCCTTATATATACTTACCTTACATGCACTTGCCTTATATATACTTACCTTACATGCACTTACCTTATATATACTAACTCTCAAGGTACTAATCAACTCATGCCAATCAATCACTGCTGGTGGACAAGATATTGAAAAGAGTCTCCTAAAACAACTCAGTGAAACAGCCAAGATTGAGGTCAATGGAAGTCTGAGGTCTATGCAGGATAGTCAAGGTGACGCTCACTGATGTAGTATTCTATTGAAGAGCATTCTATTGTTGTGCGCTCTATGTATTCCGTTCAATTGATGTCCACTGCGCTGTTCTCTTGTAGTTGTGATCACTGATAAGCAACTAGAAGACATCAAAGGTGAGCTATTATGGTTTGTCTCCCCTGCATGTGACACCCATTGCACATTTTCTATACCTTGACATCTGTTGTAGTGCGGACATGTTTCATCACTCGTATGGATAGAGCAGATGCTTTACTCTCTACTGACCTATCAGCAGGAGATGGGCAGGTCTCTCCCAGTCCCCCTGATGTCAAATATCCGCTTGGAGGTACTAAGGCTAAGCTGTTGGCATTTTCTAATACTAAGTATGACTGGCTAGTGAACTGTGACTGTTTTTCTCTAAGGTTATTTGGTCCTAAAAACAGCTAGCAGGTCCGGATAGCTCTGTAAATTGTAAATATGATGTTTGCTTGCCTTTGAACCAGTTTGATGAAATACCAAATATACTTTTAATGGAACCATATTTATACTTTAGCAGTCATAAATTTCTTATAAGATATTTATTACTGAGTACAGGCTAAATTTGGAGTTCTCTTCTCTCGAGGCACTAAATGTTTTGTGTAATTCAATTGGCTCTGCAAGTTTGGGTGGATATCAGATGTCCCAATGTTCTGATAAATTTGGTCTATTATCAGCGCAAAGCTACCCAGTTACCATCTGTAAAAGAATCGCCATGTCGGAATATCAAACCTTGTTTGTATGTGGCATACACACCTGCTAAAACATACACCGTTAGAAAGAGGAACATGCGATGACTTGCCATTTTACTATTATCAGCGCAGTCCACTGATTGGCTGCTGACATATTGTAGGAGACGCAGTCTTACATATACCTGGGAGAGTGCGAGAGACCACTTGTGAAGTTCTCTATCACCCAGATTTCTGGGACTGCAATCTTGCTAGCGCAGTCCTTGACAGTATCAAGGAGGTATAGCTATATCTTGTCTTTGTTTACCTGCGGAACACATCATGTGCCTAGAAGCGCTAGTTGCTCTATGCTGAATGTAAATTTCCAATGAATTTACGCGGTATTCTAATTTTGGTAAACTCCTTTTGAAAAAATTGTGGCATTAAAATCACTTGCATTTTTTTGTAAACTGATCATCGAAATCGAAAACTTTGGACAATTTTTTTGTGGTGCTTTGTCAAATAAAACCCGAGATGAAATATATTCTGTGGATTTTCAACTTTTCACTAAGTTTTTTCAATAAAATATTGTTATGAAAAAGAAGCAAAACAGGTTCATTGCCCAGCATTAATAAACACGAAGTCATGCTGCCTGACATGGTAGAATATTTGAGTAACATCTAACAGCTGTGACTCGCTGACTTGTAGTGTCCCATCGACAGCCGACGCAAACTCGCAGCCAACATTGTTCTTATTGGAGGCAACAGCATGCTCCCTGGTTTCAAGCATAGACTTCAACAAGAGCTCATACGAATGTGTCAGCATCCACTGTACTCTGAATCAATGTCTATTGAGACCTTTGCCTTTCACAAAGTGACTAAGGAGAACTGTGTAGCCTGGCTTGGAGGTAGATAAACCTGTTACCTTGTGAGAAAATATTAGTTTATATGGAGTTGTCTTCTACCTTTGTTTATCACAGTAGGGCATAACTCCTAATATACAATGGCTATTGGCATGATCCAATGAGACTTGCTTTCTTCCTATTTTACAACTAATTTAGCCTTGGTTCCTTACTAGGTGCAATATTTGGAGCCAGTGGTCGGCTAGACCAGCACGCTGTAACTAGAGACGAGTTTGAAGCTTTGGACCGTACTGTACCTGATTGGTCGACCTATATTCCATCCGACAACCTTCAGCAATATGACAGCCCTGTTTAATTTAATTTGTTACTTGCTACAGTTTTCTATTGTGTCCTTCTATATGCATATTGTCAGTTATTACCACACAAATATAGCTGTGAATCAATGTACTCATGGTGTCTCAATGGTGTTAGGATTTCATGACAAAGTATATTTGATGTCAGAAAGAATAAGAAATGGCCTACGTAAATATGCTAAATTGGCATAAGAAACCATGGAACTAGACAAAATTCAATATTATATACAAGTAATGCTACAGCTACTATGTACATGATTATGGCTGCTCCTTGCGGGACGTCAGCGACCTTTGTCAGCACCCCTCCTCATCACTGTCTGTTTGTCCCCTCTGCACTTGGGACAGAACCATTTGCCTTTCGGTTTGTTATTTAGATGGACACAGTTAAAGTGAAACCACTCAATGGGGCAAGCATCATTATCACAGCCAATCATTTCACCATATGATACCTACAAATATAGTTTCACTATAACGGCAGCCAATACCAACTGGAGATTAATTAGATTAATCAGGCTTGAAACGAAATATGCACTGTTGTGAATTACCTTACGTTACACATATCTATACTTTTACATCAATTTGTTTTTAACAAAGTATAAACCAATTTTTTTTTGTAAAAGCCCTAGAACTTGAGTGCGTTGAATGCTTATGCCATACCTGATCGCATATACAATACGTGGGTTCCTCCGACTCTATTGGTTCCATCGCTACTTCCTTTTGATTCTTAGCCTGAGTACCAGCTTTGCTACGTCGCTTCCTTTTAGGAGCTATTTTACTCGCTGACTTCACTTCCTCTTGGGAGGCCGACAAAGTGGAATGCTGCAGAAAGCAAAAGATACTGATTGCTATCCAACTCTCATTGACACAAGAATTATATACCCGCACACTAGCCGCTTTGTTCAGACAGAAACGACACGAGTAGAAACTGGACTAATAATACAAAACCTTAGGAAACTTTTGAGCGTGAACCAAAACCGTAGTGAAACCTCCAAAGGTCTTCAACACACCAGTCAGTACTAATGATATGATTTGCTTTTAAAATAGAACAAATGAAAACAAAATTAATAGCAGCAAAAATGTTATCAAATATTTATAACTTGTATTATTGCTTTCTAAATTGTAAATTATTCTTCATCAGTTTTTTTCAATGTCATTAGTTAGCAATAATAGTGAATTAAGTGAAAACAATCCTATAGAAAATAAATACATAACAGGAAATGTTAATTATTAAACCAAAATTTACCAACTTACCGATATTAGCTAGCTTTTATAGATAACTTACTGTACAAAACAAATAAATACAACGACACGAATGTTTACACTCTCACATGAGGTGTGATGTACTAGAGGGCACCCTTACCTTCTTGGCAGGCGTTTCCTCTTTGCTGTCTTTAGAGTTTAATGAGCCGCTGTTTGAAGTGGTGAGGCTGGCCTTTGAGTTAAGGGAGGACGATTTAGTAGTAACAGCAGGAGATTCCACTTTCGGTTTACGTTTCTTAGCCGAATTGGTAGACACACGATGTTCACCCTAAACACGAAACAAGCAATCAACACACTGTCATATCATAGAGTTATTGTTGACATGGTAAATGTATAACTCTATGGTATTCTCAAATTCATAGCTAGGTATTAAGTTAAAGAAATTGAAAGCTCAGAAAGAGAATATATTTTTGACAAAATAAAAGCCGCAAATAGTATGAAGCCCATAACAGAAAAACTCAATTGAGGTGCAACAACCTGCACTGAAGCTTGGTGACAGCAAACGGCTTCGTAGTATTTTTATTAAAACATTTCATTTGGCAACTAACAGATTATATAATGCATGTTGTAGAGTTACAACACCACCTCTGATACATATAGTGTAATGCAACAGCTCACTGACCTGTCTGCTAGACTCCCTACTGCTGTCGATTGAGTGAGCTGACGCGGAAGAGTGTATGGCTTTTGTGTCATTGCTGGAATTCCTCTTGCTGTAGGAGTTATTGCTCTTTGGTGTGGCACCATCATTAGCTATGTGATTGGTGGGGTCTGTAGGTATAAAATGTACAAGCAATCAGCGACAGTGTATTGAGATGAGTGATCTCTCTTCAAATAACTTGCATACTATATCGAATTGCACAAACCAGATGCAGGGGAGGTAATTACAGAAGAATAGATTAATTTTCGGGACTAAATAGGGCTACGGCTATGTTAAGAGAGCTATTTTAGTTCTTAACAATTAGGAGGTTGTGGTCCTTGGTTTCAGTTTCCCCAAATAGTAAAAACTACCAGGAGCTGACAATTCCACTTTATTATTCAAATGGCTGAACTGCAGACTTGTAAGTACACACTGTGTGCACATAATGTCTCGGAGAGTACAACAGTAGACCACCCAAGTGTTGGAGGCAGACCTCCCGCGATGGCACTAAGAGACCCTCTAGTAGATGATACAGGGACTGCCCAGGTGAGATAGGTACAGATGGGTTGCAACTACCAATGCTACTATTACTACTACTGCTGCTACTACTGCCACTACTAATACTACTGCCACTAACACTACTACTACTCCCACTACTACTACTGCTACTGCTACTACTAGGTGATTAATGACCAGGATTACCTAGATTCTCCCTGTCTGACTCGAGTTGTTTAGCTCTGTTGTCTATGTACTCCATGAGTGAACTAGATAGCTGTATTTTCTCATCTTCAAACTCCTTACAAAAAAGGAACACAGAACTTTGACTGAATCATATCTATTAGCGATGTAATAACACGTATAAATAAAATAGGTACATTATACACAGCGAGAAGACAATCACTCAAACTTCCTGTTTGTGTAGTTTGTACGATTTATTTTGCATAACACAATGTTGGGTTGATTATGTTTGGTTGCTGACGCTGTCTTCTTTATCACATTACCCACTAATCATGGATAGCATATATTCGCTGGTTACGTTCCCCAAGATGTTTTAAGCAAAATACAAAATTAACAGTCAGACACACATTGCCATATTTGAAAGCAATAAGTAAATAAAATTTTCTTTCGCACAGTTTTAGTGTTATAATTTTGTAATGAATATGAAATAACCTGGAATGTATGGGAATACTTCCTCGTTCAATCATATACAAATCTGAACCTAATGCCTTATTAAGCCATAAAAAAACAACATTTCGACGCCTATTACAGAAAGTGTCAATATTTGTTCAGTTTCATACAAGTACATGTAGACAACTCATGAAACAAATGTTGAAATATGTGGCTGGAATCACTGGTGAGATTTTCTACAGTGATAATTTTTACGATATAGCTAACGTTAATTTAGATTTGTCAGCGTAGGCTACAGAGGATGTTTGTTTCATTATCTCATTGCCAGGAAGAAGGAAAACTCAAATAAACTTGGAATAGTTTGCTGAACACCACTAACAACTCGCACGCAAATAAAACCTCATCTGAGTCGATACAATAAATCTCATTCGAGATAATTTTTTACTAGGCAACAATCTCGCACTTGCCTTATAAGAAAACCAGTAGTTGACATGCATTTTGTATCACTGAAAAAACTTACCTGCATTCTCAGGAGCCTATTATGCAATTGAGAGACTGTTGAGCTATCAGGCTCTTCTCCTTCTTTTAAACTTGTAAACATTTCTTCAAAAGCAGTGGAGTCAATTTCTAAAACTAAAAACATTCAAGCTTTAACCTTAAAATTTACTAGATGCCTGCAAATTGAGCATGTAAGAAGCCTATGTGTGAATTGGTAGGTGTGTTTACAACAAAATACTACCAATTTAATAACTTTGAAGCTTCAACCAACTTTCTACAAACACTTGTTATTATGTACGTAAGCCTAAACTACTGTCAATCCTAAAGAAATTTACATGTGTGTTAAAATATTGTTAGGGGAACGGGAAGCAAAAATAATAAATAACTACTACATACATTTAATAATAACATTAATTACCAACTATTCTTCATATTATTAGAAAGCCAACAACTTCATTAAATGGAAAAACAATTATTATTGATAACAGCTACTACTACTACTCTACTAGTATCACTACAGCAGATGATCAGTAGCCATACGACAGCAACAAGTTCAACTACTACAGCTATGCTTAAAAAAACTAGTGACAGAATATGAAAAAAAATAAAGACACACTGAAGTTTAATCAAGAGCGTTTTATCTAACCTGATAGCTGAACGTCCACTTCACGGATTTGTGTCAGTATTCTTTGCAAGTCATCCGGCAGAGCATCAAGGCAATCCAAATAGTTTTGAAGGTATGTAGCTGAACATATAGCTTCAACATGAGCTTGATTGATTGACATGATGAAGATTTTCTCTTTTGAGAATAAGAGACAAAGCTTGTAATAGCTTTAAACAGAACAGATTAGTTTGAGAACACGGCGGTGCTGGTTGTAGTTAATAATAATTTTATTTATAATTTATCTGGCAGCAAGCAACTTTTTTATGCGGCTGGACAAAATATAATCTCAGATCCAAATATTAGCCTACGTTTACTTCTTGAAATTCACAAAGCTGTTGTTGTTGAGCCTGACATATGAGCATTGACTTATCGCTAGCTTAGCGCTGCGAAATATAAGCTAAAATCTTGAAAAAATATTACGGGAGGTTCTTTCTATGAATTATTTGGCTTTTTAGTCTTAAGGAACCCCAGCTTTACACATGAAAACAAGTAACTTGTAGCGATTCTAGTTAAACTGTTATTAATTTTAGAAATAGGCATGGATTTGGGATTTGTTGAGATTTGCAAAGATAATTGGAAACTTCTCAACCACTATTTTCCCTCAAAACTTGGTGGTCCTCCAGCTTGGTTATGTTTAAAGCCCCTTCCTGGATTTGATGATCTTAAATGTCAATCATGTGGCTCTCCATGCAAGTTTCTATTACAACTTTATTCTCCTGGGGATGATGACGACGAAGAAGAAGAAGATAATAGTTACAGTATGACTGAAGAAGGAGAAGCGAAGGATAAAGAAGTACACACCGCTCATTATTGTGCCAATACTCAACCTGGAAATGGTCCTGATGCTGAGAATGCATCTCCAACTTTTCACAGATCTCTTTATGTATTTGTATGTGATGATAGCAAATGCAGTAATCACGCAGTTAAATGCTTACGAAGTCAGTTGCCGAGGAAGAATGAATTTTACAGCTACAACCCACCCGACTATGATCAATTTGATGAGTCATTGTGTTCTGAAGCAAGTGCACATGGCAAGGTTTGCCATGTATGCAATTGTAGAGCGTCGAAGTCTTGTGGTCAGTGTAAAAAATACTCTTACTGTTGCAAAGAACATCAAGTAATGCATTGGATTGCTGGACACAAAATCAGTTGTGGCACCGACAAGTCTGCACACTGCTGTAAAGGAAATGATTCTTTGGTGTCTAGTAAGAAATCCCTATCTCTTATCCCCACGCTAATAATCGTTGCAGTTTTGTTGTTCCTGCTCACAGAATAGTCTCGCTCGCTGTTTCACTCATTTATTGTTGTTTTCACTTTTAGACGAATGCAATTATTTCTTCAAAGAATTTGAAATTGTCATGGATGTAGAAAAGTCACCGACACACAAAAAATCAGAAGAAGAGAGGAATCAAGAGTACAAAGTAAGATTTTACGTTTCTGTTTCACATTTTGAAGCATCTAAAACACAGGCTATTGGGATTTGTACCATGAAAAATGTGGATGCAATTCTCTCTATGCCACGCAAGCAATACTGCTAAAATCTGATTATCAATGACAGCGTGAGAAAAATGGATTGTTAAAAAAGTTGCAAGTTTTCTTCAAGACCAAACTGAAAAGTTGCGCGGTGAAACCTGCATGAATCGATGTTGAAGGGCCAAGAAAAAACTATCTAATCGGGGATGGTATTGAATTGCCCGAATATACCTTAGGAGGCTATAGCTATTAGAAGTACAATAATAATAATAATAAATGGTATCCCAACTAATAATATGATAATAATATGGATTTTCGACATTTTTTTCATGTGAATTGCATTGTGAATGAATCTTAATAATTATGACAACTTATACTCCCGTTATTAATTAATAATAATAATTATTGTTTTTAATAATTTGGTATTATTTTGATGCTAATCAAAATAATAAATGATTGTAATTAAAAAATAAGTAGGCCTAAATTTGCTTTGTTTGGCTTTTAAAATTATTATCAATTGGTGTATATAATGTTTTATCAATTAATGGCAATGATCATTAAAAAAAAGTACCAACAATAATTACTAATTTACCGATATCAGCTGCATTTTTGTTATCTAGCTGAACTAACGCGTTTAGATAGCATTGGCTTGGTATGGTTCATGGTTGGTGGTTGATACATAGCCTTGGGTCTTTGTTACATTCCAATATTGTACACATTTCAGTAATTAAAAACTCTCGCGTTAAATCGCTCAGGCATTTGAAAAAGATTTGTCAATTACAAGAGGAGATAAATCTTCGGTTATTTGATTTTAATAGCGTGTGATCAACTGCTGACAAAACTTTTGCTATTCAGTACAATAGAACAACTTCTGTTTGCAAACACCATGCTTTATCTAACGCTTTTCACGGATATAGCGTGAAAACTAATTGTAAAAATATTAAAAAAAATGAAAATTCCTAGATCGAACTAGAGATGACAACTCCGACTTTCATAAGGTCATTTTCAATGTGTAAACGTTGGAACCGCGACTGTGCCATTAAATAAACTGGTTTATTGATTTCTCTGGTGTCGATTTATGAGGGTTTCACTGTATTGTTTGGCTTGAAATTGCTTTGAGCTATTTAACTGATAAATGTCCATTGAGTATTGAATACCTAGCAACTGACTTCTAGGCTATTTCTTTTGAATATCGGCTGTTCACTAGCACTCTACAAACAGAAGAATGTATAAAAAATAATTTGAAATGAAGAGCTATTTTGTGAGATGCTCTGTTGTATTTATGCTGTGGTTAATAATCGGCTATTGACAGTAGATGAAGTTACCTCCTCCTATTTGATTATACAATACCCCGTTGCTCATGGCCTGAGTAATTGGTCAAGTAGTTTACAATATGGTGGCTCAGAACGTTTTGTGTTTTGCGTTTTAAAGCGTCTGAACGATTTACGAGCCATTTGAACTCTTTTGAAATAGTCTGAAGTTTTGGAAGTCTTCTGAACGCTTTGTGAAATCGTTCGTGGGCTTTGAAAATCCGAGCCGATTTGCTGGTTCGCTCTATTGATCATAGATCTACAATCCGTTTATGATTGATTATGTTTTTACTAAACACCAAACAATTGAATTTTCTTTAAATAGATAAAAAATGTTCTTATTTATTAAATATTTTTTGGTTTATAATATTTTAAATAATATATACTACCTAATTATAAACATAAAAAATCAATTTTAGAGATTATATTTACGAACAGTTTTATACAGTTGATAAATTCGTTCTATGTCTTTTGATCTACGTCTATGTTGATAAAGTTGCATAGAGGCTATGAATAAAATGATGACGATCGCTTTTGGTTCGAAAGCCATGTGCTTTGCGAACTTTTACAACTATTTCAAAATAGTTTAAACTATTTTAAAACAGTTCAGACTATTTCGAATTATTTCATACGGTTTGTAAATAGTTCATACTCTTTCTAACGCGTCCATACGGTTTGTGATTTTCTAAATCATCTGAATCATTTCTGAGCCGTCTGATTTATTTGCAAGACAACTATACGGTTTGCAGAATTTACGATTTAGACAGGAAATACAGTTTTATAGCTTGATTCCTGCAAATGCCGAGGCCGACAATTAATTTATTATTACCAACAAGCCCGTTTTTAAACATAGTTTCTTAGGCTATTTTACTACAATTACCCAATTATTTTCAATGTAAAAGACGCTATGCAAACCGTCAAGACTGTTTCATTCAAGCCCGTTCATACGCTTTGAAAACGAAACCGTCTAACGTTATGAACTACCATATTACAAGCTTTAAAAATTACTTTTAGGTGTGATTCTTTGATCTGTTTATTACGGCTACTAGGTTTCATTTTACTAAACACTGATCATAATTCTAATAAAATGAATGAATTTTCACTTTATTATTATTGTTTAGGATAAAAAACGGTTTTTGCCTTTTACAAAATTTATTTTTTTAAATAAAATTATCTAAATTATTACTTCTATGGTGAAGTTATACTGAAGATTAGAGAGAAAATTAAAAGGATTTATTGGTGAAAAATCATACTTAATTTAAACTGTTCATAGCTTCTCAATATATTATAGTCCAGATGATTAAAAACAGCTCATACTATTTTAAAATGTTTCATGTGTCCATGAGTTTCATACATTTCAAAAGGGACTGGATGGTTTGCTAAGTAACTGGACCATTTCTAACTTTCTACGGTTTTTAAATATAAAAAACAATTTTAACGCTTGAAAATTTCCAGGTAGCGTAGTCGATATAGTAAATAAAATCACGCACCCTATTTGTAGTTCATCAGGCTGTTTACTCAACCAACTCCTGCGTCCAATTTATTTCAGAAGCACTTGGTTGCTTTTGAGAGTGAAAGTGTCTACGTTATGCTGCATCATATTTATGGCTATGAGAAAAAAACTGTTTTAATTGTCATCAAGATAGATAACTCCGCACATAATACAGTGCTACTCACTGATCTTACCTCATCGTTTTTTAGAAACATTAGGTGTTTTTGGCTAAGTTTACGCAAAGAACTCTGCTAATTTTCAAGCATTCTCAAAATTGGATGCACGCTAATCTGGCAAAACATGTAGACATGCAGAAAAATAAGTTTATTAGTTGTCTTCTCTTACAACAGTTAAACGTCGTACAGGCTAAAAAACAAAAAAGTAATAATAGTAAAACATTATTTATTATTATTAGAATAGTACATAATTATTTCTACTAAAAAAATGCAGACAATTAAATAATTACTTTTGGCATCGCTAATATATTGATACTGTGACACACAGATATTCGACACAATAAATTATTATAATTATCATGGCCTTGCATCAACCATCATTTTTCTGCTGTATCGAAAACGGAAATATTGATTGCTATAGAATGGCACTGTTTTTAATAGCAAAGCATAAATATGGATAAGACGACTCCTGATTTTTAAACCAGCGTTGTTTCTCGCTATCAAGTTTGCCTTGAATTTCTTGCGAAGCCACATCGTGAAGAAATTTGATTTTGTACTCTGCGATACAAGCTAAATTTGCCCATTCGACAGGATTGTGTCTTCGAGTTCTTTTAGTCGAAAGATGCTAGAATTACTGAAGGTGCAAATAGCATTTGGAATTTGTTCATTTCTGATGTTGCAGTTTTATAATCCACTCCAGTATTATTTGATTCTTTGCTTGTTCTCTCTGTAATACAGAAGTATTTGGGTAAGGGTTCTTTGGAGCATTGCACCGACTGGGACTCGACAAAGGAAGTCAAGGTGGCTGACAAAGCATTCATGGAGTTTAGAGAAAAGATAGCTGACAATCCAGACCAGGTTTGTGCTGTGTAACAGTAAGCTAGAGAGAAACTCTTCTCCAGTTCTGGTGGTGGTGCCACTGAGGCTAAAATGCTAGAAATTTCTTACCCGTCTCCGAGCATCGAAGTTCAAACTATCCAAAGTTTTGTTGTAATGGGGGTAGCACCAACAAGCGTACCTACGCCAGGAGTCGCATGATTAATTGATTTTATTGGCTGAATATATGAATAGACTGAGAAATTTTATCTGTTTTTAAGTAAGATGCCCCAAACAAATACTCTCAAATACATGGTTGTTATCTCTGAGCCCATTGGTGACATTTATTTCAAAGACGACAAAGAGTCTGGTTTATACAAACTACCGTCTTTGGCATTGATGTTACAGTCATAAAATTTTTAAATATTATCTTGGGAAATATTCATTTTGGTTTTTGTTTTTAAAATACAAAAGACTATTGCCGCTTTTTCATCAGTCCAAATTACTAATTTAAATCTTTTTTGCAGGTTATTTTGTAGTTTCTCCTCTAAAATTAATGTTTTCTTAATCTTGAATGCATTTTAAAACGGATAAGGAAAGCTATAAGAGTAAATTAAATACCAACCTTGCATATGATTCAATCTGGCAATGAAGTGTTTCCAGTTATTAAACCGATTGAGAAAGACCGCCGGTATCCCTATTGTTATACTTGCTAATAAAAGAGTTTTTTTGCCAAAAATTTTATGTAATTAATTATAGCTGGTTTTTCTTTTTGCTGCAGTATAATCTTTTGTGAGAGAGAATATTATTCACTAACTGGTGTTTAAATATGAAAATTCATCTTAAGAACAGAAAGTTCAGGTGTTTTACTCACTACATTTTGCTTCAAGCCGACTTCCAGTCCAAGTCTTCGGCCAAGCCTTAGAACCCGTGTCTTTGTAGGCCACACTCGTCCTTCAAATCTAGCATAAATGTATCGGAAACAATGTTTTGTAGCTGTTGCAGTTTGATTTCGGTCATTGTATGACATCATACCATTTGGTTTTAGATCATTCGCTATGACAGAGGAGGGCAGCCATTGTTGGTATCGGATGAAACCGATCCTCCGGCTTCTATTCCCGACTGCGAGCTGTGTGGGGGGCCCAGAGAGTTTGAGTTTCAGGTGAATAGTTTTGTCATGTTTTTGTGGCTTCAGTGTCTGTTTGATGTGACTGGACACATTCTGTGCGGCTAGGCTACTCTTGAGTTGTGGTATAAAGTCAGCAGCTGCCTTCATAATCTGCTTCTGATTACTTGTTATTACTGTTGTGTGTAGAATTATATTATCCAATTTTTTAGGGTTTTTTCTAGCAAATATGTGATTTTTGATCAATGGTAAAAATATTGCGGGAGTATATTATATGTTTGTAAAAAGGTAAAATGGGTTTATCAAAAATTGAATTATTTAGTAGTGTTATTGGTAGCGGTGATATTAACTCATGGTAATATTGGTAATAGAAGTGGTAGTACTATTAGGAGTATTGGTAGTAGCAACAGCAGTAGTAGTAGTAGCAGTAGTACGCTGCATTTATTTCTAGTTGTTTCTAATTTGCGTTAGTTACATTTGGAGTTTTTCTACCTTGAACTCTTAAACTTCAGATATTTACAAATACATTGGAACTCTCTTATAACAAACCTGAGTGAACCAAACGCTTTGATTCTTTATATAAAAAGTTCACTATAAATGAACTATAGCGTTATGCAATTTGCTGCTTTAAGACTTTTAAGTTTGGTTTGTTGTACACAATGATTTTTTATAAGTGAGACTATTATAAGCCAATTTCACTGTAAATGCGTGTATGTATCAGCTCTTATTTTTAATAAAGAACGTTACGCCTTGTTACGTTAATGCGTGATCTTTTGTAGCAATACAATTCATTGCCTTGTTGGAGTTACCTTCGAGATAGCCTAAGAATCTCAAACTATTGGCTAAAGTGTGTGAAATAGAAATGGGTTGATCTGCGTGATTACCCGAACTTGACCCGAAATTGGTAGCAAGTACCCAAACTTAAAGTTCATGCTCGTCCTATCTCTAGTAGTAGTGGTAGTAGCAGCAGCAACGGTAGCAGCAGTTGTAGTAGTAGCGGTAGCTCTATATAACTTGTTGCGTCTTCGGGAAAAAATTGCGTCTTGGTGAGTGCTGACTGTATCTATAGGAATCGCCTTACTGGTGAGAGGACAACTCCAGATAATTTTTTTGAACACATTTCAACCTCAACAAGCTTAAATTAAAACACATCCTCTTCAAATTAGGCGTCCTAGGTCCTTGAAAATTTGTTTAAGCTGTTATAAATTTTTGCGCTCCTTTCGTTCGTTTGAGTTAATGGCGGACTTTAAATGAATAGCCATTGTTGAGTCGAAAAAGTCGTATTTTTAACCTTACACGTAATTGTACACGTATATATGAAATTCCATTTTTCCAGAAAGTCATCCATTTATGCAAACGAGCCAAATTTTCCTAAATAGTTGTTTGAGGCATAGCAATAACAATTGCTCACAGTTTTATTGCGTATATACAAGCAATTACATGAAGGAAGCACAGCCCATTAAGATGTAAGACAGGTAGAATCGTATTTAGTTGGATTCTCAGTAGAAGTACATTATTGTAAACGTTTGACATGAGATGGTGGAGATAATTACCAGCTACATCTACTACTTACAGGTATTGTCTCAAGTTCTGAGCTACCTCGATGTGGATACCGGAATAAACAGCTTAGACTGGGGCACACTAGTGATTTATACATGTAAGAAGTCATGTAGGATCCAAGGTTATGCCAATGAGTTTGTGTGGAAACAGGACTATTCTGATAAAGATGTGGTGTCCAACAAGTAGGCTGACAATGATTGTTAATGTATTTCCTGTGGAGATTGACTGCTCATGTGTAATTGCAAAGACTTTTTCAAGCATGCTTTTGGTCATATAATATGAGTGAATTTATCAAATTGTGTATGAGGAAGTCTTGGCATGAAAATGATGAGAGGGAGAGGGTCGGGTATGCCTGCGATATTAAATGAACGGATGTGAGATATTTCTGACTATCCTTGAGCATTTTATGCTTTGGATATCATAGTTGCTATTTTTCTACTTTCACGTGCTGTTACTGTTGGTGCGATGGTTTATCATGTAATAATAAATAATAAATAATAAAAAATGTGGTGATAGTAATTGTGGGAGTTTGCATATGTGCTACTTATGCTCACTCGTTTATCAGTAACCTGGATCTACTTCCGTCACTTGACACCAGGGGGTATAAACTGGTCTGCTTTTGCTTCTCCTAGAAGGAACAATACATGTTCGTCTTGATTATAGGTTATGGATGTTTTTCATATATATAATCTAAATGTATGCCCTTCCCAATATTTTGTTTGTATTATTTTCCATTACTTACGCTGGATACCCTGTTACATGAATATTTTGCTATTATTAATGAAAAAAAAACTCATTTTTGATTTTGTCTTTTTTCATTTTCTATCAAACTTGCACTAGATTACTTGCAATGTTATCGTCACTTAAATAACACAAGACCTTTTGCAGTAAGAAAAAAATTATTGGCCTTTGTTTTAAAGATTGTGTATACGGTTTGTATTACAAGTACTGACCTTGACTTACTTTAGCATAATTGAGTTTTTGGTGCACGACCATTACCGATGTCACGCGCCTTTGACTGTCATGCACCGAGCGGATCGGGAGGGGGCGGATGTCCCTGGATATATATAAGCTGCTCCGATAAGCTAGCTGCTGTTGTTTCCCAGCTATTTCTAACTGGAGGTATATAACTCGTGCGTTCTAAATGTTACCACCAGCTTGTTCAACACGATGAAGTTGTTAGTGCTGACCACGTGCCTTCTGGCTACCTTGGTAAGTCTCTTTCTATAAACATTTCCAAACAGTGATTGTAATGCCGATAAATGATAGAACTGTCAAAAATTTTCTGGGCTACTCAATTTGGAATATGAAGAAGGCATTTATGATTGACAACCTGTGCATTTTGTGGACAAAAATAAATAAATTTTCAAGTATGTGGAATGTCTCTTGCATTCTTTGTTGAGCCTTGTTTGATGTTTCGATAGTATCAAACTATAAAATGGCGGAGAGGTTTTAGCTAATTGCTGAATCCCTTGACAACGGAAAGTCACACCTAGAGACTTGTTCCAAATGTTGATGGAAAATTTATCCTTTCCATTAGTAATAGGTTCTCATTGATTCTTTGTCTGATACAATGTGTTGCCTCAGTCTTAAGATGTCATATTTTTTTAGGCCTGTGGCCATCGCCATGACGATGATAAGAAACAAGCCCTAAGGTAACAAACATTCTCTGTTCCTAAATAATCAAATGAAAATTATTTCCATCATTCGAAAGCTAGTATTTTGTAATTTGAATACTTTGTAGTGCTCCCTACAACACCCACATCCAGGCATTCAAGGATGCATTCGATGGTTTCTACGCACAAAAACCCACGGGTAGACCTGATGTTAAAAAGTTCATGAAGGATCTTGAGAAGAAGTACCACGAGGCTAAAGAGAACCTCAAAGGCCTCCGACCAACTGGAAGACCCTCCAAACAAACACACGATCAGTTCCGTGATGCTGATCATCAGGTAATGTTTCCATGCGTCTGACGTTTTTGATAGACTATCAATATACATGTATATTACCTATTTGATAATGAGTGAAACTACCAAAACAACCAGAAGATTGAAGTTTTTCTCATTTTTTTTTATCAATAAGTGTAATGATAGTGATGATGATGATCATGATAATTATTATTCTTTTTATTATTATTATTAGTGTTGTCATTTTTATCTTTATCATTATTATCATCATTTTTATTAAGTTTATCATTTTTATTATAATCATTACAGTTTTAATAGGATTATGATCATTTTTGTTATTATTTAACAGCTGAAGAAGCACTACTACGATGCTTGGGAGAAGCTGGAGGCCTGGAAGAAACAGGTAGATGCTGACAAATACAAAGATTATCACCACAAGAAACACGATGAACACAAGAAACCTCATCATCAGTCTGGAGGCCAGCAATCTAACAACCAGCAAACTAACAACCAACAACAGCAACAAACTGCATCGTATGTACTTACAGTTTTTCATTGCAACAAAACTTGCCACTCATTTTTAAATGTGGTACTAACACAACCCACAAGCCCCACCCTTTATTTGTTGTTTTAAATGGTAGAATTGGCGAGTAGAAATATATAAGGGTATATGCAGTCTAAAGATCAAAGTTCTTACACCCCCAAGTTTGCCCTTGAGCAAAGTTTTAAGTTTTTTTTATTGCTACTCCTGTTTGAAATTGAACATAAAAATTCGACTACTTTTCCTTTTGGCTATGAAGTTTTATACTGATGATCTCTGTTGGAACACACAAACTGCTTTTAAAGTGTCGAGGTACTTTAAAATATGTGTATCATTTAAGCTTTGGTTTTTTGATCACCTGACTGTGTTTCTACGAGTAGGTTTTTCTATGTTTTGTTCATCACGTGGTAGATTTGGTCCAGGAGATTTCTTCGGCCATTTGCTTACTATTAAATGTTTAGTTTTCAGTTTAGCTCTTTATGGCTGAAATATTGAATTAAAATTTTAGCAATAGTTTTTTGGCTCATCATAAGTGTTGCACCATTTCCTTTACATTCCAACAATATCTATCTTGCAAGTAGTGTATGTTTTGTAGTTCATCATTTGCCAACCATGTCCAGGCATTCAAGGATGCATTCGATGGTTTCTACGCACAAAAGCCCACGGGTAGACCTGATGTTAAAAAGTTCATGAAGGATCTTGAGAAGAAGTACCACGAGGCTAAAGAGAACCTCAAAGGTCTCCGTCCAACTGGAAGACCCTCCAAACAAACATACGATCCGTTCCGAGATGCTGACCACCAGGTACTATTTATTCCAATGTTTACAGGCATGTAACAAACATCGTATGAAGGCCCGTTGTGAAAGGTGACAGGAATGCCTAAAAGATAAATAATTATTATTTAACAGCTGAAGAAGCACTACTACGATGCTTGGGAGAAGCTGGAGGCATGGAAGAAACAGGTAGATGCTGACAAATACAAAGATTATCCCAAGAAACACGATCACGATAAACACAAGAAACCTCATCATCAGTCTGGAGACCAGCAATCCAACAACCAACAATCTAACAACCAACAATCTAACAACCAACAGCAGCAATCTGCATCGTATGTACAAGTTATTTTTTTTACAAATACAGCAACATTCACTCCCCCGTTAATGTAATTGATCAATCTACTGTTACTGGCCCCCCCCCCCTCCCGTAATGTGATTTACTAGATTTTTCTGTCTTTTAGTAGCCAATATCCTGTTCTGCTACTACTGCTGTGCATTACAAGAGCGTCTGCGTGTGCCTCCAAGTGGCAGGCGAGTTGCAAGTTGCCTTTTACAGAGTGCCGACACAGTTTTTGAGTTTGCTAACTTTGTAGCTCACCAATTATCATTGCTGTTGTAATTGCAGTGCATTCCTGTTCACACGGTGGGGTAGGTCAGTTGTGAATTAACAATTTCCTACGAGATAGTAGTTCGCTCCACACTCAAAAGTTTTTTATTTAACCGTATTGTATAAGTCTAACTTATGTTCAAAAAGTATAATAACTGTTAATGAAATTAAATAATAATTTGAGGATCTGACTCAATATGCAAACGTCATTTTCTTTCTTGTTGGTGTCAAAAATAATAACTGCAAATGACATTTATTATTAGCTAATAAGTATATGGAAGTCCATTTATTTGATAAAAATTAATACAGATTTATTAGCAATAGTGGTAATAATAATCTGACAACCTTGTTACAGTCATTGCTTACATTATATTCAAGCTTTACCAAACAAAATATTGGACACGCTATATCAAACAACGTCACTGATTGAACTGTATTATGTGCCAATAAAGTTCCTGTAACATGGCCCTTAAACCTGACACTGCTGGATTTGTGCATCTCAGCGTGCCACGACCTTGCGTCTCCACAAAAATTGTGCAATGTTTTTGTGTCACAAGATGCATAGGTAAGTTTAAAAGAAAATTGCTTTAAATTTGTAGTTCATCATTTGCCACCCATGTCCAGGCATTCAAGGATGCATTCGATGGTTTCTACGCGCAAAAGCCCACAGGTAGACCTGATGTTAAAAAGTTCATGAAGGATCTTGAGAAGAAGTACCACGAGGCTAAAGAGAACCTCAAAGGTCTCCGTCCAACTGGAAGACCCTCCAAACAAACACACGATCAGTTTCGTGATGCTGACCACCAGGTACTATTTAGTCCAAGGTTTACAGGCATGTAACAAACACCGTATGAAGGTCCGTTGTGGAAGGTGACAGGAATGCCTAAAAGATAAATAATTATTATTTAACAGCTGAAGAAGCACTACTACGATGCTTGGGAGAAGCTGGAGGCATGGAAGAAACAGGTAGATGCTGACAAATACAAAGATTATCACCACAAGAAACATGATGAACACAAGAAACCTCATCATCAGTCTGGAAACCAGCAAACTAACAACCAGCAAACTAACAACCAGCAAACTAACAACCAGCAAACTAACAACCAACAATCTAACAACCAACAACAGCAACAAACTGCATCGTATGTACAAGTTATTTTTTTTACAAATACAGCAAAATTCACTCCCCCGTTAATGTAATTGATCTACTGTTTCTAGCCCCCCCCCCTTCCCCCTCCCCCCTCCTCCCCTCCCCCCTTCCCCCCAGTCCTGTGATTTACCAGATTTTTCTGTCTTACTTTGAGTATCCATTATCCCGTTCTGCAAAATCAATCAAATCAGCCAATCTCGTTAATCTCACAATTCTAACCATGCGAAAGTCTTACTATGCAATTGTTGGCAATATAATATATAACATATTTTGTAGTTCATCATTTGCCAACCATGTCCAGGCATTCAAGGATGCATTCGATGGTTTCTACGCACAAAAGCCCACGGGTAGACCTGATGTTAAAAAGTTCATGAAGGATCTTGAGAAGAAGTACCACGAGGCTAAAGAGAACCTCAAAGGCCTCCGTCCAACTGGAAGACCCTCCAAACAAACATACGATCAGTTCCGTGATGCTGACCACCAGGTACTATTTAGTCCAAGGTTTTTGCAGGCATGTTACAAACATCGTATGAAGGCCTGTTGTGAAAGGTGACAGGAATGCCTAAAAGATAAATAATTATTATTTAACAGCTGAAGAAGCACTACTACGATGCTTGGGAGAAGCTGGAGGCATGGAAGAAACAAGTAGATGCTGACAAGCATAAAGATCACCACAAGAAACATGATGAACACAAGAGAAAACCTAAGCACCAGAAAAGGGACGCTGATGAGACAGAAATCATCTCGTATGTTACTTTCAACTTTTTCTTTCACCACCTCTAATTTGGATTATATTACTGATGGTTATTCTGTGTATGTCTGTTCAATACCCTTAAGTATCATTTTTAAGGTTTTGTATTTTATTGTATCTATCAATTTCCCATCAGCTTTGTACTAGACTTTTGTAAACAGTGTTTGCGTTGATTATTTATCATTATGCATTTTGTTATTACAGATCACCCTTTGCTGTTCATGCCCAAGCCTTTAAGGATGTCTTCGATAACATGTTTGCCAACAGACCAACAGGTCGACCAGATGTCAAATCTTTCATGCAAGCTCTCGCTATGAAATACAAAGAAGTTAGACAGAATCTGAAAGGACTGCGTCCAACTGGAGGCCCATTTCATAAAGAGCGCCAACAACTGAAAGAAGCCGATAAGCTGGTAAGTTTCTGTTATACCCCCTAATTGTCATTTTTCTGCATGATTTTAACACTGACAACCATTTTTTATTTTAATAATCGTTTGGTTCCTAAAAAAATAGCACACATTTCGCTATTAATCAGTTTGGGAACTTGATATGGTTACATTATAATGTATTGGAGTATTTTTTCTCTGATTTAGTTTGCTTAGGGATCAAAACCAAAATTAGAATAATTTCCCCAAAGTTTTTGTTATAGCAAAATTGTTTTCTTTTCACTGCCCTAAAAGTTCATACTCATCTTTATTTGTTTTTCCTGAAACAGCTGAGCTCTATATTCTGGAAAAATATCTTTTTATTTCAACTTCGAAATTTTTTGTTTTGTGAAAATGTTTTTTTTTATTTTATTCATTTGGTTGTGGAAGTGTATTTCACTCTCTGCATTGTACTCTTATCTGCCTAGACCCCGTTATTTTTGAGATCTAAAAATTGATTTTCATTAACATAACATCTAATGATCTATTGATTTTTATTAACATGACACCTAATGATCTATTGATTTTCATTAACATGACACCTAATGATCTATTGATTTTCATTAACATGACACCTAATGATCTATTGATTTTCATTAACATGACACCTAATGATCTATTGATTTTCATTAACATGACACCTAATGATCTATTGATTTGTGTTGGTTTTGTAGATAAAGCAGCATTATAAAGATGCATGGAAGAAGGTTGATGCCTGGGCGAAACAAGCCCGTGCTGATAAAGAATAGGACCAACATGTGTGACCAAAGACATACACAGCAGACCTGAATGTTGTGTGGTTTCTTTTGTTTCATTCCTTATTGTATGAATGAACCAATGGTCTACAGCAATAAACTGTATCAAACTAACATTGTTCCTTATAGCTCCAATCGAAGTCAGCAGAATGAACTGGCAGATAGATTATTGGCGTTACATACAGGTCATGTGTGATTCTGTCACGGATAGAATCATTTCTTTCCGCATATCTATAGGATGGTTAACAGCCATTTTCTTTCTTCCCCGTAAAAGTGCAGCAGACAACAAAACCAAAGATTTCATCCAATTTTGTTGAATTAAATTGGCATTTTGTGCCACAAATTTTTATCTTAAATTACGCACAATGATCAGCAAGTTTCAAGCAACCTCCAAATACTTTTGTTATAGGCATAAGGCAAAACTGTCGTATGAGATGAGCCCAATTATAAGTGTATTATAACAAATTGGTTGCTATAAACATGCAACAAAGAAGTGCAGGGTTATCGCGGTTTAAACCGGCTTAAACCGTCCCGGTCAAAACTCTAGCTGTTATGATAACAATGTGTCATTGGTGTAGCACCCGCTGTTCTAGTTGTGTGTTATAATGACAAGTTAGCTGACAACAATAATATGCGAACCTTCAAGCAGGACTAATTTACTCGATCAGTTAAAGTTTGTCAATACGCATGTCTGTCTGCTAGAGACAACATCAAACCTACCTCTTTGCGGTTTTTGCTTGTTTGGTTGTAATTGATGACTATTTCCTCAAGGTCAGCAGTAGGTCATCTGATTTTTTTAAAACTCACGAAACTTTTTTTATATTGTGTTCCGATCTTCTGTGTTTATCTTTGTGGCTTATGCCTTTCTAGTTTTCACTGGTGATTTAACATAATGTTGTTTGGAGTAGATAGGTTTTTGTTTGTTCAATAAGGAAATACGATGGGCTACATTACAGTATAGCCAGTCCTGTCTAGAAGCTTTAGACAAGCTGGGCTACTTAGAATTTTAGTGTAGTTTGTCTATCCATGTTCCTAGCTACTGGAGACTACAATGTTGGAAGGCAATTTAATAATTCATCCAACTCATCTTAATCTTTTTGTAATTGAACTGAAAAAACTGTTACTGTTGTGATAGATTTTATCGGGCACAACACACGATCAGCTCTTACTAAGTTCCCCTTGATAGCGTGAAAGCATCAGGCATGGCAAGCCTGGTTATAGCAATACAATAACACGGGCATTGATTGCCCGGAACCTCTTAGCTTAAATAGGCAATAGCGTATATAACCAGACCCCAGCACTGTGTACATTAGTATACCGGCTCTAGGTAGCTATCCCGGGCCTGCAGCAAAATGGCTGCCACCCAGCCTAAGAGTCTCCAGAGCCTTTATCCAGACCATACCTTTGTCAAATGCCAGGAACCAAGGCTGCCAAAGACCAGGATCTCCAGAAAAGGGAAAGAGCCATCTAGAGACAATTGTTACTGGCCGAGAGATCACTAACTCTGCCCCTTACCTTTGGGCACCAGATCTCTTTAATTAATTATCGTTTATCCTATTGGCTACTTTTGTTACCTTGTATGATTATCTGTGTATTTATAATCACCTTACATGTGATTGGAGTACTTGGTTAACTAGGCCAAATAGTTTCTGTCACTTCCTATAACTCAGCCCATAAGAGGCTGAGCTTTTTATTAGTTCATTGTATTCAATCTTGTGTATTTCATTATACATTCTACATTGTAATGTCACTAATTGTTCTGCAATAGAATAAATGTAAACTACTCGAAACCACTGTTTTGAGCCAAGGGCCCACCACAGTTGTGGAGTAGAGGTTGCTCCTTTGCATTAGTTTGAAGTGCCATTCCGACACAAGGTCACCTCTGGGGAGAGGTCGATTGCTGGTTGTCATGTACACCTAGTCAGTACCATTCTGAAGACAATTTAATAGTACAAAAACTACAATAATTTTTTTTACTCAATGAATCTGGATTTTTTCACTGGATGAAAAATAATTTAACAAACATTTATTTTTTATTTAGTTCTACAAGATAATTATTTAATTTTGTCTTTCTACCGGCATGATCGTTAAATTAATAAAAAAAAATAAAATCATCGCTGTAAGTGGTTCACTTAGAAGAAAATTGGTTTATTGTAGAATGTCATAACACAACATATCTGTAGCGAGCTGTTCTTTTTTCTTCAAACTTTCCAGTGATGGGCTGTAACTTTGGGCAAAGCAATTTCTCATCTGCGTGTAATCTAAATGAATAAAATTTTGTAGTAAATGCAGCTTGCTTACAGCCTATGATTAAGTTTTGCTCTAAACGCAAGTTAGTTTTGTTCGGAAAGGCGCAAACAGTATGTATCTCACACACTGCTTGCAGGTGTATGCCAGCTTAGCGGCCCTGGCTTTATCCACGCGAGACAATATATTCTATTGCTGTCAAAGGTCTGCCTAACACGCATCTGCGCGAAAAGCTACGCGCTTGTAGTTTCCGATTTTCTTGTCATTTTGCCATGCTTGACGTTAAAAATATCTTGTCTCAAAAGTTGAGCCAGGATGTGCATAACTGCATTACCTAGACATGACTATAGGTAAAATAGTGCACTGTTTATTAGCTAGGTTTTAATACACATATTTTTGTAGTCAACAAACAAAACCACTTGCTATTTATGCAATGTAGTCAATCAACTTTGCCCTGTGGAATTTACACAAATATTCTACGCCTAATGATAGTTAGATAATCGAAACTTTACGCTAATTGTACCTTTTGCCGACACCCAGGCTCTGCAAATGTGACTCTTTTTAGTGTGGTTGTCACTATAGCTAGTAAAAATATGACAAAAAGGCCAGATCTTTGGTGAGAAAATATTATTTTTTTTGTTTTCCAATAGTAACTTCTGGCTGCCATTTGGACATTCAACCCTTTCACTGGAGTTAAGATTATCGCTGTTTCTTAATTGCTGAATTTACTCGGTATTTTTTCATATTTTTTTATTAACACACCTAAGAAAATTTCTTACTACCCTAAAGCAGTCAAAGCTAGGCGGCTATGGCAGCAAACTAATGCTTCTTTACAAACTGTTTTTCACAGTTGATAGCTTATCATATTTGTGCCCAGGAGCGCTCACCTTATGATTTCTCTCACCAATGCAATACCCAACCAGATTAGATCAAGTGAGCTCATTCAGAGATTGATGCACCATGAGGGTACTGGCAATATTTGTTGTGGGTTTTCTAGCCTGGGTACGTATGCTGGAGTTACTCGTCGTGCTAACTAGCTGGTGACTTTAATTTTGTCTTCAGATCTAGCCTTGGGTAATATTGTGAAGTATATTGGAAGTCATAATTTGTAAAATCCAACCCCTCGTATTGTAGGCTTCCGCAAGTAGCAGTCACAGAAATTTTGCAGATGTATTAGAAAGGTAGGAATTTTACTTTCAATCCTTCGATCAAATAATTTATAATAACATGAATGATTTAATTTACTTGTAGTAAATCGCCCTTTGCTCAGCACCATGTGGACTTTTTGTCACTGTTTGAGAAGATGTTTACCTATCGACTGGCGGGACCAGAAGGTGTGAAGCGCCTCCTGGCTATCACAATGGATAAATACAATATGGCTGAAGCTGCTATGAAGGCTCAGAAAGAGAAATTGGGCAGCTTTAAATACTTGTTTTATTACGCATTGTCTCGTAGTCAGGTATGTTTGCTTCTGTTGATTGCATTGTTTAGAACTATTTTTGTAGTGAATTTGACCTGTATATAACCTTGATATGATTTCCTACAGCTGAAGAAAGCACTTGAGTATGCCAAAGACAAGATTGAATCGTTACAGAACCAAGTGGATCACGATGATGTAATGAAGTGAGTATACTAGATCAGTCAAAAATTTGCAGACTTTGAAACTGGCATTTTGTGGGAATTCCGGCATAAAACTGTTGGAATGAGCAATTTTCTACAAAAAAATCATGAAGCATCAATAAAATGAGAAATCGTTTTTATCAGGTTTAAAAAAATATATGTTGTAGGTCGTCGTACGCTCAGTACATAACTCAGTTCCAAGACTACGTCAATGACCTCCTTGCTAAAAAGTCAACTAACTGCAAACCAAAGTTTGATTATCTGAAATCAAAACTGGAGAGGAAGTTTGATTATGAAAAGAGACGAATGGAGCGAGTCCTTCCAAGAAACGCATCTGCAGATGATAAATCACTGTATGCGAAAGCGCTCCAACTAGTATGTAGATAGGTTTTTGTCAATGCCGTCATTAGCTGGGTTTGCTATTGTCACGGACCAGCTTAGAGGTGCCATTGTTATGGTACACATTGAGTTCAAATGCTCTTACATAGTCTTTTATATTTACTGTAGCTTGAAAGCCATCGTGGTGATGGAGAAAAACAGTTGAAGGAATGGGAGAGCCAACTGAAGAATGAAAAAGATGATAAACGCAGTATCTGGCGTGGGAGTTCGAGAAACCGACAAAGTGATGATAATTATTGTTAACGGTGTAATTTCATTACGTTATTGTTGATTGAATGAAATACAATTATCGTGTTTGTTAAAAAATTATTGTTTATTTATTAACGCATAACGAATTAATAATTCTGGAATATGGTTTAAAGTTCTACGAGCCATGAACTGGAAGTCAATCATCAAAAGTTTGGTTGTTTTAACCAATTATGAATTAAAGAAAAATAATGACAGACTTCAATGGTGAGAAATTACATTATGAGCACCTACATGCAATTTTAATCGATGAGATATGTTACCTAATCGATGAGATACGTTACCTAATCGATGAGATACGTTACATAAACTGTGCATTGAATGGGCTTAACAATTTACACCAGTTGGCTCTGGCAGGACATTCAGGCCTCTTGAGTTTTCTTTGGGATAAAGTAAAGTAAAGTGAGCGCCCAATAGCTGGTGTCAAGGGTTATGGTATAGCAGTGCCTGCTGTTCACTCTCAGACGTGACTGTGTTACATAAGCTAGAGCAAACTATGATGCATAAGCCAGAGCAAACTATGTTACATAAGCCAGAGCTGACTATGTTACATAAGCTAGAACTGACTATGTTACATAAGCCAAAGTGGACTATGTTACATAAGCTAGAGCTGACTATGTTACATAAGCCAAAGTGGACTATGTTACATAAGCTAGAACTGACTATGTTACATAAGCCAGAGCTGACTGTGTTACATAAGCCAGAGCTGACTATGTTACATAAGCCAGAGCTGACTATGTTACATAAGCTAGAACTGACTATGTTACATAAGCTAGAGCAAACTATGTTACATAAGCCAGAGCTGACTGTGTTACATAAGCCAGAGCTGACTATGTTACATAAGCTAGAGCAAACTATGTTACATAAGCCAGAGCTGACTGTGTTACATAAGCCAGAGCTGACTATGTTACATAAGCTAGAGCAAACTATGTTACATAAGCCAGAGCTGACTATGTTACATAAGCCAGAGCTGACTATGTTACATAAGCCAGAGCTGACCATATTACATAAGCTAGAGCTGACTATGTTACATAAGCCAGAGCAAACTATGTTACATAAGCCAGAGCTGACTATGTTACATGAGCCAGAGCAAACTATGTTACATAAGCCAGAGCTGACTATGTTACATAAGCCAGAGCTGACTGTGTTACATAAGCCAGAGCTGACTATGTTACATAAGCCAGAGCTGACTATGTTACATAAGCTAGAACTGACTATGTTACATAAGCCAGAGCTGACTATGTTACATAAGCCAGAGCTGACCATATTACATAAGCTAGAGCTGACTATGTTACATAAGCCAGAGCAAACTATGTTACATAAGCCAGAGCTGACTATGTTACATAAGCCAGAGCTGACTATGTTACATAAGCCAGAGCTGACTATGTTACATAAGCTAGAACTGACTATGTTACATAAGCCAGAGCTGACTGTGTTACATAAACACTGGGAGATTGAAAGAGCCATTTGCTAAAACTGCACGTACACAAGCTATTGCATGATAATTCAGTTTCCGGAGTAATCGCTAAATTAATCGCTAGCATTTTAGTTGAGATTATCACCACGCTTTGATGGAGATAAAAAATCGCAAGCCTCTCTCGTGATCAATCAATCCTGACACAGAAACATTTAACCACATTTTTCCATATTATCATTATTATCAAGTCACATGCAGCTCCTTGATCTATCAATGATCAGAACCCAATCTGTGGGCTATAGTTCGTAACAGCGATTTTCATCGGAATCGTTGGAGAGTGAATTTTTGTAAAAAAAGACTCGGTGAAACTTTTATGAGTTTCTCTAATCGCGAAGGAAAACCATTAGCGCGTTTTTTATGTGTACATGTACCTTAACCATGAAATTTTCAGTACTAAATGTGTTAATATGGTGACTCTGGTTAGTATTCTGTATTCACAATTACTGCTCCTGTTTTTGCTGCGTATTTTTATCTGTCCTTGTTTATTTATTAATGTCCTTCGTTCTGTGTAACGGTGAATGCAGATGAAGAGGATGAAGCGGCGGTATCGAAAATGTCCAAAGGTAATCATTTGTGTTTTATTATTTAATTCAATGCCACATTCAGTACCACATTATCTTTCTCAATGCGACTAGAATGCAACTGGATTTTTGTCAATATCAACATTAGTTAACTCTGCTAGTAGTGCTATTATCACGGTGAACATTCAGTGATATATCACACTTGTTCATTCACTGTAGCTTGAACCTCATCATGCTGAAAGGAGAATCAACTGAAGGATGGAGAAAAGAAAAATAAGTTTGGTAACTAGAGCTGGAAGTCAAAACAATTCATGGGACGATGACGATGAAGATCATTGTAAATTACGACATCTTGGCATACCTCTGTTGGTTGGGTGATATAGACTGTGATTGTTGTAAAAGCAAAGTTTAAGGCTATTCATAGCCGCAAGGTGTTTTGAGAATTGCTTCATGTTGTCTAAGCTCTATAAGCAATGGTAAATGTGGTTGTCATAAACTTCCTGTTTTGTAGAGAAAATCAGCAGACTTGTCAAACGAAATATATTTCAGAAGCATATGATCATTGTCAATACAGGAGAGCTTGTGATTGGCATGTAGTTGATCTAAAATGTAAAGTAAGTCAATAGATGGTGCTAAAAGATTACAGTTGTCAGCACCTGCTGTCCACTCTCAGAGCCGGCTATGATGTTACATAAGCTTCAGAGAGCGAAGGGTCATTTATTAACCATGAAGCTGGTAGCGCTAGTTTGTGTGAGCCTTTTGTCACTGGTTAGTATTTTCTAGTTATAATTTTTACTAACTTACTAGTTATTGCTTGCCCGGTCTTTATTTGTGAATAAATGTTTTAGGCATCAGCTGGTGTACAAGATGAGGATGAGACGGCAGTTTTGAAAAGGTAAACGTTTGTTTCTTGCCAGTTTTTATGTCGTTAGAGCACTGCGCGATCAACATCACAGAAACAAATTTTGTTTCAGCTTCTTTAGCTGGTATTCTGCTTCAACCTAAACCCTATCCATTAGCCAGACGTTTCAGTAATTTAGCTCTGTTTCAGTCTTGGCATGTTATTTCTGTTGTATATAAGCACACCATTTTGTTTTAGTTACTAGTGCACTGCTCGCGATAGAATAACGGACTATGTAAGATTTTGGCAAGACTAGTACAGATGGATTACTTCTTCTTGTCACCCCCACCCCCATACCAAGTTTCAGATTTTAGTCCCGAAGTGTTGCTAAAGTTTCTTTTGTTTCCTAACCTGGTCTTTCATAGACACAAGATTGGACCTAACCTTTCCTGTTAGGTGAGCTCTACTTGGCCTGATGAACTCTGTTGTTGTGGGTTGGGTTTACTCATCAGGATTAGACTTTAAGTTGAGTAATTGAAACATTAGCTCAGTATCCTACCGACAAGAGGGAGGAGCTGGTTTGAAGCTTTGCAGATTTGAAAGATGATGGTGCTCAGTTGATCCGGCCGAGGCTCCTGATACTAGCTCGTTCTGCCAAGCCTGGTCTTGTCCTGCATTTCTTGAAGTCCCAGGCTAGGAGAGCAATGTTAGACGAATAAAAACTAGGATTTGCTTAAAATTTGATATTGAAAAAGGTTAGCCAAAAGATATGCGCCCAGATTTACTGACTACACCCGATTGTTACTAACCTGGGTTGGTTATGATCAGGCGCTATTGTAGTAGTTTTACACCTTCTACTACGACACAACGGTATCACTCCGAAACTTAATGTTAATTCGGGGTAGACTCCGAATTAGTAATCAAGCTTCACGGGGTCCTCGACCCAGACACACAATAACTGAGTTACACGAATAATACTTTATTTACTAACTCCATTTAGCAATATAATACAAGATACTTTAGCCAGAACCTCCAAACTTCTGCCTCAAATGTACAAACAAAGCTCCTTTTATATATTTAATATTATTTAATACCCTTATCAGGGTGAACCAATCATACAATATAACAATAAAAATGTAACCATCAAAATACACAATACAAGTTTGTACACAAAGTCAGCCAATGATAGCAGTAAGCACATGTCAATTTGTGCTGGGCATCTTTTCCCGCTCTTTTTCCTTGCTTGGCATTCTTTCACTCCTTATTAGGGCATCCTGGTACTTTTCCACTCCTTATTAGGGCATCCATCACTTAGCTTGCTCTCCAAGCTACCGTACTCTGTTCAGCTACTTTCTGAGGTGGGCATCCAGCCCTATAGGCCCAAGGCTACCTATTCCAACTCCTTTGTATACTGGCCCGGTAGCTGACCCGGGGTAGACCCAGGGTAACCCGGGGTAGGTTATATATGATGTATAGGGTCTATACAGGGCCGGGGTCCTCGGTATCCATTTTCGTGGGGGAATTTGTACCGAGGCGGAAGGGAAAGGGATTCGGGGTTATGTCCAGCTTGTTGGTGGGCAGGGGGTGGGGGGGGGGGGCTGGGGGGTTGACTAACTCATGTAAATCTCTCACACTATTAAAAGATTGTTTCTAACAGTATGCCATTTCGATATCAACACACACTCTTTGTTACAGCCCTTTCTACCAATGCTCTTGTTCTGTTACAGCCCTTTCTACCAATGCTCTTGTTCTGTTACAGCCCTTTCTACCAATGCTCTTGTTCTGTTACAGCCCTTTTTACCAGCATGCAGCAGACTTCAAGTCCCAGTTCAAGTCATTTATGAGTTCCAATCCTACTGGCCGACCCAAAGACTTAAATAAAGCTGTCTCTGATTTATTCAAACAAGCTATGCAGAAGTTGGCAGCCAAGAGACCAACAGGGCGTCCATTTAGATCTCACAAGGAGAGAGCTGAGTTCAACCACGCCAATTGGCTCGTATGTTCTCTCTGTGTCTTCTCTTGACCTTCACCAATTCCTTTTTCTCATGGTCACCCTAAAACTCCTAAAATTTGATGCTATAAAATGATTTTGTTTAAGAAACATTCGTACTGCTTTTTGCAGCTGGAAAAACACATGAGGGATGCCAAGAGCCAAATGAGAAAGTGGCACCTGCAGCAAATTGCTGCTGCCAAAAAGGCAGCTCTTAACGGCAGCAAGCAGGCAGATGAAACTGCAATCTTAAACAGGTATCCACTGTACGATATACCAAATCCTTTTCTTTTTGAGATGTGGCACCTGCTGGTTAGTCAGTCACTACAAAAGGTGTTTTATTGTCCCAAAGGGTCTTGGTTGAAATTGTAGTTTTTAAAAATATTCTTGCAGAGTCCGCGACATTTCGGAAATCCTTATACAAAAGTTAGTTCCAAAATGAGATTTATTATAATAGATATTATTATTATTATTAACGTTCAGTTTTTGTGTTAATCCAAAAAAACACTGTATTTAATTCAATACGTCTGATTTAATCAGTAATCATCATTTTCCTTCCTGTTTAGAACGTATTCCATGTTTATACTTTTACTCTTCATCAACCAATAATAAATAAACCAATAATGAATAATATTGTTTTTTTTTTAATTGTAAATAAATTAACGCTTCAAATTTGGTTACTCCTGTTGGTGATATTATTAATAAATATATGAAACAACTTTTAAACAAAAACGCTTTAATGCAAATCAAACTTGAATAAGCTATTGTGGAAAAGTCGTCAGTTTCAAAATTATATTTTTCAAAGCGCTCATTTTTGAACACTTATTTTTGAAATATCCCTGTAAGCAATATTGGTTGCTAGGTAACTGTGTAACAAACCCCTTGCAGCCCATTAATGTTTTCTATGCCATAACCAGCGCTACACCAATTATTGAAAGGCAAGTTCAGGCATGTTTGGGCATGCTATGACCACCAACTTTTTTACATTGAATCGTTCCCCAGAAATCACAAAGTATCAACTTGACTGATTTTTATACGGTGAAACTGACCAATCCAACCAAGCCACCAAACTAATTCACCGCGAGAACATCCAATTTTTTTAAATTGAAAAGTTGAACAGCTGTTGTTATAAAGACTAGAACTACCATCTCTGCTGTTAAACTATTCACTTGCTGCATTTTACTGGACCAATCACATCGCAGTGACTACTTCATCCTGAGCAGGATTGACCAATCAGTGAGACAATTCCCTGATTGAAACTATTGCTTGCGTAGCAATCCTACAGGGTAGACAATGCATGTACACCATAGACCAATAACTGCAGCCTAGGAGTTGTCGGCCTACGGTTTGTACCTAATACTGTAGGTTTGACAACTCCTTATGCATTATCGCTTTTTGTGAAATAATCGGAAATATCAGTTCTTATTTAATTAATGTCCAACTATCGGAATGACTTCCGAGCCAGAATCAGTCAAATTTGAGATTCTGTTGTGGTTATGATTTTATTTTGTAATGAATCACATGAAAAAATGTTATTTTTTTTAACATATGGAGTTTTCTTTTCTTGGCTGATTGTAAAGTCATCATTAAGTTTGGAGTTTTGCTCACCTGTGCATGCGCTTTACCGTAACATTCATCCTTAACGTAGCAGTTTGCAGAATAATGGCGTATTAGTCATTTCTTTGTCATGATGACTCTCTGTTTTTATGAAAAATATAAACAATGTCTCTCTTCATTGCTGGAGTACTTGACGTATCAGACCATGTTTGTTGACAAAAAACTGTCTGCAGCTTGACGTCTCTCTTATCCAAAGGTTAAAATACTAGTTTTTACAAATTTATGGTTAACACTATTATGTGAAATTGTGATACTAATGATCCATTTAATTTCTGTTTTACACTTTCACCCGCAGACCCTTTCTGTTTTGCCCCTTCTCCACCATCTTGCAACTTTATTTTCAGCCCTTTCTACCTGCATACCATTTTTGTTTCAGACCTCGACCAGCGTTCAATTTCTGTTTCAGCCTTTCAGCCTTCCAATGCTCTAGTTCTGTTATAGCCCTTTCAACCAATGCTGTATTGCTGTTACAGCCCTTTCTACCAATGCTCTAGTTCTGTTACAGCCCTTTCTACCAATGCTCTAGTTCTGTTACAGCCCTTTCTACCAATGCTCTAGTTCTCTTACAGCCCTTTCTACCAATGCTCTAGTTCTCTTACAGCCCTTTCTACCAATGCTCTAGTTCTCTTACAGCCCTTTCTACCAATGCTCTAGTTCTGTTACAGCCCTTTCCTTCAGCATGCAGCAGACTTCAAGTCACAGTTCAAGTCATTTATGAGCTCCAATCCTACTGGCCGACCCAAAGACTTGAATAAAGCTGTCTTTGATTTATTCAAACAAGCTAAGCAGAAGTTGGCAGCCAAGAGACCAACAGGGCGTCCATTTAGATCTCACAAGGAGAGAGCTGAGTTCAACCACGCCAATTGGCTCGTATGTTCTGTCTGTGTGTCTTCTCTTAACCCTTCACCAATGCTGATGCTCTTTCTCATGAGCTACAGATAGGCAATCACTCATTCGCATTGTGTGAAAAATGCTAATGGGCACTTATGTGAAGAAATATTATTAATAAACCTGCGTAGAATAAAAATTAATAATGAAACATGCTTTCAATGATCAAGTTTATTGGAGTTTCCTAATTTAATTTAAATTTCATTTTCTACTTTAAAAACGATTTCAGATTTTGCTCAAAAACAAGTCGAAAATAAATTTACACATAGGTCAACTTTTTGAATTTTGAAAAAACTTAATTAAGAAGGTTATTCAAATGAGGCAAAATTTATGCTGACTTTTGCAGCTGGACAAACACATGAGAGATGCCACAAACCGGCTGAGAAGATGGCATCTGCAGCAGATTGCTGCTGCCAGAAAGGCAGCCCTCAATGGCAGCAAACAGGCAGACGAAACTGCTATCGTAGAGTAAGTTTGTTCAGCAGACTTCAAATCCATCATCAGCAGCATTGTCATGTTTTATGAACTTATATCTTTATTTCTTTAGCGATGACAAGTTTATGGCACTCGCAAACAGCTTTAAGAAAACTGTGCACAAGAAGTTGGCCAGTGTTCCTGCTGAGGCCCCGAACCCCAGGGATTATTTCAAGTTTATTAGCGACCAGTTTGAATTGACTAAAAAGGAAATGATTGCTTTAGTGACAGACGAGCAACAAAAAAGCTTTGCGCAAGCTTATCAAAGGGTACGAGCATCAGCTGCATGCGTAGCTACTTATTACTGCTTCGATTTCTTTGCTTGCAAGGTTATTCGAGGAGTTGTCTCCCCAATGAAACTAAGTAAAAATTGCTCTATGAAACAGTTGGCATTAATTATTTTATTTAGAGCATTGTTTTGCTAATGAAAAAAATGTTTGCGCATCGTTGGTCAGGTTTAATGTTTCTCTGTATCGTTTTCTTACAAATGTGGACCACAGGCTATCTTTGTTTTTAGCTTCTGAAGTATCAGTATCTTGCTCAGGAGAAAGTTAGAGTCTTAGTAAAGCAGAACTGATACACAGTGAGTCTAATTGTCACTTTTTAAAGGAATTTAGATTTTGCTTCCCATCACAGTGTTCACTCAAATTAATGCACGCTTTTCCTGGGAGTTGTCATTTCTTATGAAAAATTAATTCATGAGGAAAATTAGTGTAATTTTCACGCAATGTTTTCCTAAATATTGCGGAGTTATGCTCTATTTTTGAGTCTATTTCAAGGTATTACTACCTATATGCTCTATGATTCAACCCCGCTGTATATTACAGGTACATGGATGGTTCAACGCAAAGCATTTCAATTCATTGGCATCTGTTCTCTTGTAACACATTCTATATTTTGTATTTTTGATCAAAAGTACACAAATAAAAAACAATATACTTGATATTTAGCTGTAGTTACACAATTATGAACATAAGAAAGAAGTTGAAATGTACAAATCCACTGTGAAATATTGCATTGAAGTTAAACAAAAACTAGAAAAGGCAGACAACGACAATAACATTGTGTCAGAAAAGGTTTTCCAACATAAAACATGCATTGTGTTTTATCACAGGAGTTTTTCGAAGGACGTTTTGTACCAGTTTATGCAAATCAAATTTTTATACTTAAAAAAATGGAGGGGTGTGAAATAGAACTAGCAGGTTCGCTATCTACAAGGTGGACTAGTATAATCAGTAGCATCTACAAGCACTGGCATCTGGAAGCCACTAGATTTGACAGGAAGCCGGGCATAATCTGTGGTTTGTAAACAGTGACATCTAGTGGCTCATAGCTGGCCACATGGCAGCATGGAGTTTTGATATTCAAGGCAGCGAGTAGTTTTTCATGCATACTTCGGGGCGGACCTGTGAATATATGTGTATTGTGTAATGTAGTGTGTGTTATATAATGTATTGTGTAATGTAGTGTGTACTGTACACTGTAGTGTGTACTGTATACTGTAGTGTCTACTGTACACTGTAGTGTGTACTGTACACTGTAGTGTGTACTGTATACTGTAGTGTCTACTGTACACTGTAGTGTGTACTGTAGTGTAGTGTGTACTGTATACCATACTATGAACTCACATGTCCCCTTGCAGTAGTTAATCGGTATGTACTTTGGAGACAGTATGTTTCGGTGTAGTTCCTTGGCAAGTATATCAAGTCTGTGCAGACAGCATGTCTTTTGGCCTGGCTCACACACTCCTACCTCTACACCTGCATTCCTACAGGTACGTAAAACAGATGCATTCCATTAATAATAATAATAACAAAAACTGTGAAAGTTAAATTTTGTTAAAAATCAATTTTTATACCACATTTAGCACCAACTGTCATCAGATTGTTGCTGCTTTTTTGGTTTCAGTCAAGGTCACCTCAAAAGAACTTTGGTTGTTAAAGTTTTAATAAAACACAAGGATAGGTATGAGAGATTAATCCGCTTGTCTATTCACAGCTTTAATTACAAGATTAATCTTTTCCTATAATTATTTATAAACCCTCACAATATAATATTAATCCTATAGAACCTCGCAATACTAGATTAATCGATTAGAACACACAACTATAAAACCTAATACAAGATTAATCGATTAGAACACACAACTATAAACCCTAATACAAGATTAATCGATGAATACACACCTATAGAGCCTTCTAATAAAAAGTTGATAGATTAACGTACACACCTATAAAACTTTGTTATGTAAGGTCAATCGCTAATCGACTGGTACAATTTAGTCACAAACCACTGATAGCCGTTTCGTTTTACGCTGTCAACGCTGCTGCTGTCTGCTGGCGGTTTTCTAGTGGTACTAGCTGGTAGGCAGTATACTAGATGTACCCCAAATATGACTGCAATTGTAATAACTAACATTGTGCTAAGTTTGCTCTCCATCATCAGATGTGAGTTGGAGAGAAATATCGAGGCTTTTATTTCGTGTGGTTTATTGACTCTGCCAAAATAAACTTTCCAGATCGTATTTCGCTGGTGATTGGTTAAAGTCTAGACTAAGTTATGTCAAAAGATGTGAGGATCTCAGGCTTTGCTCCACACAACTTTTACGAACAGCAATACAATCGGCTCTAGTGTGCATCATTTTAATAGATTCTAGAAAATGTGAGGTATATACACAGTAGAACACATAGTTTTGTTATTCGAGAGAAAAATTTCACTAAAATTTATTGCACATAAAATAGTTCTACTCGTTTAAAAGCATGTTTTTTTCTGCGCAAATAACAAATTATTTTCTGAACCCGATAAAAATGTACAATTAACAAAAATTATCTAAAACGTTTGACAAGGGTTGAATTTATGACAATCAACATTAGATGGCAAAGATTGTACTGTTATGCATTGAGCATGAACTTCATGCCACTAAAAGTTATTTTCAGTCAAAAACAACCAACCGGAGAAAAGGCTAAACCAATTCAATAATTGACAGGCCACACTATATTTCGTGGCTTTGTTGAAGCTTTTTATCATAATAATATTGTAGCAGTACAAAAATCCTATTCTTTCTAAAGTTGTTCAAAAAAGCTATATATTTGATAAATAAAAACCAGTCTTGATTTACAAGCTGTGTGTATGTACACAGACATGTCTTGGTCAAGCAAATATGCCTGATTTGCCAAAAGACAGACATGAATACAAAAAATGTCCTGAAATTTATTGTTATTAAAAACAACCCAAAGAAATGTCAGAAAGTTGAATTTTGTAACGATTGTCGTAAATTTGCAGCCATAAATAGTTTAGACAAAACGATGATAAATCGGTTTAAATTTGTGATTATAAATGGATTCCTACTGGAGTCACTAAGTGGGCTGCCATACATAAACCTGTTATAAATAAAGTTCCAGGTGAGTGAATAACGTCCTTGCCATAACCAGCTACTATAATATATAAGAATATTTTCCATAACAACAAAACCATGGCATCAACTTTCACTGTTCGTCATTGAAGAGTTATGGGAGATGGCGGCCAACATTATCCAGACACGGAAGTGTCATGTGGCAAACAGTTCTAGCTCCATCCAGGTATTACTCCATTTGTACTAAACCAGATGCCATACCCATCAACCACATGATGGCGGCTCACTGCATGACCGTACTGAGCAATAAACATGTTTTACTTGTAATGATTTCTTGACAGAACGATTGATTTGACTTTGATGCAGCCTTCATGTATAAGTAAGTAAATAATTTATTTATCAAAATAAAATAACTTCAGTTTTTTTTTAAACAAAATATATCGAAAAAGACTTCCTTATTCGGTTTTTTTCCAAGCTGATGAGCAAAACTGCTATTTATCCTTCAGGATAGGAACAAATGCAATTAAATCTTAAAATGCGGGTTTTTTACCTTTTAAGTATTTAAGTATGTATTCAAAATTCACACATTTGAATTTATATTTGAATTTAAATATTTATTAGCAAGTATAAGTATTTGATGACTTGCCAGTCGTCATTTGAGTTTTATTTGAATTTGTTGTTTAGATTTGGTCTTATCTCTGATTATACTAGAGAATCAGTATTGCCCGTCATATAAGTATGCCCATCCACTCTACCCCGCTCGCCCTACCTTCACCTCACCCCCACTCCTCAGTTACCTCTGCCCGTTATTTCCCACAATGCTCTTCGTTTTACCTTCTGCCTTGCTCAACCCCCTCCCAATCTCACCCCTGCCCCACTCTAGCCTATCCTTCTCTCCGGTAGCCTTCCAACCCCCCTCCCATCCCACCCCCCCCCCCGTCCCAACCCTGCTGATGGGAAGCAGTTTGCTGGCACATGTTTTATTGGGCTCTGTGTTGATTTTTACTACTCAATTGTCTAATGTTAACAGCTAAAGGTACTGCTGCAGACAACTAACTAGAAAACAAAACACTATCAACGAATGTTGCACTCTATGCATACAATAATATGAATGATAGAACGATGCAGATTTACTAATTGGATACTCACTATCTGGTATTAGCCTATATGTAATCTTTTGTGATTTATCTCCCCATACATTTTTGAAGAAAAATTAAAAACACAAAAAAACTTCGGTTTGTAAACAAATGGGAAATTGGAACATCTACCATACCTGTAAGTGGTAATAACCGTTTGTACTGCAGTTCTTTTTTCTATATACATGGTAAAATAGATATAAATGAGCTTGGACGAACACGTGAGAAAAGATGTTTGTCAGATTTATATTTTAATTTTATCAAGCGCACAAATTATGACTAGAGTTCCATCCAGACAGTTGCAATGGTGGCTGTTTGAAATAAATAATAAATGTAAGCGTGTATTGCTATAATAATAATATAGCATTAAAACTATAGTAAATCACATTTCTTTTTTGTAATTGCGAATTCATCAGGAGAACGCCTATTCACTAATCAACTTGTAGCTGTTTTAGAAAGCTCTCTAGGAAGCATTCTGTGTGCAAACAATACCATCTTCACATCGATGATATTGCTTTCATCATGCTGTGCCAGTAAGTTACAAGTTAAAATTTTTTCTGTCAAATTCAAGTTTTAACTAGTAAAAAAATTCTCGCTTTTTGCTAACTGCAAAGTGTATTCCCACAAGCTTGTGATTGAAGCTACAATAATAACACAAAGTGACGTAAATAAATAAGCCACCGAACAGACAACCTTGGCACTAAACACTTTCTAGGGTGTGCAATAAATAATTAATTCGTTTTTTTATGACCTTTGGTTTTAGCCATCCAGCCATTGTTTATCTTTCTATAAAAGTATTATAACAATACAGGTGCATTTACCTTGGAATCAAGGTAAATGCATCTGTAGTCTAGTACATGGAGTAGAGTCCACGCACTTCATTTCCTTCTACGCCATTTCCTAGAAAGTCTCATTACAATGAGCTCGACAAGGGATAAACGTAACATAGCAAAAGCCCACAAGTACTTCCAAGATCAAATGAATTATGAAAGAAAACAACTCAAAGTCTACCATAGTTATTTCTTGTAAACAATACAGTTCTGCTACAACCAGTTTCTGCCCCAATAATGGTAAAATACAAATATTTCTGGCAAAAAATAAAAGATTAATAAGAGGTTTCATTTCAAGGTTATCGAAGTATAAATTGGTTTCCCAAAACGGCATGTTGGGGCTGGTATTTTCGACAGTTTTTAACTTTGTGTTTTAATACTCTATCAAGCACAAGTTTGACCACATTATGATTAAATGTACATTTACTAACGCTATTGTGGTCAGCAAGACGTTTCTGAGAGCAAATAGATTTTTGAGAAAAAGTGTCACACTCCAGTGCTTTCGGTGACGTTTCTTTTAAAGCAGTTTATTTAGGTTGCGCATAAAATAGAGGGGATAACTTCGTATATATAATTATTACAGTAAGCTTTCATTAATACTATGTTTTTTTTAGTTATTTGTTTATTATGAAACAAAGAGAACTTGCTTTCATATTGTCATAGCAATCAGTTTATTTATGATACTACCATTATTGCACATGATCAGGATATTTATTATTATCAAAATAATTCGTATTATTAACTATATTTTATGTGGTAAAATTGTCACTTCACATTATTTTCATAACAATATATATCATTATATTGTGTAGCCAAATAACTGTTATCATATAATCTTGCTGCAGTTGCTTTGCTAACTGCCTGACACCACAAAAAGACGATAATGTGATAAATAAACGTGTTAATTAATATATATGGAGTTATCTCCTCCATTTCATTCGCAGCCTAAATGAATTGCTTTGAAATAAACGTCACCATTGCTTTCTCATATTTTTTGTTTGGAATGTATGCAGACAGACTTATTACTATTTAACAGAGGAATCATCCTAATATAGAAGGGCACAATTACAAAGCATGCAATTTTGTTCACAGCAATCAATGCAAAAGAATTTGGCAGAAGTGCTAATAAACACATAAAAAGACGTCATTACAGTAAATATACAACAATTACAAAAAAACTTGCATGTCTATGTATAGTCTCTCTCAGACAACCACTCCCTTTGAGCGGCAGCACGACTCTAGTATTGTGGCAGCATTTAAAACAGCACAAAAAGCTTTCACTGAGCTACAGTTGTTGGGCAGTACAGCTAGCTGCTGACGTACAGAGACGAGATATGAAACAAGCTGGACGAGACATAACAGCTAACACTAAACATTCACTTTGAAAATAATATGAACTATAACTGTCAGAAACCATTGTCGGCATGTTGTATTGCCTATGTTCGCAAATGGTTCAATCAACTCTAGAAAGATCTGGAAATTTTTTTTGTATCTGATGAAAGCACGATAACACCTAGTTTAAAAGATAGAATAAAAATGGGGAAACAACTTACATGCAGGTTGCCAGCCAGTCGACAATATTTTTTATGAAAAAATTTTTATGTTCGTTAATTTATGTTTGCAATTCTCCAAGAAAACAATGTTTTGTGACAGTTACATAAAAAATTAAATAACTTTCAACAATTCCGTAAAAAAATTGAAAACCAGATGAAAATATCCAACAGAACTTCTCTGTAGTACAAGATATTACATTAAAGTTAACCACATTTGTGTCAGATGTGACATCCGATCACTGATGACCTACCACCGGACCACTTAGCTGGGTTTTAGAATCACAAGACTTCTACTATTGCAACTGATAGAAAATTAAAAATCATTTTGCCGGCCGATCTATTATCACTTGATAGTAACCACGTGCAAGTGCAACATCTTTTGTACAACCATTGAAATATTTTGGAGCAGAAGTTATTAATAATAAAACTATGATGCTACTATATTTTGTTTGTTTGTAATTTACAAACTTACAACAAAATAATTGATAACAATGTTTTTGGATGAAGCTAGACTCTAAAGAAGCTGTAACTGGCTTCAGGATTTACAATAGTCACAAGTATGATGAATATCTAACCAGAAATAGCGTTCTGTCAATACTAAATTTTTCTCTCAATTTTTGTCTTAGAAATTATATTTCACTATGACTTGCGCCCAAAATTTACAATTTTTGGTAGGTTGAATTAGTAAAAAACGGTTAACATCTAATCGCTTATAAAAGAAATAACAATGACTCTCAAACATAATAAATTAGTACAACATATGACTAGTTATATTCTAACAAATACCTTCGATTGATTCTATCCTATCCATGTTAAAAATTGCAAAAGAAAACAATTTAAAAGAATGGTAAATTTATTTTTATAACTAAATTTATGTAGTATAAAAATTGATCAATATTTCCAGGTAAACATTGTGGTCAAGCGATAGAACAGAAATATATCATTTGGTCATTATACGATTCACAATTGTTGGTGACAAAACCAGACTTTGTTTAGAGAGAAGTGTACAAGTTTGAACTTTTATCTTTGTTGATATAATGCAGACGATAGCAAAAAATATTTGCTGTTATTTTGGCAAAGTTTCGTATTACAGCAATATTTGTCATCCACTTTTCACAAATATGAACTTTTGATTCTGTTTTGACAAACAAACTCGACCTTTCTTGATTGAACAAAACAAGGTGACACAACTATTTCTGTCATGTATAGCGTGAGTTCTGTCATGCATAGCATGAGTTCTGTTATGTATAGCAAGAGTTATGTTATGTATAGCTTGAGTTCTGTCATGTATAGCTTGAGTTCTGTTATGCATAGCAAGAGTTCTGTCATGTATAGCTTGAGTTCTGTTATGCATAGCAAGAGTTCTGTCATGTATAGCTTGAGTTCTGTTATGTTGAGCCGAGTTCCATCATTATTAAACAGCTAACAGATGAGTGAGTCAAGTTTTACTACCGTCTCCTAGTCCCTCTTCATCTTCTTTCTTCATCCCTTCTATAATTCTTTTTCGCTCTTCAGCTTGTCTTAGCTTCATCAGCACCAGATCCTCAAAATCTCTAGCACTGCTTAAACTGGTGGGTTTGTGGGGCGGTGCACCACCGTCCCGACCACCCACATCAACCTATAAGTGACATAAGGAGAAACTGTCGATATTTTACAAGAGGGATGTTTGTGAATATGGTGCTGATTTCCTTATTTTCCCCTCATTATAAAAACCTGAAGAATCAACAACAAAAATTATAACCTCAAAAACATAAAACGAAAAAAATTCAAATAATTCAAAAACTGCTGAACAATGCGAAAATGTAATAAATAAATTTTCGTATTTCTTGCCCAATATTAACAACTACGCAAAAAAATTGGCGACAAAGTCGAATAATAAAAACGAGACTGTGCCGTGTATTAAAAATAATTTTTTTTCAAAATACGTAATACAGCGTAGTAAAAAATTTCAAGCGAGTTTAACTTTCCTGTGACAATCTATGTTCAGCCTTGACTCTCACTATTTCTGTAATCGAACATCTCTCAAGATTAGTCTTAGGATTTCGCACCAAACTAGTGATTGCGGCAAAATCAAAGAGTTTAGCATTCAGAAATTGTCTCCTGACACATAACATTACAAGCTAATGAATCCATTACCACAGTTCAGTGCGTATGTAGAATGCACAGGCGGCGGCCATAGGTTGAACATTGTTTGGCACACTGGTAACGTTTTGTCAAAAATACAATTTTTTTGTCTTTTCTCAGAATGTCAGAGAAAATCTAATTATACCGAGTGCTAAGACAGCAGGAGGCAGCAGCTGGTGGGTTTATTCACTGCGCAACAAACACTGTTGATTGATACTAATACTTTTACTATATATATATAATACACAAAGTGACGAATTTCTGAAAATGCTAACCCAAAAACGGACTTTTCGAAATTGTCCAGTGTGAAAAAATGCACAATTATTTTTTTCATTTTTGTTATTCATCAAAAACCGAGGAGTCAATGCATTTAAATAAAATTTCAAGTTACTAATTTAATAACACATTCCTATTGTTCACCATTTAAAATGATACTCAAAATTACTTTTTTATTGTTCACAAATTAATATTTTATATTTTATAATTATCGATAAGAAGGCTAATAATATTTAATAAATCATTAAATTAATTTTTAAAAAAACTCACAAAATAATAATAACTAAACTAAAAAACCTCTTTTCAAAACAAAACGATCATTTTTTAACAGTCTGTATCCCATAGCACGTGTATAAAATACACCAGCACACCTCGCAGTGTCAGAGAAGATCTTGTATGTTGTATGCAACTTTTAGCGGATACGTTTAGCCCCCTTATACCTGGACTATCGAAAATTGTAAAAAAACATAACCCCTAAAAAATAATCGCAAGTAAAACTTGTAACGTTAATGTGCAGAAAGACTACAGATGTGAAAAAAAATGTAAAGATGTAACAAAAAAGGTGTATTTCAATGGGAGATAGGACCGAATGTAATTAACAATTTAATTAAAATTTAAAACACTACATATTTGAATTCTAACAAATAAAATTTTCGTTTGAATTCAATGAATTGTGAGTCAAATCATTAAAGTTGTACGAATTGACACAATCTGTTTTTTTGTGACATTTAATGAATGGCCAGTAAGAGTATTAAAATTTATGGCTGATTAAATCATCACAGAAACAAATTTTGTTTCAGCTTCTTTAGCTGGTGTTCTGCTTCAACGATAACCCTATCCATTAGCCAGACGTTTCAGTAAATTAACTCTGTTGCAGGCTTGGCATGTTATATCTGTTGAATATTAGCACACCATCTTGTTTTAGTTACTAGTGCACTGCTCGCGATAGAATAACAGACTATGTAGTCATGTAAGATTTTGCAAGACTAGTACAGATGGATTACTTCTTCTTGTCACCCCCATACCAAGTTTCAGATTTTAGTCCCAAAGTGTTGCTAAAGTTTCTTTTGTTTTCTAAACTGGTCTTTCATAGACACAAGATAGAACCTAACCTTTCCTGTTAGGTGAGTTCTACTCGGCCTGATGAATTGAGCACTATCAGTTTGTTATTATCTGTGGACGCCTTCGTTCTAACTCCGAAGGACTCCATTGTTGTGGGTTGGGTTTACACATCAGGATTAGACTTTAAGTTAAGTAATTGAAGCACTTTATGTAAGCACTTAAGCACTAGCTTAGCATCCTATCGGCAAGAGCGAGGAGTTAGTTTGAAGCTTTGCGGATTTGAAAGATGGTGGGGCTCAGTTGATCCGGCTGAGGCTCCTGAAACTAACTCGTTCTGCCAAGTCTGGTCTTGTCCTGCATTTCTCAAGTCCCAGGCTAGGAGAGCAATGTTAGACGAGTAAAAACTAGGAACTTGCTTAAAATTTGATATTGAAAAAAGTTCGCCAAACGAAAAGCCCCCAGATTTACTGACTACCCCCAAATGTTACTAAACTGGGTTGGTTATGATCCTAACTGGCGCTATTACAACATTGTTTCTAACAGTATGCCATTTCGACATTAACACACGCTCTTTGTTACAGCCCTTTCTACCAGCATGCAGCAGACTTCAAGTCACAGTTCAAGTCATTTATGAGCTCCAATCCTACTGGCCGACCCAAAGACTTGAATAAAGCTGTCTTTGATTTATTCAAACAAGCTAAGCAGAAGTTGGCAGCCAAGAGACCAACAGGGCGTCCATTTAGATCTCACAAGGAGAGAGCTGAGTTCAACCACCCCAATTGGCTCGTATGTTCCGTCTGTGTGTCTGCTCTTGACCTCCACCAATGCTGATGCTCTTTCTCATGAGCTACAGATAGGCAATCACTCATTCGCATTGTGTGAAAAATACTAATGGGCACTTCTGTGAAGAAATACTATTTATAAACCCGCGTAGAATAAAAATTAATAATGAAACATGCTTTCAATGATTGAGTTTATTTCCTAGTTTAATTTAAATTTTATTTTCTAATTTAAAAACGATGTCAGATTTTGCTCAAAAATAAGTCGGAAATAGATTTACATCTAGGTCAACTTTTTGAATTTTGCAAAAACTTAATTAAGAAGGTTATGCAAATGAGGCAAAATTCATGCTGATTTTTGCAGCTGGACAAACATATGAGAGATGCCACAAACCGGCTGAGAAAGTGGCACCTGCAGCAGATTGCTGCTGCCAGAAAGGCAGCCCTCAACGGCAGCAAGCAGGCAGACGAAACTGCTATCGTAGAGTAAGTTCGTTCAGCAGACTTCAAATCCACCATCAGCAGCATTATCATGTTTTATGAACTTATATCTTTAGCGATGACAAGTTTATGGCACTCGCAAACAGCTTTAAGAAAACTGTGTACAAGAAGTTGGCCAGTGTTCCTGCTGACGCTGGCGCCCCGAACCCCAGGGACTATTTCAAGTTTATTAGCGACCAGTTTGAACTGACTAAAAATGAGATGATTGCTTTAGTGACAGACGAGCAACAAAAAAGCTTTGCGCAAGCTTATCAAAGGGTACGAGCAGCAGCTGCGTGTGTAGCTACTTATTACTGCTTCTATTTCTTTGCTTGCAAGGTTATTCGAGGAGTTGTCTTCCCAATGAAACTAAGTAAAAATTGCTCTATGAAACAGCTAGCATTAATTATTTCATTTAAAGCATTGTTTTGCTGATGAAAAAAATGTTTGCGCATCGTTGGTCAGGTTTAATGTTTCTCTGTATCGTTTTCTTACAAATATGGACCACAGGCTATCTTTGTTTTTAGCTTCTGAAGTATCAGTATCTTGCTCAGGAGAAAGTTAGAGTCTTAGTAAAGCAGAACTGATACACAGTGAGTCTAATTGTCACTTTTTAAAGGACTTTAGATTTTGCTTCCCATCACAGTGTTCACTCAAATTAATGCACGCTTTTCCTGGGAGTTGTCATTTCTTATGAAAAATTAATTCATGAGGAATGATAACTCTTAAGTAAAGAAAATTAGTGTAATTTTCACGCAATGTTTTCCTAAATATTGCGGAGTTATGCTCTATTTTTGAGTCTATTTCAAGGTATTACTACCTATATGCTCTATGATTCAACCCCGCTGTATATTACAGGTACATGGATGGTTCAACGCAAAGCATTTCAATTCATTGGCATCTGTTCTCTTGTAACACATTCTATATTTTGTATTTTTGATCAAAAGTACACAAATAAAAAACAATATACTTGATATTTAGCTGTAGTTACACAATTATGAACATAAGAAAGAAGTTGAAATGTACAAACCCACTGTGAAATATTGCATTGAAGTTAAACAAAAACTAGAAAAGGCAGACAACGACAATAACATTGTGTCAGAAAAGGTTTTCCAACATAAAACATGCATTGTGTTTTATCACAGGAGTTTTTCGAAGGACGTTTTGTACCAGTTTATGCAAATCAAATTTTTATGCTTAAAAAAATGGAGGGGTGTGAAATAGAACTAGCAGGTTCGCTATCTACAAGGTGGACTAGTATAATCAGTAGCATCTACAAGCACTGGCATCTGGAAGCCACTAGATTTGACAGGAAGCCGGGCATAATCTGTGGTTTGTAAACAGTGACATCTAGTGGCTCATAGCTGGCCACATGGCAGCATGGAGTTTTGATATTCAAGGCAGCGAGTAGTTTTTCATGCATACTTCGGGGCGGACCTGTGAATATATGTGTATTGTGTAATGTAGTGTGTGTTATATAATGTATTGTGTAATGTAGTGTGTACTGTACACTGTAGTGTGTACTGTATACTGTAGTGTCTACTGTACACTGTAGTGTGTACTGTACACTGTAGTGTGTACTGTATACTGTAGTGTCTACTGTACACTGTAGTGTGTACTGTAGTGTAGTGTGTACTGTATACCATACTATGAACTCACATGTCCCCTTGCAGTAGTTAATCGGTATGTACTTTGGAGACAGTATGTTTCGGTGTAGTTCCTTGGCAAGTATATCAAGTCTGTGCAGACAGCATGTCTTTTGGCCTGGCTCACACACTCCTACCTCTACACCTGCATTCCTACAGGTACGTAAAACAGATGCATTCCATTAATAATAATAATAACAAAAACTGTGAAAGTTAAATTTTGTTAAAAATCAATTTTTATACCACATTTAGCACCAACTGTCATCAGATTGTTGCTGCTTTTTTGGTTTCAGTCAAGGTCACCTCAAAAGAACTTTGGTTGTTAAAGTTTTAATAAAACACAAGGATAGGTATGAGAGATTAATCCGCTTGTCTATTCACAGCTTTAATTACAAGATTAATCTTTTCCTATAATTATTTATAAACCCTCACAATATAATATTAATCCTATAGAACCTCGCAATACTAGATTAATCGATTAGAACACACAACTATAAAACCTAATACAAGATTAATCGATTAGAACACACAACTATAAACCCTAATACAAGATTAATCGATGAATACACACCTATAGAGCCTTCTAATAAAAAGTTGATAGATTAACGTACACACCTATAAAACTTTGTTATGTAAGGTCAATCGCTAATCGACTGGTACAATTTAGTCACAAACCACTGATAGCCGTTTCGTTTTACGCTGTCAACGCTGCTGCTGTCTGCTGGCGGTTTTCTAGTGGTACTAGCTGGTAGGCAGTATACTAGATGTACCCCAAATATGACTGCAATTGTAATAACTAACATTGTGCTAAGTTTGCTCTCCATCATCAGATGTGAGTTGGAGAGAAATATCGAGGCTTTTATTTCGTGTGGTTTATTGACTCTGCCAAAATAAACTTTCCAGATCGTATTTCGCTGGTGATTGGTTAAAGTCTAGACTAAGTTATGTCAAAAGATGTGAGGATCTCAGGCTTTGCTCCACACAACTTTTACGAACAGCAATACAATCGGCTCTAGTGTGCATCATTTTAATAGATTCTAGAAAATGTGAGGTATATACACAGTAGAACACATAGTTTTGTTATTCGAGAGAAAAATTTCACTAAAATTTATTGCACATAAAATAGTTCTACTCGTTTAAAAGCATGTTTTTTTCTGCGCAAATAACAAATTATTTTCTGAACCCGATAAAAATGTACAATTAACAAAAATTATCTAAAACGTTTGACAAGGGTTGAATTTATGACAATCAACATTAGATGGCAAAGATTGTACTGTTATGCATTGAGCATGAACTTCATGCCACTAAAAGTTATTTTCAGTCAAAAACAACCAACCGGAGAAAAGGCTAAACCAATTCAATAATTGACAGGCCACACTATATTTCGTGGCTTTGTTGAAGCTTTTTATCATAATAATATTGTAGCAGTACAAAAATCCTATTCTTTCTAAAGTTGTTCAAAAAAGCTATATATTTGATAAATAAAAACCAGTCTTGATTTACAAGCTGTGTGTATGTACACAGACATGTCTTGGTCAAGCAAATATGCCTGATTTGCCAAAAGACAGACATGAATACAAAAAATGTCCTGAAATTTATTGTTATTAAAAACAACCCAAAGAAATGTCAGAAAGTTGAATTTTGTAATGATTGTCGTAAATTTGCAGCCATAAATAGTTTAGACAAAACGATGATAAATCGGTTTAAATTTATTATTATAAATGGATTCCTACTGGAGTCACTAAGTGGGCTGCCATACATAAACCAGTTATAAATAAAGTTCCAGGTGAGTGAATAACGTCCTTGCCATAACCAGCCACTCTAATTTATAAAAATATTTTCCATTACAACAAAACCACGCCATCAACTTTCACTGTTCGTCATTGAAGAGTTATGGGAGATGGCGGCCAACATTATCCAGACACGGAAGTGTCATGTGGCAAACAGTTCTAGCTCCATCCAGGTATTACTCCATTTGTACTAGACCATATGCCATACCCATCAACCACATGATGGCGGCTCACTGCATGACCGTACTGAGCAATAAACATGTTTTACTTGTAATGATTTCTTGACAGAACGATTGATTTGACTTTGATGCAGCCTTCATGTATAAGTAAGTAAATAATTTGTTTATCAAAATAAAATAACTTCAGTTTTTTTTTAAACAAAATATATCGAAAAAGACTTCCTTATTCGGTTTTTTTCCAAGCTGATGAGCAAAACTGCTATTTATCCTTCAGGATAGGACCAAATGCAATTAAATCTTAAAATGCGGGTTTTTTACCTTTTAAGTATTTAAGTATGTATTCAAAATTCACACATTTGAATTTATATTTGAATTTAAATATTTATTAGCAAGTATAAGTATTTGATGACTTGCCAGTCGTCGTTTGAGTTTTATTTGAATTTGTTGTTTAGATTTGGTCTTATCTCTGATTATACTAGAGAATCAGTATTGCCCGTCATATAAGTATGCCCATCCACTCTACCCCGCTCGCCCTACCTTCACATCATCCCTACTCCTCAGTTACCTCTGCCCGTTATTTCCCACAATGCTCTTCGTTTTACCTTCTGCCTTGCTCAACCCCCTCCCAATCTCACCCCTGCCCCACTCTAGCCTATCCTTCTCTCCGGTAGCCTTCCAACCCCCCTCCCATCCCACCCCCCCCCCCCCCCCCGTCCCAACCCTGCTGATGGGAAGCAGTTTGCTGGCACATGTTTTATTGGGCTCTGTGTTGATTTTTACTACTCAATTGTCTAATGTTAACAGCTAAAGGTACTGCTGCAGACAACTAACTAGAAAACAAAACACTATCAACGAATGTTGCACTCTATGCATACAATAATATGAATGATAGAACGATGCAGATTTACTAATTGGATACTCACTATCTGGTATTAGCCTATATGTAATCTTTTGTGATTTATCTCCCCATACATTTTTGAAGAAAAATTAAAAACACAAAAAAACTTCGGTTTGTGAACAAATGGGAAATTGGAACATCTACCATACCTGTAAGTGGTAATAACCGTTTGTACTGCAGTTCTTTTTTCTATATACATGGTAAAATAGATATAAATGAGCTTGGACGAACACGTGAGAAAAGATGTTTGTCAGATTTATATTTTAATTTTATCAAGCGCACAAATTATGACTAGAGTTCCATCCAGACAGTTGCAATGGTGGCTGTTTGAAATAAATAATAAATGTAAGCGTGTATTGCTATAATAATAATATAGCATTAAAACTATAGTAAATCACATTTCTTTTTTGTAATTGCGAATTCATCAGGAGAACGCCTATTCACTAATCAACTTGTAGCTGTTTTAGAAAGCTCTCTAGGAAGCATTCTGTGTGCAAACAATACCATCTTCACATCGATGATATTGCTTTCATCATGCTGTGCCAGTAAGTTACAAGTTAAAATTTTTTCTGTCAAATTCAAGTTTTAACTAGTAAAAAAATTCTCGCTTTTTGCTAACTGCAAAGTGTATTCCCACAAGCTTGTGATTGAAGCTACAATAATAACACAAAGTGACGTAAATAAATAAGCCACCGAACAGACAACCTTGGCACTAAACACTTTCTAGGGTGTGCAATAAATAATTAATTCGTTTTTTTATGACCTTTGGTTTTAGCCATCCAGCCATTGTTTATCTTTCTATAAAAGTATTATAACAATACAGGTGCATTTACCTTGGAATCAAGGTAAATGCATCTGTAGTCTAGTACATGGAGTAGAGTCCACGCACTTCATTTCCTTCTACGCCATTTCCTAGAAAGTCTCATTACAATGAGGTCGACAAGGGATAAACGTAACATAGCAAAAACCCACAAGTACTTTCAAGATCAAATGAATAATGAAAGAAAACAACTCAATGTCTACCATAGTTATTTCTTGTAAACAATACAGTTCTGCTACAACCAGTTTCTGCCCCAATAATGGTAAAATACAAACATGTCTGGCGAAAAATAAAAGATTAATAAGAGGTTTCATTTCAAGGTTATCGAAGTATAAATTTGTTTCCCAAAACGGCATGTTGGGGCTGGTATTTTCGACAGTTTTTAACTTTGTGTTTTAACACTCTATCAAGCACAAGTTTGACCACATTATGATTATATGTACATTTACAAACGCTATTGTGTGGTCAGCAAGACGTTTCTGAGAGCAAATAGCTTTTTGAGAAAAGTGTCACACCCCATTGCTTTCAGTAACGTTTCTTTTAAAGCAGTTTATTTAGGTTGTGCATAAAATAGAGGGGACAACTTCGCATATATAATTATTACAGTAAGTTTGCATTAATACTGTTTTTTTTATTATTAAACATTATTTATTAGTTATTTGTTTATTATTAAACAAGTAGAACTTGCTTTCATATTGTCATAACAATCAGTTTATTTATGATACTACCATTATTGCACATGATCATGTTATTTATCATTATCATAATAATTCTTGTTATTAACTATATTTTATGTGGTAAAATTGTCACTTCACACATATGTCATGTTTTCCATAACAATATATGTATCATTATAGTATGTGTAGCCAAATAAAAATTGTCATATAATCCTTTGCTTTGCTAACTGCCTGACACCACAAAAAGACAATATTATTATAAATAAACGTGTTAATTAATATATATGGAGTTATTTCCTCCATTACATTCGCAGCCTAAATGAACTGCTTTGAAATAAACGTCACCATTGCTTTCTCATATTTTTTGTTTGGAATGTATGCAGACAGACTTATTACTATTTAACAGAGGAGTCGTCCTAATATAGAAGGGTACAATTACAAAGCATGCAATTTTGTTAACAGCAATCAATGCAAAAGAATTTGGCAGAAGTGCTAATAAACACATAAAAAGACGTCATTACAGTAAATATACAACAATTACAAAAAAACTTGCATGTCTATGTATAGTCTCTCTCAGACAACCACTCCCATTGAGCGGCAGCACGACTTTAGTATTGTGGCAGCATTTAAAACAGCACAAAAAGCTTTCACTGAGCTACAGTTGTTGGGCAGTACAGCTAGCTGCTGACGTAAAGAGACGAGATATGAAACGAGAGGGACGAGACATAACAGCTAACGCTATCACTGTCAGAAACAATTGTCGGCATGTTGTATTGCCTATGTTCGCAAATGGTTTAATCAACTCTAGAAAAATCTGGAAATTTTTTTTTGTATTTGATGAAAGCATGATAACACCTAGTTTAAAAGATGGAAAAATATGGGGAAACAACTTACATGCAGGTTGCCAGCCAGTCGACAATATTTTTTAAGAAAAAATCTTTATGTTCGTTAATTTATGTTTGCAATTCTCCAAGAAAACAATGTTTTGTGACAATTACATACAAAATTAAATAACTTTCAACAATTCCGTAAAAAAATTGAAAACCAGATAAAAATATCAAACAGAACTTCTCTGTGGTACAAGATATAATATTAAAGTTAACCACATTTGTGTCAGATCCAATCACTGATGACCTACCACTAAACCACTTAGCTGGGTTTTAGAATCACAAAACTTCTGCTATTGCAACAACTGATAGAAATTGAAAATCATTTTGCCAGCCAATGTATTATCACTTGATAGTAAGTGCAAGTACAAGTTTTTATAAAACAATTGAAATATTTTGTAGCAGAAGTTATCAATGATAAAACTATGATGCTACTATATTTTGTTTGTTTGTAATTTACAAACTTACAACAAAATAATTGATAACAATGTTTTTGGATGAAGCTAGACTCTAAAGAAGCTGTAACTGGCTTCAGGATTTACAATAGTCACAAGTATGAGGAATATCTAACCAGAAATAGCGTTCTGTCAATACTAAATTTTTCTCTCAATTTTTGTCTTAAAAATTATATTTCACTACAACTTGCGCTCAAAATTTACAATTTTTGGTAGGTTGAATTAGTAAAAAACGGTTAACATCTAATCGCTTAAAAAAGAAATAACTATGACTCTCAAACACCCAAACACAATAAATTAGTACAACATATGACTAGTTATATTCTAACAAATACCTTCCGATTGATTCTATCCTATCCATGTTAAAAATTGCAAAAGAAAACAATTTAAAAGAATGGTAAATTTATTTTTATAACTAAATTTATGTAGTATAAAAATTAATTAATATTTCCAGGTAGACATTGTGGTCAAGGATAGAACAGAAATATATCATTTGGTCATTATGCCGATTCACAATTGTTGGTGACAAAAACATACTTTGTTTAGAGAGAAATGTGCAAGTTTGAACTTTTTATCTTTGTTGATATAATGCAGACGATTGCAAAAAAAATATTTGCTGTTATTTTGGCAAAGTTTCGTATTACAGCAATATTTGTCATCTACTTTCCACAAATATGAACTTTTGATTCTGTTTTGACAAAAAAACTCGACCTTTCTTGATTGAACAAAACACTGTTACATGACTATTTCTGTCATGTATAGCATGAGTTCTGTCATGCATAGCAAGAGTTCTGTCATCCATAGCAAGAGTTCTGCTATACATAGCAAGAGTTCCACCATTATTAAACAGCTAACAGATGAATGAGTCAAGTTTTACTATTGTCTCCTAATCCCTCTTCATCTTCTTTCTTCATTTCTTCTATAATTCTCTTTCTCTCTTCAGCTTGTCTTAGCTTCATCAGCACCAGATCCTCAAAATCTCTAGCACTGCTTAAACTGGTGGGTTTGTGGGGGAGTGCACCACCGTCCCGACCACCCACATCAACCTATAAGTGACATAAGGAGAAACTGTCGATATTTTACAAGAGGGATGTTTGTAAATATGGTGCTGATTTCCATATTTTCCCCTCATTATAAAAACCTGAAGAATCAACAACAAAAATTATGACCTAAAAAACATAAAACGAAAAAAATTCAAATAATTCAAAAACTGCAAAACAATGCGAAAATATAATAAATCAATTTTCGTATTTCTTGCCCAAAATTAACAACTACGCGAAAAAATTGGCGAAAAAGTCGAATAATAAAAACAAGACTGTGCCGTGTATTACAAATAATTTTTTTTCAAAATACGTAATACAGCGTAGTAAAAAAATTTCAAGCGAGTTTAACTTTCCTGTGACAATCTATATTCAGCCTTGACTCTCACCATTTCTGTAATCAAACATCTCTGTAGATTAGTCTGAGGATTTCGCACCAAACTAGTGATTGCGGCAAAATCAAAGAGTTTAGCATTCAGAAATTGTCTCCTGACACATAACATTACAAGCTAATGAAGCCATTACCAGAGTTCAGTGCGTATGTAGAATGCACAGGTGGCGGCCATAGGTTAAACATTGTTTGGCACACTGGTAACGTTTTGTCAAAAATACAATTTTTTTGTCTTTTCTCAGAATGACAGAGAAAATCTAATAATACCGAGTGCTAAGACAGCAGGAGACAGCAGCTGGTGGGTTTATTCACTGCGCAACAAACACCGTTGATTGATACTAATACTTTTACTATATATATAATACACGAAGTGACGACTTTCTGAAAATGCTAACCCAAAAACGGACTTTTCGAAATCGTCCAGTGTGAAAAAATGCACAATTATTTTTTTCATTTTTGTTATTCATCAAAAACCGAGGAGTCAATGCATTTAATTAAAATTTTAAGTTACTAATTTAATAACACACCCTTATTGTTGACCATTTGAAATAATACTCAAAATTCCTTTTTTTATTGTTCACAAATTAATATTTTATATTTTATAATTATTGATAAGAAGGCTAATAATATTTAATAAATCATTGAATTAATTTTTAAAAAAAATCACAAAATAATAAAAACTAAACTTAAAAAACCTCTTTTTCAACACAAAACGATCATTTTTTAACAGTCTGTATCCCATAACACATGTATAAAATACACCAGCACACCTTGCAGTGTCAGAGAAGATCTTGTATGTTATATGGAACTTTTAGCAGATACGTTTAGCCCCCTTATAGCTGGACTATCGAAAATTGTAAAAGAACATAACCCCTAAAAATAATCGCAAGTAAAACTTGTAACGTTAATGTGCAGAAAGACTACAGATGTAAAAAAAAATGTAAAGATGTAACAAAAAAGGTGTATTTCAATGGGAGATAGGACCGAATGTAATTAACAATTTAATTAAAATTTAAAACACTACATATTTGAATTCTAACAAATAAAATTTTCGTTTAAATTCAATGAATTGTGAGTCAAATCATTAAATTTGTACGAATTTACACATTCTGTTTCTTTGTGACATTTAATGAATGGCCAGTCAAAGTATTAAAATTTATTGCTGATTAAATTATTTTAATTGAACTTGATTTAAAAAAATTTTTTCCTATAATACAATTAGCCATTGCAACATAAAATACTATGTTATTTCTGTGGCTGTTTTACCTATAAAAAAATTCCAAACTTCCAACAGATCAACTATAGAACTAGTAAAAACCCAAATAATTCATCGATGAGACAAACTTTTCCCTCTAGAAAAAATTTTGAGAAATAAATTAAAGAAAGATACAGCGTTGTGGTGCGCTGACAGATACAGCGTTGTGGTGCGCTGACAGATACAGCGTGGTGGGGTGCTGACACATAACAATACAAGCTAATGAAGCCATTTTGCGCTCACGATATGAGATTGTGATGCCAGTGGGCGGGGCCTAAATTTGAATCGTACACGCAAACAGTGAACAGTAGGTAGCAAGTTTTATTTCATTGGACGATGATAGGGCGCTGTACGATTATCTGCCTGTCTAGCCAATCAGCATGCAGATAATCGCTTTTGAATTTCACACTTTCCAAGTGCAACCATCGAAGTAATTTTTATGCCGATTTTGTTTTCCTCACAGTTTATTGTATTTAAAATTTTGTTTATCTTTACACCATCTTAGGTTTCTTATTTAGATGTTTTATTATTGCAATCCATGTATCAACAGGCGATAAAATTGGATTGGTACACTTTGACGATGGGGGCGCGGGGGTTAACCCGAGCCCCACCCCCAGTGCTAATGCCGCGCCAATTAAAGCTGCCACCGCGGCCTGTCAACTAAAATCTTTTTCGTCAACAGTGGGACTCGAACCTGAGACCTTGCAGGTACCAAGTGTCATTGCTGCACATGCATGGTACCATTGCGCCACTGTGACTGATGTTTCCTAGACTTACTATATAAATAACTAGAGTGACCACTTTGATTATTACTTGAACAGAGACAATAAATAGAGATATTCCTTCAAATACTAATAATAAACTGAGCACTAATCAATCTCTCATAAATTGATAGCCATTATTATTCTTTAGGCAATGTTAATCGGCTCAAGGAGAAAGTACAATGACCCTTCAGACAAAAAACTAGACAGCTGAGTTGTCAATACACGGCAAAAAACGGCTAAAGCTAACCGTTTCCTAATCAGACCAGTGGGAAGCAGACAAAATAGCAAAAAGTTCATTGCTCTCTAAGGCTGAACCATGAGCTACCAGCTACATTGTAATGAAAGCCACCACAACATCATAACTGTAAATTGGGTCATAACAAGCCAGTCAGTCACAAGGCAGCTAACGGGTATCCGGCCCGTAGTTTCTCTTCGTAGATGCAACCGGAAGCAGTTCAATTGCTAATATAACTTATCATTAGAATTTAAGACTTGCTTGACTTTTATTTTAATTTGAGACATTTAAGCAGTTAATATGACAAAAATGATGTGATTGAGGAAGCTTGACGGATCAATATAACCTCTAATTTTTTTTTTCAAAAAATATTTTGCTTTATTTACTTGAAAAAAATTAATTTAATAATGATGCTCATAGATAGTATGCAGTTGAGCCAAAGTATCGTATTTCGGGCCTAACTAAGTTTGCCGACATAAATAAATTACAGTGCGTCCTTTCAATTTATCTCAACAGCAGCGATATACTATTATGCTTGATCTACGCGGCGCATCCTAGGTATTACAAGCTCCATCCCCATCAACTGCTCATGAATTGTTTGTTGCGGATTTCATAACTCTAGTAACCGACTAGTAATAATAATAATAACAAACTCTTATGACCATCACCAAGTGCACCAAACCAAACATGTGCTGTGCCCTGTGATATGTGACTGATGAATGGCAATTGTTTAAGTTTGCTTTATTCTTTTTAATTTTTAGGGCAAATAAATAATAATTTTTTTGATATTATTATTATTATAAATAATCGTAATAATAATTATTAATTAAACTAAATAAATTAATTTTCTTCTCAACGCTTTTGAGTGAAACTTGTAATTTCCTAATCACAAGTTGTATCAAACTTGTGATTGGATGAAAATTATTTAACACAGAAATAAAATGAATAGTGTTAATCCCTGATGACAACATACAATAAATAAATAAATAATAGTAAGTGGGAGATAACTCTTACGAGCTCACTCTATATTTTATATAGCGATCTACAGTTAGTCAGTATTGTTAGCGTTCGTAAAAAGTGATTTTTCGAGTTAGTTATCACTGTTTATTGCGCCAAAAAACATTTAGTGAGCTAAAAGAGACACTGGAGCTCATACCATCTCAATATATCAGTGAGAGGAGAATTCTAAAGCGAAAAATACAAATAAAATTAGTGGATTTTTGAAAATCTTAACGATATTATGATAAAACGGCAAGTAAACTTCCGGTATCATCAAATTAGCACCCCCTGGTGAGCACCTAAAATCGCCTGGGTCCCCATTGGGTCATAACAAGTCAGCCAGTCACAAGGCAGCTTCAACTTTACCTGTACTGATGCAGTCTTTTCTTCACCGTGTGGAGTGTCAGCATTGACCTCTCCTCCAGTTGGTTTACCACTGAGCCATGAGACAGTTAGAGGGTGCTGGTCTAGGCCCGTTTCCCACTCAACAGATTCCAGCTAGATATATACAATAGGCTCAAGTGTGCAATGACAAGTCTGAGTGGGCTGTGTATCCAGCAGAGTGGCTAACTCCCTTTAATGTGCACACATGTGACATAAGACCTTTAATGTACACATATGTGACATAAGACCTTTAATGTACACACATGTGACATAAGACCTTTAATGTACACACATGTGACATAACACCTTTAATGTACACATATGTGACATAAGACCTTTAATGTACACACATGTGACATAAGACCTTTAATGTACACATATGTGACATAAGACCTTTAATGTACACATATGTGACATAAGACCTTTAATGTACACATATGTGACATAAGACCTTTAATGTACACACATGTGACATAAGACCTTTAATGTACACACATGTGACATAAGACCTTTAATGTACACATATGTGACATAAGTCCTTTAATGTACACACATGTGACATAAGACCTTTAATGTACACACATGTGACATAAGACCTTCAATGTACACACATGTGACATAGACCTTTAATGTACACATATGTGACATAAGACCTTTAATGTACACATATGTGACATAAGACCTTTAATGTACACACATGTGACATAAGACCTTTAATGTACACATATGTGACATAAGTCCTTTAATGTACACACATGTGACATAAGACCTTTAATGTACACACATGTGACATAAGACCTTTAATGTACACACATGTGACATAACACCTTTAATGTACACATATGTGACATAAGTCCTTTAATGTACACACATGTGACATAAGACTACTAATGTACCCATATGTGACATAAGACCACTACAGATACGTGACACACGTATTACTTCACAAATGTGTAAAGTACGCATCCAAGTGGAATTATGGAGAGCACAAATCTACAACTAGCCATTTTGCAAAAATCATCCGAGTTATTTTAAATTTCATAAAAAAATCCATAACACAGCGACTCTAAAAAAATGAAACTAAATCATTATTTTTTCTTAGGACATTTTCTAAGAAAATTTTACCCAAGCTTGAATTATTTCCAGTTAGTTAAAACAAAAACAGAATATCATAATAATATAAAAGTTAGTGGATGGAATGTACTTCAAAATTGAATGTGGAATAATAATTACAAAGACTCAATGAAACATGTTACATAATACAATACATAATACATTACATAATACATTACATAATACATTACATAATACATTACATAACACAATGCATAATACATTACATAATAGATTACGCGTAGGTGTGCTGTAGTAATCTACAATAATTTTCTACCACATTTGGTGTGAGGATACCTGTGTAAAGGTGCAGTTAGTGACACAATGAATGAGATATATCGATATCACCATATGTCTATCACAAAATCCAAATCAATAAGTTTTGAATAGTATCAGCTGGTATAAGCTATGTTTGCATCAGTCAAACAACAGGTGATTCAGTCTAAACAGGTAGCGTTGAAGCAAACATAAGCTAAAACAGTACAGGTAACCCCTTCTATTCATCACGTATAAGGCATAATAATCTTTGTTTTAACAACATGATAATAAAAATACTTTTTTTCCCAAAAATGCAAACATAAGTTTTTAAATTTTTGGCCATAAAACATTATAATGTAGATGCGGGGATTGATAGCATCTTTGAAAAACAGAGAAAATGTTGGTGACTAGAAAAAAAAACCTAAAATGTCATAAAATTTTAAATTTGCCACCACAAGAGCAGGTATTTTTCACGCTGAAAGTGTTTGGAAAGCTGCACAAGTCAGCAAAAAGATCAATTTTTATCATGCTGACTTGATAGCTATATAAGAGTCGGCCAATAATGGCATCTGAAATGGGCACTGATTTTTTCTGTGGGAATTGCTTACCCAGAGAGAAGACAAATCCCATAAGTTTTAGTAATTTTGAGGATTAACCCCAAAAACCTTAGTCAATATTGAACAAGAGTCAAGTTTCTTAGTCTCATTTTAGGACATAAAACACAGAAAGTGGTACGACATCAACACCTTCATGTACTTACAATTGATAAAATGTAATCAAGGTAACATAACTCCTACAGCGAACAGAATACACCAATACTAGGCGTTATTGACATTAAATGTCTATGATAGATAGAAATAAATCACTATTATACACGTACCTTTGGATTGAAACTATGAAACTCCAGAATTGCCGTTCCATTCTTTTTAGAGTTCACAACGACAGTGTCCACTACAGCGTACTGGTTGTACAACGACATGAAAGCAATATTACGGTTGATCTTACATTAATGTTTCAATAGAAAGTACAGGAGAACGAAACAGCAGAGGAGCGACTAAAGCTACGTTCACACTATGCGATTCTCGGCCGAGTGGGCGGAGCCAAAAATCGGCTCGCAAGTGTGAACAGTGAAATCTTCAAGATTTCACAATCGGTGGCCGATTTCTTTTCATCGGGCAGTGATGGAGCCCTGTACGATTAGTGGCCTGTCTAGCCAATCAACATCCACACCACAGCTTTTCAACTTAATGCTTTTCAAGAAACTTGCAGCAGCTTGATAATTACTATTTAACCAATTGTAGAATATTTCCCTGATCAATTGTAAGTCTTGTTTACTAGTAGAATATTAAGGTGGGTATACTAATTATTATCAGTATAAATAGAAAACCACTACCGGCGCCATGATTATAATAAATAATTGCATTGAAAAAAGTTATCATTTATTTATTATTCATTATAATTAATCGACTATACTTACCATTATTTCTTATTATTGATGATATGATATCTGGTAATATAAGCTATATTATATTATTATTAATAATAATTTGATGTTCTGTAATTATCAATGAAATGCGGTATCTTGACAACATGTCAAGGCCATGCAATATCGGGCACAAAAAATCGCAAGTGTGAACTCTTGTAAATAATCGAGAGAGCAACTCCCGATTCCTCCCGATAAACGCATGGCCGAGAATCGTATAGTGTGAACGAAGAAAACAAAAAATGTTGAGACAATCTATAGATACCTTTTCAAAGATATCTCTGATGACCTCCTCATTGTAACCTCCATTGGAAGTATCACTGCGAGAACATTTCCATTTCAACTTGATTCTGATTGGCTCGTCTGATTCTAAAACAGGCAATCAGACGTAAATCTAACTTAAATGAAACATAAGGGAGTTTCTGCATGAGTGCACAAGTACATACTTGGATTGTTGCCAGAAGGGACCCGTTGCTCCCTCAACTCCTGCTGCTCCCTAGCGAGCTCCTCTCTAAGCAGAGCTTGTTCCCTCTCCAGTAGCGAGCTGCCCTCCTTGCGCAGTCTCTCTATTTCAGCTTGCAGCTGTCTAGCCTGTTGTGCCTTCCTTTGCTCCGCAGACACCCCCGCTTGTTCACGAGCCTCCAAGTCTATGAATACAAGGCATACAATCTCAGAGAATGATACAAAACAAAAAGGCATGTATATGGATTCAACAGGATCTCACTGATACAAGTACATAAGGAGCTGTTAGATCTTCCACGATCATATACATAAAACAAAATATTAATTTCTTCAAAGACAAAAGAATAGAACAATCTTAAACTGATAAATGTAATTCTTCAAGTTGTTGCCAAATTATAATATCTAACGATGTCTGATAAAAAATAAGTGAAAGCTTTTAGGACAAAAACGCAAATTTTTCTCACATTTTGGCAAATGTGGTGTTGTCATTTCGAGACAAATATTTCAACTTTTCTTTTAATGATTTGTCAAACTGGTCAGAAGAAAAATATTGTATATACTGTAGGTTTTATACATACTTATACAGCCATTGCGTTTTGTGAACGGTTTCCCAGACCAAACAGCTTTATAGAAAAACAATCGCAGTCACTACTGCTTGTAGCTTTTTATTTTTGTGGAGTTGCCTTTCCGTCAAATCAAAAAACCATGACAATCGTAAGTTGTTAACTAGCAAAATCCTAAAAATATTTGAATTTAGGACGATCTTACTATAAATATAATTTTATATAAATGGATGAGCCAGATCGTTTTTTTAAAAAAACAAAAAAACTGGTAACTCTGTAATTCCAGAAAGTACCATTGCACAAAAAACCCATCGCTGCAGCGAACTTGTGATTACAACAGATTGTAGATTCCCTAAGCTGCTTCAGAGAAACAACCAGCTTTCTCTATAATAGTGAGGCACCTACTTCGGACACAATAAAGTTTCAAAATAAAATTTTGAAAAAAAGCTAATACATAATTTCAATCAGTAAAACATGTTATTCCTGTTTCAAACTTTTACAACCTAAATTTACTTCTATTTCAGAATAAAAAGACTAAAATCATGTTTTCGATTTATCTGCTGCGTGTTTTTTGACTGAAAAAAAAAAACACAACACCAAATATTAATCATAATGAAAAGTATTCAACGTTTAGTTCAGGAGTCTGTCTGTAACTCTATGGTAACTCTATGGTAACTCTATGGAACTCTGCCAAAGTATTATATATCAATGCAATTAACCATCACTCACTCAGGGTTAAATTTTGTGAAAGCAAAGAAGTTCATTTCAAACACAAACAACTAAATCGAACTGTTTTCCAGTTTCTGCTACAAAATTAACACTCACTGACGATTCCATGAGGAAATACGTTTTGTGAAAGTCTGATAAGTTTGAATGTATGAATAAAATCGCAAAAAAACCAAACAAAGCTAAAAAGTGGGTTGTCTTTGACGAGTTATGCAATTCGATCTGCGGAGTTGTCTTCCCTTCAAGTTTCACAGCGCTACATACCAAACTAGCTATTTTATTGATTTAGGGGATGATTATTTATTTTGAGATAAACTTTAAATGAAAAATCAATTTTAAACTGAAAACATGCCTTATTATTCTTTGATACTGGCCTTGCAACATATCATATACATACCAGTGCGTACATAATCGCAGATACATCAACAATAAATAAAAACTCATCAAAAAATCTAAGAAACACCTGCAATCCGACCTTTTTATGCTTTTGAAAGTCTCTGCATGACTGTTATTCGTACAAAGTCTTTCTTCAGTGCAAAGAAGCCAAATTTTTGTAATTTTGCTTTATGGCCAAATGTAATTAGGTTTGTATCGAAAAAAAATTGCGTAGTCTATCTATCTCACTTATGCTATAGAACATAGCCTATCTATCGCACTTATGCTATAGAACATAGTCTATCTATCTCACTTATGCTATAGATGAAATCGACAAAAGCACTACTTGGCAACAATTTCTTGTTAAAAAATCAGCTGAAATGAAGTAAGTTGAATGCAATCAAAAACCTGTGACACAACACCTTTACCCTTTACCATGCCAGTAAATCAGTGACACAACACCTTTACCCTTTAAGCTGCGTTTACACTGGCCGTTTTGTCTGCGCTTTTGTCAACTCCGACTGTTCGACGCCCAGTGTAAATGGCAAAACGCCATAAAAATTCCGTCATCGGTGCGTGTCGGAGCTCTGTGGCAATGTCACAGAGCTCCGACAAATCGGCTGTGATAAATACAAGAGAGCCAATCAAAATCAGTAACACCATTCATTACGAAGTTCCGGTGCAGTAGACATGGAGAGCCTAGCAACCACAAAAAAGAAAAATAATAAATTAATTATTAACATCATTGACAATATTATGTATTACTAATCATAAGAATTTTAGTTATAGTAATGATAATAACAATAATGCTAAAAGAAATACTAATATTATTATATTGATGATAATAATAAAATAATAATAGTTGACAATACTGCTATAATCACTACTAAAAACAAGCTAGGACAGTCGCTAATGCTGATGTTCTACTCTCATTGGCTGATACAAAAGTCGGCGACGGCAGTATGACGTTTAATGTAAAAGCCAAAACGGCAAGAAGCCCAAATTGTGACGTTCCGTCGCCGACAAGCAGAGTTGGCAAAAGCGCAGACAAAACGGCCAGTGTAAACGCAGCTTTACCATGCCAGTAAATCTGTGACACAACACCTTTACCCTTTACCATGCCAGTAAATCAGTGACACAACACCTTTACCCTTTACCATGTCAGTAAATCAGTGACACAACACCTTTACCCTTTACCATGTCAGTAAATCAGTGACACAACACCTTTACCCTTTACCATGCCAGTAAATCCGTGACACAACACCTTTACCCTTTACCATGCCAGTAAATCAGTGACACAACACCTTTACCCTTTACCATGTCAGTAAATCAGTGACACAACACCTTTACCCTTTACCATGCCAGTAAATCAGTCAAAGATTAGCACTAATGCAAGAATTGTCTGCTATCAAGTGGGCACAACTCCACAACGATGCAATAAAATTTTTGAAAACAGTCAATTATATGATTGCTAAGTCAGGTATAAAATGAATAAACGAGCAAAACAATGCGCACGACCCATGAGCTTATAAAAAACAAGCTAACAAACACTTTTGAATAGATTGATTCAGCTGATGAGAAGAAAACTCCAACATACCCCAAATAAATACCAGCTTGCACCAGTGCTCAGCCAACACCATGAGAAATAATCTCACCATTGCTTGTTACCGGCCCGCGCGCTGTACTTTTCAGAGTGATAATTGTGGTACTGAAGCATGCGGTACTTGGTTTGCAGTATCGTCATCGAAAATCATTTGTATACAAGTACCAGTACAGCTCAAATGCATTTGTTAAGACTTTATGTCTGTGACATCTTTCATCCATTGTTCGTTATCTTGTTATCTTACCGTAGCCTTCCTGCATACTCAACCAAGGTATGTATTACATCACCAGTGGTGATGTAATATATATAGGTATAGAAAACTCGGTGGTGCTTCACCACTGAGTTTCCAATGCAGAAAATTATAAACATTAACTACAATAGTAATAATTATTATTATTCACCATTAGTTAGTTGGTAGATTTTAATGTTTATCACGTTAATAACGAATGGTAATTATTTCTTATTAATAAAATCTGTGATGGATTTTAAATTCTTGTTTGTATTATTATTGTTTATGACAACTATCAGTAGTAACAGCTTTTTTAACAGCAACTAAACCAAGCAGCAGAACTACTTCTACTGGATATAATAATAAATTTAAAATTATTTGTTTAAAATAAAAAAAATAAATAAATCATTGTTATTTAATATATCTTAGTATATCTATTTTTGAAATCATTGATTTCTTCTGTCATGAAGAAATTAAATTATTATTACAGATAAAATCATTGTTATACGCGATGCAGCAAAAAATTGATTATAATTATTGATGAATTGATTTTAACCATAATATAATGAACAGTGTATAGAAGTAAGCAAAAAACGAGAACGCATACCATAGTATGATAGTTTTTACTCTGTAATAAAAACTTCTAAATAATAACAAGAATATATATTGACGTAATTGTAATAACAATATTATCAATTTGTTTGCAATCAACCATGATATTACCATAAGACATGGATTACGTTCACACCTTCGCTGATGATTATCAAATTGAATAGTTGGATGGTTGCGCGAGTTTGACATGAAAAAGCGAATCATGGACAAATATAAATGTGTTTGTATGATTGCAGAAAACTTGATTATGAAGAAGCACTGATATAAACCTGGTACTGCAAACCCAATATTGCACCGAATCGCACCAATGATTGTGAGTGTTGGCATCGTTTTAATCGCCTTTGAAGGTATAAATATTTGAGCTCCGGGTGGCTAACAACTTCGTTGCACACAGTTCCCTAAGAATGCTGACTCACCATGTTTGAGCTTCTGTCGTTTGGCATCAAGTTTTTTCTCTCGTATTTTGGCAGCAGCTCTAGCTTTCAGTATCTTATCATAAGCAGCCTAGAGTAAAAATATTAAAAACATACAAGGAAGTTACAAACCCCTAGCCTTAGCATCACAGAACATATAATTAAGTTATCTACACCCCCCCCCCCAACCACAATTGGTAGTATGTCATGAAACATAGAAACTCTGAGCCTACTAACCTTAGCAGCAGCATCAGTAAGTATTTCTAGTGCCTTTGAAAGTTGGTGGAATATTTCAACAGCTGCAGCATCTGAATTCTTATCTGGATGGTACTTGAGAGCTTTCTTCCTGTAGGCTCGAATAACCTGTTGCAGATCATTCAAACATTATAACTTAAAATCTAATGGCATCATCATGTGATGGTTGTTGTAGGCAAGCTCATCAGCTGGCTGAAAAAAAGACACAGACACCTTGGCTTAACCTTCAAAACAATACATTATATGAACCTAGAGAGCTTCACAGCATCTCCGAGTCTACTACAAGTGCTATGTCACAGATTTCTGACCGAATTCAACTTGATTTATCCATTTGAGGTAATTTTTTTCCATCAAAAAACTTGTTGCGGAGTCGTGCTCTTGTTAATTCCCTCTACAATGTACACCCTGTAGCTAAACGGTACGCAATAGGAATAGTGTCAATAAGAGTACCGAAGCTAGGAGTAACATGAGTTTCAGGTAATTGATTTTATTTGCTGAAAATATAAATAGAGCTTTGACCGTTTTGAAGAATGACGACCCAAACAAAAGAGCCTTGAATCAATGCAAAGGTTATTACCTCTGACCCAATAGTGACATTTATTTTAAAGAGGATAAAGAGAGTACCTAGTTTATATAAATTACCACCTTCGGTAATGATGTGATGAACATGAAACTATCACTTACTCTCAAAGTATATGGTCACAAGATCTAAGTCTATGTATTTCCTTGTTTAAAAAAATACAGAATATACTTGCATCATTTAAAGCGGCTAATTGGAAATGTGTGACAAATTTTTCACTTTCCATTTTTTAAATAATGGATATGCTTTTTTATATATTCCAATGCAAATAGACAGAAATAAAAGGAGATATTAAATAGCAGACCTAAAACATGTCATTGTATACGATTGTATGCCGTTGTGCTGAGCGATGATCAGTTTCTGGTAATTGGAGAGGGGTGAGAAGAACATTCGCTATCCTACTCGCTATTATAATATAAGACCATGAGAAGGAATTGCAAAAAATTGGTTTGCTTGCATGCATAGAATATCAAGAATCGTTATTGTGTAGAGACTTCAAAAAGCGTAAAAAGTGATGTTTGCAATTGTTTTCAGTTGTTTTTGAAGGTGTTTTAGTAGAGTCAGCATCTGAAGTTATCATTAATATATCTGCTATCATGTATACACTGATGAGCAATATCTTGAAAACGTAAGCAAGTTCACAGTTGAGAAAATGGTTTTCAAATCAATAACTATCCACAGATCTAATTTATTACCTAGTACAGTAAAAAGAAACATCTTTTCGGATAATATGATTATTGGTCGTATACAACTTGAATCATGTTTGATTACATATTTGTTTTAATGATAATTAATTATCATTGACCAACAATTTAGCGTCCACAAAACCCATGTGCGCATAGCGTTTATTAAGACAAAACATCAATATGTAAATTTGCCCCGCAAGATTTTTTCCAATCTTCAAATATTCTGGAGTTACTAAATCTTCAATAACTTGGGACCACAGGCTGCTAGAAACAAAATTTAGAAAAGGCTAAATAGGAGACACTTTGCGGACTTCGAAAAAATTGTGTTGAAACTGCGTTGTAAACCAGCTATAGCCCGGGGCACCATGGGCCCTTTTGATGTTACTTCATGTAATAATGCTGACCTACATTCTTGCCGACCCATAGATGTACCATTTATTATAGATCATTCACATCTGAAGGAATGAAAACAGATTTAATAGTAGCTGTTTCCAAGAGAAAACGTATAGTTTTTACATATATTATAATGAAGCTAGCTACCGCTGAATGGCAACACATCCATGGTTACGCGTCACTGATTTCACTTTAATATAACATTGGTAAGGCATAAAATTATCCACCGTGACAACTAAAACCAAGCAATTTTAGTGCACAGAGTGTAATTCTGTCTCATAACTCATTTTCTCAGCCACTATCAGGGTGAGAAAACAAGTTTGTCACTATTGTGACTGCAAGATAACACTCGACACCATGATAGAAGTTTCAATGTTCAAAGCTCGATTTGAAAAAGCTTGAGGTGGACAGTATTTTAAATATAATATACATATATATTTACTATTAGCTAGACAGGTGCTTTTTATATCTTATCCATATTTTGATAAAATATATAATAGCTGCTTCGAAATTTAGCCATTACACAGTATTAACAGTTACAACAACATCTATTTTGCAAGTACGACACTACAATACTTACAATATCTCCATACATTGCCAGAAACATTTTTTATTATTTTATTATTATTATTTGGAAAAACAAGATGGCTGCCCACTTTGCACCGCCATGTTTATAATCTCAAAGCATCATACATAGCCTCACAGATATTATACTCTTTTCTGATTGGTCATCTATTATACTCTTTTCTGATTAGTCATCCCTTGCAACCAATCAGCTGCCGGCATAACATATATAAGGCCATGTACATACTCAATAAAGTCAGTTTGGAATTGTACTCCAGCTCACACCTTCTCTCTTATCAGTGCTCTGATAGATAGAACTACACGATAGACTCACAGGGTTATTCATGTGCTAGACTAAAACTTTATAGCCAAAGTCTGGGTTGGACGGCCATATTGTACAAAATTTATCATAAACACCAAATAGCTTGATAATATCTCGCGGAAGCTTCTGCAGATATTTAGCTAGTAGGCAAAAACTTGCCCTAAGCAACCGAGGTAACTTAGGCTGTGTTCAGTCAGGTTCCTATACCTTCCATACGATAGTAGAAAGGCTGTGTTCAGTCAACTACCGCATTATTAATCAAAACGTTGCTCTCGGATCTAGCTGTGTTCAGCTGATCCCCCAGTTGTGTAATTAGGCAGTGTTTTGCCAGTTACTCTCAGACCTGCCAAGTCTCAAGCTTTGGTCGTGAGTCTCACGAAATTGCCCCCTTTCTCACTCCTCTCACGGTCGTCTCACGATTTTCCCCCTTCTCTGATGCTTAAAACATACCCAAACAGCTTACTGGAGCTCTATTTTATTGCTCCATTATTGTTTACTATTTCTATTTCCTTCTCGACTCAACTTGAAAACATTTGTTGTTAAATGACTATGTTTCTGACACTGTAATTGGCCAATGAATCTTTTACTATCCAATGTAGCATTGTTGTTAGATAACTATGTTTCTGACATTGTAATTGGCCAATGAATCTTTTACTATCCAATGATATTCTAGTTAAAGTTTTCACCTCAATCAATTTCTCAGACCCCATGCTGTTGAAAAAACTCGAGCCTAGATCAAAGCAGCAATAGATAGATAGTATTAGTTACTAATAATAATAAATAATTAATAATGGTCAAGAGATACATTAAATTTAATAAGGACAACAACAATCAGCTGAACAAATATTTCAAAGTCACTACAACTGCTGCTGAGCCTTCGACAGCTACAGGTTCCAGCAACAATGTGACTGCTGAGGAGCAAGAGAATGAGACTGCTGCTGCTGACTGTATTGCTGCTGACTGTGTTGCTGCTGCTGACTCTGCTGAGCTTTCTTCTTCTATAACTTCCACTACCAACAACAGCACGGTTGTGGGTGACTGTGACTGTGAGGAGAATGACACTCACACTGACACTGCTGATGATGCTTCTGCTGCTGCAGGGCCAGAGCCTTCTACCACTACTACTAGCAGCAGTCTTGACCTTGTTGACAGTATGAACGAGACTGCCAGTCTAATTTCTACTGACGGTGATGATAGAAGAAGGTGAGTGCTGTGGTTTAATAGCAAATAAAATAATATGTATCTGTAATGCTTGTATTCTGTCCCAGTTTTCAGTGGTTGATAAGGTTTTATGGTCATCCTGTTGCTGAGAGTGAGTCTAAATGCTAGCCAAGTGCCAGCCTGTAAAGGATGAATGTATTTACATTGCACTTGTCTTGAGGAGTCAAAACAACGGAAATTTAAGATGACTTGACTTTGCCCAGAAGATATCCTCCATAAGGCGCCATAATTGTGGATGAAAACGATTACAATCCATTACTTGACCACTTACACACACCAGAAACTACAATTTACTGAATAGTCTTATGCCATTTAAAGGCATAGAACGTACGATGTGCCATTCCTTATGTTTTATGATAGCCTGCACTGTGTTCATTATGATGAGATTATGTTTACTAATAATTTTAGCTCCGGCAGATCGACAGGTATTTGTTATTGTTATGATGTTTTTGTTCTAGAGCATGTTGCATGGCATGAGCATGATATGGATGCTACAGCTGCTCACCATTATTGCCATACCTTTTTACATATGGGGACAAAAATACAAATTAGCTGACCTGAACGGAATACTAGAATATTCATATTTCATATTACTGTTCCTCTAGGCCTACTCTGTTCATGGACAAATTATGTAAATACATGTATTGAATTTCCCGGATATGCTAACTTTTGTCTAGAGATTATTGACTTGGCCCAACTTGCTGTGCAATTTGTTCTCCAACAATAAATAATCTGTGTGTGTTGCAGTCATAGAGATATTGTCAGAAGATGAACGGGATGATGATAGTCTCCCCCTCCAAAGAAGAAAAAGAAATCACAGAAAGGGCGATTAGGAGCTTCTGAGTACAACACACAGTACCAGCCAGAATGGACACAAATCTATGATGACATTGGTGAGGCAATCATCAATAGCGATGACTTGATGTTGTCATGACAGAGGTAGAAGTTTAGGGACGACCTTGTGGTTTTTTATGCTACCTTTATTGATTGATTATTGATATTAGCGTTGCCTGAGCTTAGGGGGACCCTCATGGCTGAAAGTGCAATGTGGTAATAATATTTGTACCATTGGATATTTGACTCAAAACTTCTCACTCACAGCTTGATAGACCTGGCTTGGATGTCATATTATTGAAGGTCCTGCCAGAGATAAACACCACTTCAGATGCCTGGTATGCTGCCGGGATCTATCATGTCGCCATATGGGCAAGACAGATGTGGAGAGGCATCTCAAAAGAGAGGGTCACATGAGAGCTGTGGCCAACCGGAAGAAGAACCAAAAACAGACTACATTTACCACCGCAGATAACAAGGTTAACATCAACTACCACCTTTGTGTGGTTCATATTGATTGGCCTATGATGGCAGTATCTGAGTTCCACAGATTTAAATTTGAACTGCCACTGAAGCCACCATAATTAGTTTCCAAAGTTTATGTAAATGTTAACACATGTGGGTGCAGTGAGTTATGGACTGAGAATGTAATATCGCATTGTAGACTCTGGTGGCAGAGCTGAGAGCAACAAACATGCTAGTACTGAACAACTGTTCAATTAACTTTAGTACCTCTCTTGCTGAATACATTAGGATATCATTCGACAAGAAGTATAAGTGCTCCAAAACCAAAACTACTGCCCTCATTGGTGCCCTGGCGACAGATTGCAGGTAAGTTGGTAGAAGTTAAACCCTCTTCCATTGGTTGGTAATTGTTTTGCTTGGAGAAATTCTGATTCAGTAGTTGGAAGTTTCTGCATTCCAACTAGTAAATAGCGCTGAGAGTCTGTGATCAATCTAAGTGAGTGCATTAGCTGTTTCATATCATCTTATGACCACAGCTTTTGGTATACTTCTAGAAATGAGTTGGTGACTATGATGAAGAATGCTCCCTATAGTATAAGTACTGATGGCAGTAATGACAATGGTTTGAAGAAAATGTACCCAATGGTCATCACCGTTGCTACAGAGGAGGGTCCAACAACAAGGTTTCTGGATATGTGTACAGGTATCAGCTCGACTGCCCAAGGTTAGTTGGAAACAGTTTGCTTTTCAACTGATTCGATATTAACTGCTTAATTTAATTTTTTTCTGTTACTTTTTAAGAATTATTATAATTGTTTTCATTGCTTACCAGAGAATTAAAATATATTTGTCTTAAAATTCTCTGGTCTCACTGCACACCCCAGTCTAAAGATGTTAGCACTAGTGCCGCCTAAAGTTTATCTTTAAAAGGCTGAAATCAAAAGCTTAAGCCTTGATAGTTCAAGTCTTGTGTATTTGGTACGGAGAGATGTCAAGAGATTGTACTTGTTGATCCTTCAAAGATCGTGTCATCAACAGCTCAATATAAGTTGTAGCCTCTCTGGTAAAAGAAAATTCCTGACTATTAATTATTGTTTTCAGCTATGTACGAAGGTCTTGTTTCCGTTTTGAATCGGTTCGACATCCCCTTATCAAACTGTGTAGCTCTGGGAGTAGACAATACCAACAGTAATGTTGGAGCACAAAATAGTTTGAGTACAAGGATCACTGCAGATAATCCATCAGTACATATAGCACGGTGTGTTTGTCATGTGCTTCACAATGCCGCCAAGAAAGGTGGTGTAATTTTAAGCGTAAGTATGAGGGTAAACAAAAGCATTGGATATTTCATCATTACAGCCCTATATCCAGACATTAGTACCAGTAATGAGCATGTTGTGTGATGTTCCTGTTGTGCAATATAACTGAAAGGAGAGTACCAGAGTTCTCTCCTTTCAGTTTTAAGTTTTGATTGCAGGAGTCACTGGATGTAGAGGAGTTCATAATAGATATTTACAACCACTTTGTGAACTCACAACCCAGAAAGCTAGAACTCCAGAGTTTCTGTGAGTTTGTCAGCACTGATTTCAAGAAAGTGCTGAAACATGTTGTCACTAGGTGGTTATCTCTCGAACGGGTTGTAAACCGGGTCATGGATATGTATGAGGCACTGAAAAGCTACTTCCTTTCAACGAGTGAGTTGCTTTATGATACTTGAAGTGTTCAGCATATGTAGTGCTCTTTCTCCCTTCCTCAAACGTCCAATGTATTATGTGGCCATTTATAAATAGCATAGATGTGGAAGCGATGCATAATTGCATGCATATTAGTAGTCTGTATTGCTCAATCCCAATAGTTATCGCTCTTTATAGGTTCCACCTCACTCACGTACCAGTGTCAAAAATAGTCTGCTATTATTGCAGGTGTGAAAGATGCAAGAGTGACCAGGTTACGCAAACAATTTGAAGATCCGCGCACAGAAGTGGTGCTGCTATTTCTGAAATCTTTCTTGCCTCTCCTGACCCGCCCAAATCGTCAGCTGCAGAAGGACAGCCCGCAACTCCCGTATATGTATGATCTAACTCACGATCTCATAAAGAAAATTCTCTCCTGGGTCTCAGACGATCCAGCTCCGGATCTTGATGATTTGGAGAACCTAAACTACCATGATGGTGAGGGTTTTATCATGATTCAGGCTTGTGTACAGGGGGATCTCAATGACATAAGTATGGTCAATAGTTATCTTGTCAAAAAGTGTTGTAATGAAATACCCATAAGACTTATCTTCTCTTGAATATAAAGAAGAAAACTCCTGCTTGAGTAATAACTTGAAGCTGTAATGATTGTATAATTATGTTATTGTATTGACTGCTACCCTAGTAAAATTAAAGTGTGGAATGAATTTCTTATTTAGACGATGACCTTATATATGGCACAGGAGCCGAGTCCAGGCTCTCTCAGCTCGTCAGTGCTGGTGACATCTCTACCCGGAATCAAAGAAAGCTGTTAGACTGCTTCAGACGGTATATGGTGAGAGTCGCCGAGTATTTTATCGAGAATCTACCACTCAATGATGATCTCCTCTCTATTGCCAGGTGGCTGGACCCAACAAAAGTCGCAAACATCGATGTCAAGAACATAATCAAAGTGGCTTACCGGTTTGTAATATAAATCGTTACCAGTAGCAATCGACCCAAATATTACATGGCCTGTAAAACAAACAGAGCGACCCACAAAGAGATGTTAAGTACACACTGAAATTGGGCAACTTTTTATTTAATACATTCGTGCAAAGCAGTCTATGGAGATTGCTCTATTTACTAGTAACATTATAAGGTTTTGTTGCTAATTATCCCTATGAATGATGTTGTATCAAGTTTATGACAATTTATTTCAATCTATCTGTCTTTGATGTTATACAGTTACAGAAAAGTTTTCAGCTGGACAGATGAAGAGATGGATGACTTGAGAGATCAACTTACGATGGTTAAACGTGATAGCGATGTGCTAGAACTAGTAGAGATGTGCACCACTACGGATACAGAGAATGAGTCAGAGGTAGACGTAGTCAAATTCTGGAATAAAGTAGGGAACCTGCAGAGAGCCGGTAAGGCATGCTACAAAAAGGTTCACTCACTGGCCATGCTCATGCTGGTTATACCACACTCAAATGCCAGCGCTGAACGTGTTTTCAGCATGGTCAATAAGAACCTAACTGCTGAGCGCTCATGTCTAGACAAAGACAAAACTCTAAATTACATAATGATTGTAAAGACCCGAGCACTCCCTCTTGACTTTGTCCCATCAGAGAAGCTGATGAGCGCAGCCAGACGAGCCACCTCAGTCATGCTTGAAGGGGCCTTGTAGCTGTATTTGCTTCTGTTAGTGCTGTATAACAATATTAAAATAGTTAACATTTGTAAAATAAAATGTTCCTAAATCAACAACCTCTCTCTTTCTGTTATTCCACATATTGTATTGTCAATTCATTCATTATGCACTTGAAATGTTATTGAAGTTGCAGGATTACCTTTATAGCTGTTAAGTGTAAGCCATTCATTTTTTTTCCAATCAGTTGCCCCAATAACCCTCATTGATTGCCCCTATAGATCGTTTTCGCGCGCTTTCATTGCCCCCATAGATCGTTTTCGCGCGCTTTCATTGCCCCCTTTTCCACTCTCACTCCAATTCCCCCCCCCCCCCTGAGGGTTGGCAGGTCTGGTTACTCTCAGGCTAGACAATTAAGTGATATCTTGCGGAAGTCCTTGCAGATATCTAATTGCTAGGTATTGTTCACAGATTCAGCTGTGTTCAGCTAATCTCCCCGCTGTGTAAATTAGGCAGTGTTTTGCCAGTTACTCTCGGGCTAGACAATTGCGTGATATCTTGCGGAAGTTCTTGCAGATATCCAATTGTTAGGTATTGCTCTCGTATTCAGCTGTGTTCAGCTAATCCCCAGTTGTGTAAACTAGGCAGTGTTCTGCCAGTTACTCTCAGACTAGGCTTCACTCAATTGAAGGTCACTTATTACTGCTACCGTCAAGGGACGACCCGTACAGTACAAGCTCTCTGCACTGGCTAAATAATTTGAGTCAACAATAATAATAAATTCAACAACAAACAACAATAATAATAACATTGAATAATAATAGATATCTAATTAAAACAGTACAATAATCATCATCATAATATAATTATTATTATTACTAGTACTATTATTATGAATGCAGTGTCTGTGATTTTGATTATTATTATTAGAAAAAGAAGAGAAGATTGCTGGATAAAACTTGATCACAAAGATTTGGTTTAAATAGATTCGAGCTAAAAACACTAGAACAAATACAACAAAGATTTCAAGTGACTGACATCTTTTTCCGAAGCATCAACAGCAATTCCTAGAACTTCATACAGATCGACTTTCGTGTAATCAAAGGGCGCAGACATCTTGAAAGATAATAAAACTACCTTTTTTTAAAACGCACCAACGTGACCTTCACCGAGTTGCTAGGTCAAGTAGAATGCCTTTGATCCTTGCAACCAGTAGATCACAATTTGATGAGTTATACATCAGGTAATAACAACTCGGTATTTGTCCTTTGGCTATTTCTTTCCAACAACACACTCGTAATTATTATTTATCAGTTCGTTTTGTTTTCTCATTGATGTGCTTTATAAGAAAAGCTAATCCCCTACCGGCATTTTATTACTAATATCTCATTTGTGTGACTCCACAAATTTAAAATTAGTAAGTAGTGCAGTGCACACTAATAATAATCAGCTACACTTCCTCATATTTGCCTCAAATAATAATAATAATTATTATTAATTAATAATAATAATTGTATTATTATTATTTATAATAATAAAATGATAATAATTAATAATAATGATGATCGATGATTATAATTATTATTGATGATGATGATTGTTGTTGATTCTGAATCTTATTATCTGTGGGGCTGATTATTTATTAATTAATAATAAATTATTTATTATCAATAAATAATAATAATTATTATTATTATTATGATCATCATCATCATCGATTGTTAATAATAATATTATCTTCTTAATTAATCACGAGGATTATTATTTATATTTAAAAATAATAATTTATTAACTTAATTATTATAATTGCTTTACCAGTAACGATATTAATTTTTTATTATTAAAACTAAATAATTTTGATGATTATTAATAGTTACAATAATTAATTAAGAAGATTATAGTAATCAATAATAATGATGATCTAGATAGTGCAAAATAAATTTTCAATTTTTTTAAATAGTCCAAATTTCAGTGGGTAGAAAAATATGTTGTGGATTCAATGAGACCAAATTTGTTATTTCACCTCAATAGTATAGTTAACTGTTAAAACAAGTATTACCAAATGTGCTTTAGTTCCAAAAAAAATACTTTGTAAATCTTCTCAGTTCCAGGCAATTAGTGTTGACTCACGCATGAAACTACGCTTATTATATTTATATATATATATATATATATATTATTCGTACGCCTCAATAATTATACGTATGTAACAATTATAAATGCTTCGCATTGGCTGCTCAATTGTATAACATTTTTTGTGTAGAAGTAGCTGGATTGCACAGAAAACAACAAGTACTGTATTTCAGTTGATATAAACAGGGGTCATCATCAGAAATCTTGTAATTAATAATCATAAATAAATGATAATATTTCAATAATTAATAAATAATTACTAAAATTGATGGTCATTGCATTTTGTTATGTCATATTTATTACCACTAGCGGTTAGCATTCATTGATGCTTTTTTGGATCAACAGATATAATATTAGATTAATTATGAACGAGAATAAATTGAAATTAAAGCACTAATGATGACAAATAAATAGCCGTGATGCATAATATACGAGATACTAATGACTACTAATCATCATTAACCGTAGCATTTGCGGTAATCCTATTATTTACATAAAACACTTGGCGCATATGATAAGCCCGCAATGCATTTGCAATGATTGTGGTTAGGCTAATTTATAAATGGCTAGGATGAAAAATAATTTTAGCTGGGGACGTCTTTGAGAAACCTTTCCATTATCAAAACACATAGAACAACCTACAATAATTATACATCATTCAGATCCTAACTTCACAGTCTACTTTGTAGCCCCAGGACAATATGTCCATGTCCTTCAGGAACCTGGTGGATTTTAGACAAAAAGTCGAAAATGTAAAGGCATTGTCTCAAGTCTATGAGTAAAGTGTGAAAAGGTTCATAGTCACATGCACACGTGGTAGACTGCTCTAGCTATAGCAATTGGATTTGTGTCTCTATGAGCTTTAGTTTAAAAGATATGAAAAGAAACTTGATTTTTGGAACTTAAAAAGATCACGATTTTCGGGGACAAATTTTTATACAGATGCTTTCGCTCATATTACACGGCGGCCGTGACGGTTTTGCATTATCTAGATGATCATCATGATGATTAAATTTATTGCTGTTGTTGTTGCCGCTGAACAACTTCCTGCTGTTAATATTATACATAATAATATTGTAATCCCTCAAGCTCAAATAACACTAACACCAACAATGAGCTTATTATTTATGCCCAACTTAATTAATGAAGGAAGTTCAACTTTTTGTGATCTTGATGGGTATCTAAATGAAGGGAGTAAGTTCAACTTCTTGCAATCTTGATGGGTATCATCTATTAGTGTGTGGTGACTTTAATCTACCAATGATAATCATTGTGGCAGTGAATCGCTAAATATGTATCCCTTTTTACATACTGTGTGTATGTAGCTATTGCATAAAGATGGCCAAAAAGATCTTAAAATTCTGAAACATATTTCAAAGTAATAGTCAGGGAATAGTAATCGCGTAAAATCACTATGGTGTACAGCCTCAGGTGTGTTGTCGGATGATCCAATTAATATAGCTGGTAAACTGAATGATTATTTTAAGAGTCTGTTTAATCCAAGTGGTGCGAGCTACCGGACTTAATCAGAAATAAGGTCAAAAATACAGGTGGAACCGCAGAGAGTAGTAAACTTGATGCATAATCTGAAAGTGGGGATAGCTGTGGGTCCTGACTTAATTGGTAAAAGGGACCTTAATTCAGCTCTTGAAAGGAACTCCTCTATACTGAGTAGCATTTTTCAATGCTCCATAGCCACATCTACACTGCAATCCATCTGGCGATGTGCAAGTGTAACATCTATTCATAAGGGAGGGTCAAGATCTTGTGCAGGAAATTATAAACCAGTGTCTCTAACTAGCATACCTTGCAAAATGTTGGAACACATAATTCTACACAGCATGAGTACAAAGCTAAATAAGATTCTGACACAGAACCAGCATGGTTTTACAAAAAGTCTTTCTTTTACTACCCAGTTGTTAACAACAACACAAGGCATTATGCAGCAAATCGACCTGGGAAACTGTGTAAAATCAGCTGTGTTAAATTTTTCTAAGGCATTTGATAAAGTGTCTCATGACTTGCTAATGCAGAAAATGGAGACTGAAGGATTTACAAGTGATTTTTTGCAATGGATCCTGGGATTTTTGTCAGGCAGAAAACAGAGAGTTTTGGTGCCTCCAATTTCCACACAGTTCCATCGGGTGTGCCCCAGTGTTTTGTCTTGGGGCCAGCCCTCTTTCTGATATACATCAATGATATATCTGTAGGAATAACATCCAAAATTAGACTTTTTGTAGACGATGCATCGATGCATTTGACATTGAGAAATAAGAGTGCTGCCAGAACTTTCCAGGACGATCTGAACACATAAGAGAGGCCTGGGCGAAAAAGTGGGGAATGTCTTTTAACACACAAAAGTGCTCCTTGATAACTTTTGGAAATAGAGGAGTAGAACCTTTTGATTATAAATATACATTGGAAAATGCAAAGTTAACAGAAGTGGAATCTTTCTAGTATCTTGATGTGGCAATCTGGAGAAAGTTTGAGTGGAGTGAACATATTACTGCAAAGTGCTCTGACACAGTTTCAAGAACACCCAAAAAAAACTAAGCTACTAGCATACAAAACTCTATGTAGACCTAAACTTGAGTATACCGCAGAGCTCTGGGACCCTTTTTTGATCCTTTTTTTGACTTGGAACTGCTGCAAAATACGGCTGTGGGTTTTATTGGGGACATAAGGGGGAGATCTGGAGTCACAGATAAAAAAGAAGCCTTTGGGCTTGAATTACTTCTTAGTCACAGGAAGACCCAGCGATTGCGAATGTTTTGTTTATTACTTAGCTATTCAGAAGAGTCTATTCAAGAAATAAACAAATTGGCTAACCAGTTTTTTCCACCTACAGTCATAATACAAGAGCTCAGGCGCAAGGTATTCCTGGAGCAATTTTTACAAATGGTAAAATGTATTAAAACGGTTTTATAATGTGGACAGGTAGAAAAATAAGAGCTCTGTATTGAAATGAACCACTTTAAGTTTGTTCTTTTAGATCATCAACGACCTCTTCCGCTCGTAAAGTGGTCTAGAGGCTCTATTTTAAACATAAAATTATTATTTTTTTCGCTCATTAATTGAGATGATATCAAGTTTCGCCCCACTATTGTTTTTTGAATTTAAAACAATTTTTGAAAAGATGTACTCGCAGCTGAACATTTTTGTCTCAACCGCAAGCCACAAAAAATGTTTACCCATACGTGAAGTGCTATTTCTGCGTGCCGCAGTCTATTGTATCATATGTAGACGCTTATGCAGCACAATAATAATAATGTGTGCATGTAAAAGCTGTCAACAACCACAAAGACTATCTGCAACTGCTTTCCTCTTCAAATAATTTGGTCTCTTCTGTAACTATCTGTTGCAGGAGAAAGACTAGAAGAAACTCTCAAGTATTATTTTTCTTTTTAGAAGATTGACTTGTTTGATTTGTGTTGTTCAGAAAAAACACTTGGTGTTTAAGGAAAATAAATTAAATGATTGTGTTGGTGAATTATCATAATCACAAAACATGCGTTCCGTTAAAAATATTATTATTGGTAGGAAACCATGTTACTACTTGGGATATTTGGGTGAGACATAAAAAGTAAATGCTCAAGCACCAACAACTACTAACAACACGCAGTTCAGTTAACAATGATAAATATTAGTAATTACTAGCAATAGCCTCAGAGACACTTCCTGACATGGTTGTTGATCATGTTATGTCACCCACACTATTTTACTATTGCATGATGTAGAATAGCACACTATATACCTTTGCTGTTTGAAAGAAAAAAGTTGCGTGTCTTTTCTTAGATTTGCGTAAAGTCAACATCGGTGAAGCAATTAATTGAAATAATACACTAATATTTAGAGAACATTTTCGCGTAATTTAATAAAAATTGTATCTCATGATATAACTCTAGGTTTTGACAGATCTGCTATAAAATTAGAGAACTTGATGCACATTTTACTATGACTGTTAGTAGATTTTGGAAGACGAATGTAGATCAAAAATATTTGAAGTTCAGCCATAGTAGCCATAGTTTCAAAGTTATTCAGTTTTTTCTAAAAAAGCTTCATGAAAGTTCATTGGGGATATTTCCGATGCTATCAAAATTGGCCAGTCAATTGATAAACGACATACTTGTAGCACTAGCTACTATAATTGATTTAAGTTTAACACAGTATTTATTTGAAGCTACGCATATTAAAGGAAATGTACTTGATCTTGTTTTTGGCAACGCTGCATGATCAAAAATATCACTGTCAAACCACTTACATTGATTCATCACAGCTTGTTTGGTTTTCTCAGTGAAGACCTCTAATTCCACTTTCAAAAAAATTTACAATTATGATAAAACAAACATTAATAAGGCCTACCGCATTTGTGAACCATTTCGCAAAAAGTTGAACAAAAAAGTGTACCACTGTACCACAAAGATCATATTTTCAGCAATATATTCATTTATAAATCTAAAATGTATAACATTCTCCTGCCAAATGGACCACTTTTCAAAGAGGTAGAGGGACATGTTTTGTTCACTTGACTCCATGTTTTCTATAAAAAGTGTAATCCGGCTCAGGCCATTCATTTAACATTTATATCTGATCTGATAAAAACTTAACAAGCTTCCAATGAGAAATTTAACACAAAGCTGAAAAAAACAATGGGAATAGTTGCTTGCATTATAACAAATACTAATTTTTTTTATATTATAAAGTCTTGAAATTTTTTTTTATTAACTGCACAGTTTTCCCAGTGTTGTATGTACACATGTACTGGCAATATCTTTGCTGAAGCCATCAACTGTTATCATGTAAATCTGCTTGTACCTATTTATTTAGCATTGCAGTCAGTAATATAAATAAGTTTCTTCTTCAAATACACAAGGAATAACTATTGCTAGATTTATATATATATTACAAATGGCAAAATAATTTATTATTATTGTTACTTTTGTAATTATTGATCGATAGATAACACGTGAGAAAAATATATTTGAGTCATTACTCGTACTCGTGTTATGAAGTTTTAATTATTTAATGGGTTGTTTGAATAGTTCCTTTTTACTGATTGAATAATTTCATTTCTGATTGAGTGATCATTAACTGCAAATAACTTCTTCATCCTTAGACACTTTACACTGGTAGCTAAAAATTGTTTTCTGTACATTCTCGTTACTTGCATTTTCTCTCTAGAGTAAGGTATGCTCAAATGTGACTAATATTTTTTTGTGAATGCATTTGAGAGCTAAGTGCACGGTGATTTTTCATTTTAGCAAAATCTGCATCTGTAAAGATGGGATGAATATCAAATTTTCATTTAATACTAACTAGCAAATGACACCAGCTAGACATTATTTCATGTTTATCTTGACTGATGATGATGAATTTTCAAATTTAAGCAACTAGAAGGCGCTTGAATCTTTTATATTTTAGTAGGGTGTTTTTGTTTGTTTGCTGAGAAGGCTGAATTTTATCTGTAAACTAGACAAGGACATGTTATATAGTGTTAAATCTCCACAGAAACGCTTGGGTTACTGATGGTTCAATTTTTTATTCTCAAAGAGATTGATTAATAATAATAATAAGTGGATAAACCTTGAGCCTAAAAATTAAGAAAATATTTAATATTTTTTTTAACACAAGATGAAAAATTCACAGTCACAATCTTCAGTTATACCGCAAAACATAACTAGAACAAAATAATGTTCCGGACTACAGAATATCTTATATGATGTAGATGTCTGACGTGGAGGGGGCTGGCATGATGGACTGGTCGGTAACTATTGGGTGTGCGGTCACTGCAGTTTGTGCTGCGTTCATCATGGTTATCATGAAGTACAGCTTTGCCTCGCAAGAGGCCGAGTACGGGGAGCACATCAGCACCCTATACGGTCGGGGCTCTGTCCTCAAATCTAAAGCTGCCAAGGCTGAAAAGAAAAAGAAAGGTATGGACTATTTCATCTCTGATTGTGATTTTCGGCGGTGATGGTAGAATAGAGTTGTTTTATAAATGTATGTATGTGTCCGGCTTTAGACGCTACAGATACGTCTAGTTCGAGTGACGAGGAAGAAGGTAAGAGCTGGTATTGACATGGATCATCACTCAGGTGGCCATTTCGCTGTAATCGTTAGTTGAAGAGGTTGATCTCTTAGCTCCGCTAGCTGCAATATTTTCTGATAAAAAGCATTTGTACATTTTTAACTGTCTTAAGAGATCAATTCCAGCTGATAAACTGATAGCAGTGGATGACAGTTGCAGTCATATAATTACATGTGCAAGCAATAGAGATAAGCCTTTTTCCACTTGTGGTGCAGCTTTGTGTGTGCCTGTGCTACTCACCATAATATTACGGACTGGTAGGTCTAGAACCCACTAAAAATGTTACAGCTAAACTAGCTAAGGCTAACCAAGCAAAGAATTTGGCATTAGAAGAAGATAACCAATATGGCCGTCACCATGTAGCCATAGATCCAGACCCTGTTATACTTGGTACGACTGATCAACCTAAGCCCCCTGTCAAGGTATTATAACCATAGCCCATAATATTAATTATCATCACAAACTTAGCGTATTCACAAATAAATATTTCTGATTAAAAGTTTAAATTCTCTATAAATTTCTCTGGCTGCAGCAGATTTGGTTCCGGTGATTTGTCATGTTGCATCAGTTTGCGAAGAACTTTCCAAGAAAATTATTTTGCATTGTGGATGTTTATCTTGAAGCCAAGGAAGAGAAAGCTCTCCAAGCCTATATTGCACAACAAAGATGAAGTTCCTTTAGTTCGGAATGAAGAGGTTGAGACTAGGTTAGAGTTCACTGCCAACGTCATTCCAATAGATGAAGCCGAGCTGCTTCATCGTCGGCAACAACAACAGCAACTCACCGATGTAAGTTTGATCTGTGGAGTTTACTTAGTTTTGTCACTTTAGCTCGATCCGTTAGTCATTGAACTCTACTGTAGCTGGTGAGTTTGTAAAGATATAATGGCGTTTTTGGCTAAGATTACATTAAGTCAGGATTTCGACAAATGGGTGAATTTTTCTTGTTTCAGCTAGTACAAAATAGCATTTCTTCACACTGTGACTTGGTAAGAAAATTGGTGGAAGTTTTTTGCAAGAAACAACGTTTGTTATAAAATTAGGCGTCGTCTTTTCTATATTTATGCAATGCAATTAAATACAAAGTAGTTTTATGGCAATAGATATTTCCGGTTTGGATACAGCCACAAAAACAACGAGTCGTCTTCATGCAAGCAACGATTGTTGATGCGAGTCCATAATGGTTTCCAATATCTGTGTGTCAATATATTAGCGATGCAAAACGATATTGTTTATTGGTTTGCATTGTTTTAGTATAGACAATTATTAATAATAATAATTTTGTTATTAACAAATTTTCGTTTTTTTAGCTCGTATGACATGTACTGTTGTAAGAGGAGACAACTCAATAAGTTTATTTTTTTCTGCATGGCTACATGTTTCACCAAATTCACTTTCTTCCACCCGGGAGAACGCTTAAAATTTAGCAGAGTTCTTAGCGTTAACTTAACCGACAGCGTCCCTAGTATAAAAAGATGTTATAGAGAGATCAGATCAGTCACTCTATTGGTGCTAGCTCTATGATCTATGTTTATGATGATACTTTAAACTTATCATGCTTATTCATTATATTCTGAACTAGATTGGTTGATTTTTTGGTGCAAAATAATATGTATTATATATTAATGTGTATTAAATATTTTATATACATTTAGCAGTGAAACGAAAAAGGTCACTACCTGTACCATATTTTTCTGTTTAACTGCTGCAATGAGGTTGTTGTCAGGGCCATTGTAGCTCTTTTGATGTTTAGGTGTGCAAGTGTGCATATATTTAATGCACCAATGAAAACTCACTGGTGGCTCGGAAAAATTGAAAACATGCTAGCGGCAGAACTAATTGTGTCATACCTATCGTCTGTGCTGATCTGCCCTCGCCTACCTACCCGTGCTCCCTAGGATATCAGCTAGTAGTAGTAGCAGCTAGTGTCATTTTTATTTTATGGAACCCCCTAGATTTATTTGAACATTCAATTCATCCAGCGAGATGAATAAAACGCCTTTATAACAACCCACATTCGAATTGTGAAGACCTCAGAGGATTTAGCAATACTTACTGTCTTTGCAAGGGCTGATACTTCATATGCGGGTGAGTAAAAATCAACTACTGCTTATATGCAATCCTGTTATTTGCGAATTGTTTCAATAATTTTATTGCTGCAAAAGTAATATTTATTGCTGCTTTGTTGTTGGTTTGTTAATAATATTATTTATTACGGCGTAATTACTTCTGGTTTCTAATAATTTTGTTATTGAAAAAGCTCTGATCACATGATACTACAAACAAGCAGTAATATTTATTTAAGCATTTAAAAGTACATGAGTTCTACAAGTAATTAGAACACGGAAAACTGTTGACACACAGCTTTTATTAACAATTGAATTTTGAAAAAAATATCCACATAATTACCTAATGAGTATTGTTTACAGTAATCCCTGTTGTTTATGTTGTTTGTAGACCCTGAGATATCCCAGGTGAAGTGGTGAAGATACTTAGCAACCGCTCGGCCTCCCGCATTAAATTTGATGATGCTACTCTCGGTGGGGCTTGTGCAAGCGCAGAAAGTCTTTGCCGCTTCCCAAAAGTTCATAGAATGGTGTTTGAAAGCAAGATTAAAATGAATAAAGTGTTCTCTATTGTGACGATTGTGGAAAGTGTCAACTATCAACATCGTCCAACCTTATGCCCTCGCCACATGAGCCTGTCTTCCGTACCCAGAGCCAGAGTCTGGCTACGGATAGCATGCCACAAGAGCCTGACTGGCAACTGAAACGACGGGCATTGTGTTCGATTGAGCAAATAAAAGCAGGATTAATATTTTTTGCATTCCACATGGTTTCCTTTTTTGATTATTTTCATAATATTTATTTTTATTAAAAACCAATTCTTTATTGCCAAGTTTATCAAGATTGGTCAAGTAATTAATAAATTATTATTATTTGGTGTATGATTCATCATCATTTACAAGTTCTATGCCTTTTAATCATTTATTTATAACTTTTTTTCAACCACAATGAATAACTATTTAAAAATTATATGACCGCATTAGTTTCAGATAAACACCAACGATCATGCAATTATTATAATATGTATTACCATATTACAAATATATATCATATTTTCAAACACGCAAAAATCAATATAATCTTGTCTAGTGGAATCGTTGTGGGTTGATCAACCAATCACAGGACAAGGGATAGGATGAAAAATCGATCGTCCATTCTGTTTCATCCTGCACCGGAAGTACCATCCTGCGTGGCGGAACGGCGTATACGGGCGATATTCTGGCTCGTATAGCAGAGGCATTACTGCTGATGACCTCCAGGCAAAGACCGTTTACCAGCTCTCTACATTCTTGCCATGCTAGTGAATTTAATTACCTGCGCGTTCTATGTTATCAAATAAATATTGCTTATACACAAGGCTTTGTTTTATGTAATTCGACTTTAAAACAATTGAGTGGCTAGTTGACATACAACACACTTGGTTTGACAAATAATAATTTACAGAGTTGTCTAATTTTTGTCAATGGAGTTATCTTGTCGATAAACCGGGCCAATTGTTACAACTTATGCTGCTAATTTGGTTTTAATATTGTTTGTTCCGACAGTCCTGGTTCTTGTAGTGGTACGTCCTCTTGGATAGCTAAGGGTTTGATCGCCGGGTACCAGCAACAACAGGTCTAAAAAAACATCAACTACTAATAAAACCATCTTTTTGCTTTAAAGCCATCTCATTGTATTTGCAAAATAATGTCTGATTTTCAAAAGTAACTCTTTCTCATGATTTTTATCTTTGGCTAACGTTGCACCAAATTTTGAGTCATTCCTAACTCAACCATCAGACATGACGACTTTGGCCCAACACTGATCATGGTGATTTTTTTGCAAGAATCCCACTGCCACTCAACTCACAGAAAAAATTATTTTGTCATTGAAGTTTCGAATACCAGTCTTGTTTGGTGCTCAGACTTTTTCCTGTCCACAATTATAGCACAGTTTGAAAAATCCCATCTCCCACAAAAATGCAACAACGATCATGATGCCTTCATCGGCGTTTTGATTAGCAGTAATTGTTTACTTTAATAGAAGGAGATTCGTAGGTTTTGATGCTAACTATAATAGTAACGGTAGTGTATTTACAGGCACATGATATGAATATGACCATTCTATTTCATCGTTGTTCACACAGTTTGCAAACGAAATATTGTTAACATTACTAATTTTATAAATTGTTCTCTGTATGTAGGATGATATGCATGAACAAGCACCTGCGGATGTCCATGAAGAGGTTACGGAAGAAATTTTAGTACCTGAAAAATCATCCAATCAAAAGGCTAGTTTGCCTCAAGTTCCACCTGACTCTCCACTCAATAATCAAAAACCAGACTTGGTGAGTAGCCGGTTATTGTGTGTACAAGATAGTTTTAGTATCGTATGGGTACATGTTAGTTGTAGTACTGTATGGGTACACTGTAGTTGTAGTATTGTATGGGTACATGATAGTTGTAGTATTGTATGGGTATATGTTAGTTGTAGTATTGTATGGGTACATGTTAGTTGTAGTATTGTCTGGGTACATGATAGTTGTAGTACTGTATGGGTACATGTTAGTTGTAGTATTGTATGGGTACACTGTAGTTGTAGTATTGTATGGGTACATGATAGTTGTAGTATTGTATGGGTACATGATAGTTGTAGTATTGTATGGGTACATGGTAGTTGTAGTATTGTATGGGTACATGTTAGTTGTAGTATTGTCTGGGTACATGATAGTTGTAGTATTGTATGGGTACACTGTAGTTGTAGTATTGTATGTGTACATGTTAGTTGTAGTATTGTATGTGTACATGATAGTTGTAGTATTGTATGGGTACATGTTAGTTGTAGTATTGTATGGGTACATGTTAGTTGTAGTATTGTATGGGTACATGTTAGTTGTAGTATTGTATGGGTACACGGTAGTTGCAGTATTGTATGGGTACATGTTAGTTGTAGTATCGTATGGGTACATGGTAGCTGTAGTATTGTATGGGTACATTCTATTACTCTACTGGGTCTCATATAGAGAGTGTGGCTATCCGTGTCCAGAGCATTTTACTTGAAGCTTACTTCCGGTAGTGGCAAAATGTCCGCTGGTGGTTATATGTCACCGTGGAGCTGAAACCTTTTTGTTTTAGGTTATTTTTCATATTAATCAACAGTGAAACAAAAGAATATTCCTAGTTGCACATTTCTAGCATTTTGAGTTTGAAAAGGAACCTATAATTTATTGAGTTTGAGAAGAAAACAATTTATTAGAACTGGATAATAGTTTTAACCATGGCCTAGTTATAATAACTTAGATTTAAACATATTTTTACAACTATTATGTAATATTAATAACTAAATCACTTTTATGAATTAATTATTACTCACAGATAATAAATATCTTTTATTAAGGTTTATTTATTATTATTAATTATTATGTATTATTTATTAATACCAACAGTCTCAATTGAAAATAGTTGTGTTTATGCGAATGTGATTATTAAAAACAATGCTCACTGCTCACTCAACAATATGCCCTCTATGATAATTTTTAATTAATAAGTACGCAACTAATTTACTTGACTTGAGCAATTCACTTAACTGAAAACTCTAAACTTTTATTGTGTTCTCAGTGGTCATCACCAATAATGATTAATGATAATCAATGTTATTTACTATTTGTAATTGGTAAATGTTTGCTATTAAATTTATAATAAATAGCCAATATCATTTTTCCATCTGTTTTATTCTCTAGTTAGACTGTATTAATTGTAGACATATTTTAAAACAAAAAATACAATTTGCTATCGTTTAGTATATAAACGGCATTGAATGCAGCAGTTGACAACCAAGTAATTTAGAGCCCTGTTTGACCTTCTGTAGATCCTCGCTCAAACAAGGAGTTGTCAAACCAGTTTGTGCTATGAGAAGATGAACCTTCAAAAAATTAAAATGAATTATAAAAGTGATAAAAAATTCCTACAATTTTGCTATTCAAGGGTGACAAACTCCGCCTCCAACGATGAAATTATATAGTGGGGTGTGGCATTTCAGCCACCACTACTTTGATTGGAAATTACATCATTGTCCACACTCTTTACATATATGTCACTCCTTCCTAATGTCTCGTACTGTAGAGCGCAGGCACAAAAAAGCCCAAGAAGAAGGCGGGAGAGAACAACCTGGAGGTCGCACTGGCCTACATCAAACAATCAGAACTGAGTGAAGCTGATGGCCAGAGGCTAATTGAGGCCCTCATTGGACTCACCGGGACAGCTCTTTGGGAAAAGAAGGTAAATTTGACTTTAAACAATTGTTACACGCTTCTATTAAATGTTGATTTGAAGTTGAAAGAACCCAATTGGCTACAGAGGACACACATTATTCTCTGTACCAAGTACAAACAACAACACTGTTAATTTCATTCAAAATACGCGCTGATTGTTTTTTTTAAAGCTAATTTACACTCTATTCTGGTTAGTTTTACGGTTAGCCACGAAATAACCTGTACTTATGCTAAAAATATGTACTGACCAATCACGGCTTCGCCGATATCAGCCAAAGGCCAACACGCTTGATCACAAAATGACATTAGTTGGCAATACAGGGAGTTGTCATACCCCTGTGTGTGTTGTAAACAAGTCCATAGGCTAGTTGGTATGTTGTGTAACACAGGCTCTGTTGGTGGAGGCTTCGCAGCAGGTGCAGGCACTCAAAGCTGAACTAGAAAGTGAGAGAACTAGCATTGTGTTGACCAATGAACAGCTGGCGGAGACAAAGGCTAATCTCTCATTGGCTAAAACAAACCAGATGGCTGCCAATGGTCAGATACAAGAGATGCAGGTAATGATTACTTGCTGTTGGAGTTTTCGCACCCCCTTGTGGTGATGTTTTTTCCAATCAGTGAGAAAAGAAGTTGTCGCACCTGTGTATAGTGCTGGGCAGGTCGATAAAATTATTCCAATATTTTTGTCGGTATTTTGGTTTTCGCTAACCTCGGTATGCATGTTTGGACCCGATTATCCATTTTGGTACTTTAGGCATCTATGCGTTAAAAAGAGTTATGATATTACAGGTGTTATTATTATAGTTAGTGAAATATGCCCATCATCATTATCGGTGAAAAAATTATTTCATAATCATTAATTATTTAATTGAAAACAATTACAATAATTGTAATAATAAATCGGTGATGGAAATCATAACATCATAAGTCAATGATGACCTTGTTACTAATTATTATTATTAACATGGCCTGTATCACTATTATTACTATTATTATTATTATGGTTATTATTATTATTATTCACCATAAATGATATCGAATGAGAGCAAACGATAATAATTAATATTTTAACAATAATAAACAAGTATAATGCATTTAATGTTTGCACCTGAACAAATTAAAAGACTTCTCCGGTGGCGTTGTCACTTCGAGTTGTTAAACAAATCGTTTTGCTGAGATCTATAATAGCATAGCAATGTAAATCGTTTTTATTGTTGTCGCAGGAAGTATGAATGAAGCTCATTCGACACCATCAATGAAAGTGTAATAACTAAATTTTGTCTTTTTATTCCATAGACCTCTACATAGACCTCTACATAATATAACACTTACACTCTGTGACCCACCCCCCCCCCCCCCCCCCAAGATCACTTTTTCACCACTAAGCGTTTTTGGAACTCCATTTTATTTTCATGCACTATATTCATATTGTCATTTTTAAAATTCTGCGCACCATTTCAAATAATTGAAAGAAAATGAAAAATTGGGTCGGCTGACTACCATGCACTGATATCTTCTACATCTGTTATAATAAGTTATTTCTTTGAATGTTTTGTTAAAGAATGATTTGATGATGAGAAAATAAATCAGTTTATAAATTTCTGCTTCGATATGATAATAATAATTGTTTAGCTCTTGTTTTGTACTATTATGAGGCGTATTTGAAATCTGCTCATTGTTGAACTGGTTCAAAAATGCACACGTGTATTTTACAATTGCGTTCATTTCTCAACATTTGCTGCGGAGGTTTTTGAAAGTGATATTACTTCTTCTAATAGTAGTAGCGTCCCGTTATTCCATTGGGAGTTGTGATACCTTTATATAATTTTTTGAATAGTTTGCAATAGTGACATAAACTAGGCTTTTAACATGACCATCTTTGTTCTTGTCCACTGAGTGGATTTTGGTAGTAGGAAACAAAAACAGTGCCACCAATAGGTACATCTCAACTTCACGCATTTATTGTAGAATACGGTTTTATTTTTTACGTTCAAAATAAGTCTCACCCAGAACGCTCTCAATCCCGTTCATTTAGTCGTGCAATTTCAGATAATTTATTAACCGTTAGAGTGTTCTTGAATAAAACGTCCTGGAGTTCTATTTCAGTTAGATCAACCTCCACTTTCCAAATCTGTCTATTATTGTGCTGCTATTATTGTGCTGCTATTATTGTGCTGCTATTATTGTGCTGCTGTTATTTACTGCACTGACTCATGTTCTTGTTCTTTATCTCATCTATTGACACCAAATCAAACGAATTGGCACTAGTAGTAAAGGATGGGTATTGATCATTTGTTATACTCCCTCTGGTTACCAAAGTCTAGTTCACCACGTTATTTCACCATCCCATCCGTTAATTTTTTTTATCGAATATTACAAAAGTCGAGGTAACTGCCATTTCTTGTCTTCAATTCCGATATTTAACGAACCTGCTCAGCCCTAACTTACGGTTGATATCAGGTACACAGGGAGTTGTCTCGCTCCCTTGTGCTGTAGTCTTTGATATAAGAAGTCCTCATACTCTGAGTCGGTGATATGAGGAGTTATCTTACCTCCGTGTTCTGTTATAGAGAAGGCTTCAGCAGCTACATGAACAGCACCGTGCGGAGGTTCAGGGCATTCAGCAGGCCAGATTCCAGGAGATTCAACGTATGCAGCAGCACTCACAGCAACTGAGAGAGGTGACTGCTGCTCATGTGTTACCATACAGTTGTCGTTCTATGTGTTGTTATACAGCAGTTGGCTGATTTGTTATCATGCAATTATTGACCTATGCGTTACCATACAGTTATTGTTCTATGTGTAGTTGTACAGCAGTTGACTGATGTGTTACCCTACAGTAGTTAACCTTCATGTTACCTTACAGTAGTTAACCTATGTGTTATCATACAATTATTTACCTATGCGTTACCATGCAGTAGTTGACCGGTGTGTTACCATGCAGTAGTTGACCTATGCGTTTCCATGCAGTAGTTTACCTATGCATTACCATACAGTAGTTGAGCGGTGTGTTACCATACAGTAGTTGACTGGTGTGTTACCATGCAGTAGTTGATCGGTGTGTTACCATACAGTAGTTGAGCGATGCGTCACAACATATTTCAGGAGAACCAGAGCCTGCGACAGGCATTACCAAACACCGATGAGATGGTGCAGATGCGCACACAGCTGAGGGCGGTGGAGTCGGAGCTCAAGGAGCAGCAGAGACACGTGGCCAAGGCTGAAGGCAAGTGCCAGGAGCTGACGGTCAGGCTGGGCAGTGCTAACGACGGATACAGACAGGAGGGTATGAAATGTGCTGAGCTGAGTAAGAGAGTGGAGGAGTTGTCCTTCCAGCATAGCCAGGTGGATAAACAGAGGGTAGAGTGTCAGAGTAGAGCACAGGCTGCAGAGAATGACCTTCACCAGTTGAAAGAACATCTCCGCGGCAAAGATTTGGAGATAAAGGTGGGCTGTCTTATATATAACATATTACATAACAACAAGTTATATATAAGACTATACTTTATATACAGTAATATATTACATAACAACGAGTTATATATAAGACTATACTTTATATACAGTAATATATTACATAACAACGAGTTATATATAAGACTATACTTTATATACAGTAATATATTACATAACAACAAGTTATATATAAGACTATACTTTATATACAATAACATATTACATAACAACAAGTTATATATAACTATATTATATTTGATTCTGTCTCATGGCAGGAATTGCACAAGGAGATTCTCGCTGCTAAACAAGCCACTGCTGAGACTGTATCCACCACATCAATGGCTGATAATAACAAGATACACGAGCTGTTAGTATACGTCATATATATATCTGCCCTGTATACTATAATGCACCCTGTATATACAGTGAAACCCGCATAAATCAATGTTGAAGGGCCAAGAAAAATACATTGAATTATAAATGATATTGAATTGACCAAACATACCTTAAAAGGCCATAAATATATAACAATATAAATAACGTGCAGCCATTTTCAATAGCCGTTGGTTGGGACTTTCACTGTCATATTGAATAAAACAAGTTATTGATTTGTATGAGGTTGATTTATGCGGGTTTCACTATACACGTGTATGTTAAAGGTATTTTTTTAATCAAATCCTCTGGTAAAAATACTATTCTAGTTCAAGTTTTTTCTGGGTTAAAAATTTTAGCCCAGCATATAAATCACCTAGATGTGTGCATTCTTTTTGTTTGCCTTGTCGTTTGACAAGATATATCGGGATTATCAATTAATTTTCTTTGACCGTAGCTCATGTTGGAACTAAAATAACGATATTACACATAATAGAGCAAAACGCGCGACCTGATCAAAAGTTTTATTACTGGGGAAACCCAAAAATAAATATTGCCGGTTTATATAAAACAACGAACAAAATCTGGAAATCCCCGTAATTAGTTGGGAATTCCCCACTATTTGAAATCTTTCTCAGGTTGCGCGTTTTTCTCTATTGAGAGTTGAGGCATCAATAAATATATGTTCAAAAGCAATGAATTGAGAAAAACATGTAATTGACATTATAGCATAAATGAATTTAGTTGAAAAAACTTCCATACAGGGTGTACTTGCATCAAACAGTTTTCAATGAAACAGATGTTATACCAGAAAAGTTATTATACCCTCGTTAGAAAAAAATTACGTAAAACAAAAACAAATATGTTACAGAGAGACAGCCTTATCCACCCTTCAGACCTCACTAGACAATAAACAGTCTCAAGTACACAGCCTGCAGGCACAGTTGGCTGATGCTAAGGTCGAGGTCGAACATGCCAGTGCAGCAATCAAACCTCAGTCTAATGGAATTCCAGGTATTATTTGCTTTTGTACCATTAATCGTGATTTTTGACCGTTTGGTTTCTGTGATGATATGTCTAGTAATGGAAGTGAAAGCTGTCAAGTATAGACAAGTATTAGCAGTTGTGTGAACTGGGTTGATGCTTACAACCAATACCATTGCATATGATTACGTGAATACACCAAATATTATGTTATGTAACATGCCAAGGGGGTATATTATGTTATGTAACATGCCAATGGGGTATATTATGTTATGTAACATGCCAAGGGGGTATATTATGTTATGTAACGTGGGAAGGGGACTACATCATGTTATGTAACACGCTAAGGGGGTATATCATTGCAGAGGGAGGAAATGTGGACCATGAAGAACTTTTGCTCCTGGAAGACAAACTAGCCTCTGCCGAAAGTCAGGTGGAGCTATTCAAAACAAAAAATGATGTGAGTCAATAAGCACTGATCTCTTCAATTATTGTTTTGTGCAATGTTGTCTTCAGCTGCCAGCTCAAACTATTAATAGTTCTCCAGCTGTTTGCTGTGTAGTAATACGTGTTTGCTGTGTAGTAATACATGGTTGGTGTTTGCTGTGTAGTAATACATGGTTGGTGTTTGCTGTGTAGTAATACATGGTTGGTGTTTGACTGATTAGGAGCTGAGGAAAAAGAACTGGTCGATGGCTGAAAGTTTAGACAAAGCTGAGACAGCTGCCGCGTCTGTCGCTCTCTTGGAGGCAGAAATTGAGGAAAAGTCAGCACAAGTTCATGACCTAAAGGCGCTAAACCAGCGTCTTAATAAACAGAATTCGGTACGTAACCTTGACCTTTCTTGTGAAACGTGTAGTTTCAATCTCGGAGTTATTTCTAAAGCCTCTTCTTATTCTTTGTACCTTATCTGCTATCTGGCTCGTTTTTATATCTGCAAGGAATAACAAAACTACTGAAATTGTTTAGATGTGAGTATTTGTGTTTTGAAATTTGGGAATAACATTTCCCAAATATTAATCAATAGTTTAAAAGCTTCTTATACAAGTAAGCCATGCACCGTGTTAGACTATTCGATTAATAATAGATAATTAGCAATGCCACAAAAAAAATGCAGAACTTTTTCAATTTTACGATAATCATTTGATATGTTTATTTTCGCCAAGTTTGCACATACCTCGCTAAAAGTTATATTTTTGCTAGTTCAATACAGCTCGCCACTGAATATTCCGTTGCCAATTGTTTTATTTGTGTAGATGTTTGAGATTATGAAAATAGTTTTGTGATTGTTTGATGAGAACTGCTAGTAAGTTTCTATTTTTATAATACTAGTGGCAATACATTTGTGTACGGTAAATTTGTTTGCCTTGTGTTTAATGAGTTTTTGTGGCTCTAATTGTTTATTTTGCGTTTTCAACAAATTTCGTTGACAACACGATTGTGAAAGTTTTAGTGAATATTAATCCTAATGTTATATTTACCCACAATTCATCAATATGATTATCTGGACGTGGTGTCATGTTGGATTTATCGTCTTCAAAAATCTAATATATTATCTTCGATTTTGCAGTTTTAATATTGATGTTCTAAATGGTGTAAAGAACATCAATTAATTTTGCTTTGTTCTCTCTAAAAAATCTTCTACTAGCTTTTTACTGTTTCTGGACAAACTTAGTAAAAAACAAAATTGAAATTGGCGAATTGTTTATTTTTAATTTTTTAGATTTGCGTCACTGCCGTCGCTTCCATATTTGAGTGACTTGACAAAAAATGTTTTTCTCTGCCTTGAAGCAACCGTCCAAATACATCCTAAATTACATTTGTGCTGTGACATGGCTAGCTATGTTTATCGAAAAATTACTGTTTTTATTTTGTTTATTATTGCCGTTAATAAAAAACCATTACTGTCGTGGTGGCGAGGTTTTTGCTTGATAACAGACAATTTGGTGGACCCTTTAATTGCAGTGTTATTATTACTATTGTTATTATTATTATTATTATTATTATTATTATCAATAAAACACACGCTATATTTAATATTTTGTTTATAAAAATTAATAAAACTAATTACCTAAACAGCTTTTTGCAAACCTTTTCCAGTTTGTCCCAAAATTAGTAAAACAAGTGTCAGTGAATAACTTATTGAAACAGAAAGTATTAATTGCTGTTTTTTGGGAATGTTTTGCAGGAACTGCAGAGCCGCATAGACCAGCCTGCCTCCACTAGCCACCCTGATTCACCCTCAGAGCAGCTGAGGAGGGAACTGAACGCTGTCATGCAGCAGTTGGACGAGAAAGAGGAGACAATCCGAGGGTTGGAATCGTCTCTCAATCAGGAGAGAAACAAAGTTGTGGTTAGTTGCTAGTTGTTTGTTGAATTACTTCCTGTCTGTCTCTGTTTCCTTGTGCAGTGAGTTGATCTTTCTTTTCAAACTCCATTAACAACGCGAACAACTAAGTCTCACACGGCTTTCAATAGTTTTGTTAACAGGGAAAGTATTTCAACTACCATTCATATTTATGTATCAAACGCGACGTTTTGTGCATTTTTGTCAATAACTAACCTCAAATGATTCAATTTTTTCATTAAAATGATCAAGTAAGTGTTGGTGATTGATTCGTAAAAACTTCGCCAATATTTAAACAAAAAACTCGTGCATTTTCATCAAATGAAGGTTATAACATCGAGTGCTTGTGGACTTACGCTAATACTTGCATGCAGGCTACGGAGCTTGAGTGTAAGAATCTTCTAGAAAATGAACTTGTTAAGACGGTAGCTGCCATTGAGGATCAGCATACAGCTACTATCTACAGCCTACAATCATCTCTCGACCAATCAGAAGCTCGTATCAGCGACCTAGAAAGCATTCTTCACCAATCAGAAGTCATGATTAAACAGATAGGACAAGTCAATAGGTCTTCTGCACAGGAAGTGCAATCCAGTGCACTTCCTGTTGACACAAGAAAAGACGATGTACGTCTGCTGCATGCTTTTGCGCTCTGCTTGTTTCGCTTCTCACCGTGACCCTGTGATGACCTTGTTGGTGGCGGTGTTTATCAGTAGCGGCTGGTGATTGTATTGTATCTACTTACATCCTGTGGCCTCATTTTAAGCTGCATGCTACACTTTGCTTTTATGTACTGCGATATTTGTTGTGTACAAGGTAGGTTTGTTAGTCTCAGCTCCTCCTGCTCTGTCGTTGTCGTTGCTTTTGGTCGTTTCCTGTTTATGTTTCATTTGTTGGTCTGTTCAAAAGTACTTCCGTCTTTCATCGCAGCAGCGATTCCTTCGCTATACATTAGGCATTTTCGGATCGAGAACGTTCATGCAAAAATGGGCGAAATTTTCGTTTTTCGGCGAGTACAGAACCTGTTTTTTGGAACTCTATGCTGAACGGTGGTTTTACCGTTCAGGGGTCATCCACCCTATGACGTTCTTGATCCGAATGCGTAGAGTTCTCCTATAATAAATATTTTTGCAAATAATGAGCCCTTTTACGTTAGTTACAATAACAAGACATGAGTGATGAGGTCTCAAGTTTCATTTCTAACAATAATAATAAAATAAATAATAGCAAGCCTTGAAGCATGTTGATGTTGAAATTATTTCTGGACACATTTACTGAGGATGGTGAATTAAAATAAAATTGTAATAAATAATTATAATATAACAAAAATGTATGATAATCATTATTAATATTACTGTTATTCAAATGATATCATCATTAATATTATTATAAGTTCTTATAGTTTTTTTAAATTATTTTATTATACTTTAGTTAGTAAAAAAAACAATTATTCAAATAGCCAAACATCACCAACTGATAATAAACATTGTTAAAAATGAAAAATAGTAATTAGTAAAACACACAAGTAGCTGGTAATAATTATCAAAATTATTATTTACTTTTTTTATAATATATAACCAAAAAGCTGTCACCTCAGCAGGATGCGTCTTTTACTATTTACTGCGACACTATAAAAAAAGAAGAAGATAACTCCGATGAAGTGAACTTTTGATTGTGAACGTTCATGCATAGAACTTATGCCAGGAACGAACGTCAAAATTGCATTCGGAAGCGCTTTCCCGTGCCAATTTTTTCAAGGCATGGACGTTCTTGATCCGAAAATGCCTAATATCAATGCACTTGCATTATGGGGTTGCTTGCAGTATCCTACGGGTGCATTACACTTGACCTAGATCTCTTGTGGTCGACCTATATCTATTTTGCTTGATCTATATCTCTAGTGCATGACCTATATCTCTAGTGCTTGACCTATTTATGTTGTCAACGGGTACAGGGTGTTGAGGAACTAACAGTTTACTATAGAGCTGAGATACAAGCACCTGGTGCACATGTCAAAGGAGACAATGGTGCAGACGTAAGCATCTATTACTGTCCCTTCTGCTTGTCACATCTCTTTACAAATGGTAGTCATGTTCGCTGAATAATAATTGTTTTCATTAGGCAAAATGGTGAAGCTGTTTTTGGTATAAATCTCTTTCCATAAATCTCCATCACTTGTGACAATGCGATGCAGGAATTTAACTATATTATATTTTCAATCATTCTTGCAGCCATGATACTAGAATCTGTAGTAGGAGTGTATAATTGTGTGCACGCAGGGCAACAATAACAATGCAGGCACTACAGTCAAATTGGTTCCCATGTCTGGAGACTTTGATACGACTCGAGCCGAGCTGCGTACTCAGCTGCTCTCCACTAAAAGAGAGCTGCAGCTGTCCAACAGTCAGCTAGAGTCAGCGCTGGCTGGTCTAGTAAGAGCACTTCTAGCTTAACGCTGCCTCCTCTCTTCTCGTACCTTCTTGTACCTTCTCGTATCACCCGCTCGCTGTTGGTCTTCTGTACACTCTGTCACTTGTGCTCTGAAGTGAATGTGGATTCGTTGCTGATCTATATCTTACGGTGGCGGGGCATTGCGTGATCGATTGTTACACTCCGCACATGCATACCGCAATGTACTGATTGTAGTAAAGGCTTGATCGAACTCTCGCATATTTCCCATCATGCATTGTCGTATGTGTTTATGTACCAGTCATTTTTTTATTTTATTTTCCTTTGCAGCAATCCAATGCTGAAAAGCAACTTTCGACTATATTAAAGCGTCTCAACCCAAAGTTTGAGTCAGACGACAACTTAACGACGGAGCAACTCCTTGAGTCATTCCTGGATCAGTCTCTCTCCAAGTCTCATGCAGACAATCACTTCAGACAGGCTCTTGTAAAAGCTGTAAGTGTTTGAAGTTAAACTCCCATAATGTAGTAGCAGTAGCACTAGTTCTGATGCCCAACGTCTTATTGCTGATTGCCAAAAGCAGACGACTACCTTCATGCTTTGATTGCAGGACTCTATGCTTGACGAGCTGTCGGAAACGTGGCAAGACAAGCTGAAAGAAAAGGACCAGCAGATATCGCACCTGAAGGATCAGCTCTTTAAGCTACAGGTATGTTTTATTTATTAAAGCGCCATTCTTTCACATTAATAGGCTTCACAATCGGGTTCGTCGACTTATATGGCTGAAAGAGTTTGATTGTAAAGTAGATCGCATGTTGGTTTATGTACAACATCGATTGGGTTGTTTATGATTGGTTAAAGGTTTGGTTTGGGGTGGTTGGACATCAAAAAGCTAACACAACCATCAGATTCTCCAATGTCTTTTCTGTACCCACCACAAAAATTTCAAGTCAATCCATCCATCACAATCCATGTGGCAGCTTGTTTTGTATACCAGTGTTTGATAGCTTCAGAAATCCAACCAATTACAGCCCAGTAGCTTAATGCCCATTGGCTAGCCAAAGAAATGTCGGTGGAACACAGGAATTAGCGACGTCACGATACTACTTCAACAAATAAGAATGTTTTTCAGCCAGCTATTCCACCCTGGTATACCAAACAAGCTGCCACCTGGCTTGTGATGGATGGATTGACTTGAAATTTTTGTGGTGGGTATAGAAAAGACATTGGAGAATCTGATGATTGTGTTAGCTTTTTGATGTCCGACCACCCCAAACCAAACCTTTAATTGATATCATATCAGTGATGTCATACAGTACATCAGTGATGTCATACAATATATCAGTGATGTCATACAGTATATCAGTGATGTCATACAGTATATCAGTGATGTCATACAATATATCAGTGATGTCATACAATATATCAGTGATGTCATACAGTATATCAGTGATGTCATACAGTATATCAGTGATGTCATACAGTATATCAGTGATGTCATACAGTATATCAGTGATGTCATACAGTATATCAGTGATGTCATACAATATATCAGTGATGTCATACAATATATCAGTGATGTCATACAGTATATCAGTGATGTCATACAGTATATCAGTGATGTCATACAGTATATCAGTGATGTCATACAGTATATCAGTGATGTCATACAGTATATCAGTGATGTCATACAATATATCAGTGATGTCATACAGTATATCAGTGATGTCATACAATATATCAGTGATGTCATACAGTATATCAGTGATGTCATACAGTACATCAGTGATGTCATACAATATATCAGTTATGTCATACAGTATATCAGTGATGTCACACAGTATATCAGTGATGTCATACAGTACATCAGTGATGTCATACAATATATCAGTGATGTCATACAGTATATCAGTGATGTCATACAATATATCAGTGATGTCATACAGTATATCAGTGATGTCATACAATATATCAGTGATGTCATACAATACATCAGTGATGTCATACAATATATCAGTGATGTCATACAGTATATCAGTGATGTCGTACAGTATATCAGTGATGCCATACAGTATATCAGTGATGTCATACAGTATATCAGTGATGTCATACAGTATATCAGTGATGTCGTACAGTATATCAGTGATGTCGTACAATATATCAGTGATGTCATACAGTATATCAGTGATGTCATACAGTATATCAGTGATGTCATACAGTATATCAGTGATGTCATACAGTATATCAGTGATGTCATACAGTATATCAGTGATGTCATACAGTATATCAGTGATGTCATACAGTATATCAGTGATGTCATACAGTATATCAGTGATGTCATACAGTATATCAGTGATGTCATACAGTATATCAGTGATGTCATACAGTATATCAGTGATGTCACACAATACTTAGCCTAGTCGTTCGTATACACCTGCAGGTAGCTGGTAAGGAAGCCATATCTGTCCTGCCGTGGGACCTCATCCCTCCTCCCCCTCTGGTAAATGGCTCTCCTATTGGCTAGCTTATTCTTCTTTCCACCAATCTAAAACAGCCACATATTGTTGGTCTTTGATTTGTTGAAAGCAATTCAAATATTTCCTGATGGCTTTAGTTGATCCGCCCATATTTGATATAACAATCAGTGTTACTTGAGTTATACTGTATATCTCACCTTCTTCTGTGTGATTTCTGCTAGCGGGGGAGGAGGTGGGAGAACGGGACTCTGATCACTTATATACACAGTATTAACTGTCTGCATGTAATAGTCGACATGTGAAATTCACTCTTTCTGAGACAAATATCCTATTTTTGATGCGCTGATGTTACTTCAATGTGTCATAGCTGTTTGGTCGATAATTTTGTATAATATAATAATTACATAATATAATAATTACATGATACAATAATTACATAATACAATAATTACATAATACAATAATTACATAATATAATCTTTTTTTGAATTCGTAGAGTGAGCCACCTCAGCTGGCTCACCTATATCTCACTAGCTTTGTGTGCGCTTTGTGTGAGAACTTTTATTGATTCTAATTCTAGCTGTTTTTGATGTAATGAAGCTGTCTATTACTACTCTCAGCAACTTCCTATCTCTGCATTACTGGCTCAAACTGGCTGAACTCAGCTTTTTGTGCTACTTGCTAATTCTATAGCTCTTAGAGCGGTGCTGTGTGACTCTATGATTGATAGAGAGTTTAATGTTATATCTCTATGACAGCTAGAGCGGTAAAACGTAACTCTATACGCATACTTGTGTTTGTAGGAAAGATCAATGTCGGCATCAGAGAGCGCAGTGAATAACCAATCAGATGAGGTTAGTAGCACTAGTAGTGACTTTGGTGTTGTCTCCTCCTTGACCTGCTCCGTCCAAATTTACTTTTCTAACCCAATATGGTTTATTTGTGATTTTATGTTTGTAAATGTGTTCTAAGGAGCAACAATATCTTCTGAGATAAGTTTAGTTTTAACTCTCTGCTTGCCAATTGAGTGGGCATTGGACAGGGCAGGTTTAGCTTTTGGAGTTGTCTTCTCATCTTGTGGGTGACCATTTTGGATTAATTGACTGTATTTTTCTGCACAGCATTGTGGGAAACTTGATTGAGCATCCAAAATAATATTTTAAGTGTTTACATCTTGGTATTTCTGATCTCATCGTCACATATTTTTGGCTTTGTTACTTTTTTGTTTTCTCTTAACCTGAGGCTAACTTAGCGTTTAACATTTCACCTTTTGTACCTTTGCATGCAGCCTTCATTTTATTTACTGTAGCTATTTTGTGGAAATGAAGCACAGTTCTGTGAGAAATGTCTGCAGTCTGAGCCCAGACGCCTCTCTCAGCTGCTAGTGAGTCTGCAGGGCTGATAGCTCTGGCTCCCTATTTTATGTAGAACTATAGTGGGGACACAACACACCCTGCCCTCCTGTTTATAGAATACAGATTATTGATTATTTGTAGCTGCTAGTGTTTCATTTCACAGCCCTCTTCACAACTATCATTACAGGGGATTCGTGCTCAGTTGATTCTCCCTAATAATTCGGTGTCATTCTTTACTTTCCAACCTTTTGTGATTGGCGTAATACTAGCTATGACCATTACCTGGCAACAGTACCACCAGCTAGTACTACTGTCTGGTAACATGACTACTAGCTAGTACTACTGTCTGGTAACATGACTACTAGCTAGTACTACTGTCTGGTAACATGACTACTAGCTAGTACTACTGTCTGGTAACATGACTACTAGCTAGTACTACTGTCTGGTAAAATGACTACTAGCTAGTACTACTGTCTGGTAACATGACTACTAGCTAGTACTACTGTCTGGTAACATGACTACTAGCTAGTACTACTGTCTGGTAACATGGCTACCAGCTAGTACTACTGTCTGGTAACATGGCTACTAGCTAGTACTACTATCTGGTAACACGACTATTAGCTAGTGGTACTATCTGATAACATGATTGCTAGTTAGTACTACTGTCTGGTAACATGACTACTAGCTAGTACTACTGTGAGGTAACACGGATACTAATTTGTAGTACTACCTGGTAACATCATCTGTGTAATTTGCAGGCAACAAGACTAGCTAGCAGTGGTTCCTTGCATGATTTCAGCTCAACAGTATGAGACCAGCCTCTGCTTCTCACAAAGTGAATATTTAGAGGATGAATCCCAGTCTACTTTCGAACCTAATTGATTTCGATTTGTCTGCTCGACTTTTGACTCAGTTCCACCGACCGACCGTGTACAGCATTATTTGATAATAATTGATAAATCCTGTTCACCCATCTGATTGTGGGTGACAGCAATACCACATGTCCTGTTTTATAATATATATTCATGTATATATATTTTATTTGTGGTATAATTATTGTGGTCAAAATCAATTTATAATACGAAAGTAAGTAGAGCACTAGATATAACTTAGCTGTCCTCACTCTAGCTAGAAGGAGTTGTCTTGTCTTGTTTTTTAAGCCATTGCAGATAATTGCTTATTGTTCACTAGAAGCATAATTATTAGTAATAATTTATCACTTTATCATCCGTGCTTTCAATTCTCCGATTTGATTCGCCATAATTTTATGTACGATATTATTTAAAAATATTTATACTGTTGTTGTTGTTCACATAAATCATTATTTATCATGATTAGAAATACACCAAATTCCATGTCACACTCCACAACTATTGTTTTTATTGGCTGTTATCTCAAGAGCACTTCGTTTCATTGGTTGTCTGGTTGTTTTAACTGTCCTAAGCTCTATTGACGTTCTTTGCTCTTCGAGTTACCTTTAGTTGAGGTAATCACAGGCTGGTGTGATTGTGAATTGTTGCAATGTATTACATTGTATTTTGTTTAAATTCATGAATATCTTTTTCTACACGCATTTTACCCATGATTCTTATAGCGATGGAGTCAAACCACATTAATGTTGTATTCTATCTGTGCCTCTCTCACCTGCTTAAACCATCATCGCTCCCTCACTTGGTTAATCAGTTTTTTCTTCGTACATACAGTACACCAAATCATCTAGACCAAAGTATCCATCCAATGAAAATTCACTATAGTTCCTTGCAACACATCTCCGTATGCTGTAACTGGTAAAGAAAATCCACAGCAAGAACAGTACGGATGAGAAAAAAGTGTGCACCATTTGATGGTTCTATCATTAGATTTGGTTTTATGTAGTCTAATAGAACCTCATAGGGAGTAAAAAACGCCAATCCATACTTCATAGCCAATCAGCGCCGTCCTATCTTGGATATACAAACTCATCAATGCAGCACCAAGTATGATACAAATCACTCCTATCATACATTCTAGGCTGAGTAAGAGTTGCATTCTCTCTCTTTCTCCTTGGAACACTGGAGTTGTCTCATCCAACTTTGAATAATTACTCTGAATTGAGTTCATGTTCCTCTGTCTCTATGTTTGCCCTGCCTATCTTCTTGTTATCGTTGCTGACACGCTCCCAAAGTTTCAGCATCTGATTAATTATTGTATCATTTCTGTGTAAGACTTTGATGCTTTGTATCACATGCATGCAACCATTGCATTATACTTTACTCATTGATAATAACTTCAGCACTCAAATAAACTTGTTGTATACTAGATTACTAAATACTGAATACTAGAATTGTCTACTAACATACAATACTAGTGCAGCCAAACAAACTGATTGGCTTCACCCTCTGCCGTAGCAAAATGTTTTATCCTTTTAATTATTAATGACTATTTGGCTAGCATTCTTTACAAAGAGGAATTCAATCGATCTGGAACAATACAATGTATTTAGAATTGTTTATACCACACTGCTGGCAATCATCCAATGATCGATTCACAAATGCATAGGTGGGCGTGTCCCAAAGAGTAAGCTGTATCTGATTATTCAATTCAAAGCAGTCCATTGGCCAACAAAAATGTGTTGGCTTCATAGACCTATAACCCCCTATAGGTCTATGGTTAGCTTATCAATGGTGACACTGCAATGAAAGAGGCTTTCACTACAGCTAGTAGATATAATAGAAATACTACAAGTGGTATAACCTATCAGCTATTTTGGACTGCCCATGCATGCATACACACAACCACCATACAACAAAAACACACACAAACACACAGGCAACAAGTTGTTAAGTAACTTTGTGGCTCTGCAAAGGTAAGTCATTAGCAATAAATACTGTTGACAGAAATGCGAGGTAATAGTAATTTCAGTTTGGGGCAACAAAAGATGATTTTATTTATTTATGTGGTTTCACGAATCTGCAAGTAACTGGAGCGTTTTTTTAGCAAAACTAGAAAAGACTAAGGATTAAATCTAGTTTACTTACGGGACAACAACCTCAGGTGTCCAGAGGAAACAGACACATATAAATATGCAGAGTTTTTGAGTATGCTACCTGCTGTGGAGGGAGGTTGTAGTGATTTGGTCTGTGGCTGGGAGGAAAATGATTACCTTTTAAACTTACAAGATTTTTACAGCTGATCTAAATTCATTTGTTTTTAAAGGGAAAAAACAATTTTAACTTAATTTATGTCACAAACACTAGATGCAAACGCTGTCGCCACACAGAATAATAAACTGATGCTGCTGTAAATGAACTTCCCATCGCTGTTGTAGAAATGGCACAAAGTAAAGAAGACCTCAAGTACAAAATAGACAAAACGAAAAAAGGACTTTTTGTCATAGTCAAAGAGCTAACGCACAACTTATATTATGAGCACAGATCAGATGTCATTCCTGTCAACAATAGCAGGGAAGATTCTTGGTGGGGCGGCGAACCTTTGAACCATAATGCTGATGAAAAAAAGTTGCTAGAGGTTTTTAAACTTTCGAAAGATGAACAAAGCACATCACATAAACTATTGCTAGGAGAAGACTTGACCAATGATGAAAGTGGAGAGAAAAGTTTTGATAAATTTATGGAAAATGTGTGTCACCAACCAGCTCCCGCCTTTGTGATGTTTTTTTTAATGTCACACGGATTTCCGAAAGGAGAGTTTTTGCTTGCGAGAACGGATACAACACCTGTTCGGTCATGCTGTATTGATAAAGAGCAAAAAAAGATGGCCAGACATGGACTAACAGGAAGCTGCTTCGGGAGAAGCATCGACACGGATATTATAGACAAGATAGGTTCAAGCTATCCAGATGTACCTAAAGTCTATGTAATACAGACATGCAGAGGGAAGGACTGCACACCAATACACCGGGATGAAGCGGACAAGCATGTATCAACAGAACCATCCGATATCGAACTGTTTACTCCCAACCATCCGCATACATTTGTTTACCGGGCGTGTATTGAAGGAAATGCTTCTTTTGTGCTTTCTAAAGAATGGAACCCTCCCTTTGAAGATGGCTCCCTGCTAATTCAATATTTTTGCGAAGCTGTAAAGGAACTGAAGAAAAATTCTTCCCAATTTGATCAAATCATGAAGAAGATGAGTGAAAGAGACCAATCCAGGAAGCAAGCGGATGCACTCATGGAACTAAAAGATGACTTGATTGGTGGATGGATCATGAATGTTTGTCAACAAGCGACCACAAGGATTAGTAGCATGCTGTATGTCCCGATGGTATTAAGAAGACAAAAGCTGGGGGATCTCTTGCTGCAACCTTGGTCGAACATAAGTCAGCGCATGCAATCAACTGACTTAGACAGAAAAGCTCTGCAAAGTCAGCTGATAGAAGCCTTAGAAGAGTACCTCCCACAGAGTGCTCACACATCACAGGTAGAACGTATAATCAGTGCATGCACTCAACATCCCTGGAGTATAATAGCATGTCTCTACAAAAAAATTTTGGACCATCAAAACTGGGATATTATTAGTTTCGAACAAGATCTCCGGAATATTCAAGTTCTTGATCTCCTGGACACAGTTGTGGCTGAATTGAAGGAGAGAAAAGTTGATTTCAACCAACAACCTCACATCAGCAGTTCGCTATGTAAAAAGCTGTCGTTATTAGAGATGGTGGACATATGAAACTGGCAGACATGTTTCACCACAGTAATACTAACAGAGGCTCATTAGCTGACAGGCTCAGTCATTAATATAATATGACAACTCAAGTTATTGTTTGTTGTTTTGGTTTTGCTCAAGTCACTGCAATGGTGCCTGCTGAAATTTGCTGAATAACATGATTTTTATACGTTTTCAGTTTTCACTGAGATAATTTTGTAGCACAGAGGTTGTTTCTGATGTTTAGTATTGATCACCGCAGTACAGTGGTATCTGCTCAACAAATGGAGTTTTGTTGGAGTTTTGTTGTCTTGTGCCTAAAGCTGCTTCTAGTTGTGAATAAATCACCACATAATTTATTGATATATTGGTATTTGGTATTGATTGATTTATGGTGAATGAGGCTTTCACCTATGCTGCAAAGATATTTTACGCAAATTGTCACTGCTGTAATCTGGCGGCTTATCAGTTTTTTACTGTTTTGGGATGCCAACAGAAATGAAATTTAGTTTAAGCTTTTTTACAGACAAAAGCAGCAATATTAGATTAAATATGATTTAGCGTGTCAAATAGCAATAATTGATTGTTATAACAATAGAACTAGCATAGCATATCATACTTACAAGTATAGAAATGGAAAGCTAATGCGCTTCACTGTAAAGAAAAGCACAAAGTATAATAACTGTTTAAAGACTGATATAATGCAGAAATAGTAGCATGCTAGAATGTTAGAATGTCGGTTAGAAGAGAAAGCAGATGGTCTATGGAAATAGTTCAACTTTTTCCCCTGTTCTAGTGGCATCGAACAAACCGTATGCTTTCTATATTACTACCTAGCCTAGCGTGTGCTTTACCTCCAGCTAAACCAACTCTCATATTTCATTGTGTCAGCATCCTGTTTGGGAAAAGTTACCACTGACTGAGAAGCAAATGTAACTTAGGATAGGTAGCATTGATAAAATGTGAGCCAGAAATTGTTAAACCTAAGAGTTGTCTCTTCTATACAGAATGGAAAAACAACTCCAACAATTAATTTACAAAAGAAATTGTCTGTTCAGCTTTCAAAGGGTGAGATTCACATTTCACATTCACCATAACAAATAGCGGTAATTTTCTATGGAAAAGTGCGATAAAATCTCAAAACAGATATAAATATCATTCACAAAATATCAACATCAAAAGCGATGTTACAAAAACCAGTTGTTGCTCACAGAGAAATATCTGTTATTTTATTTTTGGAAACGCTATATTTTATTTTCATTTCTTCAAAACTTATTTTTAAAATAATTGTTTTCTCTACAGGAAATGGCCCAGATGCAACTTTGATTTGTTTTCTTGTAGAGAATTGATTATTTTAGCCTAGTTAGTCCTGAAGTACATACGACTCCTTACAGTTGATAGCTGTGCGATCCCATTATATAAATTACACTTGGAGCACTCAACCAGACATTATTTTACTGTTTTTAACGCATTTCCAATCGTTAGCTTAAAGCAAGAATGCTTTTGAGCAGATTTAATGGATTAACATCTTTAAATATTTTGGTATAAAAATAATTCAAAACATTCAGTTGCAACACGAGGTTTTTTTGGGCAAGCTTACAATTGTGAGCATAAATCACCATTTTGGATGGAGCTTATACGTTATGTAGGTGCAACCTAGGACTGCAGGCAAAGCCAGAGCTGGGGCAGTAGACAAAGGCAGGAGTTTTTGTGATCATCCTCAGGCCAGAGATGAAAATGTTATGTTCAGTACCAAAGTACAGTTGCCATCGTAGGGTATCACAATATGGTTGAGTGTGTATGACTGTGAGATAGTCCAATCCCTAAGAAATACTGTAGCAGATTTTTACGTCCTACTACTTTCCACTAGGGGTTGTCTCCGCACTGACTGCTTGTCTGCCAGCACAACCAAACAGTCAGCCTTCCTAGGCCTGATAAAGAACAATCAACCTCTCCCCAGAGGTGACACCGTGCCGGGATGGCACAAACAACTGCTTGAAAATAGAGTAAACTTCTTTACAAACTGTGGTGAGCCCTCGGCTCAAACATGTATACTCGGTGCTTTCGAGTGATATATAATAACCTTTTCTCATAACAAAATACAAAGGTGACAATCCAATACAAGGCTGTCAAGTAATGCAATGATCTATGAGAAAGCTCTGCTTTTTATAGGCGGAGTGACAGGAAGTGCTCAAAACATTTCCATCTTGCATAGAAAGCATGATAGCTAGCCAATACAAATGAATATAAAAATATTGTCCAATAAGGTGTGAATAAATATGTTAAAAGGAACTGGTGCCCAGAAGTGAGGGGCGGAGTCTATAACTAGTTGACCAGTAACACTTTTTTGTTATAGTCCTTGGTCTTTGAGAGCCTTTGGTCCAACTTTTCTAACTTCTGAGGATGGTGAGCTCCTGGATATGGGTCCTAGAGGTTCTTGAGCTATGTTTGCTCCCTCAGGCTATGGCAGCCATTTTGATGCCGGCCTGGGATAGCTACCCAGGACCGGGGTAGTAAATACCCTGTGCCGGTATAGAATGATGCAGGACCGGGGTAACAAGTACCCTGTGCCGGTATGATGAATTATGACATTATTGCTTAACCAAAGCAATATGGTAACTGCAGTAGAATCCATTCTTATTCTATTGTATACCTAGAATACAACCTAGGCTGCAGTTGACTTTTCCTCTCGAACTCAATTGTCTCCAAACCCTTTTTACAACTCCAACGCTCCCGATGTATGATAGTCTTTTTTGTAGACGCCGGCTTGGTCTCTTGGAATTTCATCCCAAAGTCTTACGTTTAAAACTTTTATGACTTTACTGGGTCTGTGTTTGGTTTTCATGGCATGGCACCCCAATACCTGGCTATCAGCCCATCCCATTCTTCTTCATGAAAAGTTGGAGGTTGGCTATCATCTACAATACCTAGCGATGACATTGGACTAGGTATTCTTCTTCTTGATTCATTCATTTCTTGTCCTTCATCTCCTTCTCCTTCATCCCTTTATCCTTCATCCCTTCTCCTTCATCCCCTTCTCCTTCATCCCCTTCTCCTTCATCCCCTTCATCCCCTTCTCCTTCATCCCCTCCATCCCTTTCTTCTTCATCCCCTTCTCCTTCATCCCCTTCATCCCCTTCATCCCCTTCTCCTTATCCCCTTCATCCCCTTCTCCATCATCTCCTTCATCCCCTTCATTCCCTTCATCCTCTTCATTCCCTTCATCCCCTTCTCCTTCATTTCCTTCATCCCCTTCTCCATCATCTCCTTCATCACCTTCTCCTTCATCTCCTTCGTCTCCTTCATCCCCTTCATCCCCTTCTCCTTCATTCCCCTTCATCCGCTTCTCCTTCATCCCCTTCTCCTTCATCCCCTTTTCGTTCATCCCCTTCACCTTCATCTCCTTTTCCTTCATTCCCTTTATCCCCTTCTCCTTCATTCCCTTTCTTCAACAGCAACTTCGACAATTGGATCCACATCTTTGGTTATTTCACTGACATCTCATCCTGAGCCTTCCACACCCATTCCTATCTGATTGACTGTTTCATCCGGTATTGAAAAACAAATAAAATTGTTGTGGTCTATGAGCGAAGGCTGTTCTGTGAACCACAAAGTTTAAATTATTTTTGTTGGATTCGCTTAGCCTCATCTTTTTTATTCTAAATTTTCCCTCTTTCAAATTTGAAGATGTTACTTCCATTAATTCAACTTATAGAACAGTTGAGAGCTGTTTTAAGCTTACATAAGGAATATCAACTTGTAGAAATTATTAAAAACAAGTGTTTGGTGACCTAATCATGGATACTTGAAGGGAACAAACACCTCTGGGATAATAAATTACTACCAAAAGGGCATTGGGTGAGTGCAGTGAGCACATAGCTAATGTTTTGGAACACTCCAACTAAAAGCCTTCTTCCTTTGGCTGTTCATTCACAACACCGCAAAATTTCAATTTTGTAATAGGCAAATCATTTTACCTTCATCCTCTCTGGTTAGAGAACATCTTAATGTTTATATAGCTGTTTTTCTCTGTGTCTTTTGATTGGCTGCTCAATAAAAGCTATCTTCTGCTAAGCAGTATTAACTAGACCTCATTTCCTACTCTCATACATAACCAGTGGGGAAGGAGTGTTGGGGGGGGGGGGGGGGGGCAATAGAAGTCGGTTTCGCAAAGCCTGGGGATCTCCTGTCACTAGGTGTTTTTAAGGGTTATAATGAAACATTCCATTTTCTCCCTTTAGATAAGGCATTTCCATTGGCGGAACTTCTTCATACCAGTTCCTCTATCAACTCAGTAACATCTTGTTTTATTATAATGTATGAATATTATAATAAATATGTTTAATAAAATGGTAGTGCTGAGTGAGTAGGACAACGATTTAAGAAAGGTAAGAATGTTTTTTGAAGTTGGTTGGTGTACCAGTTCTTGGTTGCCTTTATCTGTGTGGACTTTGGTACATGTGATGTCAGCCATCTTTGGTACGTGTGATGTCAGCCATCTTTGGTACATGTGATGTCAGCCATCTTTGGTACGTGTCATGTCAGCCATCTTTGGTACGTGTGATGTCAGCCATCTTTGGTACGTGGGATGTCAGCCATCTTTGGTACGTGTGATATCAGCCATCTTTGGTACATGTGATGTCAGCCATCTTTGGTACGTGGGATGTCAGCCATCTTTGGTACGTGTGATATCAGCCATCTTTGGTACATGTGATGTCAGCCATCTTTGGTACGTGGGATGTCAGCCACCTTTGGTACATGTGATGTACACAACCTTTTTCCCACCGCCAGAACTACTTGATATACTTTATTAGCATTTATAATCAAGGAATAGGAGAAAGAGAGGATGACATTAGGAGAGTTAGTGAGATGAGAGTTGAAGGAAGGAGAAACCGAGGACGCCCTAAGAATAGATGGAAAGACACGATCAGGAGGGATCTCCAATCCTGTTCCCTCAGAGAAGAGGATGCTCAGGACAGGATTAGAGGGAGAAGTTTGATTGAGCTCGGTCTCCGGCAGACATCTGCTACCCAAGCAGGACAGCGCGGTGATAGGTGAGCATAGGTGAGCATAATCGTTTGCAACGCACAGCCATGTATATGATTGTTCAATGGCTATACTATTTAGGAAATAACTCATTGGACCCTCAAATCTCAAATGAAGAGTGTGTTTCATTATTGAAGTGAGTCTAAACTGAATATTTTTTCTTCTTATTCTGATTGGCACACCTTGCAAGGAGGTAACTCTGAGATAATTTTTCTAATTTTGTCCATTCACATTTCTACTAGCTTGTACTCTTACCTGGTGACATTAATGTTAGCAAGCACTGGTGTTATATTTTGGGTGATTTGCAGGCGAAGAGATTAGCTAGCTTTGGTTTGTTTTTCAGCTGAGCGGTACGAGACCAGCCTCTGCTTCTCACACAGTGAATATCTAAAGGATGAATGCCAGTCTACTTTCTAAATTACTATAATTTTAATGAAGTTTACTCTTTGTTTACTCAGTTCCACCTACCATTGCACAGTACTTATTTGATGATAAAATAATCTTCACCCATGCGAGTGTGATGGACAAGAATACCAAATGTACAAATTCGTAGAATTTATTTTTGTATACATATTTCATCTGTGGCATAATAACAATTTTAGTTAGTGACTCATAAATAAAACCTTAATAGATCATTAGATATAGTTTAATGATCCTCTTTCTATGTAGAAGGAGTTGTCTTGTCATGTTTTTATCAGTGATCGCTGATAATTGCTTATTGTCCACTAGAAGCATAATTATTAGTAATAATTTATCACCTTATCATCCGTGCTTTCAATTCTCCGATTTGATTCGCCATAATTTTATGTGCGATATTATTTAAAAATATTTATACTGTTGTTGTTGTTCACATAAATCATTATTTATCATGATTAGAAATACACCAAATTCCATGTCACACTCCTCAACTAGTGTTTTTATTGGCTGTTACCTCAAGAGCACTTCGTTTCATTGGTTGTGTGGTTGCTTTAACTGTTTCAAGCTCTGCTGATGTTCTTGACTTTACAGGTTAGCTTGAGGTAATCACTGTGTGTCGTATCTGTCAGTTGTAGCAGTGTAATATAGTTTGTTTTATTTTTACTTAATAATTTCATTTTTTGTATGCATTTTTACCATGGCTCTTCTATATTGTAGTTTAAACCAGATTAATGTTGTATTCTATCTGTGCCTCTCTCAGCTGTCTAAACCATCTCTTCCTCACTTGGCTTGAGAGTTTCGCCCCCATAAACAGAATAAACCATCCAGCAGCACCAAATGTCAGCAACAATCCATTTAGAGCAAAATATCCATCCAATGAAAGGTCACTACAATTTCCTACCACACATATCGTTATGCTGTAACTGGTACAGAAGGATAACAGAAATAAGGGTGGGCAACCAATCATAACGAATAGGATGAGTTTGCATTGACTTAGAGATATCCACCAGATGGTTCTGCCATTAGACTTGAATATGTGCAGTTTAATAGAACCATCTAGGACGTAGTAAACACCCATCCATATTCCATAGCCAATCCGAGCCATCGTATCTTGTATATACAAAACCATCAATACAACAGCAAGTACGATACAAATCACTCCTATCATACATTGAAGTCCCAGTAAAAGCTGCATTTTCTCTCTTTCTCTTCCTTGGAACACTGGAGTAGCATCGTCTATTTCCAAATAGTTGGGTTGTCTTAAACTGATGCCTTCTCTCCACTTCCTGCTTTCTCCACAATTGTTGTTGTTATTGTCGTTGTCATTGCTGTTGTTATTGTCATTGTTGCTGTTGTTGTGTAACTCATAGTCTTGACTTGAGAGCTGCTGAACTGGTTGTTGATCCATAGCTGTGTATCCCTGCTTGCAGTGTGTAACAAAATTGCCTACTTTGTGAGATTTATACCATTTCAGTAAACACCTTTGTGGTAACCATGGCAACAATCACATAAATATGTCATCTATCATTAAATTGCCATTCCAGGAACTATGTGTATTTTTGTTGTTGAGATTCTGTATTCAAGCCTTGAGAGCATTTGAGTAGCATCGTTAGTTCTGCTTGACTTCAACACAGGAAGTAAACACTGGTGTCGCAATCACAAGTGAAGACAAGAGTACTTTAGAGAAAAGTAAAAACAGAAGTCTGGTGCCTTGAACCCAAATGCTTCGTTACAGGTAGCGCAAGCTCTACCAACTACAACACCACATCTTCCTTGATAAAGTACATTGAAAACACCTTAGATGTTGCTAATCAAATGATTTGTCAGTAAAGACGCATTGGTCAAGTGTATTGTATTGTACGCTGTATGTACACCAGTGGATTCCAATCTGAGAGGTTAATATCTGGCCGATGGGCTTTTGAAAGGTTATGTGCATTATTACCGGGGTAAATACTACTAATCTGCTGATTGGATAATGATTACTGAAAGTTAGAAGACTATCTACCCACCACTATGGTTATAGGTCTATGCCTCTATGCTACTGCAACGATCATATAATTATACCTAATGGTATAATAATAATAATATATGATCGTTGGCTACCAACTGGAATTGGAAACTTGAAACATCACTCATCATCATTGCAACTTGTATTTTATTTACTAATTTGATATTGGCGACTGAAGTTAAAATTGTTGTGCCGACCAATTCCATTGTTTTTTAAACAAAGATAAACCATGTTTTGACCGATTATTGACAAAACATTTGATTGATAGGTAATCGGGGATCTTTTCAGCCCCGATTCCATTGGTGTACATGTAGCATAAGAATCAAACGCAGGCCCTCTTATCAGCAGGTCACAGACCTGGCAGCCAGCTAGGCCCCTGGACTAGTTTCCTCCAATAGGTATACTTTTTCCTTTCCTAACACACAAAGGCTGTGTGCTAATTGGGTACTTTCATGAGTTGGCACACTTGAGCAATATTGTTGAAAGAAGTTTATTGTACAGTAGTGCATGTAACATGTTGGTGTGAACTGGTAATATTATGGAAAAACTTACTTATGAATGGTGCTTACCTGGTACCAGGTAATCCAGATGCAATTTGTATAACAAATAAGCCTCGATGCAGACTGCAGTAATTACAAGTAAAGGTGAGAGTTGCCTTCTCCTGACGAGTATGAAGAGCTGGAATGACAATTCACAACAAAAATGAGCTCGGCCTAGATGTGCATATTATATGAAGATCAAAGGGTAGCCGGAGTAACGGCCCATAGCACTGCTGGGGAACAGCAAAACAATTTATATGTATTATGCTCAGTTGAACCCTCTATATTGCATTATTGGTTTTAGATTATAGTACAATTGTTATGATTTTGCAAAAAACGAGAGACTGAGCCAGAGAGCTCAGTTTTATTCTTGGCTAGAAAGCTCAAACTTGTTATTGCCTCGAGAAGAGAAGTTGCCGTTGTAGTTTTAAAAGCAGAGAATTGCATCGGGAAACTTTAAAGAAAAATTAATTCGTGTAAAAGCGGCCCAAGTTACTGTACATTGCAGTCAGTCTTGTCACATCACAACTCCCACAGTGCATTACTAATGGGGTCCCGGCAGATTTTTGTGCGGAGCTATTATCAAAGAAACCGGAAGCCCGCTTTCCATCAACAATACTGTTAAAACGAAAGTCACTTAATTTTAACAATTACTGAAAAAACTTTTTTTATTCCCGGCGGCTGATAAGTTTGGGGTATACAATACTGATGATGCGCCATCAACAAAATTGTAAAGCTACGACGACACTGTGAAAGCAAACCACAGTAATCATTAAGGGCGCACTTTCCTTAGTTTATGTTGGCAAGCTCAATTAAACCCGAAATACGAAACTATGGTTCTACCCATGAACAGGATATTTAATTATTTTTTTTTCAACTGACTAAACCAAATTTTTTTCAAAAAATAATTTTTAAAAGCTTAATTGATTCTTTGAGCTTTCTCAACAACATAATTTTTGTGATATTATTTGCTCAAATTTTTTCATATCAGAATTCGTGATTTCTAATGAGAAGTTCAACGATAGACTAATTGCTACTTCCGGTTGCATCGCTAAAGTGAAACTACTCTGCCGGGACCCCATTGTCTTACATTATTCATTCCCTTCAGCAAACACGTTACCACTCTGACCGTGTTGAACATCAGATCTGAGTACAAAAATGCAACTGGATGTAATGAATGACAACCTGGCACAGTCGAGTCTGCAAAAGTAAATCCAATTTCTTAGGTTTTTGTTCAAGTTGCATGAAAAATTACGTACCACTTGTAAGTGCGCTTTACCAAAAAAGCACTTCATATGAACACAAAAAGTCGGCGCTACAAGTTAGAATGAATTTTTTTCATCTTGTTTAACTCATTGCAAAAGCTCCTTTTCAAACTGATCCGTAAATTTTGGTTTGAAATGATACAAGCACATCAATGTATAATTTACCATTAAAAACGGCTTTCAACACTGATTTTAATGATGTTGTTAGTTTGGAGCATTGATGCTACCATAAGGATTTATTCGGCATTTTTTATGGGGCTTAGCTGGAGTTGTGCCCTCATTACACTTTCTAGCCAAAGCTAACACCAAAGGGCATAAGTAGGTGAATTACAGTACATTCCATTGGTGACATTCACCAGCCTAGCAGTCAACAAAGAACGGCTTTGTGATTGTGGTGAATTGTGTAATTCGAAGGATGTTGGAAAATGTTTATACTTCACGTTGTAAATTTCCGCAAATGGCAGCAGGAATGATTTATTACTTTTTTACAATGATGACTAGTTTATGAGACTAAAGTTCGTTCAGTGATTAGCAAATTTTATGTGTGAGCAAAGATAGATTTCACACGGAGATGACACAGGCCAGCAGTCTCATGGCTTCAAAGTTTAATATTCAAGTTATTATTCAAGTGTTTGTTGCTGCTTTTTTATAATTTTGTGGCATCAGTTACTTCTGACTAATCAGTATTTATCTCAGTTCGAGCACTCAACCTAGGACTTTGGGTTGCTGTAATTTACAGACAGTTCCGTCAGCTATCAACTTTAGCATGTTCCAGATTCTACCCAATATTCGCGGAGGATCTCCAAGCCATGACAACAGCCAAGAGCCACTAGTTCAATTCCAATGGATAGTTGTTAGAGCTGCAACAACAACATCAGAATCTACCAAGCTGTTAGAGCTGATACAACATCAGAATCTACCAAGCTGTTAGAGCTGATACAACATCAGAATCTACCAAGCTGTTAGAGCTGATACAACATCAGAATCTACCAAGCTGTTAGAGCTGATACAACATCAGAATCTACCAAGCTGTTAAAGCTGATACAACATCAGAATCTACCAAGCTGTTAGAGCTGATACAACATCAGAATCTACCAAGCTGTTAGAGCTGATACAACATCAGAATCTACCAAGCTGTTAGAGCTGATACAACATCAGAATCTACCAAGCTGTTAGAGCTGATGCAACATCAGAATCTACCAAGCTGTTAGAGCTGATACAACATCAGAATCTACCAAGTTGTTTCCCAGAAGTTGCCATAAACTCTATTTGATTTTAAATCTGGTTCATTAACTTAAATATCTTATCTCAATGCCGTCTGCAGCACATGCATTGTCATCAGCACCTGATCACTCCTTTTCTCTAACCGTTGGAACTTTTGGACAATATCTTGTTGTAAGACTGTTTCTTATCATCAGACCATTGCTTTGCTTACTAATCTTTAGCAAATTTTTTGTATCGTATAAAACATTGCTGGTTTTAATTACTTCATTAATCATAATTGTGACTTCTGAAATTTAAATAACTGCATCGTTTTTTATTAAATATATTTTGTTAAATTCATAAAATTTTAGAATTTGATGTCAAAATTGCTGTAATTGGATTTCATAGCGCAAGATTTTAACTTTTATTGGTTTCTTTGAAGTTGTCCTATAATATAGCAGACAACTCCAAATTTTGTTAGTACCACCAAACACTGAACTATAATTTTATGATTTATTGACATGGGAATTCTATTTTAATTGCAGATTTTATGCACGCATTATTTAAAATTTTATTTAACATTTTTTATCTTATCACTAGCTGTAAACAGCATCATTTTATATAAGCTCTATCACTGGCTTGCTGCCCATTTATTCACTTTGCTTTTATAAATAGATTATATTCATTCTTATTCAATTCTTTGAACAGTGGAGGTACCACTTTGCTTTTATAAATAGATGATACCCATTCTTATCCAACATCTGTGAATAGAGAAGGTTTTACAATCACCAAACTGACTTTCTCAACATTCCATTCTAAATAAAAGTAGTTATTATCTTACCACGGCAGGGAGAACCATAAGTCAGCAACAGTTTTCTCCTTGCAGACCAGAGTGCTAACCAAATTATTTTACCATTACACATAATAAAAAAATATGAATAGTATCAAACATAAATAAAACCATATGCAATGCCTGTAATGTTTTACATCCTTCAGCAACTGTCAGTTACATACCCATTTGTGAGTTATCCACTCCAAATTAACCGAAGAGTAGATAACTCCAAATATTTTGGCCAACATCCATCATAGACAAAACAATTACATCTCTGTTGCTATCTCAGCTCAAAAACAATTGTTTTTCTGTTGCTGACATCAGAATTGGCAAATTAAATTGCATCTTAAGAACAAGAAGATAACAGGTTGCTATCTCAGCCAACCAGGAATTGCACTGGCGGCCGATGTATGGTCCAAAATAGAAAACTTCTGATACTATCACACTTGTAAAAGTGATTGTGTAGCAGCAATAATGAACTTTTCTAATGAAAGTAGCTAGTAACACATGATTAGAATAAAAAATTTACTTTATTGTGTCCTTCATAAGTACCCAGCATTCATTTGGACTTCCTTCACTTTGCTAGTAGGTGTTTGGGGGGCTCAGCCTGCTCAGCCGTTAGACAGAATGTACACACTGAGGTAGCCAGGGTTTAAATTTGCCGCCTTTTCTCAAATCAAAGATATTCGTGAATTCAATTCGTTTTTCAATACTTTAGGTAGATGGAGACGGGTTACGAAAAACCACATTTTGCTAACATCCAGTGGTTAGAGTTTCAAATAATCAAGCAACGTCATGCTGGTTTATGACTCACACGGTTTTCTCCCAGCATGCAGAGATTGCAACAATCTTTTATTTACAAGTTGGTGGTCTCAGAAGTGAATACAGTGTAACAGCACACCTACGGTATGTCATCTTTCAGATTGAATGGGGAGAGAGAGTGAGGAAAGGAGAGATCAAGAGGGTGGAGCCGAACTCTATTGACCTACTTCATGAGTAGACCAATCATGTATAACTTAAATAAATATGTAAGCAAGTGCACAAACGGATGATAAATATCGACAAGTAAGACAACATGCATATTATTAAACGTATCTGGCGCCCAAAAGTAAAGGGCGGAGTTACTGGGTTGATATCCAGTAAAAAAGAGCATTGTGAGTTTTATCATTTGTAAGTAGACTATGGTCTTGGCTAAGCCTCAAGTTCTGAATCGCTTGCACCTGGAAATGGTAATGAGGTAAATACAGGCTCCTTAGGCTACTTTTTAGTTTTTTGGCTATGGTAGTCACCTTGATGTCGGTCCGAGAGGTCTTCTCAGGGTCTATATAGGTAGGTACTGTGCCGGTATTGCTATTCATGTATACTACCGAGCTACGGCACTGTTTAATATTACTTGTTAATTACATGCCCTTCACTGCATTGAGCTAGTGTATATATATACTATATGCAAACTGCGGCCAGTTGGCAGTGTGGCTAGTTGGTAGTGTGGCGAGTAAGGGGTGTTCCCAGTAGCACATGTGGCTAGTTAGTAATGTGGCCAGTTAAAAGTGTGGCGAGATGTCCGGCTACCGCCTAAACCATCTCTCCCTCACTTGTTTAATCAGTTTTTCCTTCGTACATGCAATACACCAAATCATTTAGACCAAACTATCCATCCAATGAAAAGTCACTATAGTTCCTTGCAACACATCTCCGTATGCGGTAACTGGTACAGAAAATCCACAGCAAAAACAGTACACGATCAATCGTACGGATGAGAAAAAAGTGTGCACCATTTGATGGTTCTATCATTAGATTTGGTTCTGATTAGTCTAATAAAACCTCGTAGGGAGTACAAAACATCCATCCATACTTCATAGCCAATCAGAGCCGTCGTATCCTGGATATACAAACCCATCAGTGCGGCACCAAGTATGATACAAATAACTCCTATCATACATTCTAGGCTGAGTAAGAGTTGTATTCTCTCTCTTTCTCCTCCTTGGAACACTGGAGTTGTCTCATCCAACTTTGAATATTTACTCTGAATTGAGTTCATAATCCTCCGTCTCTATGTTTGCCCTGACTATCTTCTTGTTATCGTTGCTAACCCGCTCCCACTATTTCAGCAACTGATTAATTATTGTATAATGTCTATGTAAGACTGATGTCTTGTATCGCATGCAACCATTGCATTATACTTTACTCATCGATAATAACTTTAGCACTCAAATAAACTTGTTGTATACTAGATAACTGAATACTAGATTTGTCAACTAACATACAATACTAGTGTAGCCAAACTGATTGGCTTCACCCTCCGCTGTAGCAAAATATTTCATTCTTTTAACTATTGATGACTATTTGACTAGCATTCTTTACAAAGAGGCATTCAATCAAACTGGAACAATACAATGTACATATTTAGAATTGTTTATACCACACTGCTGGCAAATATCCAATGACTGATTCACTCTGTAACACTCTGTAACACAAATACCACAGTGATATAATATTATATCACTGTGACAAATACCATACCCTCTTTGCACAAATGCATAGGTGGGCGTGTCCCACATAGTAAGCTGTATCTGATTATTCAATTCAAAGCAGTCCATGGCCAACAAAAATGTGTTAGCTTATCATCGGTGACACTCCAATGAAAGAGGCTTTCAGTACACAAGTAGGGATAATAGAGATTAGTGGTATAACATGACCTATCAACTGTTTTAAACTGCCCATGCATACATACGTACATACAACCACCATACAACAAAAACACACGCAAACACAGAGGCAACAAGTTGTTAAGTAACTTTGTGGCTCTGCAAAGGTAAGTCATTAGCAATAAATACTGTTGAAGGAAATGCGAGGTAATAGTAATTTGTTTATGTGGTTTCATGAATCTGCAAGTAACTGGAGCGTTTTTTTTTTAGCAAAACTAGAAAAGACTAAGGATTAAATCTAGTTTGCTCACGCGACAACAACCTCAGGTGTCCAGAGGAAACAGACACATATAAATATGCGGAGTTTTTGAGTATGCTACCTGCTGTGGAGGGAGGTTGTAGTGATTTGGTCTGTGGCTGGGAGGAAAATGATTACCTTTTGAACTTACAAGATTTTTACAGCTGACCTAAATTCATCTATTTTTAAAGGGAAAAAACAATTTTACCTTAATTTACGTCACAAACACTAATGCAAACGCTGTCGCCACACAGAATAATAAACTGATGCTGCTGTAAATGAACTTCCCATCGCTGTTGTAGAAATGGCACAAAGTAGAGAAGATCTCAAGTACAAAATAGACAAAACAAAAAAAGGACTTTTTGTAATAGTCAAAGAGCTAACGCACAACTTATCTTATGAGCACAGATCAGATGTCACTCCTGTCAACAATAGCAGGGAAGATTCTTGGTGGGGCGGCGAACCTTTGAACTATAATGCTGATGAAAAAAAGTTGCTAGAGGTTTTTAAACTTTCGAAAGATGAACAAAGCACATCACATAAACTATTACTGGGAGAAGACTTGACCAATGATGAAAGTGGAGAGAAAAGTTTTGATAAATTTATGGAAAATGTGTGTCACCAACCAGCTCCCGCCTTTGTGATGTTTTTTTTAATGTCACACGGATTTCCGAAAGGAGAGTTTTTGCTTGCGAGAACGGATACAACACCTGTTGGCTCATGCTGTATTGATAAAGAGCAAAATAAAAAGGCCAGACATGGACTAACAGGAAGCTGCTACAGGAGAAGCATCGACACGGATATTATAGACAAGATAGGTTCAAGCTATCCAGATATACCTAAAGTCTATGTAATACAGACATGCAGAGGAAAGGACCACACACCAACACACCGGGATGAAGCGGACAAGCATGTATCAACAGAACCATCCGATATTGAACTATTCATTCCTAACCGTCCGCATACATTTGTTTACCGGGCCTGTATTGAAGGAAATGCTTCTTTTGTGCTTCCTGAAGATTGGAACCCTCCCTTTGAAGATGGCTCTCTGCTAATTCAATATTTTTGTGAAGCTGTAAAGGAACTGAAGAAAAATTCTTCTCAGTTTGATCAAATCATGAAGAAGATGAGTGAAGGAGACCAATCCAAAAAGCAAGCGGATGAGCTCCTGGAACTAAAAGATGACTTGATTGGTGGATGGATCATGAATGTTTGTCAACGAGCGACCACAAGGATTAGTAGCATGTTGTATGCCCCGATGGTATTAAGAAAAACAAAGCTAGAGTATCTCTTGCGGCAACCTTGGTCAAACATAAGTCAGCGCATACAATCAACTGACTCAGACAGAAAAGCTGTGCAAAGTCAGCTGATAGAAGCCTTAGAAGAGTACCTCCCACAGAGTGCTCACACATCACAGGTACAACGTATAATCAGTGCATGCACTCAATATCCCTGGAGTATAATAGCATGTCTCTACAAAAAAATTTGGGACTATCAAAACTGGGATATCATTAGTTTCGAAGAAGAACTCCAGAAAATTCAAGTTCTTGATCTCCTGGACACAGTTGTGGCTGAATTGAAGGAGAGAAAAGTTGATTTCAACCAACAACCTCACATCAGCAGTTCGCTATGTAAAAAGCTGTCATTATTAGAGATGGTGGACATATGAAACTGGTGGACATGTTTCTCCCCAGTAATACTAACAGAGCTCATTAGCTTAATATAATATGACAACTCAAGTTATTGTTTGGTGTTTTGGTTTTGCTTAAGTCACTGTAATGGTGCCTACTGAGATTTCCTGAATAACATGATTTTTATAGGTTTTCAGTTTTCACTGAGATAATTTTGTAGCTTGGAGGTTGTTTCTGATGTTCAGTATTGATCACCGCAGTACAGTGGTATCTGCTCAACAAACGGAGTTTTGTTGTCTTGTGCCTAAAGCTGCTTTTAGTTGTGAATAAATCACCACATAATTTGTTGATATATTGGTATTTGGTATCAATTGAGTTATAGTGGATGAGGCTCTCACCTGTTCATGTCATGGAATATAAGTATTTGCTGCATAGATGTTTTACGCAAATTGTCACTGCTGTAATCTGGCGGCTTATCAGTTTTTTACTGTTTTTGGGTGCCAACAGAAATAAAATTTAGTTTAAGCTTTTCTTACGGACAAAAGCAGCAATGTTAGATTAAATATGATTTAGTGTGTCAAATAGCAATAATTGATTGTTATAACAATAGAACTAGCATAGCATATCATACTAACAAGTATAGAAATGGAAAGCTAATGCGCTTCACTGTAAAGAAAAGCACAAAGTATAATAACTGTTTAAAGCCTGATATAATGCAGAAATAGTAGTATGCTAGAATGTTAGAATGTCGGTTAGAAGAGAAAGCAGCTGGTTTATGGAAATAGTTCAAATTTTTCCCCTTTATTAGTGACATCGAACAAACCGTATGCTTTCTATATTACTACCTAGCCTAGTGTGTGCTTTACCTCCAGCTAAACCAACTCTCATATTTCATGGTGTCAGCATCCTGTTTGGGAAAAGTTACCTCTGACTGAGAAGCAAATGTAACTTAGGATAGACAGCATTGATAAAAAGTGAGCCAGAAATTGTTAAACCTAAGAGTTGTCTCTTCTATACAGAATGGAAAAACAACTCCAACAATTAATTTACAAAAGTAATTGTCTGTTCAGCTCTCTAAGGGTGAGATTCACATTTCACATTCACCATAATGAATAGCAGTGGGATAGCAGTAATTGTCTTTAAAAAAGTGCAATCCAAAATCCACAAGATAAGATCCACAAAACAGATAAAAATATTATTCACAAAATATCAACATCGAAGGCGATGTTGCAAAAACCAGTTGTTGCTCAGACCAAATTATCTATTATTTTATTTTGGGAACGCTATATTTTATTTTCATTTTTTCAAAATTTATTTTTAAAATAATTGTTTTTTCTACAGGAAATGGCCCAGATGCAACTTTGATTTGCTTTCTTGTAGAGAATTGATTATTTCAGCCTTAATCAGTTAGTCCTGAAGTACATACGACTCCTTACAGTTGTACTGTTATCTGTGCAGATCCCATTATATAAATTTTACTTAGAACACTCAACCAGACATTATTTTACTGTTTTTGAATTATTTCCAATGTCTAGTTTAAAACAATAATAGTAGTAATGTAGGAGCAGATCTCTCTCATGGAGTCTAAGGACAAGGTTTTCCTGGTTCCAAGTGTATTTTAGTTGCCACCAGTTACCATGAAAACCTGTGAGGTACCTTTATGTGTGCACCAGGTGTTATAACTTAATTTTTAATGCTTATGTTTGAACTAAGTATTTATTGTGTAGGGTTTATTAGCATTTTAGAGAATCTAAAATACTATTGTTCTGCGTTCTTTTTTTTCTTATTATTAGTATTTTAGAGAATCTAAAATACTATTGTTCTGCCTTCTTTTTTTTCTTATTATTCTTATTCTTATTTTACGCAAACCTTGTAACACTCTTGCTACTTTTTCTCAACAACCGTGATAGATAGAGCTACAAAGTTTTTTTGCGACGCAACTGATAGGCATCGGGACAAAATGTAAGTTGGTTTACAAACTTACATAACCTTCCAGAACATCAAAATTCAGGTGCGAAAACAGGTGAAAATTTGTTTTTAAAAGCATCAAAGTGGCTGAAAAAACGTAGACTTGATAGACGAAAAAATACCAAATTTTGAAAGATGGCGCATTTCACGCACCTTCTGATTCGACATCATGACAAGTTGTTAAAAAATTGTTCGGAAGTGGCCATCTTGGCTTTTTTGTGAAAATCACATCCAGTGGTGGAACTTTTTTTTATGTAAAAAGCTTTTGCAAGTACAACTTTACTGCCATGTATCATGTTTAGGAATAATGACGGTGTTACAATTTTGCTTTTCCAGTGAGACGTTGATGGAGTAGTTGGTGGAGTGTGTGAATCAATGCAGTCAGTCTAGGTGTTCAATTCCCATACGACATTATCTTTATTATTGATTCTCTAAGATATTCTTGTTTTTGCTCGCAAACACAAATCAATATCTAGTTATTCCTATTTTACGCAAACCTTGTAACGCTATAGCCTCTTTTTTTCAAGAACCGTAATAGATAGAGTTACAATTCTTTTTGCGACCCAGTTGATAGGCATCGGGCATTAATGTAAATTGGTTTTCAAAATTACAGAACATTCTGGAACAGCGCAATTCAAGAGCGAAAACAGGTAAAATTTTGTTTTTAAAAGCATCAAAGTGGCCGAAAAACCGTAGCCAGTTTGACGAAAAAATACCAAATTTTGAAAAATGGTGCATTCTGCCAACCTTCTGATTCGACACCGTGACACGAGGTTAAAAAATCGTTCGGAAGCGGCCATCTTGGATTTTCAAGAAAAACCCATCTTCAGCATAAAACAGCTTCCCGTTATCGAACCAAATGGCTGATATGATTGAAATTTGCTGCAAAGGTGTTAAATAGGGTATCGATGCACCATTCTGAACTTCAAAACGATCGCACCAAACCGTTTCAAGTTTTTCCATTTTTCATTTTTAAAATCTCAATCAAGACACTACTTTTTATCGCTTTGCCATTCAAGAATGGAACCAGTTAGAAGCAACTTTAAAACTTGAATATGTAGACCTATGCGTTGCCTTTCGAAAACTTGACGTTTCAAAGTTTTCGCATAAACACCAACACAGCTATTCCATTTCGAAAATGGGACATCAAAATCAAAAGATGGCTCTAACTCAAAAACCGAAAATCAGATCATTTTAATCTTTTCACCAAAGAGTTTCCCTTAAAATGCCCTTTTCGAAAATGGGTCATTTGTTACCACTCTTTGCTTGCAAAGGCTCGATCTGTGTATGAATACGCTAACTGCCGTGTGATGCATAGGAAAAGCGAGCCCCTTTTTAATGACACGTAGAACAATACAATTGTCAAGTACGCTTATGGGCATTCTGGTTAGCGCTTTGACCTGTTGCTTGTGGGCTCTGGGTACAATCCCTGGTTGTGAAGTTCCTTTTTTACTCAATACATATTTTAACATATCTTTTTAATGATAACACTGATGCTTAACATTATTCGGGTGGTTTCAATGTGCTTCGTCATAGAAAGTGTAATGGTGTAGTTGGTTGCATGTGTAACTTAACTAGTTAGGTACTGGGGTTCAAATTCTGTGTGACTTCTTTTTTTTGGGTATCTATTCTCTAAAATACTCTTGTTTTTGCTCGCAAAAAAATCAATATCTAGTTCTTATTATTCTTTCGCGCAAACCTTAGCGAAGAGTGGCCACTTTTTCTCAAGAACCGTGATAGATAGAGCAACAGAGTTTTTTGCGACACAAATGATAGGCATCGGGAATTAAGGTAAGTTGGTTTTAAAAGTCACAGAACATCCCAGAACATCGCAATTCAAGTGCGAAAACAGGTGAAAAATCATTTTTCAAAGCATCAAAGTGACCAAAAAAACGCAGACCCGATTGACAAAAAAATACCAAAGTTTGAAAGATGGTGCGTTCCGCTAACCTTCTGATTCGACATCATGACACGACGTTAAAAAATTGTTCGGAAGCGGCCGTCTTGGATTTTTGCAAAAATCACATTTTTTAGCATAAAACAGCTTCCCGTTAGAGAACCACAGGCTGAAAAAGCTGAAATTTGCAGCAAACTTGTGCCATAGTGTATCAATGTACAATTTTGAACTTCAAAGCGATCGCACAAAACTGTTTCCAGTTTTTCCATTTTCAAGTTTGAAAATCTCAACAGAAACAGCATTTTTCAATGCTTCCTGAGACCAAAATGGAACTAGTCAGTGACAAGTAAAATATTAGGCAACATAGCCCCATGCTTGAACTTTCAAAAAATTGAGACTTCAAGTTTCTCGCAATAACACCAGCACAGCTATTCCATTTTCAAAAGAGGTCTTCCAGACGAAAAAATGACTATAACTCAGGGATGGTTACTCCGATTTGCATAAATTTTGCATGGTTGTGATTGCATTGTAACCGTCTTTCAGGTGAACATCCGTAAAATTTCTGATCTTTGGTGAAAGAGTCAAAGCCCACACGGTTTTCAATGTGTGACAAAAATGTTCGTTATTTACTGTTTTCAACGCGGAAAAATTTTTCTCCTTCAAAACTTTAGCACAAACAGTATTCAGGTGCCAAATTGAACAAATCTGAAACAAATTGAAAACTTTTGATAAGTATTTAGCGATGTCCAAACCCAAAATATTTTTTTGTATGTAGGCCATACCAACTTCTTTTTATGTTAAGCTGTTTATGAACAGCATTCAATATTGCTAGATGGCTAAATGATTAACACTGTGACCTGCTACTGACAAGGTTTGAGTTTGATTCCCAGGTGGAGAATTATTTTTCGAATAAAAACAGTTATTGTCAGAAGGGAGGAGCGAAGTCAGCACGAGAATATGTAGTACCAGGAGTGCATGTTGTATTGGCAGTTGTGAAGCATGTGCTTGTGTGGCCCCAGCACAAAAAAAGCATCTAGGCGCTTCAAAAAGCTGTATTTTGCAAAAAGTAAAGCTATCGCAAAACAGTTGTCAATATCTACTAAACTAGATTGTGCATCAGCATCATGTCTTTATAGCTCGGTGGCTAAGGTTGTCATCTGCTGTTCAGATGTTCCAGGTACGATTCCCAGTGGCAGAAAACTCTTCACTTGAAAAGTTTTTGCAAGTACAACTGTACTGCTAAATATAATGTTTAGGAATAATGAGGGGGTCAAAAATGTGCTGTTTCAGTCAGAGGTTGATGGTGTAGTTGGTGTAGGTGGTGTCATGCAAAAATCACCACAAACAGTACAAGTGTTCAAGTCCATTCAGCGCCATTTTGTAACATCGATTCTGTAAAATACTCTTGTTTTTGCTCTCAAACACAAATCAATATCTAGTTTATATTGTAATTTGTATGTTGATTTAGATGCATGGGCTTGATTATTTTATAAGCATGGTATGAGAATCTGGGTACTTGTTTTTTGTGCAAGTTTTTATTGTTATTTAGTTTGTAATTGTATGATTAACTAGGTATTTATTGTGCAGGGGTTGTTTTTATTAGGGTTTGCATGATGATTTAGATTGGGGGGTTTGAGTATTGTATAAAAATGAAGTGTTGTATTATTGTATTGCTGTTGAAAGGTAAGATGTTGACAGAGGAAGATGTGGAGATGAGAGTGATTAATGAAAACGATACTGTTGATGGTACTACAAGTGATACGCTAGATGTTTTACCGAGTCTGAAAAGAAAAGTGCTAATAGTTATGGCGATATTGGTACTTGTCATAGGATTTTCTATTTTGGAGGCGTTACTGAGTTTAGTGTATACGAAAAGGCTGTCGAGGAAGTACAGAAAGCGAGAACCTCTCCCGATCGTATCATAAGTGAAACTATTGTCAGATGACGAACATCTCCTTCATCATGAATGGTAATGCTGAAAGTTGTGACGCGAGGATGCGATCTCCTTTTACGACGATGATTGCGGGTCCTACTGGTTCAGGGAAGACGCAAGCGACTTTACGAATAATTGGAACCAGTCAGTAGTAATATATGAGCAGATCTCCCTACCAAGTGTTTTTTTGTGGATCTGACCTTGGAGTTGAGGCAATGGGTTACGGCGTTGGATGGATTCGCCGAGTTTATATTGTATTTTATTTGAGAGGCATTTGAGTGGCATTTGAGTGGCATTTAAGTGGCATTTGAGTTTTGATTAGTTTTTTACTTAATTTGAACTTATATGGCATTTAGATTTTGAATGTATGGCATTCAAGTTTTGATAACATTTTTACATAACTCGAGCTCATATGGTATCTTGAGAGAGAGGGGAGAGGAGAGAGGAGAGATGGGAGATGAGAGAGGAGAGAGAGAGGAGAGAGATTTTTTAGTTTTCTATACATTCATGTATTTATGGTTAATTATGTACATATTTATGGTTATATTTATATTTACATAGAGAGAGAGGAGAGAGGAGATATATCTAAATTGAATAAATACATTGATTAAAAATGAATCATTGTATGATTATATACATTTATTACATAATAAGTAAGGAAAACCTCCCCATATAATATAGCTAGAGTCAGTAAATACTAAGTAATACAAAGCACTACAACTTGTAATAAAGACAAAGTAATAACAGTTAATGCATAGTTTGTTCCTTTACAATGATGTCTTTGATGTACTGATGTTATATCTTAGGAAGGAAGACTTCTGTTCTATGTGCTTTTAATTTCGTAATGAACTAAAATAAAAAAAGTTATGTATTAGTATAGAATGATTAAGCAAAAATGTAAAATAATTACATGAATTTGAATTATAGTTCTAGTTACATTGGATAGCTTACATTATTAGAAAAGGGAAATAACTCACCAAGTTACATTGTTCAGCTTGTTCTTTCTTCAGCATTATTTTCACCAAGTGCTTTTGATTCTCTTTTATCTATCTAAAAGCAAACAAAAAATACTTGCTGTAATAAATACACTAATTACACCAAAAAAGTGCTTTTTTAACATGGAAAAACGTATATATACAACATTTTGTTGTAAAAACTACACTAATTACACCAAAAAGTCCTTTTTTTGACCTTTAACATGTATATATTCAGCATTTTGTTGTAAAAAATACACTAATTACACCAAAAAAGTCCTTTTTTCACCTGGAAAATGTATATATTCAGCATTTTGTTGTAAAAAAATACATTATTTACACTAAAACAGTCCTTTTTTTACCTGGAAAATGTATATATTCAGCATTTTGTTGTAAAAAATACATTATTTACACCAAAACAGTCCTTTTTTCGCCTGAAAAATGTAGATATTCAGCATTTTGTTGTAAAAATACACTAATTTAAAAAAAAGTCTTTTTTTCACTTGGAAAATGTATATATTCAGCATTTTGTTTAATTTATGGTAAAAATTAGTAAAACTCACCTATAGTGATATGATTGCCTTGAGTTATAGATTAGCTTCTTGAGCTCTTGTTCTGGACAGTTTTTTTCAGCATCATCGAAGTATAATCCATGTAGTTGAGTCTTCATTGGTTTGGTATCATCTAAGCAGGAGAGGAAGTAATGTTGTGTAACATTGACTCTTCATTGGTTTGGTATCATCTTGTCTTCAAAATCGATGTAGTTTGAGTCTTCATTGCTTTGTCATCATCTAAGCAGGTGGTAGATCTTGAAAGGAATTCCTGCTGTGTTGGAGAAATATGCTGTCTTCAAAATCCATGTAGTTTGAGTCTTCATTGGTTTGGTATCATCTAAGTAGGTGGTAGATCTTGAAAGGAATTCTTGCTGTGTTGGAGAAGTGTGCTGTCTTCAAAATCCATATAGTTTGAGTGTTCATTGGTTTGGCATCATATAAGTAGGTGGTAGATCTTGAAAGGAATTCTTGCTGTGTTGGAGAAGTGTGCTGTCTTCAAAAATCCATGTAGTTTGAGCCTTCATTGGTTTGGTATCATCTAAGTAGGTGGTAGATCTTGAAAGGAATTCTTGCTGTGCTGGAGAAGTGCGCTGTTTTCAAAATCCATGTAGTTTGAGTCTTCATTGATTTGGTATCATCTAAGTAGGAGGTAGATCTTGAAAGGAATTCTTGCTGTGTTGGAGAAGTATGCTGTCTTCATAATCCATGTAGTTTGAGTCTTCATTGGTTTGGTATCATCTAAGTAGGTGGTAGATCTTAAAAGGAATTCTTGCTGTGTTGGAGAAGTGTGCTGTCTTTAAAAATCCATGTAGTTTGAGTCTTCATTGGTTTGTTATCATCTAAGTAGGCGGTAGATCTTGAAAGGAATTCTTGCTGTGTTGGAGAAGTGTGCTGTCTTCAAAATCCATGTACTTTGAGTCTTCATTGATTTGGTATCATCTAAGTAGGTGGTAGATCTTGAAAGGAATTCTTGCTGTGTTGAAGAGGTATGCTGTCTTCAAAATCCATGTAGTTTGAGTCTTCATTGGTTTGGAATCATCTAAGTAGGTGGTAGATTTTGAAATGAATTCTTGCTGTGTTGGAGAAGTATGCTGTCTTCAAAATCCATGTAGTTTGAGTCTTCATTGGTTTGGTTCAAAATCGATGTAGTTTGAGTCTTCATTGATTTGGTATCATCTAATTAAGTCGTAGATCTTGAAAGGAATTTTTGCTGTGTTGGAGAAGTATGCTGTCTTCAAAATTCATGTAGTTTGAGTCTTCATTGGTTTGGTATCATTTAAGTAGGTGGTAGATCTTGAAATGAATTTTTGCTGTGTTGGAGAAGTATGCTGTCTTCAAAATTCATGTAGTTTGAGCCTTCATTGGTTTGGTATCATCTAAGTAGGTGGTAGATCTTGAAAGGAGTTCTTGCTGTGTTGGAGAAGTCGACTGTCTTCAAAATTCATGTAGTTTGAGTCTTCATTGGTTTGGTATCATCTAAGTAGGTGGTAGATCTTGAAATGAATTCTTGCTGTGTTGGAGAAGTGTGCTGTCTTCAAAATTGATGTAGTTTGAGTCTTCATTGGTTTGGTATCATCTAAGTAGGTGGTAGATCTTGAAAGAAATTTTTGCTGTGTTGGAGAAGTGTGCTGTCTTCATCTTCATTAGCTTGGTATCATCTAAGTAGGTGGTAGATCTTGAAATGAATTCTTGCTGTGTTGGAGAAGTGTGCTGTCTTCAAAATTGATGTAGTTTGAGTCTTCATTGGTTTGGTATCATCTAAGTAGGTGGTAGATCTTGAAATGAATTCTTGCTGTGTTGGAGAAGTGCGCTGTCTTCAAAATCGATGTAGTTTGAGTTTTCATTGATTTGGTATCATCTAATTAAGTCGTAGATCTTGAAAGGAATTCTTGCTGTGTTGGAGAAGTATGCTGTCTTCAAAATTCATGTAGTTTGAGTCTTCATTGGTTTGGTATCATTTAAGTAGGTGGTAGATCTTGAAATGAATTTTTGCTGTGTTGGAGAAGTATGCTGTCTTCAAAATTCATGTAGTTTGAGTCTTCATTGGTTTGGTATCATCTAAGTAGGTGGTAGATCTTGAAAGGAGTTCTTGCTGTGTTGGAGAAGTCGACTGTCTTCAAAATTCATGTAGTTTGAGTCTTCATTGGTTTGGTATCATCTAAGTAGGTGGTAGATCTTGAAATGAATTCTTGCTGTGTTGGAGAAGTGTGCTGTCTTCAAAATTGATGTAGTTTGAGTCTTCATTGGTTTGGTATCATCTAAGTAGGTGGTAGATCTTGAAAGAAATTCTTGCTGTGTTGGAGAAGTGTGCTGTCTTCATCTTCATTAGCTTGGTATCATCTAAGTAGGTGGTAGATCTTGAAATGAATTTTTGCTGTGTTGGGGAAGTATGCTGTCTTCAAAATCTATGTAGTTTGAGTCTTCATTGGTTTGGTATCATCTAAGTAGGTGGTAGATCTTGAAAGGAATTCTTGCTGTGTTGGAGAAGTGTGCTGTCTTCAAAATTGATGTAGTTTGAGTCTTCATTGGTTTGGCATCATCTAAGTAGGTGGATCTTGAAAGGAATTCTTGCTGTGTCACATAAGTAGGAGAGAAAGTCATGTTGTTTTACATCTATCGTTGGTGTTGGTAGATCTTGACCACATGTTTATAGTCTTTGCTACTGCTGCATTTCGTCTCAAACAAGAGTCCAAAGTAGACATCATAACTACAAAATACAAAAAATTGTTAGTTACAATTGATTCATTTATTTTCATTGGCTTTATCTACATAGAGTAGCGAAGAAAAAGTTTGTGTGAGTATAAAACTATCTAGTAGAGATAAATTTATATCTAGGTTCAACTAGCATTGAATAATTATTATTATTTTGTTAATAATAAATAAGTAGAGTCGGCTACTTTACTAGAACTTGGACAAACACTTATTTTAAAAATGAATAATTAGAGCTTTCTACTAGTGTTAAATAATTAATGATAATAATTTACCTTATCACCACTTAGAGCCAGATGATTTAATTAACTAAAGACAAATAATTATTTTAGCAATTCTTACCTTGATGCTGGATGTTCTCCTAGTAGCTGTAGTAGATGATGGTTCTCCGCTTGCTGTTGAAGAACTGGATGCTTTCTGTGTGAAAACAGTGGCTCTTAAATAGCTAAAGTTGCACTGATTAAACCCTATGAATCAGCATTTTTTTCCAATGCTTTCGCGGGAATAAATAGTTTATTTTCACGCGAATAGAAACCGTTGCTTTCGCGGGAATAAATAATTTATTTTCACGCGAATAGAAACAGTTGCTTTCGCGGGAATAAATAGTTTATTTTCACGCGAATAGAAACCGTTGCTTTCGCGGGAATAAATAATTTATTTTCACGCGAATAGAAACTGTTGCTTTCGCGGGAATAAATAGTTTATTTTCACGCGAATAGAAACCGTTGCTTTCGCGGGAATAAATAATTTATTTTCACACGAATAGAAACAGTTGCTTTCGCGGGAATAAATAGTTTATTTTCACGCGAATAGAAACCGTTGCTTTCGCGGGAATAAATAATTTATTTTCACGCGAATAGAAACAGTTGCTTTCGCGGGAATAAATAGTTTATTTTCACGCGAATAGAAACCGTTGCTTTCGCGGGAATAAATAATTTATTTTCACGTGAATAGAAACAGTTGCTTTCGCGGGAACAAATAGTTTATTTTCACACGAATAGAAACTGTTGCTTTCGCGGGAATAAATAGTTTATTTTCACGCGAATAGAAACCGTTGCTTTCGCGGGAATAAATAATTTATTTTCACACGAATAGAAACAGTTGCTTTCGCGGGAATAAATAGTTTATTTTCACGCGAATAGAAACTGTTGCTTTCGCGGGAACAAATAGTTTATTTTCACACGAATAGAAACTGTTGCTTTCGCGGGAATAAATAGTTTATTTTCACGCGAATAGAAACCGTTGCTTTCGCGGGAATAAATAATTTATTTTCACACGAATAGAAACAGTTGCTTTCGCGGGAATAAATAGTTTATTTTCACGCGAATAGAAACTGTTGCTTTCGCGGGAATAAATAGTTTATTTTCACGCGAATAGAAACCGTTGCTTTCGCGGGAATAAACAGTTTTTATTCCCGCGAAAGCATTGGAAAAAATGCTGATTCATAGGGTTTACTCAGTGCAACTTTAGCTATTTAAGAGCCACTGTTTTCACTTAGAAAGCATCCAGTTCTTCAACAGCAAGCGGAGAAGCATCATCTACTACAGCTACTAGGAGAGCATCAAGGTAAGAAACGCTAAAATAATTATTTGTCTTTAGTTAATTAAATCATCTGGCTCTAAGTGGTGATAAGGTAAAGAATAATCAATAATCATTTAACACTAGTAGAAAGCTCTAATTATTTATTTTTAAAATAAATATTAAAAACTTGTGAAAATGAACTGGTAACATTACGTCGACTGAAATAATGCCTAAAACGTCTCGCATAAATTTTGGTCTGACCAAAAACGGACTGAAAACCTTTACCTTTAGAGCGAGTACAAAATTATCATAACTTGGTCAAGAGAACGACTCCATATCGTAATAGGAGGATAACTCCACAGTGCAACTAGTTGAGTTCATCAACTAGTGTTAAATAATAATTTTAATCACTTACCTTAATACAGAAAGTCTCCTAGTAGTTGTAGTAGATGTTGATACTTCAGTCACTGTTGTTGGAGTGGATGCTTTCTGTGTAAAAGCGATGCTTCTTATATAGCTAGGTTGTACTAGGTACCGATTGACACGAGCTGATTCCAATGAAAAGCCTTTATAATATATAAGGTCTTTACGTAGAAAACTCACGCGAAAACTAAAAAAAACATTCTTCGCGGGAGTTTTCCGTCTTATATGTTATAAAGGCTTTACGCAAAAAACTCACGCGAAAACCAAAACTATATAAAAACTTCTTCGCGGGAGTTTTCCTTCTTATGCGTTATGACAGCTTTATGTAAAAAACTCACGCGAAAACGGAAAAATAAAAAAAACTTCTTCGCGGGAGTTTTCCTTCTATGTACTATAAAGGCCTTGCGCGGAAAACTAACGGTAAAAAAAAATTCCGTGAGTTTTCTGCATAAAGCCTTTATAACATAAAAGAAGGAAAACTCCCGCGAAAGAATTGTTTTGTATTTCCCGTTTTCGCGTGAGTTTTCCGTGTAAAGCCTTTATAGTATATAGAAGGAAAACTCCCGCGAAGAGAATTTTTTTACTGTTCAACTTTTCGCGTGAGTTTTCCGCGTAAAACCTTTATGACTTATAAGAAGGAAAACTCCCGCGAAGAATTTTTTTTTCAGTTTCGGTTTTCGCGTGAGTTTTCCGCGTAAAGACCTGCTTATATATTATAAAGGCTTTTCATTGGAATCAACTCGTGTCAATCGGTACCTAGTACAACCTAGCTATATAAGAAGCACCGCTTTTACACGGAAAGCATCCACTTCAACAACAGTGACTGAAGGATCAACATCTACTACAACTACTAGGAGACTTTCTGTATTAAGGTAAGGTATAATAAATAACTATTTAACACTAGTTGAAGAACTCAACTAGTTGCACTATGGAGTTATCCTCATATTACGATATGGAGTCGTTCTCTTGACCATAGAAGTATCTCTCCTAGATAATTTTATGCTCATAGAACCTATCCTGTTTGCGCTCAAGATCGCAGTCTTTTGGCATTGATTGACAGAATTGTCGTAGGTCCGAGAGAAAAAATAGGTTAGCCTTAAATGACATCTTGAACGACAGGTTGATTTAGAACTTTACAGCCAAAAAATGATTACAACTTTCATTATTGTATTGTTTTACTTTATTATCAACATATAACAGTTATTATTCATTGTATTTAATATGAAAAATAATTTTTACTGATAATGATTATTATTCTTATTATTATTACTATTGTTAATATTATTGTGATTTCATTTGGTTTTCATTGTTACTTTATTGAATTTTGTTCAAGTCTTGTGATCTAAATAATAAAAGAATGATAAATATTTATTTACCACTAGTTGAAAAACTTACCTACTTGCACTATGGAGAAAATAGCCTCCTACAACCAAATCCGTTTGTGTTACAAACCCTGTCTTTGGATATTGATAAAAATGTTATCTTCTTTGTATTATGATTAAATAATAATAAATAGCTCACATTTTTTAAAATATTTCTTATTTTTTGTCTTTTTAGATTGGATAGTTAAGATGGCAATTTTTGTATTTTGTAGACACGATGCCCACTTTGGACTCTTGTTTGAGACAAAACGCAGCAGCAGTAAAGACTATAAAACATCTGGATCAGATCCAATTGAAGTAATTGCAGATAACTAAAGGAATAACATGTACTACAGCATACAGAGTGAACAAGGTGTGTGTAGATTATTACTCAGTCTCATTACACTACTATTACTAAGAATTATTGTAGGTGTTGGATAAAGGATTAAGCAGTAATGTATTAGCAAGCATTAGCAATAAACATAGACTTTTCAACAATGACATTAACCAAAAAAAATAGTATAACAAAGTCATGTTTGAGCTAATAAGTTGTTGCTAAGATGTTTGAATTAACAACTAGGTAGCTAAAATAAGTTTTTCATGAGGATCTCCTGACAGTTGTGATTCCTTGAGTGGTGAGCAGACTTTTAAATCTACTGTAGTTATCTTTTGTTGATCTTATTGAGTCTTTATCAGTTAGTACATCATGCAACAAATTCTTTGATAGCTTAGCGCTAAGCCATCTTCCCTTGAGTTTTATCCTGTCAGTATCCAGATCGTATTTTCCAGAATCTCTCAATTGATACAATATTTTTACACCTAACGCTTGATTGTCTTTACTAGCTGTCATGTCGGATACTTTCTTTTTAAACTCTTCTAATTGTTGCATCATTCTCTCCGAATCTCTATTGCTATCATCGTCAATTGTGTTTCTATCAAACGATGATGGTGAGAGCTTTGGTGTTTTAGCAGAGCTCCAGCTCTTTGGTTGCTTGTACTCTCCCCTAATCTTTCCAACATCACTCCAATAGGTTTTTGTGCTTTGAACATTTTCATTTGTCTTTTTGCGCTCAAGCAACTCGTTTTTGATTCCCATTACTATTTCATTCGTTTCAACCAAAATATTTTGGATTTTCTCGATATCTCTCACCATTTTGTCTTTTGTCGGGTTGTCATACAATGATGACGCAAACTTGTCTTGGTCGGTTGATTTAGCCCCACTGATCTTTTCCATCAAACTATGATACTCCTCTTCTGGTATAGCAAAATAACGTTTATCATATTTTAAAGGCGGAAGATTCATTTTGTATTGATATTAAAACCTGTGCAATCAGGATGATTATAGGGTCTAAAAAAAGCTACCTCTCCCAATCTGCATTAAAATTTGTTGTTTGTCAGCAATCAGTGTTTGTACCTCCTTGAAGCGCTACTACCTAATAAACTGAGTTGTGTACTGATTAGTTATTTGTAGCTCTTTTTGAAGCCTCCTCTCTCCTCTACCAAATACTCCTCTCTCCTCTCTTGCAGTTATTTCCCAAATACTGTAAATTTTAACCATCTAGAGGACTAATTTGGTGATTTTCCAACATATTTTATAGCATTCAATATAGTTATTATGTCATAAATGTATATTATTCAATCTAGATATAAATATATCCATAAATATGTACATAATTATCCTTATATACATGGTTGTATAAAAAACTAAAAAATCTCTCTCTCCTCTCTTCTCTCTCCTCTGTACATAGCTATAAAATGTTAATATGGACATGAATTTGGACATGCGCATGTACATAATATGAACATAGGTATGTACATAAATGGACATGAATATGGACATGTACATAAATGGACATGAATATGGACATGAATATGGACATGAATATGGACATGAATATGGACATGAATATGGACATGAATATGGACATGTACCTATTCATGTCCATTTATGCACATGTACATGAATATGGACATATGCGTATTTACTGACTCTAGCTATATTATATAGGAAGATTTTCCCTACTTATTATGTAATAAATGTATATAATCATACAATGATTCATTTTTGATCAATATATTTATTCAATGTAGATAGATCTCCTCTCTCCTCTCTCTATGTAGATATAAATATACCCACTCTCCTCTCTCCTCTCTCTATGTAGATATAAATATACCCATAAATATGTACATAATTAACCATATATACATGAATGTATAGAAAACTAAAAAATCTCTCTCCTCTCTCTTTCTCTCAAGATACCATATGTATGTATGTATGCATTGATTGTCATTACAAGTTGTAGTGCTTTGTATTACTTAGTATTTACTGACTCTAGCTATATTATATAGGAAGATTTTCCCTACTTATTATGTAATCAATGTATATAATCTTATAATGTTTCATTTTTGATCAATATATTTATTCAATGTAGATAAAACTCCTCTCTCTCTCTCTTCTCTCTCCTCTCTCTCAAGATGCCATATGAGTTCGAATTATGTAAAAAAATTATCAAAACTTAAATGCCATACATTCAAAATCTATCTGCCATATGAGTTCAAATTAAGTAAAAAAATAATCAAAACTCAAATGCCACTTAAATGCCACTCGAATGCCACTCAAGTACCCCTCAAATGAAATACAATATAAACTCGGCGAATTCATCCAACGTCGTGACCCATTGCCTCAACCCCAAGGTCTAATCCACAAAAAAACACTTGGTAGGGAGATCTGCTCATATATTACTACTCCAGTCAAACCATAGCTTATCCTCCACCAGCAGAAATACATTAATGTTATAGAGCCTATCAAAAAGTCTATGACGATGTCCCCGAAGTGATATAGCGATGAGTTTTCCCAGAGATGGACAAAACAGATAGTTGATAATTTGATGGATGAAGTTTCTCGTAAAGCAGATGCCAATGCTTTGTATACAAACATAGTCATCATTTGAACATGTCTTTTTTATTAGTAGTAATAAGGGAGCAGACCTCTGTCATGGAGTCGAAGGAGAAGGTTTCCTGGTACCAGGTGCTTGAAATATGCACCAATTACCATGAGAACCTGTGAGTTACCTTTTTGTGTGCCCCAGTTGTTTCGAATGTATGGAATTTTATAGTGTGGAAGGTTGATTTATATATTGTATGATGTGTTGGGTGGGGGTTCTCCAGGTCCATTGGGTGTCTTTTTGTGTGCACCAGGTGTTTAGAATGTATGGTATTTATTGGTGTGGTATGTTGATTACTTATCGGGTTCTCCCTGTTGGTGCCTTTTTGTGTGCACCAGGTGTTTTGAATGTTTTAGATTGGGGGGTTTGACTATTGTATAAAAATGAAGCGTTGTATGATTGTATAACTTTATTATATAAGAAATAGTATCTATACGTGTGAAAAACTTCTAACATTATTTCGAAAGAAAATACAGAAGATCCTAGCTGTTCCTCTATTTGAATGTATTTGTAAATATGAAACGAATTTGATGTAAAGTTTTTTCAGTCCAATTCAATTTATACCATTTTTTAAAAAGTGCTTTATCCCAAGCGTTTTTTTTAATTTTTTTAAATAATCATTAATATTTACGTTTTTTGACATTTCTAAAACAGTTTGAAAATTGTTTTCTGTCATAACATGGAATATCTCCATAGGGTCGTCTTGTTGAGTCATAGAAGTTTTGTATTTGAAATCTCAAAAGTTTTCCATACAGTGCTCCCATGCTTAGCATGTGTTGCGTCATGCAAAATATGATTGCTTGGAATGCTAGTTGGTATATCGCTTTCTGCTGTACAATCACATTTTCTCTCACGTATTTATGATAAATTTGTGGAAGGAAGTCTTTTACGTGAGGTGTTTTTGATAGCATATTGATCTAAAATAAAAAGATACATATTAGTATAGGACGGTAAATAGTGAATTCAAATAATTAGTCTTTTTATTTTTCAACTAGTGCTAAATAGTATTTTTTATTAATTCTTACCGTATCACCGAGAAGCCTGCTGATAGTTGTGTAATGAATAGTGTAGTACATGGTTCTTCAGAAGCTATTATTGGAGACAATGATTTCTGTGTAGAAAGAGCAGTTCTTAAATATTAAAAGTTACACCGATCTATTAACCCTACAACCGATGAGAATACTCGTGCGAAAATCATTTTATAATAATTTTATTCGCGCAAAAACCCTCTGTAATATATATAAATATTTCGCGCAAAGAATGTTGTTGTTTTTCGCACGAAAAAAATGTATTTTTTCGGACAGAAAATTATGTTTCATTCGAGAAAAAAAAAAGTTTTCTTCGTGAAAAATGTGTTCTTTCAGGTAGAACATGTTGTTTTTTGCAGTAAAAAGACGATGTTATATGTATATGTTATAAAGGGTTTTCCGCGCAAAAATTTGTTTTTTTGCACAAAAATTGTTTTTCTCACACAAAAAATACTTGTTTTTCGTGTGAAAAAATGTGTTTTTGCAGGAAAAAATGCGTTATTTCGCGCGGAAAATTTTTTTTTTTCAGTCAGAAAAACCATTTTTTTCATGCGGAAACTGTATATGTTATAAAAGGTTTTCGTGAAAAAATGGGTTTTTTCCGCGCAAAAAATGTGTCTTTTTCAGACAGAAAATTTTGTTTTTTTTGCTCGAAAAATATATATGTTATAAAAGGCTTTCGCGCAAAAAAGTTCTTTTTCCGCGCGAAAAGATGTGTTTTTTGCGCTACAAATGTTTTTTTTTAGACAGAAAAAGATATTTTATTCGCGCAACAAAATGACTTTTCATTTGCGCAAAAAAGATGTTTTTTTGCTCCAAAATAATGTTTTTTTAGTGCGAAAAAAACTACATTTTTATTCGTGCAAAAAAGATGTTGTTTGTCAGACAGAAATGATTTTTTTCGCACAGAAACTGTATACATGTATGTTATAAATGGTTTTCGTGCGAAAGGTTTTTTCCCATGCGGAAAGATGTTTTTTCACGTAAAAAATGTGTTTTTCTCAGGTAGAAAATTAAGTTTGTATTCGCGTGAAAAAAGGCGTTTTTATTCGTGGGAAAAAACTTCTAATTTTGACCAAAAATATTGCTTTATTCGTTATGCGTTTTTTTTTGCGCGGAAAGTGCTGTTTTGTGCGACAAAAAATTTGTGTTTTATTTGCGCGAATACAACATATATATTATAAAGGAGTTTTGCGTGAGAAATGTTGTTTCCCTTGCGTGAAAAAATTTGTTTATTCAGACAGAAAATATTGTTTTATTTGGGCGAAAAATGTTGTTCTTTGTGCGAAAACTTCTTTATGCTATATATGGGAGTTTTCGCACTAAAATTTTTTTTTATTCTTGTGCGAAAACCCGTTATGCTACATAAGCTTTTTGCGCTATTAGTAGTAGTATATGAGCAGATCTCCCTACCAAGTGTTTTTTTGTGGATTAGAATTCGGGGTTGAGGCAATGGGTTACGGCGTTGAATGAATTCGCCGAGTTTATATTGTATTTTATTTGAGGGGCATTTGAGTGGCATTTGAGTGGCATTTAAGTGGCATTTAAGTGGCATTTGAGTTTTGATTATTTTTTTACTTAATTTGAACTTATATGGTATATAGATTTTGAATGTATGGCATTTAAGTTCTGATAATTTCTTACATAACTTGAACTCATATGGTATCTTGAGAGAGAGGAGAAAAGAAAAGAGGAGAGATGGGAGAGAGGAGATATATCTACATTGAATAAATACATTGATTAAAATGAATCAATATATGATTATATACATTTATTACATAATAAGGAGGGATACATGAAGAGTAAATATTAAATATTATGAACTTGAAACAGTTCCAATATCATTTCGAATGAAAAAATGGATGATGAGAGATGTTCATCCGTTTGTATGTATCTACAAATATCTGATTGAAAATGATATAATAATTCATTAGTCCATTGTGTTGAAATTAATTTTTGAGTGAGCTCTTTATTCCACGCCTTTCTTTGAATTTTCTTCAAGTAATCAAAAGTTTTTGACATTTTTACAACTGTTTGAAAATTGTTTTTAGTCATGAGCTTAAATACTTCTACTGGATTGTCAACGTCTTTATGTGTAGTGTATGGTCGGTATTGTACCGGTGAAAGTTCTCAATATAAAGAAGCTACAGTTAGCAAATGTTGTGTCATACATAATAATATAGCTTGTAATGTCAAGCCATATCCAGCCTTTTCCTGTACTTCGACATTTTCTTTAATATAGCTATGATATATCTTTGGGAGGTAGTCTTTGATTGTATATCTTTTGAAACTCATAATGAACTAAAATAGAATGTTATGTATTAGTATAGGATGATTAAACAGTGTTGTAAAATAATTACATTTTAACTTCCATTAAATAGTTTTTCTATTAATTCTTACCTTATCACCAAGAAATCAGTTGTAGTAGTTGATGCTCCTGAGGTTATTATCAGTTGTAGTAGTTGATGCTCCTGAGAATATTGCTGGAGAGAATGATTTCTATGTAGAGAGAGCTGTTCTTATATACTATAAGTCACTCCTACTCATTTAGCTTATAACCATTAAAAACACTCACGTAAAAACTTTATCATAATAGTGTTATTCATGTGAAACATTCCTGTTTTATTCGCGTGAAAATAATTTTTTATTCCCGCGAAAGCAACGGTTTCTATTCGCGTGAAAATAAATTATTTATTCCCGCGAAAGCATTGGTTTCCATTCGCGTGAAAATAAAATTGTTATTCCCGCGAAAGCAACTGTTTCCATTCGCGTGAAAATAAATTATTTATTCCCGCGAAAGCATTGGTTTGTATTCGCATGAAAATAAAATGTTTATTCCCGCGAAAGCAACGGTTTCTATTCGCGTGAAAATAAATGATTTATTCCCACGAAAGCATTGGTTTGTATTCGCGTGAAAATAAAATTTCTATTCCCGCAAAAGCAACTGCTTCCATTCGCGTGAAAATAAAATTGTTATTCCCGCGAAAGCAACTGTTTCCATTCGCGTGAAAATAAATTATTTATTCCCGCGAAAGCATTGGTTTGTATTCGCGTGAAAATAAAATGTTTATTCCCGCAAAAGCAACGGTTTCTATTCGCGTGAAAATAAATTATTTATTCCTGCGAAAGCATTGGTTTGTATTCGCGTGAAAATAAAATTGTTATTCCTGCGAAAGCAACTGTTTCCATTCGCGTGAAAATAAATTATTTATTCCCGCGAAAGCATTGGTTTGTATTCGCGTGAAAATAAAATTGTTATTCCCGCGAAAGCAATGGTTTGTATTCGCGTGAAAATAAAATGTTTATTCCCGCGAAAGCAACGGTTTCCATTCGCGTAAAAATAAATTATTTATTCCCGCGAAAGCATTGGGTTGTCTTCGCGTGAAAAAATGCTGATTCATAGGATTTAATCAGTGCACCTTTACCTATTTAAGAGCCAATGTTTTCACACAGAAAGCATCCAGTTCTACAACGGTTAGCGGAGAAGCAACATCTACTGAATCTTCTATTGCAACTACTAGGAGCTCACCTTCTTTATAAAGGTAAGAGTAAAAATAATTATTTTTTGTTAGCTAACACAACTAGCTGAAGGATTATGATCTTTATGATCTTTTAAAATTAATTACAAAAAATTAAACAAAATGTTTTGTTTTTTTTCAGAATGAATACTCAAGACGAAGGAAGTCAACCGATGAATTAAAATTAATTACAAAAAATTAAACAAAATATTTGTTTTTTTCAGAATGAATACTCAAGACCTTCTCCTATCTTTGATATGCCAGAAAGTCAATTGGTGGTTGATGAACCGGAACCCCAACAAGATTTTACTTCATTCACATATCTGCTACTAGGAGAGCAACCACACAGAAAGTTTAAGGGAACAAATCATAGAACTGCAGTACAATCATCACAAGGGCCAGTGTATCATTGCGGAGTTACTGCTTTTGCCTACGCTTACACGATAAACATATAGAACTGTAAGCTATGCATTAAATGCGCATTTTTAAAAGCGTTGTTAGTGTCATTTTGCTCAGTAGAAGTCAAGTCATTAGTGTTCTATGGTAACCCTAACTTTTAATTAGGTTGCTATTGCAATGCTCATTTCTTTCTTACTTTTTTCTAACAATTTCCACCATTCATCATCGTTCTATCAACCGGTGTTAGGCCTATATTTGAGAAAGCGCAGTAGTTTATGTACTCTCATTGTAATGAACCATCAACGCTTCAGCTCAATCAGCTCGTACATAGTAGCTAGTAGATATGTGTTGGCCGTTGTGCTCACTGTGCCAACCACATGCCACAGCTGGTGATGTAGACTTGAGAAGTATCAGTGGGGATGATTACAAACACACAAATAGCATGGAACATATTGACCAATAGAAAGTCATTTGCTTACATCAGGTGACCAACCCACTTCTAGGCAGTATCTTTGGTGGGATCTAAGCAACTGTTCGCGGTTTGAGTGAGCTTGTAAATACTACTGATCAGGTTGTTATGTAACACAGAGTGGTACTTGAGATAAGAAACCAGTTTCAGGTCTACAGGTACAGCAGCTGATCACATAGTAATGCTTTCCCATGGCAAACAGCCTGTGTGTTCACCCCTTTACTTACATGTAGTATAACCAACTACAAGGCAAAATATTCATAAAAAAAATATGCAACTCACAGAAAAAACAACTTGTTCCTAGTGAAGGCGTATGCAGGTTGTCATTTTAAGACCCTAAACGAGCGAAGTGTTGTTAAATTGTGACTGTTTTTGTCGAATGCGACGCCTCATGAACTGGATTAAATACCAATTACTTTGATTTCATGTCTACATCACTGTATACATACTTCTACATCACTGTTTATATACTTGTACATCACGGTATATATACTTCTACATCACTGTTTATATACTTATACATCACTGTACATATACTTCTACATCACTGTATATATACTTCTACATCACTGTGCATATACTTCTACACCACTGTTTATATACTTCTACATCACTGTATATATGCTTCTACATCACTGTATATATACTTCTACATCACTGTGCATATACTTCTACATCACTGTATATATACTTCTACATCACTGTTTATATACTTTTACATCACTGTATATATACTTCTACATCACTTTGTATATACTTCTACACCACTGTACATATACTTCTACATCACTGTACATATATATACTTCTACATCACTGTATATATACTTCTACACCACTGTACATATACTTCTACATCACTGTACATATATATACTTCTACATCACTGTATATATACTTCTACATCACTGTACATATACTTCTACATCACTGTATATATACTTCTACATCACTGTACATACATATACTTCTACATCACTGTATATATACTTCTACATCACTGTATATATACTTCTACATCACTGCATATATATTTCTACATCACTGTACATATACTTCTACATCACTGTATATATACTTCTACATCACTGTATATATACTTCTACATCACTGTATATATACTTCTACATCACTGCATATATACTTCTACATCACTGTACATATATTTCTACATCATTGTATATATACTTCTACATCACTGTATATATACTTCTACATCACTGTATATATACTTCTACATCACTGTATATATACTTCTACATCACTGTATATATACTTCTACATCACTGTATATATACTTCTACATCACTGTATATATACTTCTACATCACTGTACATATATATACTTCTACATCACTGTATATATACTTCTACATCACTGTATCTATACTTCTACATTACTGTATATATACTTCTACGCTACTGTATATATACTTCTACATCACTGTATATATACTTCTACATTACTGTATATATACTTCTACATCACTGTACATATACTTCTACATCACTGTATATATACTTCTACATCACTGTATATATACTTCTACATCACTGTATATATACTTCTACATCACTGTACATATACTTCTACATCACTGTATATATACTTCTACATCACTGTATATATACTTCTACATCACTGTATATATACTTCTACATCACTGTACATATATATACTTCTACATCACTGTATATATACTTCTACATCACTGTATCTATACTTCTACATTACTGTATCTATACTTCTACGCTACTGTTTATATACTTCTACATTACTGTATATACACACCACAAAACCCAATCCTTACATAATTACTATAGCGGATGACTAATGAGACAAAGTTAGTTGTTATCAGTTTTCCACCTTATATACACAAACGACTACACATCAGCTGCAAAGACCTCTCCACACACAGTGATTTCTCATGAAAAGCTCAAGGCCGACCGTTTATTTGCTCTCAAAGAATGTGTTTTACTTCGCTTGTTACGATTGCCTAGATTCTAGAATATTTTATTTTTGCCGGCTGGTTTCACGATTTGTGATTATTCCTTGACATGGATTGGTCAATGCAGACCACTCATATCCACTTGTTCTTACTTTGGACTCCCCATGCATTCACTATGAACTGTTCATAAGCACCGTCATGAACGCAATCGTTGTTTGTGGAGTGCAGCAAAGGACTACGGGAGGAAAACTTCTCTCACAGCACTGAATTATTGGCTGTAAAACTCTGTGTGTGGGGAGGTCTTACTCAGGTTTTTACTTCATGGTTTCAGCAAAAAGAGACCAGGCCAAAGTCAAATTCAAAGATCAGCCATATTCTAGTTGATCATCAATAACAAGCCACAAACACTTCAGAGACAACACTGATAGGTAACTAAAATAGCCACAACATACAGTTACATGAGACTTTATCGCTTGTGTTATCTCTCAACTATAGCTTGAGGTCCATCTCATAGTCAGCTATGCTTACATAAGACTAGGGGTCATATCTCAACTACTCCTACCTGCTCTTCCATCGTCCCGCTCAACCCTCGACCGATCTCTACTTTGTACACCTGCGCTGCACCACCCCCACCCAACCTTCACATAAACTCTCTCTATGGAACACTTGCTAATGAAATGATATTGTAAAGGATTTTGTCGCACCTTTACCAAACAGCTACTAGAGAAGTGTACTGGTTTAGCAATGTAACAGCTAAGGCTGGGCGGTATATCGGTAAAACCGTTATTTTCCCGGTATGGCAAAATACCGTTTGTGCGATATTGGTTTTCCTGAAAATTCACCGCTCACTATAAACCGGTAACGGTTTGCCCTGTAATTAACCGCACCGCCGTAATAATGATGTAAACTATTGGCATAGAACTATTTAAATTGTTCTATGGTTATAGATCTATTGGTGCATAGACTTAAAACTGTAACAACCAACACCAATATAACGCTGCTAAGGGCAGCCATCTTGAATCACGCTCAGTGGCTTACCCTTGGCATAGCATGCAGTGCTTGATTTGATGCTATGGATGAAATAAATAAGAAGATAACACATGTATTTAACCCATGCAATATGCTAAAAACTGGAGCAGAGTAAAGATTCATTTGCTGCAAACTCAAACTGACTTTTTTCAATTATGGTAAGCTAGACATCATTAATAATAATCATCAATTAATTAATGAAACAACCTCCTCCGGGCGGATGATCATCATCATGATGATGATGTTGATGATGGGTGTTGATGATGAAGTTATCAATTAATTATTATTTATTTATAGCCAGTGGGTGGTAGTAGAAGTAGATTATTATTTATTAACTTGATGATTGATAGCAATAATAATTAGTATCGCACATTTATTTATTATTATTATTATTATTACTGTTGTTATTATAAATAATAATAATAAATAATGATGATAATCAATAATTTTGTTGTTTATTATTATTATTATTACTTAATTGTTGTTATGATTTAAGTTTTTTCATTCATTACTACTAACTATTATTATTATTATTTTTTGTTATATAATAATTATTATTATTATATTATTTATTGTGATTTATAATTATTATTATTATTTATTATTATTTTTTCAATTATTATTATGGATGAATACGTAATTAATTATTAATAAATGAATGATGACAACTTACTACTGTAACTATGATAGTATTAGTAAGCGCATCATTCATTTATTATTTGTTGCTGTTATAAATAATAACAAATGATAATGATGATTATTTATTACTATATTATTATGATTTAAAATGAGTTGATTAGTAGTAATAATTATTATTGTTTATTTGTAACAACAACTTCTTACAATACAAATAATAATGCATTATGATTCTGAGAATCTTCCATCATCTTACTATTATTCATTATCATCATTATTTATGATGATTAACTACTAATGGTGGCGGTTATTGTTATTATCAACGTTATTCAATTCATTACTATTAGTATCCACAATAATACTAATTGATTATATCTTTAGAACTATTATTTAAAGATATATATAGAAGAAATAATTAATAACTCTGTGTGGTAAATTGATAAAGTTATAGACAAAATTCCAATATATATTACAAAATTATATTATAAATTTTGGATTATTATATAATGGGTTGAATAACATTCCAAAAAAGTTGCATTTTCTCATCACTTAATTTCAAATGTAAACCTTTAGTTTTAATAATAATTTTATAATAACAGTTTTCTAATAATTAGGTGTGGTTTTATGAAGAAGATGACAGGAGTAAAGCGTTTTTTATCTAAGTTAATTATTTATGAACATTTGACAGTTGAAATAACCAATTTGTGTATTTGATTCTAAAAATAATAATGGGGACCAACGATGGAATAGACACTCTGTAGTGAATAATATTTTGTTTATATAATCCATGTAAAGTAAAATATTGTGTAGCATGTACATTGTCGATAATTTCACTATTGAGAAGATAAATAACTTTCTTTCTTGATATGATGCTCATGTGTTAATGGGTATTTAAAACAAAAATATGTTAAAAGAAATATAATCAAAATTTTTAAATGCATAAATGAAATGCATGAGACAAGTGTCATATTATTGTTGTGTTAGTTATATTTCTCTGCGATTTATAGTTTTTACCATATTGTGGTGTTGTCAGGATCACTTTGAGGATGACGTGTTTGAGATGAAAAACCGGACCTTCGACGCAAGTCTTTGTGGAGACAGTTGCTCATACTGACTATTGCCATACCAAATCTCCTCTAGCCTTTGATAAACATTACTCTTGTAATACAAGTGATCAGTCATCTAGACCTTATGGTGATGCAGGTAATGCAGCAAAAAGCATGACATACATTTAATTTTTGGCGCAACATCTATATGTGTAGTTGGTTATATATCATGTTTGCATCCACAGAAGCTGAATTATAAGACCTCATGGTTAAAGAAGTTTTGGAGCATTCAACTTCTCTAACCAAACTTGAGAATTAACCGCAAGCTGCAACTATGGAAACATTTTCTGGAACAGGCGAAGGATTTTGACATGACAGATGCTATCGCCTGTCTTACGAGCTTGAAGAAAACACCATGCTAGTGTTTCAGGTTACGCAGCGTGTGTTCAACATCTGCCATGCTGCCGTTGATGCTTCAAGAGTTAAAGCTTGTAGTTAGGAACCTCCGTCGCACTACTCAGATTGTGATTGACCGATGTCATGAAGGTTCAGCTTTTTCCAAGTCTCATGTTCCCTGACTGTCACTTTATGAAAACTAAACTTGAAGCCAAATATGTGTGACTGCAGCTGCTGTGTCAAAAGTTTTGTCCAGCCTGTCTGTAGATTAAAACGTGACACTAAGATGCAAAAGCATGGCCATATATTATCTGGTAGAAAAATTTTAATTTTCTTGTAGTTTTTTTTTTAGCAACTTTATATTTAAGAAGTATTGCAGTTGCATAATTTTTTGCCAATTTGATGGTGTTACTGAAGAAATTTTTATCATATATTTATTCAGTGTTTTTACAAACTGGTGTGTAATGGTGGCATAGCTATAAAACTGAGGAATCCAACTCTTTATACTACCAGATTGTTTTTGTATATTGTTAATCTATTGTATTTTTTTTAATTATATAATATTTTTGTAAAATAAAATCAGGCTCAGTTCAGTGGTTTGAATGAGTGGCTTAGCGCCCAATCGAGGAATCCCACTTTCTGCCACTAACTGTTGTGCGTAAGTAGTTGTTACTGTTGCGTTGATAACATCAAAGATCCCGTTACATGATTGACCAGTATTATTATTGTTTTATTAACCAGTAGCTCAACTACAAAGACGACATTCATTGAGTCATAATTTTATAGCAATATTGGAATTGAAAACGGTGCCGTCAAGTGGGATGGCACAACTCTCTCATTAAATGGCTCTGGGTCTAGTCACAAAACAACGGTGCGGTCGGTATTTTGCAATTTTTTGTACTATCACCGAGAGTAACCGAAACAGGACGGTATCCGGTTCGGTTTGGAGTTGTCTGCTATCGGTGTCGGTATGAGAAGATAACTCCATACCGCCCAGCCTTAGTAACAGCAATTGCTAATGAGAGCTACTTATTCGCTAGTAGTGGCTCTATGTATAGATGAGCTATGAGTCAATAAGCTCCGTGTTGTGCCGTGTGCAAGTATACTAATACTATTTGGCTATCTGCCAACTGAACACACCGTGTTGCTGTGCCGTGTGCAAGTATCCTAATACTATTTGGCCGTCTGCCAACTGAACACACCGGGTTACAATAGCTAACACTTTATTGCTTCAAGAGACAAAAGCTTACTCAGAGTACCTCTCTTTGTAAGCGCACAATCTAATCTGCCCACTGGGCCGCATGTTGACAAGGTTATGCAGTTAGATATGCTAATGAACAGTTGAAATATAACATAAAATGATTGGTCAATAACATTAATATAGGTCATACCAAATAGCATAAACAAGCAGGCGCAATGAAAATATATATACAGTCAATAAGCATAACAATAACGCGCCAGCCAACTTCTTTAGTAAGGCGGGAAATCCCCTGCTTGAGTTCTTTACTCATCCATCCTTGCGGCAGGCACGCATCCACTTCTATAATGAGGGCAGTCAGGCGTAGCTGAGTCTAGTTAGCTTATGCGTGTTTACACACTGCATATTGGCTAGCATAGCATCAATGATAGAGGCCACCTATGCTGAAATCCATTACAATATTACCTCCTGATCAGCAAAAAGGAGACAGACTGTTAATCTATGTTATTTATATAAAGTGTCTTATTAAACCAGAAGCAATCAGAAGGTTCTAGACTATGGTTATATTATGGGTGACTATAGATGTACTGCACATAGTAGTTGTATTTTCAGACCCGAAAGATGTAAAAATAAAACAGTTTGTATACATGACTTTAGAGGAAAAGATAGTTATTTAATTATCACAGAGACAAAAGCCATTGTAAGTACAGCGAAGACAATGGATAGATCTATAAGCTCAGTTAAACTTACTTATTCAAGCTAGTTATTGATTTTATCTCTAGGCGGTTAACTGAAGGTTCAGGTAATGGTGGTTTTATTGGTATAAAAGAGTCACCTCAGCTGGTTGCAAAATGCGCACGAGGTTGGCCAGGACAGCAAGATGACAAATATAAATCGTTGAAGAGAATGGAAATATTTACATGTGAGTACCACAATAGTTTGATTAGACAAATCTTTACAACCAATAAAAGATTCCAAGTCTTTACTGGATAGGGTGAAACGTATCAGTGGGGATGATTACAAACACACAAATAGCACGGAACATATTGACCAATAGAAAGTCATTGCTTACATCAGGTGACCAGCCCACTTCTAGGCAGTATCTTTGGTGGGATCTAAGCAAATGCTTGCAGTTTGAGTGAGCTTGTAAATACTACTGATAAGGTTGTTATGTAACACAGAGTGGTACTTGAGATAAGAAACCAGTTTCAGGTCTACAGGTACAGCAGCTGATCACATAGTAATGCTTTCCCATGGCAAACAGCCTGTGTGGTCACGCCTTTACTTACATATAGTATAACCAACCGCAAGGCAAAATATTCATATAAAAAGTAAACAACTCACAGAAAAAACAACTTGTTCCTAGTACAGGCTCACGCAGTTTGTTTTTGTAAGACCCTGAACCATAGAATTATCTCCCCCTCTAGAACGCTAACTAATAGCTTGCCTCAATCATGGCATGCTCACCGCTGAGTCAGAAAAGGATACGAAATCCGTCCTAAGATCCTTGCATGGGCGGAGCTTATGCGCATAAATATTATCAGGTAGGGGACTAGTTTTTTTTTTAGTGGTTAAAGAGTTGTTTACTCTTAGCTAAATACACTAGCAGTAGCATCGTAAATATAACGAGGGTGTCTCCAATTTTTGATAAAGTACAAAGCTATGCCAGTTTAGCGAGCATACTGGATAGGTAACTGGACTGATTGTCTAAAACCTGGATGTCGACAACCTGGATGTCGACAAAGTTAGATTGCATGGCGACAATTTCAGACGGATTGTCGACTAGCCTAGACTCGATGTCGACAATACATGTATTGTAATATCAACGATTATATATACTATATACTGTATGTATATATAATCGTTGGTAATATGATATGTAACGTTTGAGTTGTCTGCACTACCAAAAGAGGATAATTACTAATTCTCATTTTCTTTCATCACTTGTTATGAGTGTGGCCAAATGTATTTATAATGGAATGAATTCTTTTATTTACATGAAGTATTTACATAAAATGTAACAAAACAGACCTATATTAGCAGGCAAGGATGAAATGATGTTTATATACCATTAAAATATAAGGGTATTACAATGTAATACTATGATATGTATTATTTATAATATTATCGCCAGTTGAGAGATTTAAAAAAAAAATATTATAATGGCTTTGTTTTGCAAAGGCTCATGATGTATGTAGTGAGGTATGTACAATGTCAAAATATATCTAATGTTCAGGAGATATGACTATGATTGTAATTTTGACTAGAAAGCAAGTCTACTAAATTTGCATATATATATGACATCATGGATTCCCAGTTGTTAATGATGGGCTCGATTGTTGATCGCAGTACTTGATAATCTGGAGAGCAGTAGGAAGATAGATATAGTGTTCAAATCAAATGTATTTTCTATAATATAAATTATAACATACGTACGGCAAGTAGAGCGATATCATTATTTCAAAAAAACAGTGAACAATTTATTGGATGAATTGGATATATTAAAAGAGAAATAGATAGTCTCTCGCTTTGCTCACATGAGACACTACTGCAGATTGTGAGTTGTCCTCTACTGGTGAGAATAGCAACCATAAATTGTCGACGGCAGGATAATCATTGTCGCCCAGCAGACGAGTAACCATCAACCAGCGCTTTGTCGACATCCAGGTCAGTTAAGGCTTGGCTACACTGCACCGATGGTCTGATACCGATGTGCCTATGCGATGGTTCGTGGCTATGTGCAGGTGGCTACACAGGCCGAAGATGCGTGACGCTGTACACGAGCACATCAGTGAACTGCAACTGAACTAGCCAATCACACGGCACAAAGTGCGGGTTTTTGTCTGTTTCATTTCCGACAACGAACTATTTGTGCCTGATATAATAATGCAATAATAACAACAACAATAATTAAAGAACAATTTCATTGTGATGTATGGTTGGTCTTGTTCACCATGAAAAAATTGCTTTCAATATTTTTGTGTTGGTTCTGTTTATTATTAAATCTTCCAGATATTATTGTGATTATTCATTAGTTATAATAATAAAAATTAATAATAAATAAATGCCTTTAAGGCTCAAACACACTAGAAGCGGCAAGCGCGAAATTCGCTAGCGAATCCGCCGCGGCATGCCGCTTGCCAAAAAACATATAGACGCTCAAGATATTAAACATGTTTGATATTTCGCTGCGGCAAACACGCTGATTGGTCAGTAACTTGCAAACTTTTATGATAGCGAGCTAACTTTTTCGTTTTTGCATTTCCAAACAGTAGAGAAGTTGTTGCAGCTGTCCAAACGCAATAATAATAAATATTATTATTGTTCATTGTAAAAAAAAAATAAACGACTATTATTAAACTAACTACTACTTATACTTCAATTCATAATGTGTAATATAAAATTATAATTAATAAATAAAAATTAAAAAAATATATAAATGAAGTCCGCCAAAGACCCTTGCTTTTGTGATTTATCACACACAAATTGAAATTATTATAAAAAAAATAGTCAGAAATAGATAGATATTTTTATTTCACCTAACTCTACAGTGTAGCTATTGTAGTCAGAAATAGATAGATACTTTTGCTCATTTTTATTTTTCATCTGCTTTTGTAGTGTAGATAGATGTCAACAAGTTATTTTCTCCTAGATTATATACTCTATTGCAAACCTCTCAAATATAAATAAATAATAATAATAAATGGAAAGTGTTCATAAACAAAAGTTATCTGCACTTTGGGAGCAGACAATTCCGATTGAATTCCCTAGCGGCGTCCACCAGTGTGCTTTGACACTGCCGCGGCAGGCGGCTTCGTTGGTGGTAAAAACTGCCACGCCGCGCAGATTCGCTTCCAGTGTGTTTGAGCCTTAATAATGAATTTTATCTCATTGTACTTGTTATTAATCTTACTTATTAATATATTTATACTCAGTAATTTTGAAATTGTCAATTACCACTGTTCTATGAGCCTTGTAAAAATTAATTCACTATTCAAATTTTATTATTATAACATAATAGTTCCTTCGGAGTTGCAGTGGATGCTCGTTGTTGACAAAAATTCTAACGGAAATGTGTTGTAAATGGTTGAACTTGATGAGCTTGACAAAATATTTTGTTTCAACCAATCAGAGAAAGCCGATGTTTGTTCGGCATCGGGCATAGACCAACATGTTGGTTATGCTCACGAACAGGTCGCACGATGTTCCGAAGTGGACACGCCCGTCGGAATGCCTTCCGATGCAAAACATCGGCCTGTGTAGCCACGCCTTTATTCGACCATCTGGTCGTAGTTGTCGCCAACCGAACTTATTTTGTCGCCGACCGAGCCAACTTTGTCGACATCCAGGTTGTCGACATCCAAGTTTTCGACAATCAGTCCAGTATTCACTGGATACACTAGTTAAAAAAAATATGGTTGCGTTTTAGTTTAAAGTTCCCGTTTAATTTTTATTCTTTAGTTTTTTCATGAGCTGTGAGTAGAACGATCGAAGTTTTATTGCAATGAGACAAAAACTATTTACGAATATGCGAATTCTCTGTGAATAATTATGCAGTCCATCCTTATAACTCGATTTATGTGTGTTTGTTGTTGTTGTTCGTCGTCGTTTTCATTTCAGCACTAATAATTTATAATAATATATAATAATATTATTATTATTGTTATTATTATTTATTATTAATTAATAATAAATAGTTATTATTAATCTTTGTTAATAAATTATGAGAAAATAATTATTGTTTTTTTATAGTAGTTAATTATTATTAATTTTTTAATACGTTTGGTCTAGTAGTGGTTAGAGTGCTCGCACTTCAATCCAGGATCTGTCTGGGGTTCGATTCCCAGCACGGTTATCATCTCATCTGTGATTGAGATATTCGGCTTCCTGTATGCCCTGGTACCTGGCCCAGAACTTTAACCGATTATTGTTATGGGTTTGCCTCATCGCCTGTCTTCAGGAGTAAACCTATTATTGAAGTTGCTGATCAACGCGGCAAGATACAATAATATATCAAGATGATAGCTAATGATTAATAAATTACTACTATCTATTATTATTAATTAATAATTGCTTGATTACAATAAAAAGAAAAACATATAATAAGCATCTGTTTGCATCGATGATGATGATAGTGCTTAGAAATATTTTATCTTTTGCTAACATAAAAAGTGCATATGTATGTATGTACAATGTATAATAATAATTATTGTTATTATTTATAACACTTATTATGATAATACTGTTTATTATTAATTTGATAATATAATAATTATTGTAATTATTATATTATTATCAAATTAGTAATTATAATCGTTATAATAATAATTTCAATAACGGTATTTTCATATTTCTTAGCCCCTTATCTTATTGAAATATTGTACAGGAATTTATGGTGTAGTGGTAGCTAGCACCTGTACAGCGGCCCACAGTAGTAAGCGTCCACAAGCAGTGCAGTGTACGCCCTTACTTTGCCCAAGGTCAGCAATCTAAATCGTAGAATAGAATTTGCAGTGTTGTATGCTCGCAAGCGATACACAGTGAGGAGTTGTCCAACTCTCTCGCTTTCCACTGATTTCCTACTCGGTGGAATAGATGCGTCAGGTCGAACTAGTTGTTCAAATAATCGTTCCAGTATCACTCGGTAGAGTGCAGTGTAAGTCGAATTGACTGCACACTTTCTACTGACTATTATTCTAGTCACTAGTCGACTGGTCCAAGAGCTTATTTAATTGTCCGAATTTATGGTGCAAGTGTGTGAACTAGCCTGTTCACTTGTCAGCGCAATCTGTGTATCTGTATGTGTGCTTACTTGTATGTTTCTGCTTAGCCACTGGTGCAATTGCATAAGTGCTGTATGCAATAAGATCAACAAGTAAGTGAGAGTAAGTGCCAGGTTAACTCTGCTTTATTTCGGACAAGACATGGATATTTATAGCATAAAAAGTTACATAACAAGAGTGGCAACTAATAGACAAAGGCAGGCCACGCCTGTACAGGTGATTGGTTATTGAAAGGCCAATAGAACAAGGTAAACATAGAACTGGGTGTGCTTGTGCGCTAGGGTTGATTGCACAAGCACATGGTTGGAAAATAGCAATCTGTGCAAATAATAAAGTATATATAAATAAGTGTAAACATGGAATCGATAAGGTGGATAGTTCGGTATGATACAGTTCGGCTTGGATAAAATAGACAGTGTAAGTAATTAAGTAGATGGGTCGACTCCATTCCTCCACACACGCCCCCCCATTGGCGTTCGTAGGGCCAATTATTCGATAACAAGGGGAATGGTTGGTGGCGACTTACTCTGACATTGTTCGTGCTTCTTCTGGAAGGTTTTATACTATCTGGAGTTGCCTCATCTGTTGGACTATCTCGGCCAATCGGCCACATCTAGTTCTTATGTAGTTTGTGTATGCTTGTAGCACGCCGGCTATCGTGTCTCTTTGCAGCTGTAGGCTTGCTATCATGTGTCTCTGGTTGTTATTGTTTTTGGCTCTTGCTAGCCTGATGGTGACACCTCTTAGTCGTTCCTTTATCAGCTCATGTTTTTGAGCCGCGGTTGCTATTAGTTCGTGGTAGTCGGTTTCGATATCTCCCAAGAGCCTGGCATTAAATTGTTGATCCAGGTGATCCATTTCTGTTTATTGTCTTTGGTTTTCTCTTGGTGACTATAACTGCTGTGTGTATGCTTTGCCGTTGGTTTGTTGACTGTGGCTGGGTGTTTTGTATTGCCGCTTATTTTTGGCTCTCTTTGTTCTGGTAACCACGTGGTATGACGTGTTAGTTCTGGGCTCCTCCCCCTATCGATCGTAGGTATCTGTGGGTTTTCGACCAACGGTTTTTGGGGAGTCGTTTCCGCTCGTGACTGGTATTCCCGATCGGTTTTCTCTTTGGGAGTTGCCCACTCTTTCCATTCTCTCCTAGCGGTTGTTTCGTCAGGGGGGGTTGTCTCCTCGCAGCTAATTTTCTCCGTTGTCAGCTCTTGGCATAGGTTGGTTTCTATTCTTTTCCAGTTATTTTTATTGGGCTCGTTACATGTTTGTTGTGTACTATTTAAACCCAATCGATCTCGAGTCTCGGCCGAGTTGGCCCATGGTATGTACACCATTTCTTCTACTCTCCCCCTCGGCTCCCGTATTGGCCTGTTTACCTGCATTCCCTGGGTTATATTATTCTCTCTCTCTCTAGTCTGATAGCATTGGTAATCGGTAAATCTGACTGGGGGTTTCCTTGCTCTGGTGGGTCTCCCATTTTCTTCCTGTTCTTCGGTCCTGGTGTTGAGGGGTGGCCAGTCGGCGTCCTCTGCAGGGGGTGTGGTTGGTATTGGTGGTGGTACTGTTACCACTGGTTCTATGGGGTATTCGTCCACTGGGTTTTCGAGTAGTCTTGTTGGAGCAGTTTCCTCTGGGGGTGCTTCGGGAGTGGGTGGTTCCACCGGCGCTCTTTCTCTCTGTGTCACTGGTGGGGGTATCCTTTCTACTGGTGCTTCAGGAATGGGTGGGTCTACTGGTCTCACTTCCCTAGATACTTCGGGTGGAAGTTCAGCATAGTCTCTTGGGGGGTTGGGCATCCTCCTCTGGTATGCCCCTCTCATGTTCGGCCGAACAGCTTGTTCGCGGCTAGGGGGCGCTCTCCCCACTGTCTCTCTACATGTCTGGTAGGCCTTCATTCTGCGGCCATTCTGGGTAAATCCCTGTCCATTTCGTTCGAGACGATATGTGTGGTTGGGGTAGGTCTCCAGGACAGTATATGGTCCCACATAGCTGGGCTGCAACTTGGGGTTACTTCCTTTTGTTCGCCTCTTGTTCTCTATTACCACCAGTTCGTCTTTACTGAAGCGGGGGGGCTCGTCTGTCTCTTCTTGGCGAAGCTTGGTCTGTTGGTTCCGCACATACTCGTGGGCTATCGCTAGGTCGTTTTGTATGCGGAGGGTATGCTCTGTGGTATGGTAGGGGTCCAGCGAAGGGGGAGACCCCGTCAGCTGGTCTGGTAAACGCACCTCTCGTCCCAGCATCATCAGGTTTGGGGTTTCTCCTGTCGTGGAGTTGGGTGTGGCTCTACAGGCTCGCATAATCTGTGGGAGCAGGGTGTCCCATTCGTCCTGCCCCTTGTTGAGTATGAGTGTGCGCAGTGCGTCGCCTAGTGTGCGATTTTGCCTTTCAACCATGCCGTTTCCTTGCGGATGGTAGGGCGTGGTCCTGGTTTTTCGTACATTCCATAAGGTGCAGAGTTCTTCTAGCAAGGTGGACTCGAACTGGGCGCCCTGGTCCGAGTGCAGTTGTTCTGGGAGGCCCCAGTAACTGAACACCCTCTCATCTAACGCTATGGCTACGGTGGGGGCGGTGGCGTCAGGTAGCGCTATGGCATCTTGCCAACGGGTAAAGTGGTCTGTAAGCACCAGAATCCACCGGTTCTTCCGCTTAGTGAGGGGTAGGGGTCCCACGAGGTCCACTGCTAGTTTCTGGAACGGCCGACCGGCGAACAACCTCTGTCCGCCCGGGGCGGCGGGTCTGTTACTTCGTTTCGCTACTTGGCACACCTCACAACTTTTTACGAGTCTGCGGGTTAGCCCTGACATGCCTGGCCAATACCAATCTACTTGCAATCTGTGCCGTGTCCTGTTGATTCCTGCGTGTGCCAACAGGTGGGTATCCCATACGACCTTGTGTCGCCAAGCGGGTGGACAGATTGCGCATGTTCGGGTCCGGCCTTGGTGTTCGGTGGTTATGACCAACGTTCCATCTGGTCGGAGGCTCATCGCGTCGATTCTGTCATGCAAGACTCGTAGCTCTGTATCTCCTTCTTCCAACTCTTTGTGAGGGAGCTGTCCTTGTACTTTTACTGCGGCGTAGATCTTGGCTACTGGGTGGAGTCCCTCTTGTTGTGCCTGTACTAACTCTCGCGCATTCCTTATGGGATTGGTAACTGCCACGTTCACTTGTTCCCTTCGCTCGGCTGACCGCTCCGGGGTGAGCTCGGCATGGGTGGGTCCCCCATTTGTCCATTCCCTTCGCTCTGCTGGTCCCCTTGGGTTGAGCTCGGCATGGGTGGGTCCCCCATCTCTCTGTTCGATAGCGTGACACTGCTTGCAGTCTATGCAGGGATCTTGCCGGCTGAGTCCGTCGGCGTTCCCGTGTTGGACTCCTGGGCGATGTTCGAGTTTGTACCTAAACTCTGCCAGTGTCTCGAGCCACCGTGCTATTTGGTTGGAGGGCTCCTTTCGCCTACATAACCAACGGAGGGACGCATGGTCTGTCCGTAGCTTAAATTCGCGGCCATATAGGTAGGGCCGGAAATGCTTGGCGGCCTTGATCACGGCCAACAGCTCTCTTCGTGTTACACAGTAGTTTCTCTCTGCCGGAGAGAGGGTTTTACTATAGTAAGCAATGACTCTCTCTTTGCCCTCTTGTACTTGCGACAGCACTCCACCTACTCCAACTGCACTGGCGTCCGTGTCTAGGATATAGGGAAGTGTGGGGTCTGGGTATCCCAATATGGGGGCTTGGCTAAGTCCCTGCTTCAACTGTTCGAACGACTGTTGTTCGTTCCTGCCCCACTTCCAGGGGACATCCTTTCCGGTCAGTATGGTGAGTGGTTTGGCGGTGGTGGCGTAGTCTGGCAGGTACTGTCTGTAGTATCCTGCAGTTCCCAGGAAGGCCTGTAGCATCTTCACATCTTGTGGTGCCTGCCACTTCTTCATTGCCTCTACTTTCTCTGGATCGGTGGCCACACCTTTGGCGCTGACTACATGCCCTAAGTATCGCACTCGGGGGCTCAGGAGCTCACATTTGGAGGGCTTCACCTTTAGGTGGGCGCTCTGGAGTCGCTGTAGGACCTCTTCTAGCCTCTGGATGTGTGACGTGAAGTCGGGAGCAATGACTATTACGTCATCTAGGTAGAGGAGCAGCGTTTTCCAGTGGAGTCCTTTCAATACTCGCTCCATGAGCCGTTGGAATGTGGCAGGGGCCGATGTCAGTCCGAACGGCAACACCTTCCATTTCCAGAGACCACTGCGGGTGATAAACGCTGACTTGTCCTGGGCGTCCTCGTCCAGCGGGACTTGCCAGTATCCACTGGTCAAATCGAGGGTGCTGAAGTATCGGCTACCAGCCAGCGCGTCTAGGGAGTCATCAATACGGGGTATAGGGTAGGCGTCCTGTTGTGTGACATCGTTCAGTTTGCGGTAGTCGACGCAGAATCTCCAGGAGTCGTCTTTTTTTCGTACTAACACAACTGGTGAACTCCAGGCTCCTTCGGCAGGTTCGATGAGGTCTTTGGCCAGCAGTTCCTTGACCTGTCTCTCTGCTTCGGCTTCTTTTTCTGCTCCTAATCGGTGGGGGGGTAGTCGTATTGGTCGGGTTCCTGGTGCTACAGGGATGGAGTGTTCGGTCAGGGGGGTGCGCCCGATGTCTCCGTCGTTTCGACTAAACACGTCCTGATAGCGTGTGAGGAGGTCCCGGAGTTGACACTCTTCTCGAGTGTCTTCACAACCCTTTCTAGCCTGGGTGAACAGTGGCTCTAGGTGTGGGGGTAAGTCTCCTCTGGGAACGGTTCCTTCTGGTCTAGGGGCGTGTAGCGGCCGTATCTCGTGTGATTTGATCCCTGTAAACGTTCCGATGACTTCTCCCGCTGGTACTCGGATGCTGTCTTGTGACGGGTTCAAGCATCTGACCAGCACTCTTCCTCGCTCGTCGGGTGAGTTGATACTAGTGGCTATCAACAGTCCTCCTTCTCTGCTTTCTATTACTCCTTGTTCGCAAGGAGTTCGGCTGGCCAGGTGGCAGGGTACCGTAGCTTCGGTCTGTGGGGGAAGGTGTACGTCCCTCCGTACTTGCACTTTGGACACTAGGTCCCTGCCATGCCTGTCGGTGCAGGTTAGTTCCTTCCCTTGTACGCAAAGGGTGGGTCGGTCAAATCCCATTTGACACTCTTGTTTGGCCAAAAATGGCATGCCTAGTATCACATCCTCATTAATTTGACTCACAACAAACGTCTCCTCGTACTTGACGTGGCGTATCCGTCCATTTAGGGTAATTAAGCCGTAGAAGGGGAGTCTAGTACCGTCGGCCATTAACCCGTGTGAGTCATAGTCTTGGAGGTTGTGTTGGGTCTGTGACGTGAGTAGATCGAACACCCTTTTGGACAGGAGATTGGTATTGCATCCTGTGTCGATTAGGTATGTGACCGTCTGCCCTTCCACTCGTCCTGGTAGATAGTAACTCGACTTGTAAGGTCGTTCTATCTGGTTCAAGTGTATGGTGATGGGCGGCTTCTGGGTCCTTATGGGGGGGGTCCGATCCCTTTTCTTGGGTTCTTGTCGCCTCGGGGGGCAGGGTCTCGTATGACTTGTATTGGTCACTTCCTCCTCTTCCTCTTCATCTATCATCTCGGTTGCCAGGGGGCTGAACCTATTGTTCAGTGGGAGGGGTTCAGGTTCCTGCCATAGTGGCTGGGCTCTCCTTCTGGGAGGCCGAGGGGTTGGGGGGGCCCTGTTGCAGCCAGTAGGGGTAACTACTGCTGCGGGCCGTACCCGTTTCCCTGGCGTGTGTGCCAAGGTGCCGTCTTGCATTGGCTCCTAATGTGTCCAGTGCGTTGGCATCCCCAACAGCGTCTGGGGGGAGGCTGGTTTGCGTCTTCCTTTAGGGTGGCTATTTCCTTACTGAGGTGTTCGATTGTTTTTAGTAGCTTTGTTAATGGATCTTCTACTTCCTGGCATTTTAGTATGGGTTCGGAGGTAGGCAGTGGTCCCTCTTGTCCCTCTTCCTGAATGATTCGGACACTCGACTGTACTGGGGGTTGGTGCTGTACCTGTAGGAATTCATTCCCTGCTTGGACCGCTTCCTCTAGGTCGGCCGGTCGTATAGCTAATAGGTGTCGCTGGAGGTACACATGTCCCAGTGTATTCTGAAACGTCTGTAGGGTCAGCTCGACCCGATTTCTGATCGGCAAGTCTCCGTAGGCTGCTTCTACTAGTCGTTCGACTTGTAGCGCATGCTCCCTTAGAGTGTCACGGTGTGCTTTCCTATAGGTGGTCAGCTTTGTCTGTGCTTCAGTACGCGTCATTCCGAAGCTTGCGCGTAGGGCTTGGGTGATGGCGGGGGTGTCAATACCCCTTCCGCACTGTTCAGCTTTCCCTATCAGTGCTTGTCTTAGGTGGATGGTCGACTCTTCCGGTAGCCATCTATTGGCTCGTGCCACCTCCTCAAACCTTTGGATGAAATATCCGACGTCTCCCTCACCATCGAACTGTGGGACGCGGAAACGGTCTCTTCCATTGTTGGTGGACATTCTATCAAGAATGTCGGTCAGTGTACCCATTATCTGGAGTGGAGAGCCATCCCTATCTGAGCTGAGAGCTCGTCGTCTGCTCGCCATGTTCTGCGCCTGCTGCCTCCTACTTGTATTCACGGTTCCTGTGGGTCGTTTGTGTGGGTTCTTCTCAATCCCACTGCTGCCACCAATGTACAGGAATTTATGGTGTAGTGGTAGCTAGCACCTGTACAGCGGCCCACAGTAGTAAGCGTCCACAAGCAGTGCAGTGTACGCCCTTACTTTGCCCAAGGTCAGCAATCTAAATCGTAGAATAGAATTTGCAGTGTTGTATGCTCGCAAGCGATACACAGTGAGGAGTTGTCCAACTCTCTCGCTTTCCACTGATTTCCTACTCGGTGGAATAGATGCGTCAGGTCGAACTAGTTGTTCAAATAATCGTTCCAGTATCACTCGGTAGAGTGCAGTGTAAGTCGAATTGACTGCACACTTTCTACTGACTATTATTCTAGTCACTAGTCGACTGGTCCAAGAGCTTATTTAATTGTCCGAATTTATGGTGCAAGTGTGTGAACTAGCCTGTTCACTTGTCAGCGCAATCTGTGTATCTGTATGTGTGCTTACTTGTATGTTTCTGCTTAGCCACTGGTGCAATTGCATAAGTGCTGTATGCAATAAGATCAACAAGTAAGTGAGAGTAAGTGCCAGGTTAACTCTGCTTTATTTCGGACAAGACATGGATATTTATAGCATAAAAAGTTACATAACAAGAGTGGCAACTAATAGACAAAGGCAGGCCACGCCTGTACAGGTGATTGGTTATTGAAAGGCCAATAGAACAAGGTAAACATAGAACTGGGTGTGCTTGTGCGCTAGGGTTGATTGCACAAGCACATGGTTGGAAAATAGCAATCTGTGCAAATAATAAAGTATATATAAATAAGTGTAAACATGGAATCGATAAGGTGGATAGTTCGGTATGATACAGTTCGGCTTGGATAAAATAGACAGTGTAAGTAATTAAGTAGATGGGTCGACTCCATTCCTCCACAATATGACAACTTCATCAATTGTTCTTCTTGGCTTATTAATTGTTTAATAACTAACTATATCATAATAGTTTGTATTTTTTTATTCACAAAAAAAATGATAAGAATTCTCCTCTCTCACAAGTTAGGATTAGTTAGGTGATATGTGAGCTTGAAATAGCGCTGCAAACTTGTTATGAATAACTTTATTATTAAAAAAGTTTACTAATTTTCAAGTTTATAAACACAATTATTACAATAAAGATAAGCCATCAAGTTTTCAACTTCACTTCATCTATTTTAGAAAAATTAATTCATCTATCGATTAAGAAAAAGTTGTGTTGAAAGTCCAATGTTTTATTATTAATTTCAGTACATTTAAATTAAATTTTTAAAATGAAGTTGCCTCCACCACGGTACTTTCAGGACTGTCAGATAAACACTACTTACACTATTATTATATATCTAATTGCGTTGATGGTAAACTAGCTCAATAATTATAAGTTATTGAATAGTAGATAATAGTAACAGAAGCTAATTCGTTCAATACGGAGTTGTAAATAAACTAAGCTTTTTAATTCCCGGCTCCTGCTGCCAATACCCAACATTTTTTTGTATGTGGAATATTGAAGATGTTACCATTATTATGATTATATAAAAGTTTTTATTGTCATGCTATTTAGTATTGATTAACGACAAAAACATGGAATACATCAACACTTTATTAATGTAATGGGGTTGTGACTGGGGTTATCCCCCCTTATAGGGGGCGCTGGTGTAAGTCCAACCGGAAAATGCCGAAATTTTTTTATAGAGTACAATGCAGAAATACGGAGTTTAGATGTTAAACTAGAATAAACAGGCTATTGCAATGCGATTGATATAATTGAACAAGCCGCGGAGTTTACAGGGCTATAGCAGATTACACGTACATGAGTTTTTAATCACACAAGTGTAGCTATAGAGCATAATAATCATTAAATAACCACGATGCGGTCAGCGATTATATACGATCGTTGGTACAGTAGTTGATAACTACGATGAGACACCAACGATAATTAATTTATTTAACGCAACGTTTATGTGTAAATGGATTGTCTGGAAATAATAATAATCATACAAGTAATTAATCATTAGCATCTATCTACACCTCTATGAAACTATTATTATAAATGACAATAAGAATTTAATGTGGTGATAATTTTTTATAATAATAAAATCAATTATTCATTTTTTTTATCATAATTGATTTATTAATATAATAACTATAAATGATAATAATAATAAATATTATAATAATAAGTTGTTACTACTATTGTACAGGATTTGTGTCTGGGTGGTAGCCACCTGTACACGCTCCCGATATGCTCTGCTCGACCCTAAGTCAGTGCTCAATAATGTGCTTATTATTGTTCACAGTGCATACATTGGCTTGTGCAGTTTTGCGTGTGGCCGAATCTGTGGTGGAGTGCGTGCAATAATTATCTGTAATTATTGGCTGTGTCCGAACCTTTACAAGGTCCGACAATAATTGTAAATTATTGTCTAGTTTATAGTTTGTTTCGAACTGTGCTCTGACATTAATTCCTCAGGAATTACTTGTCTAGTTTATAGTTTGTTTCGAACTGTGCTCTGCCAATAATTATGCTGAAGTTCGTAGCCGAATCTGGGCTCAGCCGAGATCGACAATAACTTCCTGCAATTATTGTTGTGCTAGCTGGTTGGATTCCCCGAATCCGAATTATGCTGAAGTTTGTAGCCGAATCTGGGCTCAGCCGAGATCGACAGTAACTTCCTGCAATTTATTGTTTGACTAGCTGTTTGGATTCCCCGAATCCGAATTTAGTAAGAGCCGAACTATTAGTGCACTAGGCCTTGTGTTGTAATCCTTGCCTCAGGCAAGGGTATACACAGTGATGGAGCGTATCGCTCTCACTTTCCACCTTAGCGTCGTGCTTGCTAACAGTCGACTTGTCCAGCGCTGGTAGTTTAGGTGCTCCTAGTAGTGCTTGCTTCAAGAGAGAGAAATTCTTCTGAGAGTCAGGCTAACTCTGATTTTTATTATCTCAACACAGATATTTATACAGGGAAGGCGGGTACAAGTTACTTAACCACACCTAGTAAAAATATTGGTGCAAGCCACGCCTTGCCCTTACAGTAGTACCAAAATGCGTTTATATAATTATTTCGTGGGAAAAGTGTAATAGAAAATAGTAAATAATTATTATTTGGGTACATCATAGAACTGCTCTAGATAGACACCGTAGCAATAGAACTAGGACAAGCATAGACAAACATAAGTGAGTACATATTGAGATCGTACGTAGACAGTGAGTTAATATCTCAGACAGTTGCGTAGACAAAGAGAACAAAAGGTGAGATGATATTGAGTCAATGGCTCAGACTAAGTAGGAGTAAATAATGTTAAATATGCGCTAAGTACTGGCGTCCCTCACACACTCCCCTCCATTGACAACTGTAAGGTCAATAAAAAAATAAGAAGGGACGCACGAGTGTGTAAAAAGATGTAAATGGCCACTTGCCCATTATGTTTGTTAGAATAGTCCTCGCTCTTTCTGGATAGCTGTCTTGATTTCCTCTACCCTCTGCAACTGTTTATATGCCTCACGGGTGGCCTGGTATAATTCGTCCTCTAGGCGTTGTATTCGTCGATATTTATCCTCTCTCCTTCCTTCCTCGGCTCTCTCTCTCTGCCTCCTTCTTTCTCCACTGGGTGTACGCTGCCGATTCTCTTTCTGAGCAAGGTGTCGTTGGAAGGCGGCTTCCTTGCTGCTTAGTGGCATCCTGGGTGCTGCGTAGTGATCGATTACGTCGATCCTAGCTACTTTGGCGGGTGTATCTTGAGTTCGGTCACCCAATCTTTTTTGGATTGGCAGCTTCTCTGCTTCTTTGATGGGTGTCGGTACACCGAATGGTTCGGGTTTCTTCCAACCCATAGTTCTGCAAAATTCTGGGTACGAGTGTTCATCTACCTCGTAGAGGGGTCGAGATTCACCTCCATGTGCGGCTTCTCCTCCTCGGCTCTTGATATGCTTCAATATGGTATCACGAGAGCTGCTCTTCTTACCACATGTACAGAAGAAGTATGTAAAGTGTTGATGTACATGGTACATTATCCTTTTCTTGTTTAGTTGTAAACTGCAAATCTTGCAACTCCAGGTGTCTCCCTGTACTTGGCAAATGGCTCTTTTGATAGCTTGGGACGTTTCGTCCGACTTCCAAGTTTCCTTGGTGTGTGATGTTGATGGAGGAGGTGTTGTTGCTGCTGGTGTTCTTATCCGACATCTTGCGGCGCCATCGTCAGTTAATTTAATGTTATTTACCTTAGTGGGTGCCGAATTATTTCGTTTCCTTGGTCGACTAGTGTGTGTTTCGGCCAGTAGTGCTGCAGCAAAGGTCGGGTCCTCCTCTGTAGATATTGATCCATCGTTTTCCATCTCTGCTAGTAGTTTGGTAATAGTCTGTAGGCACTGTGTTCTGTAGTGTGTTGAGCTCCTGAACTGTTCGTTGTTTTTATTTACACAGCGTGCCTGGTTGGACATTCCCTCTTTAGTTGTTAACACCGCCTTTTCTATTGTTCTGTTTGGCCACGTGTTCCGGTGGGTGTAGTCTCTCAGTGAAGGGGCGTTTTCGGACATAGAATTGGGAGTTTTCCCCTCTATTGGAGTACGCGGTTTTCCCGGTGGTATGTTCACTTCGGAGTTGTCTTTCCTTGGTAGTTTCAGTGTTTTTCTGGTTTCACTTTCGTTTTGCCATGGTGTGTGAGCTGTTTCTTCGATTTTCTTCATTTTTTCGCTGTCTTTATCTTCTTTCCTTGCTTCTTGTGTTCTGTAACACTGGTAATCAGTGAATTTTACCGGTTTCTTTGGTTCTCTCCTAGGCCTGTCGTGAGTAGTGGTGGTTTCTGGTTTGGGGTGGCAAGTAAGTGTCTCGTTGCACTTGTACTTTGGACACCAAGTCCCGTCCATGTCGGTCTGTACAGGTGAGTTCTCTTCCATGCACCGTGAGGATTGGTTTGTCGAACCCCATATGGCAGCTCTGGTTCGTTAGAAACGGCATGCCGAGGATTACGTCTTCATTTATTTGACTGACGACGAAGGTCTCTTCATATCGGATATGCCGTATGCGCCCTGAGAGTGTAATCAGTCCATAAAATGGTAGTCGTGTCCCATCGGCCATCAGCCCATGAGAGTCATACTGTTGTAGACATTGCTGGATGCGGTCAGGAAGTCGGTCGTAAACTCGTTTGGCTAGCAAATTCGTATTGCACCCGGTATCGATGAGATAGGAGACTGTTCGACCTTCCACCTTTCCAGGCAGGTAGTAGCTGGATTTGTACGGCCTTTCGATCTGGTTGAGGTGGATGGTTCGGGGGTGGCTCGTTTCTGGTTGGCTCCAGGGGGGTGTCTCGTCTTCATCGCCTTCCGATGGTGGTGGCTTCTCCTCGTCTTCCTCATCGCTCAGGGGGGTGAACCGGTTGGTTAGGGCGATCTGTGGTGGCCCTAGTTGTTGTGTAGTCTTTTGACTACGACAGTCGGAATATGGGGTCTTGTGTTGGTGTGTTGCCCTTGTGCAGCCAGTAGGTGACCCTACTACTGCGGGCCGAGCCCGTTTCCCTGTCGTGCGGTCCATGGAGCAGTTTTGCATTGGCTGCGGAGGTGTCCAGTGCGCTGGCAGCCCCAGCAGCGCTTGGGGGGTCCTCCTTGTGGCTTTTGTCGCAGGTCGGCCACCTCCTTGCTGAGGGCCTCGACTGTCCTCAATAACTTGGCCAGAGGATCCTCCACTTCCTGGCAGGAGATCTCGCTGTTGGGCAGATCTGTAGGGTGCTCGGCCGGGCCTTCATGAATGGTCCGAACGTTAGATTGAGGGAGTGGATTGTGTTGGATTTGCAGGTAGTCATTGCCTGCTCTTACGGCCTCCTCTAAGTGGGTGGGCCGGATGGCCAGCAAGTGTCGTTGCAGGTATGCGTGGCCTAGCGTGCTTTGGAACGTTTGGAGGGTTAACTCCGTTCGGTTCTCTTGCGGTAAATCCTCGTAGGCTGCTTCCACTAGTCTTTCTACGCTGGAGGCGTGCTCCCGTAGCGTGTCTCTTGGATGTTTCCGATATGTCATTAGCTTGGCTTGGGCCTCCGTCCTGGTAAGTCCGAAGCTGGCTCTTAAGGCTTCTATTATGGCCGGCTGTGTGGGGCCGCGTCCACATTGTTCCGCTTTTCCTGTTAGAGCATGGCGGAGGTGGACTGTGGCTTCTTCCGGAGCCCAGTGGTTCATTCTAGCCACTTCTTCGAAGCGCTGTATGAAGTAGTGTACGTCGCCTTCGCCATCGAAGTGAGGTGCCTTGAACTTGCTTTTTGCGGTCGACGTGGTCATTCTTTCTAGAATGTCGGTGAGTGCCCCCATAATCTGCATGGAGGAGCCCTCCCTGTCGGAGCTGACTGCCCTTCGCCTGTATGTCATCTTGCAGCTTGGGTCCTAGGTTCGGGAGGTTGCTTCTTGGTGGGTATTCAAATCCCACTGCTGCCACCAATGTACAGGATTTGTGTCTGGGTGGTAGCCACCTGTACACGCTCCCGATATGCTCTGCTCGACCCTAAGTCAGTGCTCAATAATGTGCTTATTATTGTTCACAGTGCATACATTGGCTTGTGCAGTTTTGCGTGTGGCCGAATCTGTGGTGGAGTGCGTGCAATAATTATCTGTAATTATTGGCTGTGTCCGAACCTTTACAAGGTCCGACAATAATTGTAAATTATTGTCTAGTTTATAGTTTGTTTCGAACTGTGCTCTGACATTAATTCCTCAGGAATTACTTGTCTAGTTTATAGTTTGTTTCGAACTGTGCTCTGCCAATAATTATGCTGAAGTTCGTAGCCGAATCTGGGCTCAGCCGAGATCGACAATAACTTCCTGCAATTATTGTTGTGCTAGCTGGTTGGATTCCCCGAATCCGAATTATGCTGAAGTTTGTAGCCGAATCTGGGCTCAGCCGAGATCGACAGTAACTTCCTGCAATTTATTGTTTGACTAGCTGTTTGGATTCCCCGAATCCGAATTTAGTAAGAGCCGAACTATTAGTGCACTAGGCCTTGTGTTGTAATCCTTGCCTCAGGCAAGGGTATACACAGTGATGGAGCGTATCGCTCTCACTTTCCACCTTAGCGTCGTGCTTGCTAACAGTCGACTTGTCCAGCGCTGGTAGTTTAGGTGCTCCTAGTAGTGCTTGCTTCAAGAGAGAGAAATTCTTCTGAGAGTCAGGCTAACTCTGATTTTTATTATCTCAACACAGATATTTATACAGGGAAGGCGGGTACAAGTTACTTAACCACACCTAGTAAAAATATTGGTGCAAGCCACGCCTTGCCCTTACAGTAGTACCAAAATGCGTTTATATAATTATTTCGTGGGAAAAGTGTAATAGAAAATAGTAAATAATTATTATTTGGGTACATCATAGAACTGCTCTAGATAGACACCGTAGCAATAGAACTAGGACAAGCATAGACAAACATAAGTGAGTACATATTGAGATCGTACGTAGACAGTGAGTTAATATCTCAGACAGTTGCGTAGACAAAGAGAACAAAAGGTGAGATGATATTGAGTCAATGGCTCAGACTAAGTAGGAGTAAATAATGTTAAATATGCGCTAAGTACTGGCGTCCCTCACACTATTATAATAATTATTTATTATTATAAAATTATAAGAAGCATCACATTAATAATTATTATTATCTAATAACAGTTCAATAATAACCTTAATAAATACAATAGCAATCATAAACAGTAGAATCATAATTATAAATGATTATAATAAATAAAAATAAAAAAAAGATTCCATTAATAACTATATAAAAAAAATAGTTAGAATAATGATAACACGGGCATCAGAGGCTTGCCGAGAAACAGAAATAAGACGATGCGCCCGTTACTAAACGTGTTAGTAAGAACCTAGCTTTTTCACTTAGTTTCAATGTATCGGGTTTGTGATATTGAACTTTTTGCAAGCAACCGGATATTGCTACGAAGAGTTTTTATTACAGGACGGATCGTCTCTCTTACTTTTTTTGGCAAGCCCCGGAGTTCCGTGGATAACAACTGTAATAAATAATAATTGAAAAAACTGTAAAAAAAATATAAATTCTTGTTGCTGCAGGTAGATTTGATGCTGCTGTCTTTAAAAATAGTCAAAAGTGTTTTTAGGGACATGTCATTATAGTATACAATTGACAGAATGGAGGCTATCAGGGAAAAACTGTCACGAGTCTGCATGAAGTAACTATATTTTATACTACGAACAATAGTAACTTCCGGTTGGATGTAGAAAGTTCAAAGAGAGATAACTCTTAATCTCACAACCCCATTAGTAGTAATATATGAGCAGATCTCCCTACCAAGTGTTTTTTTGTGGTTCTGGCCTTGGGGTTGAGGCAATGGGTTACGACGTTGGATGAATTCGCCGAGTTTATATTGTATTTTACTTGAGGGGTACTTGAGTGGCGTTTGAATGGCATTTAAGTGGCATTTGAGTTTTGATTATTTTTTTACTTGATTTGAACTCATATGGCATCTAGATTTTGAATGTATGGCATTTAAGTTTTGATACTTTTTTCACATAATTTGAACTCATATGGCATCTTGAGAGAGAGGAGAGAGAAGACAGAGAGGAGAGAGGAGAGAGAAAGGAGAGAGGAGTTTTATCTACATTGAATAACTATATTGATCAAAAATGAAACATTTTATGATTATATACATTGATTACATAATAAGTAGGGAAAATCATCCTATATAATATAACTAGAGTCAGTAAATACTAAGTAATACAAAGCACTACAACTTGTAATGATAATCAATGTATACATACATATGGTATCTTGAGATAAAGAAAGAGAGAGAGGAGAGAGGGAGAGAGAGGAGAGAGGAAGAAAGAGAGGAGAGAGGAGAGAAGAGATATATCTACATTGAATAAATATATTGATCAAAAATTAATCATTATATGATTATATACATTTATTACATAATAAGTATGGAAAATCTTCCTATATAATATACCTTTACAATAATGTTTTTGATGTACTGATGTTTGGTAAAAAAACTACATTAGTTAAGTTTTAAATTCATATGAAAAAAATTTGTGTCAATTTAGTATCTACTCCCAGGACTGATACCCCCCCTAAAATAACCCATAAGACTCAGCCTAAAAACAAGTTTTAGGGGGTGTTTTTGTGCAAGATACAATAAAAATAACTGTGTTTGTATATATCTAGAGAGAGTGTTTAGAGGAGAGAGAGAGGAGACTTGAGCATAAATATTCCTGGTAAATTATTTATTTACAATATTATTTGTAATTATTAGTGAAAGAAATTATGAAATACTGGCGAGTAATTAAGTAATTCAGTAAGGAAATTGGTTGGAAACGTAGTAATATTATTTAAATACAGCATTGTTTTGCAACAATGATTAATAAAAACAATTATGGACGTTGGTGAGTAATTAAGTAATCTAGTAAGGAAAACTGATTGAAAATCACGGTAATATTTGGTAAAAGATACTTGCAACATGTTTTATCAGCGAAAAAATCAAACAATTTTCAAATGTTTACGAGTATCTAAGCGATTTAGTAGGAAAAACCAACTGAAACGCGCAATATCCGTTTTTGAAATATTTACGATAAACACAATTGGGATATTACTGTTATCAAAGAAATCAAGCGAGTATCAAATGTTTACGAGTAACTAAGTGTTTAAGTTGAAAAAAAGCGATTGAGATCATGTGACATCCGTTACAAAATATTTTACGTCAAGTTACCAACGAGAAAATAAATATTTCTTAGAATATCCGCTATAGCGAGTTACGATAATTTTTACGCACCTTGAAGGTTTTCAGTCCATTTTCAGTCAGATCAAAATTTATGCGAGACGTTTTAGGTATTATTTCAGTCGATGTAATGTTACCAGTTCATTTTTAAAAAGTAATTAATTATAATATAGCGCAAGTGTCCCGCAAGTGTCATTTTACTAATAAACTCATTCCAGAAAAGACATTAATCATCATCTCGCTTAATCCTATATGTTTTGATCTTTTTAATATCAAGTGTGTCGCTCGAGAAAAGTCATTAGTTACACCTAAGCACTATTTATTATCATGCTATTTCTATTTAAAACAAAAACAACAAACATCCATAGATGATGGAATTATAGGTCGAATTCAACCTAAAAAGGAAGAGAACTTGATTGTATCTATCTCCTGTTTTTTATTGTTTCATTACATATTAGTTAATATAGATACAGCCTTCCACCAAAACGGATTTGTGGTTTTACTTTTAATCCTAGTTATCTCCGCTATCATCTAAAAAACATGAGCAAAGCATGACTTTATCCACTTGTTTCATTAGTTAGACTGTTACTTTTTTTAAAATATCTCATTGTTTTTTGTGTGAAATAATAATGTATCAACATACATAGTATATTTTCTATTTTTAGGAAGCTGTTTTGTCTAATAAATCAAGAGTTATATGTTACATATACATATTTAAATGCTATCAGATATCTTTAAAGTGTTTATTACATTCCTAACTCATACTTAATGTTGTAAACTATAATTGGAGCTCTCACATTTTAATTTACTGTCTGATGATATAAAGATGGAGCTACACTACATCATTGTTTTGCTGATGATGTGTCTATATGATTGTTTGTGGTAGTGTGTGTTATAGTAGAGTATATCAATAAACTGCAATTGAACTAGTTATTAAATGCTATCAGTACCTGTAAAGTATTTTATTACATTCCGAACTCATACTTAATGGTGTAAACTATAATTGAAGCTCTCACATATTAATTTACTGTCTGATGATATAAAGATGGAACTACATCGCATCATTGTTTTGCTGTTGATGTGTCTATATGAAAATTGTTGCTATAAAAATATGTTTGAAGGATGTGAGGTGTCATTCAAATGAAATGTAAGTTTCATCCTAGCTAGTTATATTTAAAAGAGGTTGTAAAATTTGTTTATCCAACGCTCTACATTCAAAAATTTTAGCTAGATGGAAAGACAGTTTACAGGAGTGTTTGTGGTGGTTAAGCTTATTAAACTATTTAATCTCTATCTTCCTATTTTTTTAACCAACTTCCTAATCGTCTTCCACTTTTTTAAAAAACAATATCATTTATCATAGTAATAATCAGAAAATCAGTCTACAAATTAATCTTGATAAATGACTTCAATGTTTTGTATATAAGAGAAACTATTTTTTTTAAACAGTATCAGTTTTCATTTATACTTCATCTTAAGTATTACTCTGCAAAACAACAATGGCTAGCAATATCCCTACAACAAATGAGTAAGTTATTTATACTATCTTTTACAATTTTGTTGCAGTTACATTTATAAATTTATACAAATGTATATATATATATATTACTTGTAGGTCTACATCCTCAAATGTTGCATTAGAACTAAATATAGACGAAATAGATTTCAGTGCTATGTAAGTATATTATTGAAACTTTATTATTCAATATTCAACTGTATTATATAGAGTTTTTAAATAATTACAATCTTGATTTATTGTTTTATTAAGTTCTACCGATGATGAAACACTAAGGTGGTTGGAGGAGTGTTTTGAAGATGAAGAGAAGACGGAAAAGAGCAAAGCTAGCACGCATATTGCTATGAGTAAGTTTTTCTGTTTTATGAAAAATGTAAATTTGGCTGTAGGTACAATAATAATGACTTTACATTTACTATGTTATTTTTTTGTAGAAAAAGCATCTTCACGATTCATAGGAAGTAAGCAATGTGTTGGGAAGAACGAAAACTTCCTGTACTATGAACGGAACACATTTGAATGTAAGTATGACGAAAATATTACTTACTATATACTCATTCAATTTATAAAAAATTTTCGAATTTTTTCAAAGAAATAGCATAACTACATTCGTATTTTCTATTTTAGTTCAAGCAGAGAATCCTGAATTAAGGGAATATAAAGAATTAAGTCTGCTAGACGGAAATATAAAAGAAGATAGAGAGTGTTTTAAGTGTAAGTGACATGCATTATCTTTATATATATACATATACCATGCTTAAGAAAGTTATCTATATATGATGAGAATTTGTTTATTTTGTTTGTAGATATTGATAACAAAAGCCCTAGGTATTTCCTTTCAGTGCTCTCATTGCTGTTGATCGCATATGGCACAAAGATGTTGAGTGAAGCACTGAAAGGAAACAAAAACAACGTCTCTTGTATATTTTGTGGTAAGAAGTTTAAATTAGGGGAATTGCATGAGCCTGGCCGAGTTCTTTCAAGACATTTTTGTGCTCACTTGTTTATTTATTATTGTTTATGTGGAAAATCGCATACAACTTTGAGAGATCTTCAGCAACATAGTTGTATTTTAAAAACTAAAATGTTTTTTATTGTTGATATTGCTAGTTACAATAATTTTGTTTTATTTATTAATAGAAAATATTCTGAATTACTTATGGATATTACTTTTCCGAAAAAATTTGTGTTAGTGTATCTCTATCCAATAGAAGGTTATTTTTCTGAAAACATTGTTCTAGATTTTGAATTAGGGAGTAAATGGTTGGCGATAGCTAAAAACCTGCTGCTGAAGATCGAAAACTTTTGATTAAAAACCAGTGTAAAAAAAATGAGAGCACTTATATCTTCAGATTCTGATCTTTCAGAAACTGAAGAAAGTAATAATGACTTAATTTCTGTTGCTAGTTCACAGTGCAGTCCAAAAACCAGTGTTTTAGAATCTAATACTATAACAGTTAAACCTCAAACCCAAGTAGATTTAAAAGAAAGCCAAAAGATTGATGATAAGAAAATTGATTTAACTTCACTTAAATTAATTTTGAATATAAAAGATGGACTGAAAAAAAAGGGTTTTAATGATTGTGTTAAATTGAAATTAGCGTCTATTAGACGAAAAATGCAGAAAAACTCAGACTTTTCTCAAGAAGAAGTTCTTGTACTAACTGCACTCTTAGGTGAGTTTTAAAATTTTTATTTCACTATATTTTTTAATATTATCATGGCTCTGGAATAGGTCTTATGCAACTACCCTATTTTATAATTTCTTACCACAAAATATATAGTGAATAGGATGTTTTTTTTATAAATACTCTCTCTATATATATATATTATATATACAGACAATAGTCTGTGTTTTTATGAATACATTTCATGTAAAAAATGTTCTGTCATTAGTTTACCATAGACTTTATGCAACTATCCTATTTTACAATTTCTTACCACAAAATATATAGTTAATAGGCTGTTTTTTATAAATACTCTCTATATATATTATATATACAGACAATAGTCTGTGTTTTTATGAATACTTTATTCACATGTATACACTTCATGTAAAATTGTTCTGTCATTAGTTTACCCTAATGCATTATTTTTATTTGTTTTGTGGTTGAGAACTCCATATGCTTCATTCTTACTGTATTACTTTGCATAATATTACAAAATAAATATTACATCAACTACCTTCATACTGCATTCAAGTGATGAAACAGTAAATTTCACATCTGTATTACTGAATCTATAGCATTGTTATGAAAAAGACTATAATTACTTAATTATTATGTCATATCGTGACAAACTATCAACACCCAATTCACAAAACTGTAAAACCTAAAGTATAATGCTTGTGGTTGTAAAAAGTCTTCTACTGTTTTGGTTTCTCAAACAAATTATAAAACATTTTTCACAATTTTTTTTGTGCAAAAGCGGAGTTGTCTTATCATTTTGACACAATGTGCCGACAACTTTTACATATTTTTTCAAAAACGAAGTTTAGAAATTATAAATGGGGGTTGTCTTAACATTTTTGAAAAATGAGACGATAACTTGAAATATTTATTTTTGTGTCGGAACATTGAAATTTTTGTAACATTTTAGAGTTGTAGCCCCGAAAGTTTTACAAATTGGCTAAATAACTAATGTTAAATATGAATAAAATACTTTATTACACTAAATATATACAAATTATTGCACAATACAAATAATATGTAATTTAATGTTCATGAGTTGTTGCTGATAGATTTTGGCGAGTCGACGGTCATTCACTTGTACACGTATTCTATCTAAAAGCATACATAGATGTCGTTATAACAACTACATTATACTATGGTAAAAAATACGTCTATTAGTAGTTACTTATTACTAGTGAAGATTAACATACCTTAATTAAATTTCCGATATTGAAATCCTGCTAGCTTCGCTTGAAATGTGATTGTCATCATCTTCATTGCTTTTCTCACTATCATTGTCGACAACTTCATCTTTTTCCTCAAATTTTTTGTTCTTAGAGTCATCATCCGTCATATTATCATCTTCTTCATCGGTATAAGCATCGATGTTATCATCGTCATCATCATCATCATCATCATCATCATCATCATCATCATCAGCAGCATCATCAGCAGTAACATCATCATCATAACTTTTCATCAGCTCAGCATCATCAAATAGAGAAAGTCTGAAAGCTATTCCTTCTTTTTCACTTGAAGTAGATAGAAGCATCAAAGCTTCTTCAACACTCAGAATCGTGAGAATGTGTTTCTTTGTGCCGCTTTCAGTTGTCATCGTACTTTTATAGTGGATCATACCACATTCATGATTTTTGATCTTCAAAACGTTCTCAGGAGGGACAACAATCTTCCCAGTCATCAAAGATCCGTCATTCATCATGTATCTGTAAGTGACAGTGTGAGTGATACGTAAAGGCGATGTATCTTGTTTTCGTTTTCGCTGCTTCGACTTCAAATTTTTCCAAACTGAAAGTCTAGTGAATGTCAGAAGAGTGTTGACAGGAATATTATCGAAAGTGATGATATCAAAGTATGCTTGCAACTGTTTCAATGATTTTTTTCTCAAGATTTTGGCTATAACTCGTTGTTTTAGCCCTTGATGACGATGATTATCTCCTACAATACGTAGATCGGGTTGATTTTCTTCTAGCTTTCCCATGTACACTAGGATTTGTGAAGAGCCGGGATCAAGTTCCTGTAGCTCCACCGTAAGTTCTTTGTCAATCAGTGACTTGACTCGAATTCGATGATTGTTTTTTAAAACATATTCATAGTCCAATATACCATAATCTTCAACGTAATTAACATCGAAAACCTCCAATATCGTAGGAATTGGTAAATCCAACAAACTCACAAAATTTCCGATTTCCAACATTCCTTTCTGCATAGCTCCTGTCATTATTCCACCCATCTCGAGCAATTCAAACTCTCTAAGTTTGTTTACGGTATTATTCTTGCTGTTGCTGAATAAAAAGGAAATTGAAGCTTGAGATAATGTCACTGTCGGTTTTTTGATATCCTCCGTTCGTTTGACTTCACTGTTCTCATGCAGATATGTGTAGTCCGGTGTGGGACTCAAAGGAGAGTCAGCTGAAACTACATGATGGTTCATTGCTATATCAGCATGAGCATTGGTGATTGAGCGAGAAGATGTATCATTAAAGGTGTTAGGATTGGATCTTCTATCATCAATGTGAATGCCGTTGGTGGTGGAAATGATGGTTGTAGTGGAAATAGCGTTAGTGTTGTTGGTAGCTGTGATTGGTTCAATATGGAGCTTAGGAAGTGCTTTGGAGTGTGATGTCATCATACCTGCAAAAAGTAAAAGAACTTAGTTTAATGATGTAAATATACTGAAACTATTGTTTTATTAAAAGATTGTTTTTAAAAACTAAGATTCAAAAACCTAGATGTTTCAATTAATTAAAAACAAATAATTATTTTAGTGCTTCTTACCTTGTTGCTCTCCTAATAGCTGTAGTAGATGTTGCTCCTCTGTTAGTCGCTGTAGAACTGGATGCTTTCTGTGTGAAAACGATGGCTCTTATATAGCTAAAGTTGTACTGATTAAACCCTATGAATACCATCTCGTGTCAATCTCTATGAATCAATATTTGTTCACGCGAAGGAAAGTCAATTGTTTCGCGGGAATAAATGAATTATTTTCACGCGAATACAAACCAATGCTTTCGCGGGAATAACTAAATAATTTTCACACGAATGGAAACCGTTGCTTTCGCGGGAATAAATATTTTATTTTCACGCGAATAGAAACCAATGCTTTCGCGGGAATAAATAATTTATTTTCACACGAATAGAAACCAATTCTTTCGCGGGAATAAGTACTTTATTTTCACACGAATGCAAACTGTTGCCTTCGCGGGAATAAATGATTTAATTTCCCGCGAATGGAAACCGTTGCTTTCGCGGGAATAAATATTTTATTTTCACGCGAATAGAAACCAATGCTTTCGCGGGAATAAAGGATTTTATTTCCCGCGGATGAAAGCCAATGTTGTCGCGGGAATAAATACTTTATTTTCACGCGAATGGAAACCGTTGCTTTCGCGGGAATAAATACTTTATTTTCACGCGAATACAAACCGTTGCTTTCGCGGGAATAAATACTTTATTTTCACGCGAATAGAAACCAATGCTTTCGCGGGAAAATAAAGTATTTATTCCCGCGAAAGCAACGGTTTCCATTCGCGTGAAAATAAAGTATTTATTCCCGCGACAACATTGACTTTCATCCGCGGGAAATAAAACCATTTATTCCCGCGAAAGCATTGGTTTCTATTCGCGTGAAAATAAAATATTTATTCCCGCGAAAGCAACGGTTTCCATTCGCGGGAAATTAAATCATTTATTCCCGCGAAGGCGACAGTTTGCATTCGTGTGAAAATAAAGTACTTATTCCCGCGAAAGAATTGGTTTCTATTCGTGTGAAAATAAATTATTTATTCCCGCGAAAGCATTGGTTTCTATTCGCGTGAAAATAAAATATTTATTCCCGCGAAAGCAACGGTTTCCATTCGCGTGAAAATTATTTAGTTATTCCCGCGAAAGCATTGGTTTGTATTCGCGTGAAAATAATTCATTTATTCCCGCGAAACAATTGACTTTCCTTCGCGTGAACAAATGTTGATTCATAGAGATTGACACGAGATGGTGTTCATAGGGTTTAATCAGTACAACTTTAGCTATATAAGAGTCATAGTTTTCACACAGAAAGCATCCAGTTCTACAACAGCTATCAGAGAAGCAACATCTACTACAGCTATTAGAAGAGCATCAAGGTAAAAACTTAATAAATTACAGTTTTTACTCATATATTATTTATTATACTAAAACAACTGAACAAAATTAATCATCTGTTTTTTTTTTGTTTTTTTTCAGATTCAATGACAAAAAATGGAAATAGTTAACAACACGGAATCAGAAACTCAGCCTAAATCTTTGACTCAAGAGGACTTGATACTTCTACAAAACATATGCAATAAGAAAATTGAAGAGAGAGTGCGAATTATCTCAAACAATTGTAAATTCATACAGAAAGACTTGATAGAGCAGCTAAATAGTTTTCGAACTGAATCTTTTCTAACATTAAAGCTCTTAGGGAATGATGTTACGTCAGACATTCAGAGATTACATTATGTATTACAACAACGACAATATCAACTACAACAGGTAAACACACCAATTTCTATCGAGTGTGCTCGTAAAGAACTTGCTCTAAAAAGAAGAAACATGCAGCGACAGTCCGCTCAAAGACAAGCTAGAAGGGTAAGGACTCAACAACGTAAGACACGAAAAGCTACAAAAACATCCGATTAACAGTCAATTTTTGATGATAAGGTAATAATTAATAAAAAAGTACTATTTAGTAAGAGTTTGTAGTTGTTTTAAATTTCTGTTTAACCATTCTATACTAATACATAACTTTTTATTTTAGTTCATTATGGAATCAAAAGTACATAGAACAGAAGTCTTCCTTCCTAAGTTTGTATTATTTAATATTTACTGACTCTAGCTATATTGTATGAGATTTTCCCTACTTATTACACAATAAATGTATATATTCACATATTGTTTCATTTTTAATCACTGTATTTATTCAATGTAGATATATCTCCTCTCTCCTCTCTCCTCTTTTTATCTCTCCTCTCTCTCAACATACTCTCTCCTCTACCAAATACTCCTCTCTCCTCTCTTGCAGTTATTTCCCAAATACTGTAGATTTTAACCATCTAGAGGTCTAATTTGGTAATTTTCCAACATATTTTATAGCATTTAATATACTTATTATGTAATAAATGTATATTATTCAATGATGTAAATGTAAATATATCCATAAATATGTACATAATTATCCATATATACATAAATGTATAAAAAACTAAAAAAATCTCTCCTCTCTCTTCTCTCCTCTCTCATCTCTCCTCTCCCCTCTCTCCAGAAGATTTTCCCTACTTATTATGTAATCAGGTATATAATCATATAATTTTCATTTTTGATCAATATATTTGTTCAATGTAGATATATCTCCTCTCTCTATGTAGATATAAATATAGCCATAAATATGTACATAACTAACCATATATACATGAATGTATAGAAAACTAAAAAATCTCTCTCCTCTCTCTCTCCTCTCTCATCTCCCATCTCTCCTCTCTCCTCTCTCCTCCCCCCTCTCTCTCAAGATACCATATGAGTTCGAGTTATGTAAAAAAGTTATCAAAACTTGAATGCCATACATTCAAAATCTATATGCCATATAAGTTCAAATTAAGTAAAAAACTAATCAAAACTCAAATGCCACTTAAATGCCATTCAAATGCCACTCAAGTACCCCTCAAGTAAAATACAATATAAACTCGGCGAATTCATCCAACGCCGTAACCCATTGTCTCAACCCCAAGGTCTAATCCACAAAAAAACACTTGGTAGGGAGATCTGCTCATATATTACTACTCCCATTGGTTGTTGAAGAGTTAGAATTAATTTTCTATGTAAAATAATAAAAATAGGTTATTATATAACAATCAATGAATAAGACTACAGATTAATCATCAATATATTCGATAATAATAATAGTAATAATAATAATCGTTTTTATAATTCATTATTATGGTTTTAAAGAATAGTGATGATAACTACAAACTATGGTAATTATAAATTGTGTTCATATCTACGCAATAAAAAGAATAATAAATACTATTTTGCTTATTGTTGTGTAGCAGTAATAGTATATAGATAGATAAAGAGAATGAGAATTTTTTTGTGATTTCAACTTTTATTAATACCATCAATTTAATTGGGTAATTATATTGAAATAATGACAGTAGGCTATAATAAAAATATACAATAACATCGTTAATATTACTAACAATAAATAATAATTATTAGTAGTCATTTTACATTTATAAATGATACCATTAAAACTTGATTATCGTTTTTATTGTCGATTATTAATGACAAAAATTAAATTTAATAATTATCAATATGAATGACAATGAAAATAATAACAATTTTTTTCTTGTTGTCGACGACATTTATACAATCACTATTGGAATGCATATGTAATAATTGAAATTTACTGTCAAAGCATCCCAGCAATGAAAACTTTTTTGTTGAAGTCTTGAATATTCAAGTCTTAAGCAGCAGATTGATGTATTGAATAACCGTCTTGGCCCACTCAGTGCTGATCTACAATGCTGCAAAATACCCCTCTTCCAGACATGCTCGCCATTTTTCACACCGCTTAAAATTGACGTCATATTCGGATCGGAAGTATATTTTTTTCTTTATCGTATATGATTTATTTGGTCAATCAGATCCTGCTATTTATTTTTATTATTTAATTTATTATTATTCTGCCTACATACTACTGTCCATTCTTGTATGAATACCATTTATTGTTCCCTAACTCACCAAAACAAGCAAAAATTTGTTCTATGCTATTGATGGAAAGAGTTTTAGATTATCCTTGTGATTGTGATCACATTGGACCACCTGAAAAAATGAAATTTGCGTTATAAACAAGCGTTGATTTTGTTTACGATGTGTGTGCACTAATTGCGTCCATATTGAAAGAAACCACTAATTTCGATTTTATGCGTGCAGCGTGCAAATTCAAGATTCAAATCTTGGAATGAATTTTCAATGGGGTGTCTCTGTAAGGATTCTTTATTCCTGTTGCAATGGCCTTCGGTAGACCTAAGACTAAATTAATTGCCTTATCAGATTTCATTTTAAACGCCGACGATGTAACTTCATTTATAATAATTTTTTATTATTTGTTATAATTGACCACTCCCACAATCCAAAGATGACGTACTCAGCATTGAATGGAAGTTATAGTAAGCTGAATTTTAACTGATTTGGGCCAATGGCTTTTTGGCAAGCTTGTAAATCAAGACTGAGTAGGCCTAGAGGGATATTCAATACACCAATCTGCTGCTTGAGACTTGAATATTCGGAAACTCAACAAAAAAAGTCATCAGTGCAGACACGCTTTAAGTAGCTTACTACTCTTATCATATGTATATTAAAATGATTACTTCCTGGTCACTTAGCTGTTATCGCCATCACTTTTTTAGCGCTCCTCTAATATAGCATTTATATTTTTAGTATGATGCTACTCACATAAGTGATTTTTTGATCATAATAGTTTGTTTTCTGCGCAATACTCATTATTTTTATTATTATTCCCAGTGGCAAAACTATCATTCCTGTTGATCACTATTATGTTCTCCTTCCTTTGTTTCTGTTTTATCTAATTATGTGCAAAGTGTTTATGGAATGGTTTATGCAAATAGTAAAGTGCATCTTAACAGTTTTACAATTAGGGCAGGTGGAGACAAAAGCTTTTTAGTCATAGAAAATTGATTTAGTATGTTTCTCGCAAATTATCGATGGTCTCTTCTTCCGCTTTTAGTGTGGTCTAGATATGGTTTTAAAATGTTTGAACGTTTTCCAAATTATCCAAATGCTTTCCAAGCTGTGGAAATTTTTCCAAAGGTTTTGAATGGTTTGTCAAGTCCTTCACACACTTCAAAATCCAAGTTGATTCACTGGATCGCTTTTACTGATAATTTATCTCCAGTCCTTTTACGATTGTTGTTTTTTATTTTTTACTAAACTTGAAACAGAGAAATTTTGAGAAAATAGTTGAAAAAAATGTTTTTATCATTTAGTTATAGTTACCACGAATGAAAATTAATCGTGTTCTCGAAAGGTAAATTTGGTGAAATATCCAACGATCCGTTAAATGATTTTTTTCCGCTTTGCTGACTAATACATCCATATAAGGTATTTTGCATGAAGTTTAAAAAAAATTGGGGGCAATAGGGGTAGCGACCGTCTTTCTCAATCAGCTGCTATTCCCGGAAACAATTCATCGCCGAATTGTATTACAAGCATGCGTTTCAGATTTGCTGATTAATTTGTTCTCATGTTTTTGTTTGTCTGCTTTAAAATTCATTCGGAAGAAGGAAAATCACATTAATCTACAAATAAAAAAATTTAAAAAAACCTGCTCAATGGTTCACCATAGCAGTTTTGGCTGAAAGTCAAGTCACATGAGGGCAAATCTTTGACGAGTTTATCAAAGCAAAATTCGTTGTTAAGCCAATATAGCGATTAGTTCGGTTTCTTCATGATCAAGCAATGTAGATGTGGGAAACTTATCGGCGACATTGTTTACATGTGACTAGACTATTGTACAACATTATCTCATCGATAGGTTTTTGTTTTCTCTCTGCTCTTCATGGCTGCTCTCCAATGTCACTGTCATTCACAATGAGCGCATGATTTTTATAGTAGCACACTTGCTTTTTTTAGAAAGACTTGTTTACTTTATTATAGTGTCTTTGATCTCGTTTTTTGTCCATAAACTTTACTTTCACTCAAAAAGTTGGAAGTGATCTGGTTCATTAGCTGATCTGTACTCATCTGTAAAAAAAATTATGTATGCATTATTGAATCTACGACAACAATATTATATATCATATTATTAATTTTTTTCTATATTCAAATTGTATTGTAATATTTTTGCTCGAAATTCCTTCTTTTTGATTGCGGTGTTTTATGAAAACAAGACATCTGTATGACATGATAATCTATCCAGATTAAATAAGGTGATAATGATAATGTTTGCATTCATTCTGATGATTATGGCATCCTGTAGGAAGCAATAAGCTGGTCCAAACAACCAAAATACACTGCCATTGCTTTTAGGGGTAATGACTCGGCATAATACCCCTGCTAATCATCACCTGTTCAGCGATCCTATTTTACCTGTTGTGAATTCTCTTGGACATTTTGTTATCAACTTGAGAAATAAAGCAATAATATAAATTTTACTTTGGCAAAAGTTCTGGAGAGACGAGGGAGGCTAAAGCCATATTTTTGTTGTTTTTTAATTAAGTAAATGATAATTATTAGTAGTTGTTCATCATCGATGGTGGTTTGAAATGATATTGCTAAAAACGGAACTAACTACCACAAATAATAATGGTAATACTTATTGTAAGACATCTGATATCTATAAGTCGTTAAATAAAATAGGGGATTGCAACAAAGTTTTATTAAATCAATTGAGTTTCTTTGAAAATAGCAAAAGGTTTTTTGTTCAATGTTTTATATAATTAACTAACAATTTTGTTCATCATATTCAACTGTCATTATACCAGCCCACTCTATTCTCAAACTGCTTTTCTTCACCTTGCTCTTTGCCCGCCCTCCCCCCCCCCCCTCTTTTGCGTACCTCTCATTTTCCACCTTAACTCTTTGGAGCTTGAGCGATTTTGTGATCGACCATATGCGATAATTCAGGCGCTTTTAACCAAAAGAAGTCTTTTTTCTTCCGAAATTTATTTTAAAATAACAGTTTGCTTTATAGAGTTAAAATTAACTTCATCTGGTTCATTTAGATGTTTTCTGTAGACGTTTGTCACGTTTCAACTTTGTAACCGTAAAAGTTGTTTTTATGCGCCTTTCATTTTGGACGCTTCACAATGTCTGACCCTGATATGTCGGCTTTTAGAACAAAAGCTGCTGCTTGGATGGAAAAAATAATCAACTAGATAGAGAGATAACCAAATTTTGACTCTGGTTAGGGGCCATTTTTCAACTAGTGTAAGCAATATCAATGACAACCAAAACAACTAGGCATTTTCATAAATTAATAATAGAAAAAATTGGTTATTTTGTTAATAACAGAGCTCTAGTAATAATTTTTACAGTACTAAATAGCACACTTTAAAGGCTCTCTTTTTGGAATTAAGAACAGTACTTAAAATATTTTATAAAAAACATCCAAAAATAATTATTATCGTCGCCGTTATCTAAATATTTATTTTTAGGTTAACAGCCATCATTCTCACTATCAGTAGTCTCCAACAGACCCAAATAATTCCAAAGCGCATCAAACTTGACAAATATTATTTATACCAGTTCTCTGATTAGCAAGCATTCTCACTCTGTCTCCAGAATTTCCTTAACTTTCCTGGAAGAAATACTTTTGAAGTCTAGACTGTTAAAGAATCTTCAATTGAGAGTAGAATAGGAAAATGCAAAAAAACACAGCTCTACACCATGCCATCGAGAATATAAAAATCTGTCTAAAACACATGACAATAAAGACATTCAAAATTGAGCCACAGCAACGACGGCAGAACATAGTCTGTGGGACTGGGGAGAATTACTCCCAATGAGAAACTCCCATATGAGAACTCATCAGAGTTAATTTTTCCTCGCCTTGTACTACCCTTTCCTCGCCCAACTTTCTTTATTTTTTCTATCTCCTCGCTTCATTTGAAATATGACGCAAGTGTGCTGAGCCTACAAATTTGTGAAATGAATATTAATAATCTTTCTCCCACACCTCTCTTCAAATACTCCAACGCCTCACTGTTCAATGCTTTTATTTTTTATTTGGAACTCGGTTCTCATCCACCCTTCTCACTTTCCAAACTCTCATATTCCCTCACTTTTTTATGCTCTGATGCGCTACTCTCCCTCCGCTTTTTCTACTTATTCCCTTGCTGCGCTTTTTCTCTGCTCGCTGTATCCTATATATTTACTGGCTAGCTTTCTCTCATGGCTTTTTATCTAATCATCAGATCATATCATTATTTGTTATCCATAATTGTGTTTTTACTGTAAGAGTGCAATACCTTGCTCATAGCCTCAACATTATTCTCAAAAACCAAATGTTCATCATTTATTTTAGTTATAATTACTCAAGTTGTTCCAATATTTGGCAGCGCTTTTTTTCTCACCAGAGGGCTGTATTTCAGGATTATTTTCCGCTGCCAGTGTACCTACACTGGCTTCTTTTAAGGGAATGTGTGAGATGTGTTCACAGACTGCATTAAGCTTGCCTACTGCTATGGCATATTTGAAGTGAAAAGATTTTTAATGTAACTGTTTTAGGTTTCCTCCAAGATGATTCCATCAAAATAGCGAAGTTTGAAATCTTATGGAACTGCGAGTTGTGAAAAATCATTCGTTCAGTTTTATGGTGCTGTTTATCATTCTTGTTTCACAAATATATAAATACTGTGATTTATTCACCATCACCACTTCTTCCTTCAACTTTGAGTTTCTTACAAGTAGATATCTTTCTGTTTTTAGATTAAGAAATCCAAAGGCTAAGTTGACAGACATCGATTTCAAAGCTTGTTGGATCAGGTATGTCAAAAGTTGATGGTCATTCGTTGTTTTGTAGTTATTTATCAATCAAACCAAAGGTAGCACACTCTGAGTTGATTTATTTAACAGTTGTTATACGGCTAAAAACAAAGGTTAGTCCTGATACAATTGTTATATAAATTGAAGATAATGCCAGTTTCATTTCATGGTGTTAAATAGTTTGCACTTTGCTACATAAATTTGAAGTTGATTCTCTTCAAATTAATTTGTTTTGGTGGCTTTTTGGTCATGAAATAGACGTGTGCAGGACTTTTATTGAAACTAGTAAAGATTTAATAATGATTATCAGTTGTCACTCTGTCATTTACTACTTGGATAAAAAGACACTTGCCTTCCAGTGATTGAATGAGCGTCCATTTGGTGCTCCAAAAGCCAGCTCAATCATCTTTTACAACAAACCCACACTAAATCGTATACTGCTGTCCACTCGTTGGGTCCATGCATCAAGTCTTTAGTTATAACTCTTAAAATCACGTTTTTCCAAATCTGCTTCATTGTTGACGTGTTGGCCTTGACACGGGGGGGGGGGGGGGGGTGTGGTTGGGTGTGCTGTGGCAATTACTGGTGCATAAATGTTGTTCCTTCATTAGCTCTATCGATGCAACTCAGTCAAGTCTTGGAATAGTAATTGCTGTTGCAACAATCATTATAGCCATGGGTTATCTCCAGATCAATGGTATAATTGTTTGCTTAAATTCTTGTTAAATTCAATTCAATTTATCCTTCTGTTTGATGCACCATTCTATTAATGGTTTCTATGCCTTCATAAATTACAATATTGTTTACTGTTTACATTTGTGAATGCGATATTTGAGCATATTCTATGCACTCTCATTGTAAGCCCCACTAAGCTATGTATTAATGTTACAGATATAGATGGACATCCGTCTATATCTTACTTGCTATATGTTTTATTATAGATGGCCAAAGTCTGAGATAGAGGATTTGATTGTCTCCTAGTCATAAGAAATGGAGGCTTTCTTAATCTTGAAGGTACGTTATATGTTTGCTAGATTGTCCTTATATCAACAATGAATTTGGAGTCAAGTTTCTCGTAACCTGCAACCAGGTATAGGACCAACACTCAATAACAAATTGAATTATAATTCAAATAACCTCAAAACTAAAGCACCAAATTCAAATAAAATTTTAAATACCTATAGTTGAAAAATTAACATTCAAATACAACTTTGAATGCTTTAATTTTTAACTTGAAAATTCAAATAAAAATCCAAATACTTAAAATTGGAAAATATACCACATTTTAAAATTCAGATAAAAATTCCATTGCATTTGGTTCTATCCCTTCTGTCAGTTGTAGAATCTTTTGTAGTCACCGGGCTGAGTTTCAAAAAGCTTTTTTAAAAGAAATGTTTTAATATGCTATTTATTTGTAAATTGATTGTTGATGCTGCAAAAAAATTTGCGTACACATTTAAAATAGACAGTTATTATTTAGATGTTTCGAGTGTGTGGTTTGACAGAAAATTGATTGCCGCGGATGGGTTAGTGTATTCGAATATAGATTTTAACAACACGTCAGGGCATGAAGTATGCTTACAAAATGTAATTAAAACTTACAATAAGAGCGTTAACAGCATATTTATTGTTTGGTCTGCTGCAGCTCCTAGCTCATGCACGGAGCTGTGATTGCTGTTGTTATACATTGACTGCACATATCCCAACCACATCCATTATAGGCGACTGCGTCTCCGTCTCTATTGATGGTCGCAGACGCATGTTGGCTTTTCACTGCTACAACACTCGAAATTTTCGAGTTTTGCAATTTCGGAGTTGCCCAACCATCTTAGCTTAAATAATTTATTGCGTTCCTGCACACGCAGTTGGATTGACGAGTTGTTTTTTAACTTTTACAAGTTTTCTACTAGGCAGTAGTTCTCTACGCGTCTAGTGGGTTTTTTATTCACCTATAATATGAAATTTTAACTCATCTATAAATAATAATAACACTTACAAAAATTAAATGATAATTTGAAGAAAATCTGAAGTTCTTTTTGTGTTAGCATACAAAATAATAATGATAATTACTCCGAATATGAATTATTTATTATTGTTAAACATACAGAGTTTGATTCTTTTGATAAGAAAAATTATAAACCCACATATCAATAATGCTAGTAATAATTATTTATTTAATAATAAACTTACGATCTTATAACAATCATTGTTTACATTATATCCAGGCTAGAATAAACAAAATATTGGAGCCGCTATATAGAGAAACTCAATTGATTAAACTGTGGCATGTGGCTATAAAGATGCTGCAACTTGACGCTCGAACCCGACACTGCTGGGTTGCTGCGTCTCAGCATGCGACAACCCTGCATGTTCACTGGAAGTTGCGCCAGTCTCGTCGCCAAGACGCAATCGGCAAACTTCAAAGGAGACGCAGTCGCCTAGTGTTAACACGACTTTATTCTATTTAATAATGTTTAATAACTACCATTTTGTTTATTTATGTATAATCCAATCACAAAGTAAAATCATGGATTGCCATGTTCGCTTTTCTTGAAAGAATTGTCAGCCTTTGCTTTTGTTACAGCAATTTATTAGCCAATGTGTGGTATACCCATTGCATAGAGTTTTTTTATAAAACAAAATGGAAGGTCTTTGTGTATGATGTTGATGAGTGCAAAAGACAATAGCAATACCAACCAACTGGCATTTGTCATTTGACAAATAAGCTACTTGTGGTATGCTTTGTAACATAGCTAATACTTTACCAGTTAACCCTCATGTAGAAAGCTATAACATTTAGCGAAATGATACTTTGGCTAGCTATTACCGAGTCTCTAACAAATAATTTATGGACCATGTTAAATAGCTCGCTGCATAAGGCTTGTTATCAAGTTTTTATGCCTTTGTCGATGGTTTTGATAGAAAACAGTTGCTTTGTGAGCCATATCAATGTAAGAAAATAAACTGTTCAATAACTCACTACAAGTTCACCCACATGTCTCATTTTGGTTCTTGCAGCCATGGTTTTTATATTCTCTTTGAAACAGTTGATTTTCTCAATGAGGTTACTGAACATTTAATTAAAAATTATTTCTCATAGGCTTTATCTGAACTCAATTTATGAAAATAATACTTTTTCACATTTAATTTTGCAATTCCAGTTTGTTATATACAAACCCATTGCTTTTGACAAAAATAGGTTATTTGCTTATTAATGCTCACTGTGCTTTTTATTGTTACAGAGAAAGCACTGCACTGACCAATGTGAAACAACCGCGTGAGTTTATATTAGTTCATTGAAAACGTAATAGTAATCGTTTTTGTTGATCTCTTTGTTTTACTTGACGTTAACTAATCGTTGTTATGCATTTTTGGGTTTTTGCATTGTAATTTTGTTTTGTATTATTATATTACTTGGTGAATGTTTGATTGCCGATGTATGCTACACAAGTCAAAACGTGAGTACTTCCTGTTAGGTGTCAGAGCCTGCTGTCAGCAAAATTTGGTTTTTCACGTTTTATTTGCTTGTTTTGTGGCTTTTTGCTGTTTACACACTTTCTGCTTGCTGGTTATCTACCTTGTGTCAGTGCAATTCTGACAGGGGCCCTTGTATTAAGAGTTAGCCCTCGGTAGCCACTTGGTCTGATAATCAGCAAATGTAAGTTCTTAACATGAAAAAAATGAAACTACAAATGCTGTAGGAAAGTGCAAAACTTTTTTAGTTTTTTGCCATGCTACAAATACATTGCCCCGCCCCGTTATTGATTTTTAGATGTAAAAGCAGTTTCACAAACTCTGGTTTTCATGCATCAACCACAAATCTCTTTTCCATGGATGCAAAACAAAGTCTTAGGACTGGCCAGATTGTCATCAAGCACACATTGTTATGTCTAAATCATTTCTTTTTCAGGTTAGGAAAGGTCAACAGTGTTGCAATCTTCCCTAAAGATATTGAAGGCTCGGAGAAAGACAAATATATTTCCTCAAATGTAGAGGATGCCTGTGCTGTGTAAGTGTGCTCATTTACTAACTACTATGGTACCTCAATGCAGGGCCGTTAAGACAATCAATTTCCAAACATCTCAGCATGTTGTAGCGAGCCTACGAGCCATGAAGTTGACAGAAAATAGCCTGACGCTTTGTTTGTCTTCACCTGTAGAACAGGTAATAAACCGCAATTTTCACATTTGGTTTAAATAAATAAAAAACACTGGTTGCAAGCGGACCAGCAAAGGTTTCCTAGGAGTCAACTTGGTGTCTTTACTTTTTCTGACTGTTGGTCAAGGCCTATGAGTTGTGTGGACTGTGAGAAAAAATGATCTCAACAGCATTCAAATTCTTTTAACATCAAAATGAAAATGTTCTTAGCCCCAATCATGTACCAGTCGTTTGATTTGACCAAATATTCACCATCGATTGATTGAAGATTACCAGATCAAGATCCTGGCATTATCTACCACCGAAGTCACTGGAGCCAAAACTGGAAAAAATTTGTTGAAACAAAATGCGAAACGATCCACATCTGTGTTTGTTGTTTACTGAAGTGGCAGAGGATTATTAAAATATTTTAAAACAATTATCTATTAGATAAATGCTTCATGATATGCAGCATTACAAAGAAAGTATAAACACCAAAATGTTGAGATTTTGAGCTTACTAATAATGGTAATAGCCTCATTTCTAGAAATTCTGTTCCACGTCATCAGTATTGTAGATTTCATGCAAGAAACCTTTTGTGCATCAGAGCCAACTATCATGTTGTAAGCAGTTTTTAAAAATGTCAAATGTGTAATTATGTTGACTCGGACCTTTAGATCAAATGCCTGTCTAGTTGTCAGATGTCATGTTTGCTAGCCACATTTATTCTTTTCTCAGTGATGCTTATTCAAACTGGCTCAATGTTCATCAGCAGCAAGAAATGTAACGGCTGGCTTCAGCAATACTGCAGTAGCAATGTATTCTTTACATTGTTAGCACTTGTAGAAGCACCTGCTGATTTGTATAGACAGCTTTTTGCCATTGATAACATATGGCATTTGTACAAGGTATGAACTTTGAGTGTAGAATATGCCAAATCTACTACAAACTTTAATGCTACTAGTTTTTTTGATATAGAAAGTCATGCTTTCCTATGTGCTCCATGCTCTTTGCCTGTAGCTATCACATTCAACCTTTTTTCAATTTTTTTACAGGTTGTAATATGATCGAGTGATAATATTGCAGGAGAAGAGAAAAGCTCTTTCTGGAGTGAGACTCACCAGGTGTTTGACAATCCGATCTGATTTGTTACATTATATATTCACACACATTACAGAGAGATGAATTTATATTTTTATGATGTTGGTAGTATTTCGTAATTACATATAATATACACACATATACACACACACACTAGTTATATCAACTTGTTGTTACATGTCCATGTCTGCTATTCTGGGCCCTTCAAGGGTACTTCAAGGAGAACTTCAATAACGCTGATGGCAAAACTATGTGCAAGTTTTTCCCATCTGGTATTTAGCTGGTCAGTAACTATTACACATATTCATTCTTACCTCTGCTGCCACAGCAGCTTACCTGTTAACACTTCAATTCATCATCTCAAAATGCTTGCTTAGCAAAGTCTGTTATTACGGTATTCACGTGTTACGTGCAGTTAGATAGAGTTGATACCAACCACACTATTTGGGATGGATGTGTAAGATCTGCAAGAAAGAATGTCAGATAATGCATGTGCAATTCTAAATATATAACTTGTGCACATTATTAAATAATATGAACAACATTTATTTTGTGCTACACTTGTTGCATTGAAAGCCAGGTCCCAGTAAGACTACCGTATATAATGTGTAATAGTAAATTAGAGGCCTCAGAACCAACAGTGGAAAAAGCTAGTGAAGATGTTGGGACAAAAAAGTTAGATGTAACTCACCATTACTGAGAGGCCAGTGAGTTAATATTTTAGTTGGAATTGCCCACCTTTTGCCAAAAACTGAACAAATAACTCCCATTTGGGTGACAATACAGGATTTATAGGCAGTCAGTTTAAAAACGCAATTTGGCAAGATAACTTGATATATGTAAAACAAAAACAGAATCAAGTGAAATTGTTAAATAATTTGATTACTAAACCATACTTCTTCAAGGAGCACTACAACGTTATTGTGCTCTTTAAACCTCAAGTAAATAGGTGATGGCAAGTAATTGATCATATAGGTAAGCTAGTGAGTAAGAACACTTAACTCTTTCTTCCAGACTTCAGTTCAAAGCCATACTGCAATCTTCATCTCTTGTACTTATGCTTTTAATCAAAAATTAATGTCAATTGGTTATCTTGAGCCAAATTCAAATGATATTCAACTCACCAAAAAATTTGGGTTGTTCTTGCAAGCCCAAATGAAAGACTTGTAAACATGTATCAGTAAACATGAGGTTGTTTATTAGTGAGATTGCTCATAACAAGACTGAACTTTCTACTTCATTGATGGCAATAAATGTGACTGGCTTTGAGATAAATGACATAACAGAGGCTTTGGTCCTTGGATGACACCGAACATACAAAAGTTAGTTTCACTATTCTACCAGCACCTGTATTTATATACAGAACATCAATAAATATTGTGTGAATAACTTGATTCTGCGTTATGAGCGTTTTCTCCAGCAGATCTTATTTTTGATTATCACCTCAATCTTAGGACAGCATTGATTCGTATTGCAATTAATGAAATTGTGGACAAAATAAAAACAATTCAATTGACATTAACATTGTTAGACATTGCTGATATTTTTTATGTAAAAACACAACTTGCAATGACAGCATTGTAGGTAAGAACATGAACAGAGTAAAAGTCAGCAAAATCAACAAATGGTTGTTCAACTTGCATTGCACTTTTCATCATGCTTTGTTTACAGACAGTGGCTTTGATCAATATAATGTGTAACAACTCTCAAACAAATTAAACAATCAATAAATCTGATGATAACTAATCCAGTGCGCAGAGAAACTGATTTCATTAGAGCCTCATAAACATTGCTGTTGTTGTGAGATTTATTCGTCAAGCAGAAAATAAATGTTTTGATTATGCAAAAACAGCAATTATTTGTATAACTGTAACAGTTTGTGCAGAAGGATTTCGCTTGCATTCCTGGGTTCTCTGAGTTTTAGAACTTTCAGTGTTTCTAAATGAGAGAAACAATTTCTTGGTGTTGGTAACTCAGAGAAGCTTTCAATTAATTGAGTGTGGCATTTCCTTGCTCAGCAACTTGAGTATTCAACAGAGGGAACTGTGGATATAGATCAACGCTATATTTATCCTGGTGAACAAGCTACAAAAAAGGCAGTGGAGTTGTAAATGAAGCAATCACCTGGCACATGGCACCTGCTGCTATAAAGTGAAGTTTTAAATGATCAAATGGAAATATCTGAGCACGAAATTAATTACTGACCTACCAACATGATTGTTCAACAAGAAATTTGGTGTTCTTGAAGAAGCCAGGGTTCCTGTTCAGTGAGTAACTGTGCAAGTTGCATGCATTGTCATAAGTAGTAATATATGAGCAGATCTCCCTACCAAGTGTTTTTTTGTGGATCAGACCTTGGAGTTGAGGCAATGGGTTACGGCGTTGGATGGATTCGCCGAGTTTATATTGTATTTTATTTGAGGGGCATTTGAGTGGCATTTGAGTGGCATTTAAGTGGCATTTGAGTTTTGATTATTTTTTTACTTAATTTGAACTTATATGGCATATAGATTTTGAATGTATGGCATTTAAGTTTTAATAGTTTTTTTTATATAATTATATACATAATTCTAACTCATGTGGCATCTATATTTTTGAATGTATGGCATTTAAGTTTTGATAATTTTTTTACATAACTCAAACTCGAACTCGAAGGGGAGAGAGGAGAGAGGGGAGATGGGAGATGAGAGAGGAGAGAAAGGAGAGAGAGAGAAGAGAGATTTTTTAGTTTTCTATACATTCATGTATATATGGATAATTATGTACATATTTATGGATATATTTATATCTACATTGAATAATATACATTTATTACATATTAAGTATATTGAATACTATAAAATTAAATTGAATAAATACATTGATTAAAAATGAATAATTATATGATTATATGCATTTATTACATGATAAGTAGGGAAAATCTTCCCATATAATATAGCTAGAGTCAGTAAATACTAAGTAATACAAAGCACTACAACTTGTAATAAATACTAAGTAATAATCATTAATGCATAGTTTGTTCCTTTACATCAATGTCTTTGATGTACTGATGTTACATCTTAGGAAGGAAGACTTCTGTTCTATGTGCTTTTAATTTCTTAATGAACTAAAATAAAAAAGTTATGTATTAGTATAGAATGGTTAAGCAAAAATGTAAAATAATTACATGAATTTGAACTTTAGTTCTAGTTACATTGGATAGTTTACATTATATAGAAAAGGGAAATAACTCACCAAGTTACATTGTTTAGCTTGTTCTTTCTTGAGCATTATTTTCACCAAGTGCTTTTGATTCTCTTTCATCTATCTAAAGCAAAACAAAAAATACTTGCTTTATAAATATGTTCTAAAAATTACACTAATTACACCAAAAAAGTACATTTTGTTACCTGGAAAATGTATATATGCAACATTTTGTTGTAAAAAATACACTAATTACACCAAAAAAGTCCTTTTTTTACCTTGAAAATGTATATATTCAGCATTTTGTTGTAAAAAAATACACTAATTACATGAAAAAAGTCCTTTTTTCACCTGGAAAATGTATATATTCAGCAATTTGTTGTAAAAAATACATTATTTACACCAAAAAAGTCCTTTTTCCCCTGGAAAATGTATATATTCAGCATTTTGTTAAAAAAAATACACTAATTACATCAAAAAAGTCCTTTTTTCACCTGGGAAATGTATATATTCAGCATTTTGTTGTAAAAAAATACACTAATTACATCAGAAAAAGTCCTTTTTTCACCTGGAAAATGTATATATTCAACATTTTGTTGTAAAAAATACACTAATTGCACCAAAAAAGTACTTTTTTTACCTGGAAAATGTATATATTCAGCATTTTGTTGTAAAAAGTACACTAATTCCACCAAAAAAGTCCTTTTTTCACCTGGAAAATGTATATATTCAGCATTTTGTTTTATTTATGGTAAAAATTAGTAAAACTCACCTATAGTGATATGATTGCCTTGAGTTATATATTAGCTTCTTGAGCTCTTGTTTTGGACAGTTTTATTTTTCAGCATCATCGAAGTAGAATCCATGTAGTTTGAGGAGTCTTCATTGGTTTGGTATCATCTGAGTAGGTGGTAGATCTTGAAAGGAATTCTTGCTGTGTTGGAGAAGTATGCTGTCTTCAAAATCCATGTAGTTTGAGTCTTCATTGATTTGGTATCATCTAAGTAGGTGGTAGATCTTGAAAGGAATTCTTGCTGTGTTGCAGAAGTATGCTGTCTTCAAAATCCATGTAGTTTGAGTCTTCATTGGTTTGGTATCATCTAAGTAGGTGATAGATCTTGAAAGGAATTCTTGCTGTGTTGGAGAAGTGTGCTGTCTTCACAATCCATGTAGTTTGAGTCTTCATTGGTTTGGTATCATCTAAGTACGTGGTAGATCTTGAAATGAATTCTTGCTGTGTTGGAGAAGTATGCTGTCTTCAAAATACATGTAGTTTGAGTCTTCATTGGTTTGGTATCGTCTAAGTAGGTGGCAGATCTTGAAAGGATTTCTTGCTGTGTTGGAGAAGTGTGCTGTCTTCAAAATCCATGTAGTTTGAGTCTTCATTGGTTTGGTATCATCTAAGTAGGTGGTAGACCTTGAAAGGAATTCTTGCTGTGTTGGGAAATGAATTCTTGCTGTGTTGGAGAAGTGTGCTTAGGTGGTAGATCTTGAAATGAATTCTTGCTGTGTTGGAGAAGTATGCTGTCTTCAAAATCCATGTAGTTTGAGTCTTCATTGGTTTGGTATCATCTAAGTAGGTGGTGGATCTTGAAAGGAATTCTTGCTGTGTTGGAGGGAGAGAAAGTTATGTTGTGTAACATTGAGTCTTCATTGGTTTGGTATCATCTAAGTAGGTGGTAGATCTTGAAAGGAATTCTTGCTGTGTTGGAGAAGTATGCTGTCTTCAAAATCCATGTAGTTTGAGTCTTCATTGGTTTGGTATCATCTAAGTAGGTGGTAGATCTTGAAAGGAATTCTTGCTGTGTTGTAGAAGTATGCTGTCTTCAAAATCCATGTAGTTTGAGTCTTTATTGGTTTGGTATCATCTAAGTAGGTGGTAGATCTTGAAAAGAATTCTTGCTGTGTTGAAGAAGTGTGCTGTCTTCAAAATCCATGTAGTCTTCATTGGTTTGGTATTATCTAAGTAGGAGAGAAAGTCATGTTGTGTAACATCTTTAAAGGGGTTGTTGGTGTGTCGGAGAAGTGTGTGTTGTCTTCAAAATCCATGTAGTTTGAGTCTTCATTGGTTTGGCATCATCTAAGTAGGAGAGAAAGTCATGTTGTGAAACATCTTTAAAGGGGTTCTTGGTGTGTCGGAGAAGTGTGTCGTCTTCAAAATCCATGTGGTTTGAGTCTTCATTGGTTTGGTATCAGCTAAGTAGGTGGTATATCTTGAAAGGAATTCTTGCTGTGTTGGAGAAGTGTGCTGTCTTCAAAATCCATGTAGTTTGAGTCTTCATTGGTTTGGTATCATCTAAGTAGGTGGTAGATCTTGAAAAGAATTCTTGCTGTGCTGGAGAAGTGTGCTGTCTTCAAAATTCATGTAGTTTGAGTCTTCATTGATTTGGTATCATCTAAGTAGGTGGTAGATCTTGAAAGGAATTCTTGCTGTGTTGGAGAAGTATGCTGTCTTCAAAATCCATGTAGTTTGAGTCTTCATTGGTTTGGTATCATCTAAGTAGGTGGTAGATCTTGAAAGGAGTTCTTGCTGTGTTGCAGAAGTATGCTGTCTTCAAAATCCATGTAGTTTGAGTCTTCATTGATTTGGTATCATCTAAGTAGGTGGTGTTTGCCATCTTAACTATCCAATCTAAAAAGACAAAAAATAAAAAATATTTTAAAAAATGTGAGCTATTTATTATTATTTAATCATAATACAAAGAAGATAACATTTTTATCAATATCCAAAGACAGGGTTTGTAACACAAACGGATTTGGTTGTAGGAGGCTATTTTCTCCATAGTGCAAGTAGGTGAGTTTTTCAACTAGTGGTAAATAAATATTTATTATTATTTTATTATTTAGATCACAAGAGTAGTAATATATGAGCAGATCTCCCTACCAAGTGTTTTTTTGTGGGGTTAAAATCTGGGGTTATGCAATGGGTTACGGCGTTGGATGGATTCGCCGAGTTTATATTGTATTTCATTTGAGGAGTACTTGAGTGGCATTTGAGTGGCATTTAAGTGGCATTTGAGTTTTGATTATTTTTTTACTTAATTTGAACTTATATGGTATATAGATTCTGAATGTATGGCATTTAAGTTATGATAATTTTTTACATAATTGTATACATAATTATAACTCATAGGGTGTCTAGATTTTGAATGTGAGGCAATTAAGGTTTGATAATTTTTTGTAATTCCGACTCATATGATATCTTGAGAGAGAGGAGAGAGAGGAAATATATCTACAATGAATCAATACAGTGATTAAAAATGAAACAATATGTGAATATATACATTTATTGTGTAATAAGTAGGGAAAATCTCATATAATATAGCTAGAGTCAGTAAATACTAAGTAACTGAAGTTTTTAGCCATTTCAACTGGATAAAAAAGTACAGTCACTCGTATAATGCTTGGGATAGGAAGATCTTCAAATATTTTGCAAACCGGAACTTTTGGTGAGTTAATCACTTGAGAACCTTTAGACTTTTCTATGAATCATTATATGATTATATACACTTATTGTATAATAAGTAGGGAAAATCTCTCCATATAATATAGTTAGAGTCGGTAAATAGTAAGTAATACAAAACAGTACAACTTGTAATGTCAATCAATACACAGGCTTTTTTATACATTCATTATCCGCTTGAGACTACCTGTTGTCAGCATTTGATATTGAGTTTACATACCATCAACACCAAGCTGTTCATCAAAATCTTGTAATTCGTTTTCTAGGAATTCCTTAAAAACTTCATCCTCATTATTCGTTTTTGTTAGCACCTCATTGGAATTTGTTTGTGTGCAATATTGCTCCCAATCACTAGCGTTGGTTGAAGAAATGAAGACAACATTGTGGTATGGAATAGGATTTCCATTCTTACTCTGTTTTCTTCCTTTGTAAATCATCACACCAGGTGCACATCTTTTAGCTTCCTCGTTGTATCTGATCGGTAGTAAAAGCGTTCTCGTCTCTCTTTTTCCATTCTTTTCAGCGACATAGCGAATGCAATTTACAATGGATTCTTCTCCATTGAATCGGAAAGGAATGAATCTTTCTACAACTTCGATGTAAGCAAAAATGGAACAATCTTTGAAATTGCTGAGATACTCGATGTCGTAATTGAGTTTGAGTTCTTCTTCACTCATTTTTCTCAGTTTTTCAGCTTCAGCAGTAGCTTCCATTGTGGTTAAGCGTTTTGTGCTGATACGTTTGACATTGTAGTAAGTAGTCTCTGGTTTTTTTGAGTTTTCCATCTCACCCAAGTACAAAATGTTGAAAGGTAATGGGTAGTTATCAACATTGAAGCTTTCAACTACTCTACTTGGGCAAACAACTTTCTGAAAATTCGCTCCAGTTGAATTATCAAGATAAGTGAGAATGTAGTAATTTCCATATGCACCAGTACTCTGTTCAATAGAAACGATTTTCAAAACTGATGGAACAGGAAGTGATGCTAGTGTAAGAAACCCTCCAATCTTTCTCAAATCACATGCCTTCCATTTTTGGAGAGATTTGGCCATCTTCAGAGCTCTGTCAGCATCAGTGAGCAATTCTTTTTGTTCCATATTGTTTGATGTTGTGGGTAAAACCAGTTTTGGAAGAGCTCGTCTCTTTATTGTTGCTTCTTTTGTGACAGAGTTAGAGTTTTTTCTTTTGGAGGGTGTTTTGAATGTTTTTTGTTTGTTTTCGACTGGCTTTAAATCCGTGTAAGAAGCAGAAAAATCCTCCATAGTATTCTAAAAAAAGAAATAATATATAATTCAGCTTTTCATGTGGAACTAAAAGATTATTTATTTCATACTTTACATTATAGCTAAACTAATTTTGATCTTTGCTAGGTAGGGAATAATAAATTTTTTAAAATTTTACCTTTTATAAAGAGAAAGTTTCTAGTAGTTGCAATGGAAAGTGTAGTAGATGTTACTTCTCCGCTCACTGTTGTAGAACTGGATGCTTTCTGTGTGAAAACAGTGGCTCTTAAATAGCTAAAGTTGCACTGGTTGAACTCTATGAATACCAACCTTCTTTATAATATAACTATGAATCAGAATTTTGTCCACGCGAAAACCAATGTTTTCGCGGGAATAAATAATTTATTTTCACGCGAATAGAAACTGTTGCTTTCGCGGGAATACAAATTTTATTTTCACGCGAATACAATCCAATGCTTTCGCGGGAATAAATAAATTATTTTCACGCGACTAGAAACTGTTGCTTTCGCGGGAATACAAATTTTATTTTCACGCGGATACAATCCAATGCTTTTGCGGGAATAAATAATTTATTTTCACGCGAATAGAAACTGTTGCTTTCGCGGGAATACAAATTGTATTTTCACGCGGATACAAACCAATGTTTTTTGCGGGAATAAATAATTTATTTTCATGCAAATAGAAACAGTTGCTTTCGCGGGAATAAATAATTTATTTTCACGCGAATAGAAACTGTTGCTTTTGCGGGAATACAAATTTTATTTTCACACGGATACAAACCAATGTTTTCGCGGGAATAAATACTTTATTTTCACGCGAAGGGAAACCGTTGCTTTCGCGGGAATAAATAATTTATTTTCATGCGAATAGAAACTGTTGCTTTCGCGGGAATACAAATTTTATTTTCACGCGAATACAAACCAATGCTTTCGCGTGAAAATAAATTATTTATTCCCGCGAAAGCAACGGTTTCCATTCGCGTGAAAATAAAGTATTTATTCCCGCAAAAGCATTGGTTTGTATCCGCGTGAAAATAAAATTTGTATTCCCGCGAAAGCAACAGTTTCTATTCGCGTGAAAATAAATTATTTATTCCCACGAAAACAACGGTTTCCATTCGCGTGAAAACAAAGTATTTATTCCCGCGAAAACAACAGTTTCCATTCGTGTGAAAATAAATTATTTATTCCCGCGAAAGCATTGGTTTGTATCCGCGTGAAAATAAAATTTGTATTCCCGCGAAAGCAACAGTTTCTATTCGCGTGAAAATAAATTATTTATTCCCGCGAAAGCAACGGTTTCCCTTCGCGTGAAAATAAAGTATTTATTCCCGCGAAAGCATTGGTTTGTATCAGTGTGAAAATAAAATTTGTATTCCCGCAAAAGCAACAGTTTCTATTCGCGTGAAAATAAATTATTTATTCCCGCGAAGACAACGGTTTCCATTCGCGTGAAAACAAAGTATTTATTCCCGCGAAAGCAACGGTTTCCATTCGCGTGAAAATAAATTATTTATTCCCGCGAAAGCATTGGTTTTCGCGTGGACAAAATTCTGATTCATAGTTATATTATAAAGAAGGTTGGTATTCATAGAGTTCAACCAGTGCAACTTTACCTATTTAAGAGCCACTGTTTTCACACAGAAAGCATCCAGTTCTACAACAGTGATCGGAGGAGCAACATCTACTACTACATCCACTGACTATTAAAAGTTTTTCTGTGTGAATTTGAAAATTTTCATTGAACTTAAGACTTAATTATCTGACTTAATTATCTCACTTAATTTTTTGTCTACTTAAAAAGTAATGCTTTCACACAATAAATCACTCGTTCTAACAACAGTAACTGAAGCCTCAACATCTACTATATAATATACCAACTGACTACTAGGAGTTTTATTCACAAGGTAAAATTTATTAGCTGAGACATTTAACTTACCTTTTTATGTGCTATTGTCACTTCTATTAAAAAGTAATGATTTTATTGTTATTATAGTGCTATGGAAACAGAAGAGGATGATACTGATGTAGACATACATAAAGAATGGGAATGGCTCATGAAAAATCAAAATGATATCAGTTTTTCAAACGCTGATAATGAATACATGAATGATGAATGCAATGCTGAATATGAAAATGAAATGGAGATGGAACTTGAAAATGCTTTTCAAGACAAACCTTTGACTTTTCAAGTTTCAGCAACTACTGAAAATACAATAGCCTTTGATAAGCAGTAAGTTTTTAAAATCATAAATTAATAACATTAGTAGAGTAATTTTTTTGCTGTTTTTTTTATACTCATCTCATGAATCAGCAAAAATAATGCGTTATCTCTTTATTGTAGACAGGACTCAGAATATCAGAGAATTAATGTAAAAGAGGAAGTTGGGAATTCATGTCATAGTGCACAGTAAGTTTTTAAAAACCTAACTAATAATAATGTTTGAGCCTTTTTTCCTAATTCCATTTTAAAAATTAATTGATAATGGTGTTTAAGTCATTTTTTCTTCTGTTACATTTTATATAAAATGTATGTGAATGTTTTATAGAACAACTATTATGTGTTAACATTTCTATTGTAGACAAAGTTTAAATTATCGGGAGGAGAATGTAGAAGAAAAAAACCCTGAAATTTCCCCTAATTGGAAATGGTTAGAAGAAAATCTCATTTGCTTTCGTTTACCCGATGAAACAATCAATCAAATAGGATTTGGTGCTGAGCCTTCACCACCAAAGACTAGCATAATAGCTCAAGATATAGAGCCGGTTGTGGAGGAGATAGTTGAAGAAAATGAGAATGATCCAATGATAGAAAATGAAGAAGAAGAAGAAGAAGAAGAAGAGGAAGAAGCACAAGAGGAAGAACAAGAAGAAGAAGAAATGGAAGATTTAAATTTTGAAAGACCTACCCGAGCATCAACCCTAGGTATTGTTGATGATAGCACAGCTCCAACTTTTCAAGATGAAGAATGGGATGATTTGATAGCTAGATATTGGGGAGCTATGAAAACGAAACATAGAGCTGGAAAAGTCATAGAACTTTTAAATGTAAGACTTTGGGATGGGATTCCAAGAGACCAAGCTGATACCTACCAAAATGACTATCATGATTCAAGAGTGTTAGAATTGCTAAAAAAAGTTTGGAGACAATTGAGCTCGAGAGCAAAAGTCAACTGTAGCGTAGGTTGTATACTAGAAAATAAAAATGATGGTGAACTCCGATACTTTCACTCATCATCAAACAATGCTACCGTATATCCAAAAGCTAAACTGATTGAAACTGAAGGAGATCTTGATGACTTCTTTGTTGATGTTATGGAGACTGATCATCGTACAAATAGCTTGAGACGGAGACCAAATACGACTTGGAGATTGATGTTAATCACAAACATTTCGTTTTATTTCTACAAACTACTCGGAATGGGAAAAGTTGGATCACCACCAGAGCATTTACCCTCTCACCTCTTTAACAACAGACACATACGAACCATGTTAAAAAACACAAAAGGAAAACGAATTACCGACAATCTTTGTTTTTTTAGATGTCTAGCATTACACAAAGAACTACAAAAAAACGGTGGAATTGCAAAAGATCCGATAATTAAGGAGGTGAAGGAGTACCAACAACAATATCATAGTTTCATCTATGGTGATAGTGGTAAAAGGTGTGATGGGAAAGGAGTGACAGAAGCTGATTTATTGCTTTTGGAGCGAGCATTTCAACTGAAGATAACAGTGTTTTCTTTAAATGATGATATGACTTCAACAGTTATTTGGAATTCAAACTCCAGTTATAAGGAGAATCTATATTTGGATCTTTATATCAATCACTTCAGTCTTATTACAAACTTGGAAGGATATGTCAAAGCCTACAGATGTCCAACCTGTTCTACTTGTCATGATAGATTGGGGAATCTGAAAAGACACAGATGTTCAATCTCAGAGGCAACAACTATGCAGTTTTCTGGAGGGCAATACAGTCCTACTGCTACAATATTCGACAAACTGAAGGTTCAATTCGGGATAGATATCGGGTCAGATGATTCCTTGAGATACTATCCATTTTTTGCAACATTCGACATAGAGTGTTTGTTACCTAATTGCGAAAAAGATCGAGATACAGACACAACCATTTACACGAATGAGCATAAACTTTTAAGTATTTCAATTTGTTCAAACGTACCAGGCTTCAACAACCCGTGTTGTATTGTCAATAATGGGGATGATGATGAATGCGTTGGAAGATTCATTGAATACTTGGATGATATTAGTGAAGAATCATATAGCCGATTGGAAAAACAATTTTCACGAATCATAAAACAGATAGAAGGTGAATTACAACGACTGGAAGAAGCTGAAGAAAAGTTTCGTAGTGATTTTGAAAAAAATCGTTTCAGACGTAGAACAGGAGCTGAAAAAGTTCTGGATGATTTGTACAGCTATATGAAAAAACTCCCTATTCTAGGTTTCAATTCACAGACTTATGATGTCAATGTGATGAAAGGAAAACTGCTTCAAAAATTGAAAGATGTCTCCGACACAGATTTTGATTTTGTTATAAAAAAAGGAACCAAGATGCCTGTTATCGGAATAGGATCTTTTTTGTTTTTAGATTGTACAAACTTCATCGCTCCTGGATATAGCTATGAAATGTATCTCAAAGCATACAAATGTGAAGCCGGAAAAGGATTTTTTCCTTATGAATGGATGAAAGACTTGGAACAACTTAATCAAGAACATCTACCTCCAAGAGAAGCTTTTTACAGTTCTTTAAAACAAAAGAATATCAGTGAAGAAGAGTACATAATTTGTCAAGAAGCATGGAAAAATAACGACATGAAGACAATGAGGGATTTTTTAAAATGGTACAACAACTTGGATGTAAAACCATTTGTTCAAGCGTTGGAAAGACAAAGATCGATCTACAGAGAGCATGGGATTGATATGTTAAAAGATGGTATATCTTTACCAGGATTAGCGATTCGATGGATGTTTAACAAAGCTCCTCAACCACCCCCTCCATACCTCTCTACATACTTGAATTTTGATGAACTTGGTAACTCGTTTCGTCAGACTCTCCCAATTTGTCTGCTTGACAACTGCAATGCAGAACTTTATCCTCTAATAAAGAAAAACATAGTTGGGGGGCCAAGTCTAGTGATGCATAGATATCACGAAAAAGGTATAACTAAAATTAGAGAACATTGGTTGGGAAAAGAAGCAAAGATTTGTGATAGAATCTATGGAGTTGATGCAAATGCGCTCTATTTATGGTGTATGATGCAATCAATGCCTACTGGCTATCCTCGAAGAAGAAAAATCGAAAACTCCTTTGTCGCTGAACCAGTAAAATTTAGCAAGATAGCTCATAGCTGGTTACAGTTCCAAATGTTCTCAAAAAAAATCAATATCAGACATCAGCTCAATGGAGGAGAAGTTACTCTCGGACAGCGAGGATTACCAGTTGATGGTTTCTGTGTTGAAAATCGTCATGTCTTTCAATTCCACGGATGTTTTTGGCATGGACACGACTGCTCTTATAACAACGCTAAAGAGCAAGAGCTTCAAGCTAGTGGAAGAAAATCAAAAGCAAATCTGTTTAAAACTACGATGGAAAATGAAGAATATCTTCGAGCATTAGGTTACACTGTAATCTCGATTTGGGAGTGTGACTGGATGAAGCGTGTAAAAACTCATACAAATTTACAAAAATTTGTCAACACGTTTTACAATTCTTTCTACCCTAAAATACTTGAAAAAAAGCTGAATCAAGAAGAAGTGTTGGAGAGAGTTCAATCAGAAGAATTCTTCGGATTTGTTGAATGTGACATCGAAGTTCCTGAGGAAGAGGAAGAAAAGTTCTCCGAAATGCCTCCGATTTTTAAAAATACGATGTTAACCAGAGAACACTTGAGCGATGAAATGAAAGTCTTTGCTGAAGCCGAAGGTTTTTTAAAGACTCCTCAACGCTCATTAGTTGGAAGTATGTACGGAGATAAGATATTGCTAATGAGTCCTTTGTTGAAATGGTACTTGAAACAAGGATTGAAAGTCACCAAAGTTTATCAGCTAATAGAATATATTCCTAGAAAAGCTTTTGAAGCTTTTGGAACATCGGTTTCAGACGCTAGGAGAATGGGAGATGCAGACCCTAGTCAAGAATTACTCGCTACTACTAGCAAGTTGGTAGGAAATGCTGCTTATGGAAAAACAATCACTGATAAAGAAAAACTTACCACCATCAAGTTCATCGAAGGCGCCAGAAAAGCTTCATTTCGTATCAGAGGAAACAAATTTATCGCCATGGAAGAGATAGCAGATGATTTTTATGAAATCGTAACCTGTAAACAGCTAGTAAGTTTTAAAACAATTATTTTGCAATTCAAAATTTATATTCCACAAGTTTACTTTGCTAATTAGTATCACCATCATTTCAGCTAACTATGAATGTTCCAGTACACTTGGGTTTCTCCGTGCTACAGTATGCTAAACTGAGAATGCTACAGTTTTACTACGACTTTATGGATAAGTAAGTAAAACCTAATTCCCTACTATTATCATGTATAAGTAAGTAAAACTTCCAAATAATTGAAGCAATCTTTTTATTTATAGATATATTGACAGAAGTGATTTTCAATATGTTGAAATGGATACAGATAGCGCATACATGGCGTTGAGCGGAACATTAGAAACACTGGTAAAACCAAGTCTGAAAAAAGAGTTTTACAATGAATATGGTGATTGGTTTCCACGACCATACTGTGACAAACATAGAGATGAATTTTTAAGAATCAAAACAATGAGTTTAGAATGGAGCATGCAAGAATGTTGTGAAAAAGTACTAAAACATGGAAAAAGAACACCTGGATTGTTTAAAGAGGAATTTACCGGAGATGGAATTGTTGCTCTTAACTCTAAATCCTATTATTGCTGGGGAGAAAAAGGAAACAAGTTTAGCTCAAAAGGTTTGAACAAACGAATTAATCAATTGAACAAAGACAGTTATCTAAATGTATTGAACACAAAAAAGTCGTTTATGGGTAAAAATCGAGGATTTGTAGTAAAGGATAAAAAAATGTTGACATACAAGCAAATAAAGCGAGGACTCACATATTTTTATGCTAAAAGACGAGTGTGTTCTGATGGAGTATCTACCGAACCTACTTTGGCTTAAATAAAAACCTTCATAATAGTCTTCTTTTTAGAATAGTTACTATAACTATATATATATATAATACAAAAAATCATTCATCGTATATATATATATATAGACTTGATCTCAAAATGCTGATGATATGTAGTCTCAAGTGAATAAATGAAGGTTATAGTACTTTGTACTACATAAAATTTACAGTAAATTTTAATAGATATAATGTTTTCTATTACAATTATTTCCCAAATACTGTAAATTTTAACCATATAGAAGCTAATTTGAGGATTTTTTAAGATGCAATGTAAAGAAAAAGACTTTGCATTTATTATCATGACAAGACCTGGTGCTTTGTATTACTTAGTCTTTACTGACCCTAGCTATATTATATGGGAAGGTTTACCCCTGCTTATTATGTAATAAATGTATATAATCATATAATGTTTCATTTTTGATCAATATAGTTATTCAAGCTAGATATAACTCCTCTCTCCTCTCTCTCAAAATACTATATGAGTTCGAGTTATGTAAAAAATTATCAAAAACTTAAATACCATACATTCAAAATCTAGCTGCCATATGAGTTCAAATTAGGTAAAAAATAATCAAAACTCAAATGCCACTTAAATGCCACTCAAATGCCACTCAAATACCTCTCAAATGAAATACAATATAAACTCGGCGAATTCACCCAACGTCGTAACTCATTGCATAACCCCCAAGACCAGATCCACAAAAAAACACTTGGTAGGGAGATCTGCTCATATATTACTACTCACAAGACTTGAACAAAATTCAATAAAGTAACAATGAAAACCAAATGAAATCACAATAATATTAACAATAATAAGAATAATAATAATAATCATCACCAGTAAAAATTATTTTTCATATTAAATACAATGAATAATAACTGTTTTATGCTGATAATGAAGTAAAACAATACAATAATGAAAGTTGTAATCATTTTTTGGCTGTAAAGTTCAAAATCAACCTGTTGTTCAAGATGTCATTTAAGGCTAACCTATTTTTTCTCTCGGACCTACGACAATTCTGTCAATCAATGCCAAAAGACTGCGATCTTGAGTGGAAACAGGATAGGTTCTATGAGCATGAAATTATTTAGGAGAGATACTTCTATGGTCAGGCCATATCGTAATAGGAGGATAACTCCAGAGTGCAACTAGTTGAGTTTTTCAACTAGTGTTAAATAATTACTTATTATTTCTCACCTTAATACAGAAAATCTCCTAGTAGTTGTAGTAGATGTTGATCCTTCAGTCACTGCTGTTGAAGTGGATGCTTTCTGTGTAAAACCGGTGCTTCTTATATAGCTAGGTTGTACTAGGTACTAGGTACCGATTGACACGAGTTGATTCCAATGAAAAGCCTTTATAATATATAAGCAGGTCTTTACGCAGAAAACTCACGCGAAAACTAAAAAAAATAAAAACCATTCTTCGCGGGAGTTTTCCGTCGTATATGTTATAAAGGCTTTACGCAAAAACTCACGCGAAAACCGAAACTAAAAACGAAATTCTTCGCGGGAGTTTTCCTTCTTATAAGTCATAAAGGTTTTACACGGAAAACTCACGCGAAAAGTGAAACAGTAAAAAAATTCTCTTCGCGGGAGTTTTCCTTCTATATACTATAAAGGCTTTACACGGAAAACTCACGCGAAAACGAGAAATAGAAAACAATTCTTTCGCGGGAGTTTTCCTTCTTTTATGTTATAAAGGCTTTATGCAGAAAGTTCACGCAATTTTTTTTACCGCAAGTTTTCCGCGTAAGGCCTTTATAGTACATAGAAGGAAAACTCCCGCGAAGAAGTTTTTTTTATTTTTTCCGTTTTCGCGTGAGTTTTTGCATAAAGCTGTTATAACACATAAGAAGGAAAACTCCCGCGAAGAAGTTGTTATTGAGTTTCGGTTTTCGTGTAAGTTTTTTGCGTACAGCCTTTATAACATATAAGACGGAAAACTCCCGCGAAGAATGTTTTTTATTTTTTTAGTTTTCGCGTGAATTTTCCTGCTTATATATTATAAAGGCTTTTCATTGGAATCAACTCGTGTCAATCGGTGCCTAGTACCTAGTACAACCTAGCTATATAAGAAGCACCGCTTTTACACAAAAAGCATCCACTTCAACAACAGTGACTGAAGGATCAACATCTACTACAACTATGATATGTATAGAATCAGAAGTTTCTTCTGTACATGCAGAACTCAATATAATAGACAATGAACATTCAGCCCATGACCTGACTAAAAGAAGAAGCTTGCAATCAGCTAGGACAATGCTGATAATAACACTCACCATATAAAGGGCCAGGCTAAACTATAGACATTAAGTACCCCGAAACCTTATTAGGCCCTGACACAAACACACACACACATATGACATTGCAACTGCGGGCCAATTAGTGATACAGCCCATCACTAACTCACCAACTGTAATTAGAAACCTTTCGTTTAATGACACCCCGCAACAGAAAGTTGCAGTAGGACATGCATAGAAAGCAACGACCTTATTCTATGAACAGGAGCCTACTAACACAGACGTGTGAAAGGAAGCTACCAAACTAGAACACTCTTACACGTACACATAAGGTGAGAACATTGATTACATACAGTTGATGTCATACAGTTGATATAGTTGAATATTGCATTGACTATTATTGCAGGTGAAATTATTATTTCAATATTCAAACATATCATTTGGTGGAGGCCACGGTTTTTCCTGGTTTCTCGCTTGAGTATTGGACATATTTTTGTCCTGGTGGAACGCCCCCCTTTTCTTTTCTATACAATCGTTAGTCGATTTTGTGCGCGCTTGTGTTTAATTTTGTTTGTGAGTGTGGACACTCATCTCTATTGAGAGGGTGATTTGTAGCTTGCTGAAATAACAAAATTATTTACACTAATAGCTCTTTATATTTTGTTTGGTAAACCGGTAAATGCCAACAAGAATTAAGTTGCTACAATTGATCAGTCTTCGACAGGATCGAAGTTTTACATTTTCTCTGAAAAGCTATTAAGCCAGGAGATATCAAAATTGTAACTCAAAATTTTCTCTGAAAAGCTATTAAGCCAGGAGATATCAAAATTGTAACTCAAAATTTTCTCTGAAAAGCTATTAAGCCAGGAGATATCAAAATTGTAACTCAAAATTTTCTCTGAAAAGCTATTAAGCCAGAAGATTTCAAAATTCAAAATTACTCTCTGAGACGCTATTGAGCTAGGAGAATTTTGTCAGATCAAAATTAAATATCTCTGAAACGCTAATTAGCCAGGAGAATTGCTTTCACAACTGAATGTTAACCAACATACGTAATATTATAGGAGCAGATCTATTACGTAATATTATAAGAGCAGATCTATTACGTAATATAATAGAAGCAGATCTGTCACGTAGTATAATAGGAGCAGTTCTAGATATACAAGCTGACTTGATTGTCTTTCATCAATAAGTATATAAATACTGTTATTGATTGTCATTGTATTGTAGTGATTTGATATATATATATACATATATACACACTGCATGTACCGAGCCTATACACTGTGCTAGCACTAACCGACCGCGTGAGCGCAAGCGCGTGCTGTCTAGACACGCGAATAATTATATAGTTTATCTTTACAGATTAATTGAAAATAAAACAGAAAAAAAAAAAAGATTGAAAAAAAAATTGACCATTAAAAAGGATTAATAAGGGGTTGAAAACAGAAAACCAATGGAGTGGTTTAATAGTATGATCCCAAGCCGTACACGTAGTGGACAACCGTACCAGCTGACCAACGCAACTCCTTCGACGACCACAACTACCATTACCACCGCAGCCACAACTACAGCTGCCACAGTTGCTACCAACGGAGGGGGTATCTACCCCAACCTCGAAACTGAACCTGCTCGCTCATTGGAGTTCAGTGGCCAGAACCCGGACTTCGGTCAGTCATCCCGACTACCCGTTAGCTACTTTCAGAGTAATGCTGAGAGAAGGCAGGCCTCGCGACCAATTGTGAGTCAAACCACTATCACATCAGCAGCAACTGATGAAACAACGGACAATGGTGCAGAGAGCATGCAGAGACGCTGGACGGAGTTGCATAGACGCGCAGAGGAAATAGGAAGTCCGCCACAAATTACACAGGCAGGGCAACCACAACTACCTCCTCTACAGCCAGCCCCTCCACAACGTGTTTTGCTGCAGCAACCCACACCATATAGCGCCGAACAATCAGTTGTGCAAATCCCTATGGAACCAGAGCCAATCATGCAGTCATACACTGCACCAGTACCCCAAACAGCTCGATACCCGATGGGACAACCACCTGTTGTTCAGGCTCCAGAAACACATATTCAACAGCAACAGAATCCCGTGGAAGTTCAACAAATGTTGGGAGCGCTTACCAGAGAGCAGCAAGCTACTGCAATCTGGGAATCGATCCCAGCTGATTTGCAACAGATGCTTATTAGTGGCTCTAGACCAAGTAATTCTCAGCAAGCAGCATCAGCACCCACAGTTAATTTTCAAAACCAACCAGTGCAGGCTACAGTGCCTCCGATCCCTGCTGCCTATTGGCAACCACAGCAGGCGTCGAGTTTTGTGTCCCAACCTAGTCCTCAGTTACAACCGAAAATTACCCCGGTAATTCTTCCGAACTTTGAGACCCGGACTACCTTTGCCAATGAACCTCTCGAGAGCTGGATCGGGTTCATAGAAAAATGAGAGATTGATATGCTGACTTTTGGTTTAGATGAAAGTCAATTAGCTCAGTGTCTCCCGAAATCCTTGAAGGGTTCTGCCTACCAAACTTATATCAGCTTGGTGAATAGTGGGAATCCGGCAACTCGACAATATTCATTGTTGAAAGCCGAGCTCAGCAAGTCCTTTCTCCGGCATAAATCCATGAAAGGTAGAAGCTTATTCACGCTGACGCAAGGAAGCAAGTCAGTAGGACAGTTCTACAACGAGATAGTGACTGCAGGCAAATCGGCTTATACTGGCGTACCAGAGCAGCACAAAACTGAGTTCGTGCGAGATGCTTTTGTAAATGGCTTGCGAGACAAGTATCAGGAAAAGATATTAGCATCGGGAGAAGTTGGACTAGAGAAAGCCCTGAACATAGCAAAGACTATGGAGTACAACGATGCTGTCGGTAGGGCACAAAAAGTGGTCTCAGCAAAAAGCCACACAGTAAATCAGCTGCAGGACAAGCCCGCTGATAAGGTGTCTGTATTGGAAAAACAAGTAAAGGCTTTGTCAGAACTTGTTAGAAACCAGTCAACTCCTAAGCCGGGCCAAAAGACCCAGAATAATAAAGTCACTCACCATACCAGCAATCCAAGAAATGCACCAATGACGAGCAAGACTGGACCCCCTATTCCGAGACCTCAGACGGGACCCCTCCAGCCCAGTAGGAACTCTGATAATCCGAGGTTTCAGCAACGGAATCAAAGGTTTCCACCAAGAAACCAAGGACAGTTTCCACAGGGACCTCGAGGTGGTTACCAACCAAACAACTGGCGAATGCCTACAACAAACACGCGGAATAGGCACGAGTCCACAGGGAGGTTTTGCTCTCACTGCCATAAGAATAATCATTGGACCAATGAGTGTTGGACCAACAGAAGGATCCAAGCTGTGACGGAAAGACAATTGGATGCCATGCCCGATGAACAATTTGTGCATGCATTGCTGTCCCAGCCCTCTGATGCCATGAGTGAAAAGCATTATGTAAATGTAGTGAACGACACCAAACCAACGCAGAAACCCACTGAACGAAAGCCTCGACCAACCAGAGGTGGGTCACTGTCGCCTTTGACGTACTTCCACTTGGCTCGGGAAGTTTCGCTGTTCACCCAACAGCACCCCTCATATGTGGATCAAACTCCATGGATAAACCACATATCTATGGCCTCAAGACAGAATACCATTGTGACATTGCGCCGACTGCAAATACCACCATGAAACCTCAGGTTATGGATCTGATGGTATACCGGAGAAATATGGTGCAATGGTCATCTATGGCATATCAATGCAGCAAATACACAACAACTTTCACTACACAAATCAGCACGTTCACCGACATCAAGACAAGAACAGTTTCCACACACAAAACCACGGTCACGGATTATGAGTGTAGATCGATGGTAACAACTTTACAATGCGATGCTGGTCAACTAGAAGGAGGAAATGGAGTGTTTGTGACTAAGAACCCTGTGAGTGAAAAGTATGTATGGTGCTGTAAACCTTATGACTTCAGCGCAGAGCAGTGCTCCATGATTGAAGCACAAGTTTACAAGCGACATGGAGAAGGTATGTTTGAGTCTACAGCAGGAGATGTAGCTCATTGCACCTATGAAGACAAAAGTTGTTTGTTGTCTGATGGCACTATGCTAATTTGGAACACCAATCGAAACGTCTCATGTGAATACACTGAAGATTATAGGGTCAATGGGACTTACTTTGATGGACACTTTGTGAGCGACGATTACAATATGGCGCTAACCTTCACAAAGTATGGCGTCAATGGTTATGAGGACTGCAATGGAAAGACCACCTCACTATCAGACCAAGGCCTGATGGTACGCCTATTAAATAAGGTAGACAACATAACTACAGCTCAAGAGGTCGAAGCTCAAGCTTTCACAGGAGACTATGCAGCAGTTCTAAACAGCGTGCTACAACCCCTAGCTCTTCGAGTGGTGCAGGGTGAGAAGTCTGTGTTCTGGCACAGCTACTCTTACGCCTGCAGCAATATTGCAGCCACTCTGGAGATGTTAGCCCTTTTGCTAGATCATCACCCTACGACTAGCGCTAGATATCTACTGAATACAGCTAATATCATCGCCAAACCAGGGCCTGGGTATATACAAATATACCCTTGCACTGAACTGAGTGGCAATGAGTATAAATTCTTGCCAATGGACGCTGATAACTGCACGGAGTATCTTCCATTGAATGTATCTGCAGGAGGAGAGCACTTTACTGGATTTTTGGATCCAAGTACTAATGTGTTGCACACCTTGAGTATGGAGGTCAACTGCCGTCTGCGAGAGCAGACTCTTTTCAAGATAAATGGGACGCTCTATAGCTATCATCATAATGGAACAATAACACAGCCCTCAGTAATGCAGAATTTGACCGTTCCCAATGTACATTTAGGAGCAGTGACACCAAACATTAGCGAGGTCATTTACAGTAGAGCTCATCGGCTCAGCTGGAAACAGTTTAGTGATCACAGCAGCCTGAATGACCTTCTAGGAACTTTGAGTAGACAAAAACAAGTCCTTCATGCTATGGGTTTGAGCAACAACAAGCATTACTCTTTTGACAAAAATGTCATAGAATCTAAAGAAGAGGTCCTAGGTCGAGCCTATTTCAGCTTCCTTTTCGGAGGACATGTAGCTTCAGGCTTTGAGCTATGGACCCTCTGTGTCAACATAATGGTCAGTCTGTTGATTTTCTTATTCCTAGCCCACAGAATGTGGCAGTGCTGCAGTAGTAAGATTGCCCTACGGAAAGCTGTGGTGGCAGCAGTTGATGAAGACAGTAGTGATGTGGAACAGTTTGCAGGGGAGACCCCAATGTTCCGAGAGTATGGTGACAACGCTATCGCAATGATTCGCAATGAATTTTCAGCTGCCGAGAGGCAACCCGTCACCCCGTCAGCCCCAATATATGAACCGACTCAACTGCGAACAACCCACCACCAACTAGTCCCGCCAGTCATCAGTTACCCCCAGCAGCAGTTTCAACCTGCTAACACTGCTGCACAGTGCCGTGCATCAACTGGGAACCCGACACAGGTTCGACTACCTTACCCCACCTTCTTTCCCAGGGAACAGTATTGACAATTTGCTGGCACCTCACCAACCACCCTAAACAACGTAAATGGGATATCATCTAGAGCTAATGGTCGATGCCGCCATGCACTAGTGCAAGTGATGATTGCTGACACTAGCTGCATAGCATTAGCCGACGCTGGTGCTACCATTACCTTGATCAGAGCAGACCTAGCAAGAGAATTGAAGCTGCAGCTTCATTCTCCCAAATTATCAGCTACCGGGGTCACAAATGATGCTCTGAATATCATTGGTCGCACTGCCGCCATCATAGCTATTGGTTCCAAAAAGCTATCCCATTGTATTTATGTTGCTGACCAAATTTCACATGAGGTCATCCTAGGGACAGACTTCTTGGCCAAATTAGGTGAGGTTGCCTATAACTTTCAAAAATGTACACTGAGAATCGGAAATGATGAGATACCGATGGGTGGCAAAACACGCAATATAGCTAATGCCACAACAAGATTCGACCCAGATACGGGACGGAATGAAATACAAATGGTAGAGGAAGTGGACTTACCGCCATTTACAGAAACAATAGTAATCGCTCAGGTAGAGCACAGCCTACAATACCAACCAACCTTCCTTTTTGAGGGCGACCCCAAAGTCGTCAAGAAGGAGGTTTTAATAGGGAAGTCCGTGGATCGCACTTCCAATGGAACTATACGGTTCCCAGTTCTAAACACCGGTCCAAGCTTTCAGAAATTACCGTCTAAGGCCACAGTGGGGAGTGTTGAATTGTTAGAGGACGATTTACGAATCCTACAGACAGGCACTTCGACAAAACCTGCATATGACCGGCCGGGTGATACTTTAAAGATGGAAAGCACAGACCTTGACCCCGCTCAGATGAGGGTGTTGAGAAATCTCATAAATGAGTACAAAGATATCATTGGAGAGGGTGTTTCTGATCTTGGCCGGACTAAAATTGTTGAGCATGTCATTGAGACGCTCCCCGGAACAAGCCCCATACGCAGTAGGCCATATAATATTCCAGTTCACCTACGAGCTGAAGTTAAGAGTCAAATCGACAACATGATGGATCAGGGACTAATATCCATGAGCACAGGAGCTTGGAGCTCCCCAATTGTATTAGTCAAGAAGAAAGATGGGACATGGAGGTTCTGTGTGGACTATCGGAAACTCAATGCAGTGACGGTAAAACACTCCATGGCCCTTGCAAACATCGAGAATGCCATGGAAATCATGCATGGTAAAAAGTACTTTAGCAGAATTGATTTGTGCTCAGGATTTTTCCAAGTCTCGCTGCACAAAGATTCGAGAGAGAAATCATCTTTTATAACACCGTTTGGGAGCTATCAATGGAACGTGATGCCCCAAGGAGCTAGCGGGTCGCCTTCCACTTTTACTCGATTGGCATTGGCCATCATGGCCGATCTGATCAGCAACGGTAGTAGTTGCGTTTATTTGGACGACTGGCTCATGACCTCCTCTACATTTGATGAACATATACAGCTGTTAAGCACGGTTTTCTCCAGGTTGAGGTATGCAGGACTCAGATATCGCCTCAGCAAAAGTTACTTTTGCCAGCGCGAAATAACTTATTTGGGACATGTGATTTCTCAAAACGGTATTTCCGTTGCTCCTCACAATACGGAGAAGATTGTCAACTTCCCCACTCCAAAAGACAAGAGTGGAGTGCGGAGAATGATCGGATTATTCTCGTTCTACAGAACATATATCAAGGATTTTTCAAAGATAGCTTCACCTCTGATCGGACTCACCAAGAAAGATGAGGCTTTCGTCTGGTCCCCAGAATGTGAAGCAGCTGCCAAGCGACTCAAGAGCATGGTGGCATCAGCACCAATACTAGCATTTCCCAACTTTTCAAAAACCTTCACACTGACGACTGACGCAAGCGCTATTGCGGTTGGAGCAGTCTTGTCACAGGAAGGAGAGGACGGTAAGTCACACCCGGTCTCCTTCTACTCCAGAGCTCTATCGGCTGCTGAACGGAAATGGGATGCTTGTGAGCAAGAGCTCTTTGCAATATTATGTGCAGTCAAGCACTACAAAGCCTTTCTCATGAATACCCATTTTCAGGTGTTCACGGATAACATTGCCTGCACATACATTGTGAAGAAGAGTGAGCTATCACCCAGACTAGCGAGATGGGCGGTCCAACTAGCCGACTATTCCTTTGACATCCAGCACAAGGCAGGAAAAGAAAATGCAGTGGCGGATGCACTGTCGAGAGCTGAAGAGATCAATGTGGTAGAGGACGCTGATGTTACTGTTTCGGACAACGATAAGGAGATGGCCAAGGCTCAGTCTAAGGACTATTATTTGTCCGCCATCATGTTATACTTGTGTAAGAAGAGGTTCCCCCCAGACATTACAAAGAGGGAGATGACTGTCATCAGAGAGAAGAGTGCCAACTTTACGTTGTGCAATGGAGTTATATACCGGAAGAAGGATGACAAGCTGCTGCTTGCTGTCCCAGCAGCTCAACGCAAGGACCTGTTGTATGCGGCGCATGAATCGCTTATGTCGTTGCATCCGGGCCTTGTCAAAATCATGCTGAAACTCAGTGATAAATACTGGTTTCCAAAGATGAGACGAGAAGTCGGGAGACACATAGCCCAATGTGAGTCATGTCAACAAAGGAAGGATCCTGAACAACCGACTAGGGTGCCCCTTAAGAACCAGTATGCTAGTGAGCCTTTTGAGATTATTTCAGTCGACTTCATGGGACCTTTAACTACGACTAATAATAATATGAAGAATATTCTCGTGTGGACGGATCATTTTACCAAGTGGGTAGAGATTGAGGCTACACCAGATCAACTTGCAAGTACAGTTGCCAAATCTTACATTAACCGGGTGTTTATCCGATTTGGATGTAGTAGGGTTCTGCTGAGTGACAGAGCCAAGAACTTCTTGAGCGAGGTCATCGAGAATGTCAACAAGTTACTGCAAGTAGACCACAGGAAGACTACGCCATACCAACCACAGACAAATGGGTTGAGCGAGGTGAGTAACCGCAGTATTGGCAGTATGCTCTCGCATATGGTCAGCGAAAATCACAGGGATTGGGACGAATACATCCCATTCGTGCAACTAGCCCACAACTCGGCGAGGCACACCGTGATAAATGCCTCACCGAGCATGCTGCTGATGTGCCGGGAAGTACGCTTCCCTTACGACCTGACTAAACCCCGATTACCTCAGCGCGTAAAACCAGGTACCTACGCTGCTGAACTACACAGTCGTATGGCGACAGTTTGGTCGGAAGCAAGAGATGCTATGGAAAGAGGTAAAAGGAGGCAGAAACAGTTTTATGATAGGACAGCTAAACCATCCAGTTTCAGTGTTGGCGATGCGGTTTATTATTACACCCCACGCGGTTATAAGCATCGCACTAAGAAGCTGATGAAAAGGTGGAACGGTCCATACATCATTAAGCTATTGACAGATACCAATGCAGACATACAGCTATTCAATGACCCTGACCACGTGCCTATTCGGGTACACTTAAACACGCTGAAAAGATACCACGGACCGTTGGTCCGAGGTAGCAGTCATGAACTTAGCATAGATATGGGGTACTCACCTGATACGGATTCCGATGAAGATGACAAAGGGGAAGAAGCTTCTTTGTCTGAGGACTCTGATGAGTACTTTGATGCAACAGATGCTGAAGTGACAGAGGCTGCAGGAACTGGACGATCTACAGGCCAATTTTTACCTGGAACAGATACAGGACATCAGTCAATGACGGATGGAGCAGCCACTCGCCGTGGATTCAGAGACCATTGTTCCTCTGAGTTACACCAGCCAAATGACGACTGCAGCAGCTCTGCCAGTCAGAAGCTTACAAGTAGCGCTGAACAAACTAACACACCACCACCTACAAGTAAAGATAGTGAGCGAGCCAGGAACAGTGGCAACGGCAGATACGCCTTACGGCGAAAGCCTAAGAAAAAGCGCCATGCAGGCTTTGTATACACAAGCTAGCGCTTTAGCTCACCCCTTGACAACTGTTGGAGGCATTGTGCCCGTGCACACGTGCTTCCATTATTCTTTCTTATTCTTATACACAAGTATATACGTATATAGACATCTATTCAAAACACCTCGAGGCATGCCTATAGTGCATGCGGGAGCATTCACTTTGCTTTCTGGGTGGTGATTGTTATTAATTACATTGGTTGATAACACTAACTTAGCAACTATGCACCTTATTCGTCAAGTCTAACTATCAGATTTATTTAAAAAAGAAAAGAGGCAACGCTACTAGCTACAGGCTTTAAAAATTTAAAAAAAAAAAAACACAATTCTAGACGTATGAATGTACAGATATGTTAATAATTAACGGGAATATTATAGTCATGCGAATCAGAATACTACAGTTTATGCAGGGTTATCGGAAGGCTCTGCGAGGGAAACGGTTCTTCAATCAGAACCACGACATATCGCACAAATTGGCAGGAAGCACATAATACTTAGAGTGCTCACCCCAAAGAGGATAGGGGCAAGAAATCCAAGATCTGTAATATGGTTATAAGGACTTGAGTGAATTACATATGGATATATTATAAACTACAGTAATTAAACAACTTAAAATATCAGGGAGTAAACAATTTAAAATATCACAGTAATTAATTTAAAATATCACAGTAATTAAACAATTTAAAATATCACAGCAACAAAATATAACTAAAAGGGTTGAGTAATTAACAATAAATGCAGATAACTTATAACGATTCTAATTCAATGTCACTGTCATTAAGGACGACATGAAATCGCCTACGGTGACGGCAATAGCAACATAAAATGCCAGCAGCGCAAACAAGAAGCATTCCCGCTATAATAGCGAGAACTACACCTAGTGTCGCCCAATCTAAAACAATCAATAATAAATCTTACCAATGTAAATAATTTTTGGTTTCATTGGCACGACTGTGCTTGCACGGGTACTTTTGACAGCAATAATAGATGGATTCAAAGTAGAAGTAGTAGAAGTAGTGACACTGGCAGTAGTCGTAAAATACACCAAAACAGTATTACTGACTGCAACAGACGACTTGACAGTACTAGTGGGAAAATTCTCACCCACAACTACAGGTATCCCCTGAGTAGACATAGTTACGAGTAGTAATATATGAGCAGATCTCCCTACCAAGTGTTTTTTTGTGGTTCTGGCCTTGGGGTTGAGGCAATGGGTTACGACGTTGGATGAATTCGCCGAGTTTATATTGTATTTTACTTGAGGGGTACTTGAGTGGCGTTTGAATGGCATTTAAGTGGCATTTGAGTTTTGATTATTTTTTTACTTGATTTGAACTCATATGGCATCTAGATTTTGAATGTATGGCATTTAAGTTTTGATACTTTTTTCACATAATTTGAACTCATATGGCATCTTGAGAGAGAGGAGAGAGAAGACAGAGAGGAGAGAGGAGAGAGAAAGGAGAGAGGAGTTTTATCTACATTGAATAACTATATTGATCAAAAATGAAACATTTTATGATTATATACATTGATTACATAATAAGTAGGGAAAATCATCCTATATAATATAACTAGAGTCAGTAAATACTAAGTAATACAAAGCACTACAACTTGTAATGATAATCAATGTATACATACATATGGTATCTTGAGATAAAGAAAGAGAGAGAGGAGAGAGGGAGAGAGAGGAGAGAGGAAGAAAGAGAGGAGAGAGGAGAGAAGAGATATATCTACATTGAATAAATATATTGATCAAAAATTAATCATTATATGATTATATACATTTATTACATAATAAGTATGGAAAATCTTCCTATATAATATACCTTTACAATAATGTTTTTGATGTACTGATGTTTGGTAAAAAAACTACATTAGTTAAGTTTTAAATTCATATGAAAAAAATTTGTGTCAATTTAGTATCTACTCCCAGGACTGATACTCCCCCTAAAATAACCCATAAGACTCAGCCTAAAAACAAGTTTTAGGGGGTGTTTTTGTGCAAGGTACAATAAAAATAACTGTGTTTGTATATATCTAGAGAGAGTGTTTAGAGGAGAGAGAGGAGACTTGAGCATAAATATTCCTGGTAAATTATTTATTTACAATATTATTTGTAATTATTAGTGAAAGAAATTATGAAATACTGGCGAGTAATTAAGTAATTCAGTAAGGAAATTGGTTGGAAACGTAGTAATATTATTTAAATACAGCATTGTTTTGCAACAATGATTAATAAAAACAATTATGGACGTTGGTGAGTAATTAAGTAATCTAGTAAGGAAAACTGATTGAAAATCACGGTAATATTTGGTAAAAGATACTTGCAACATGTTTTATCAGCGAAAAAATCAAACAATTTTCAAATGTTTACGAGTATCTAAGCGATTTAGTAGGAAAAACCAACTGAAACGCGCAATATCCGTTTTTGAAATATTTACGATAAACACAATTGGGATATTACTGTTATCAAAGAAATCAAGCGAGTATCAAATGTTTACGAGTAACTAAGTGTTTAAGTTGAAAAAAAGCGATTGAGATCATGTGACATCCGTTACAAAATATTTTACGTCAAGTTACCAACGAGAAAATAAATATTTCTTAGAATATCCGCTATAGCGAGTTACGATAATTTTTACGCACCTTGAAGGTTTTCAGTCCATTTTCAGTCAGATCAAAATTTATGCGAGACGTTTTAGGTATTATTTCAGTCGATGTAATGTTACCAGTTCATTTTTAAAAAGTAATTAATTATAATATAGCGCAAGTGTCCCGCAAGTGTCATTTTACTAATAAACTCATTCCAGAAAAGACATTAATCATCATCTCGCTTAATCCTATATGTTTTGATCTTTTTAATATCAAGTGTGTCGCTCGAGAAAAGTCATTAGTTACACCTAAGCACTATTTATTATCATGCTATTTCTATTTAAAACAAAAACAACAAACATCCATAGATGATGGAATTATAGGTCGAATTCAACCTAAAAAGGAAGAGAACTTGATTGCATCTATCTCCTGTTTTTTATTGTTTCATTACATATTAGTTAATATAGATACAGCCTTCCACCAAAACGGATTTGTGGTTTTACTTTTAATCCTAGTTATCTCCGCTATCATCTAAAAAACATGAGCAAAGCATGACTTTATCCACTTGTTTCATTAGTTAGACTGTTACTTTTTTTAAAATATCTCATTGTTTTTTGTGTGAAATAATAATGTATCAACATACATAGTATATTTTCTATTTTTAGGAAGCTGTTTTGTCTAATAAATCAAGAGTTATATGTTACATATACATATTTAAATGCTATCAGATATCTTTAAAGTGTTTATTACATTCCTAACTCATACTTAATGTTGTAAACTATAATTGGAGCTCTCACATTTTAATTTACTGTCTGATGATATAAAGATGGAGCTACACTACATCATTGTTTTGCTGATGATGTGTCTATATGATTGTTTGTGGTAGTGTGTGTTATAGTAGAGTATATCAATAAACTGCAATTGAACTAGTTATTAAATGCTATCAGTACCTGTAAAGTATTTTATTACATTCCGAACTCATACTTAATGGTGTAAACTATAATTGAAGCTCTCACATATTAATTTACTGTCTGATGATATAAAGATGGAACTACACCGCATCATTGTTTTGCTGTTGATGTGTCTATATGAAAATTGTTGCTATAAAAATATGTTTGAAGGATGTGAGGTGTCATTCAAATGAAATGTAAGTTTCATCCTAGCTAGTTATATTTAAAAGAGGTTGTAAAATTTGTTTATCCAACGCTCTACATTCAAAAATTTTAGCTAGATGGAAAGACAGTTTACAGGAGTGTTTGTGGTGGTTAAGCTTATTAAACTATTTAATCTCTATCTTCCTATTTTTTTAACCAACTTCCTAATCGTCTTCCACTTTTTTAAAAAACAATATCATTTATCATAGTAATAATCAGAAAATCAGTCTACAAATTAATCTTGATAAATGACTTCAATGTTTTGTATATAAGAGAAACTATTTTTTTTAAACAGTATCAGTTTTCATTTATACTTCATCTTAAGTATTACTCTGCAAAACAACAATGGCTAGCAATATCCCTACAACAAATGAGTAAGTTATTTATACTATCTTTTACAATTTTGTTGCAGTTACATTTATAAATTTATACAAATGTATATATATATATATTACTTGTAGGTCTACATCCTCAAATGTTGCATTAGAACTAAATATAGACGAAATAGATTTCAGTGCTATGTAAGTATATTATTGAAACTTTATTATTCAATATTCAACTGTATTATATAGAGTTTTTAAATAATTACAATCTTGATTTATTGTTTTATTAAGTTCTACCGATGATGAAACACTAAGGTGGTTGGAGGAGTGTTTTGAAGATGAAGAGAAGACGGAAAAGAGCAAAGCTAGCACGCATATTGCTATGAGTAAGTTTTTCTGTTTTATGAAAAATGTAAATTTGTCTGTAGGTACAATAATAATGACTTTACATTTACTATGTTATTTTTTTGTAGAAAAAGCATCTTCACGATTCATAGGAAGTAAGCAATGTGTTGGGAAGAACGAAAACTTCCTGTACTATGAACGGAACACATTTGAATGTAAGTATGACGAAAATATTACTTACTATATACTCATTCAATTTATAAAAAATTTTCGAATTTTTTCAAAGAAATAGCATAACTACATTCGTATTTTCTATTTTAGTTCAAGCAGAGAATCCTGAATTAAGGGAATATAAAGAATTAAGTCTGCTAGACGGAAATATAAAAGAAGATAGAGAGTGTTTTAAGTGTAAGTGACATGCATTATCTTTATATATATACATATACCATGCTTAAGAAAGTTATCTATATATGATGAGAATTTGTTTATTTTGTTTGTAGATATTGATAACAAAAGCCCTAGGTATTTCCTTTCAGTGCTCTCATTGCTGTTGATCGCATATGGCACAAAGATGTTGAGTGAAGCACTGAAAGGAAACAAAAACAACGTCTCTTGTATATTTTGTGGTAAGAAGTTTAAATTAGGGGAATTGCATGAGCCTGGCCGAGTTCTTTCAAGACATTTTTGTGCTCACTTGTTTATTTATTATTGTTTATGTGGAAAATCGCATACAACTTTGAGAGATCTTCAGCAACATAGTTGTATTTTAAAAACTAAAATGTTTTTTATTGTTGATATTGCTAGTTACAATAATTTTGTTTTATTTATTAATAGAAAATATTCTGAATTACTTATGGATATTACTTTTCCGAAAAAATTTGTGTTAGTGTATCTCTATCCAATAGAAGGTTATTTTTCTGAAAACATTGTTCTAGATTTTGAATTAGGGAGTAAATGGTTGGCGATAGCTAAAAAACCTGCTGCTGAAGATCGAAAACTTTTGATTAAAAACCAGTGTAAAAAAAATGAGAGCACTTATATCTTCAGATTCTGATCTTTCAGAAACTGAAGAAAGTAATAATGACTTAATTTCTGTTGCTAGTTCACAGTGCAGTCCAAAAACCAGTGTTTTAGAATCTAATACTATAACAGTTAAACCTCAAACCCAAGTAGATTTAAAAGAAAGCCAAAAGATTGATGATAAGAAAATTGATTTAACTTCACTTAAATTAATTTTGAATATAAAAGATGGACTGAAAAAAAAGGGTTTTAATGATTGTGTTAAATTGAAATTAGCGTCTATTAGACGAAAAATGCAGAAAAACTCAGACTTTTCTCAAGAAGAAGTTCTTGTACTAACTGCACTCTTAGGTGAGTTTTAAAATTTTTATTTCACTATATTTTTTAATATTATCATGGCTCTGGAATAGGTCTTATGCAACTACCCTATTTTATAATTTCTTACCACAAAATATATAGTGAATAGGATGTTTTTTTTATAAATACTCTCTCTATATATATATATTATATATACAGACAATAGTCTGTGTTTTTATGAATACATTTCATGTAAAAAATGTTCTGTCATTAGTTTACCATAGACTTTATGCAACTATCCTATTTTACAATTTCTTACCACAAAATATATAGTTAATAGGCTGTTTTTTATAAATACTCTCTATATATATTATATATACAGACAATAGTCTGTGTTTTTATGAATACTTTATTCACATGTATACACTTCATGTAAAATTGTTCTGTCATTAGTTTACCCTAATGCATTATTTTTATTTGTTTTGTGGTTGAGAACTCCATATGCTTCATTCTTACTGTATTACTTTGCATAATATTACAAAATAAATATTACATCAACTACCTTCATACTGCATTCAAGTGATGAAACAGTAAATTTCACATCTGTATTACTGAATCTATAGCATTGTTATGAAAAAGACTATAATTACTTAATTATTATGTCATATCGTGACAAACTATCAACACCCAATTCACAAAACTGTAAAACCTAAAGTATAATGCTTGTGGTTGTAAAAAGTCTTCTACTGTTTTGGTTTCTCAAACAAATTATAAAACATTTTTCACAATTTTTTTTGTGCAAAAGCGGAGTTGTCTTATCATTTTGACACAATGTGCCGACAACTTTTACATATTTTTTCAAAAACGAAGTTTAGAAATTATAAATGGGGGTTGTCTTAACATTTTTGAAAAATGAGACGATAACTTGAAATATTTATTTTTGTGTCGGAACATTGAAATTTTTGTAACATTTTAGAGTTGTAGCCCCGAAAGTTTTACAAATTGGCTAAATAACTAATGTTAAATATGAATAAAATACTTTATTACACTAAATATATACAAATTATTGCACAATACAAATAATATGTAATTTAATGTTCATGAGTTGTTGCTGATAGATTTTGGCGAGTCGACGGTCATTCACTTGTACACGTATTCTATCTAAAAGCATACATAGATGTCGTTATAACAACTACATTATACTATGGTAAAAAATACGTCTATTAGTAGTTACTTATTACTAGTGAAGATTAACATACCTTAATTAAATTTCCGATATTGAAATCCTGCTAGCTTCGCTTGAAATGTGATTGTCATCATCTTCATTGCTTTTCTCACTATCATTGTCGACAACTTCATCTTTTTCCTCAAATTTTTTGTTCTTAGAGTCATCATCCGTCATATTATCATCTTCTTCATCGGTATAAGCATCGATGTTATCATCGTCATCATCATCATCATCATCAGCAGCATCATCAGCAGTAACATCATCATCATAACTTTTCATCAGCTCAGCATCATCAAATAGAGAAAGTCTGAAAGCTATTCCTTCTTTTTCACTTGAAGTAGATAGAAGCATCAAAGCTTCTTCAACACTCAGAATCGTGAGAATGTGTTTCTTTGTGCCGCTTTCAGTTGTCATCGTACTTTTATAGTGGATCATACCACATTCATGATTTTTGATCTTCAAAACGTTCTCAGGAGGGACAACAATCTTCCCAGTCATCAAAGATCCGTCATTCATCATGTATCTGTAAGTGACAGTGTGAGTGATACGTAAAGGCGATGTATCTTGTTTTCGTTTTCGCTGCTTCGACTTCAAATTTTTCCAAACTGAAAGTCTAGTGAATGTCAGAAGAGTGTTGACAGGAATATTATCGAAAGTGATGATATCAAAGTATGCTTGCAACTGTTTCAATGATTTTTTTCTCAAGATTTTGGCTATAACTCGTTGTTTTAGCCCTTGATGACGATGATTATCTCCTACAATACGTAGATCGGGTTGATTTTCTTCTAGCTTTCCCATGTACACTAGGATTTGTGAAGAGCCGGGATCAAGTTCCTGTAGCTCCACCGTAAGTTCTTTGTCAATCAGTGACTTGACTCGAATTCGATGATTGTTTTTTAAAACATATTCATAGTCCAATATACCATAATCTTCAACGTAATTAACATCGAAAACCTCCAATATCGTAGGAATTGGTAAATCCAACAAACTCACAAAATTTCCGATTTCCAACATTCCTTTCTGCATAGCTCCTGTCATTATTCCACCCATCTCGAGCAATTCAAACTCTCTAAGTTTGTTTACGGTATTATTCTTGCTGTTGCTGAATAAAAAGGAAATTGAAGCTTGAGATAATGTCACTGTCGGTTTTTTGATATCCTCCGTTCGTTTGACTTCACTGTTCTCATGCAGATATGTGTAGTCCGGTGTGGGACTCAAAGGAGAGTCAGCTGAAACTACATGATGGTTCATTGCTATATCAGCATGAGCATTGGTGATTGAGCGAGAAGATGTATCATTAAAGGTGTTAGGATTGGATCTTCTATCATCAATGTGAATGCCGTTGGTGGTGGAAATGATGGTTGTAGTGGAAATAGCGTTAGTGTTGTTGGTAGCTGTGATTGGTTCAATATGGAGCTTAGGAAGTGCTTTGGAGTGTGATGTCATCATACCTGCAAAAAGTAAAAGAACTTAGTTTAATGATGTAAATATACTGAAACTATTGTTTTATTAAAAGATTGTTTTTAAAAACTAAGATTCAAAAACCTAGATGTTTCAATTAATTAAAAACAAATAATTATTTTAGTGCTTCTTACCTTGTTGCTCTCCTAATAGCTGTAGTAGATGTTGCTCCTCTGTTAGTCGCTGTAGAACTGGATGCTTTCTGTGTGAAAACGATGGCTCTTATATAGCTAAAGTTGTACTGATTAAACCCTATGAATACCATCTCGTGTCAATCTCTATGAATCAATATTTGTTCACGCGAAGGAAAGTCAATTGTTTCGCGGGAATAAATGAATTATTTTCACGCGAATACAAACCAATGCTTTCGCGGGAATAACTAAATAATTTTCACACGAATGGAAACCGTTGCTTTCGCGGGAATAAATACTCAGTAGGAGTAAGGGCAGTTAGGCCCGATTTACTTTTGAGGGCTCACATTTGGAGTTGTGCTCTCTCTTAGTTTCGGTCAAAGATAGCCTCTATTCAAATACTTAGCATTTTAATTATTTTTGTCATGGCTATTTCTCCATTAGGTGTTCATGTAGTCATTTTTTTGGTAATAGACTATAAAAAACTTTTTTTTCAAAAGTGGCAACTAGTGTTTTTTTCACATTTGTTTTTCTTTTCAGTTTCTAATCCACTTCTTATCACACCCTCATTGTGCTGCTTTTCAAGTTGCAACCATCATTGTTGAGAGAAGTGTTTTGTTTATTATAATTTTTCTTCGTGAGTGTTTTGGCAACAATGTCATTTGTGTGTATTTTTGTACATAGCAGGCCTACACAATACAGGCTAATAAACCAGCAACAGTTTCATTATTTTTTCAGCCAAAGCCACGGTGTTATGGGTTAGCTGATTTACATAGCGATATTTTTCACCAAGCTGTAGCCATGTTTTTTTTTTCTATTCATTTCACTGAAATTTTCCGTTACTCATTACCACAACATTGTAAAATCAATTACATGTATGTTATAATATACACCTAATTATTGATCAAGTTTTTTTCTTGCTTCAACAGACACTAGATGTGTTTTTTCTAATTGTCAACTCTGTTTTGCGGTTCTTTTGCCAACAATGCATTCCGATCCGGTGGACATCTTTCTTTGTAATAAATCTGGTGAGGTCAAATGGTCCAAGAGTTATCAACTCCAAAAGCTATCTATCTGTTCCAGTTATTGTTGAAGTTATCTGCTCTCCTTTCATTCAAGTACAATGGGCAGACAACTCCATAACTACTTCCAAAATGGATTTCGTCTGCACAAAACTGGAAATATTTTGAGTTGCAATAATATAGGTGGAGCTCATGGCTTACAAGCACCGTAAAAACATTTTAAGTACACAGCAAAGAAATCACAGAACTGTTTGAACTTTGGATACTGCATCTCAGAAACATTACAAACACTTGGTTAGCTAAATAAAACAACAATTTGTGCAAAAGTTATTGTTTAAAAAGCACCACCTCCATGTCATCTCCCAAGAGGCAGGTGCAACATGACGTCGTTATTCGTTATTTATGGTGGCGTTCCCCAGTTGCAGCAGGCGGCTTTTCCATTAGTTGCCGGCGTTTCATTGGGAGACAACTCTTCAACCATTTTACTAACAAATTTGACACTAGGCCTATACCACACAACACAAGCTAATAAACCGGCAACAGTTTCAGTCTTCTTTCACCAAAGTCATGGTATGCTGGGTGAGCTGAGTTACCTGCAGGGTGATCTATCGGTAGGTTAAATGGGTGGCTGATATGATGAGTCTTTTCCATATTTGTTGTTGTCTCATCCATCTTTTTTGTTGTCTCATCCATCTTTGTTACTGTCTAAATCAGCATCTGTCTACCATCTTTGTCTCTACTGCCTTTGTCTGTCTACCATCCTTCCGTGCTCTTCTTTTTCTTTTCTAGACCTTTCTCATCTCTACCTTCTTCCATCTCTCTTTCTTTACTATCCTTGTCAACCATGAAGTGCTACTCATTCGCTGCTGTTCATCAGCACATTACTTTCAGTAGTCCACTGCGTCCTCTATGCTATTGCAATGGTGACCGTCATAACATCATTTTGTGGTGGCTTTCTCAACTGTCGAAGATTACTAGTGTAAGCGATGCCACAATTGAATGCATTCTCATTCGCTTTACATTTAGTTTGACGCTACACATACTGCAACAAAAAGCATGCAAAGTCTGAATAAAATTGTATCTATTATGCAAAACGCCCAAGTTATCAGCAGTTTAAAAGCATCAGTAAACAATTCTTCATCGGTATTTTGAAGTACAGACAAACATCACAAGATAAGTATAAAAAGATTGAACTACATATGCCTAGAGCTATTGACTGTAACGTTAACTGAAAAAGTTGGCTATCAAGTTTTACACGGTGTTTTTGTGGGGAAAAAATGGGTGTTTACAATTTTCCGTGACAGCAATAGCAAAAACACTCTCACTGTCCAAGTAAAACCCTCACCTTTTATCCTTGGCAGTGGTTGATCTGCTATCAATCCAGATGAAGAAAATGTAACTTGAAAGTTGAGGCGCCGGCAGTTCTTCATGCTCGTCTCCTAAAAGTACAATAGAACAAAGCAGTACCTGACAAATACAACAGTTTGTCCCATCACATAGAGACAGTGGTATGCTCATTGCAAGTCAAGGGACAGGTGGCTACATGACTGTGTCGATAAGAACTTTCTACAGAGCTGCCACAAAAACGCGCATCAAATATATCACACAAATAGAGTAACTGTGTAACTATGGTTGATATAAATTCAAAACTCCACCACCTGCACATTAGTGTTGGAAAAATGTCTCAAAACTCCTTCTTTTGACTTACTCTCGATCTTTTTACTTTATCTGTCCCTCCCATCTCTTTCTACCATCTCCATCGGGACACCACCTCTCTGCCATCTGTTACCTTTAAGTATTGGATTAGTTTGCTGCTTTTTAGTTTGATATGAAGTTGGCTGGCTCATCTGGTTGCACTCTTTCAACGCTTGGTCCACAAGAATCCCTTTGGTCTGTATCTAGTATAGAATGAAAGCTGGATAATTAAACCATTGAATGCCTAAAAAGATACAATCAACATAATTTAAATTGCTACAATTTAAGAGCCTGGACACCTAATATGGAGGAGATTTGAATTAACTTAAACTTCTTGGGTCGAAATGTGCTCAACAAAGTTATCTGGAGTTGCCCCCTCACCAGTAAGGTGATTCCAGTAAGATGCATTCAGCACTCACCAACACGCAATTTTTGTTTTATAATATTCAACAAGTTACATAATTTTTATTGAAAAATTTTACAAAATTTTGGCTGGTTTGTATAGAAGAAGGGGTCTCTTAAATATCAGCATTGTGTAGAGACTTTTGTGATTGCTAAAATGAGATTGCAACAATTTTAAATCAATGGAGCTGTTTTTCTTGAGTCAGCAATTTTTTCATCTTAAGAATGCGAGCTATTATGCATACACTGGATTTCATGTGACAGTGTTTGTGATAAAAATCAAAAAAAATTGATGAAATATTTTTAACAAAATGATAATTTTCATGTGAAAAATTAGCATTAGCACAATTTCGTTATAATATCAGACAAAAAAAGACATTTCCGTAATTATTTTCTGGCATTGTTTTTTCACAACAAAAATAATAAATAAATCTGATATACTGGCTATCTTTCTAAGAAAACAATTAAAATGCACTCAATAGTAATACTTGAAACTTGTAAAAGTTAATTTTAAACTAAAAACTTAATAAGAAGGGTTAAAACTATTTGTTGGAGAGTACTATATAATAGCATAAAGGAACTACCGCTAGGAGATTGCCCCTTCTACAACGTTGTCATAAACTTCCATAAACTTCTACAAACTTATTGCACTTGTTTTGCTGCAATTGAGTTTTCCCAATGCTTGATAAGAAAATAACTTCACACAAAGTGCATGTTGCAAAGCCTGTCCGAAGCCTTTTAAAGGTGGCAGGTAAGCAATTGACAGGCAATCCACTAGTCGGAGTTGCCATTTCTTTAAACGGCCTAGGACGCCTAAGTTGAAGAGGATTTGATTTAATTTAAACTTTTTGAGGTTGGCATGTGTTCAGAAAAATTACCTGGAGTTGTCCTCTCACCAGTAAGGCAATTCCTATAGACACAGTCAGCACTCGCCAAGATGCTATGTTTTCCCAAGTAAGGCTTCCTAAGTATTGGCATTGTGCAGAGACTCTTTTGGTTGCAAAAAAAGTGATATTGCAACGAAGTTTAATTTTTTTGGAGTTGTTTTTCTCAAGTCAGCAATTTGTTTTATCTTTGGTAAGTTCGCTTTAATGTATACACCGGCGTTCAGGTGATAATGTTTGTGATCAAAATCAACAAAACTAATGAACATTTTTTATCCAAACAACAATTTTCATGTGAAAAAATAACCAAACAATAACCTTTGTTTAATTTTATAATAATACTAGGTGAAAAAAAATTACAGAAATTGTATTTCCGGCGTTGTTTTTTTTTACTATAACAATAACGATTAAACCTGAAATACCGGTTATTCTTCAAAAAAGAAAAAATTAAAAAGCACTAAACAATAATAATTCAGAATTTTAAAAAGTAGTTCTACACTTAAAAAGTACCAAAAATGGTACAAACTACTTGCTGGAATTTACTATATAATATACTAATGCAGATAGTCCCTTCTACCGTATGCGTTGTCATAGACCTCCATAGACCTATACATAGCTACTGCACTTTTGTTGCCGCAAGGGAGTTTTTTCATTAGTTTACAATGTTTCATGAGAAAACAACTCCACACACAAAGTGTGTCTTGAAAAGCCCGTCATTAGCCCTTTAATGTCAAAGAGAGTGCGCTAAAAAAAGGCTCAACTCAAAAAATATAATTAATCATAAAATATTTCTCATCTTTTAACCTGTACATCTGAAAATCACTATTTGTCTACAATTTATATTGTCTAATTTGTTTCAAGCAAATAATCAGATTTGAAAATAATTGCTGTTGTTACGACAGCAATGTCCCGTACAATAAAAATCTGGCAGTTTTTACAGCAAAAAATACATTGTAAATAATGATAATTTTAGTTTTTTGATATCATTTGAATGAAAAATCTTTGTTTTGCAGGTGCAAAAGTTCTCTAGTTTTGAGGTAATTGGCCATCTGATTTATCCCAAGAACGCCAGTGTGTACATAACAAGAGTATTCGCAATCTCTCTTCGCCAAACAAATTGCAATAAAAATAACCAGACCGGCAATAAATTTAATCAATAAATTATTTTGTTCGGAACTCATGGGTCAACAAAAAGTAACTCAATGAATAAAGAAAATAATCAACGAGAATTTATTTATATTGTTCGTCGGTCGCAAATGAAACTGAACGCTAAATAAATTATAACGAGGGAAGTTATTTCTTTTATTTTCATAGACCGGTTTTATATCTTTGAAAAATAATTCAAAATAATTGCAACCGTTCAAATTTTACTAAGTTGAATGGCAGCTTTACAAACTATTACAGTTAATAGTAGTTCAAATTTTATTATATTTTTGATTATTTTGAACACTGAGAGTTATCTTCTTTATGATTTGCTCGATAAACTATAACAGTTCATTGAATAATTATGATGTTTTAACTAATGGTTTGTTGCATACGCTCATATTGAATTACGAACGCCTGTTATTTTTTGTACTTTGTTCAACAAACAGGTCGCCGGCACTTTCAATGGCGAACCTATCAATAGCAAAATTCACTGGCTGACTAAACGAAAAAGCCATCCAAAAAAACAGAAAATAATTGCAAACCTAATTTTCCATGCTCTTGAAAGTCTGTGTACAATGACTACTACTAGGATGCTCTCCGCTCCTTCTATCCAAACAAGCCAAATTTTTGCAGCTCTGCTTCATAGCCTTATATAAGTTGCTGCTTATCAAGAAAAAAATTGCATAAAAGTCAGAATCATAGTCATGCTGTAGATGGCACTAACAAGAGCACAACTCCAAAAAAATTTTTTTTATGTAATTATCATCAGAAATAGATAAATTATGTAGGTTTAATTCAGCCTATGAGCAAGATTATCAATACTAAAACACCTACCTTTGAATTTGAGGCCCGTTTTTTTTTCAGCTTGATATGTAGTTGACTCATCAGGTTGCGGGATTTCAGAGCTTGTTCCACAACAATCCCTTTGGTCTGGATCTAGTATAAAATAAAAGCTGGATAATTAAACTATTTAATGCCTAAAAAGCTACAATCAACATAATTTAAATTGCTACAATTTAAGAGCCTGGACACCTAATATGGAGGAGGTTTGAATTAACTTAAACTTCTTGGGTCAAAATGTGCTCAACAAAGTTATCTGGAGTTGCCCCCTCCCCAGTAAAGTAATTCCTAAAGATGCAGTCGGAACTCACCGACACGCAATTTTTGTTTTATAAAAACTCGACAACCTATAAGATTTTTATAAAAAATTTTGCAAAATTTTGGCTGGTTTGTATAGAAGAAGGGGCCTCCTAAATATTGGCATTGTGCAGAGACTTTTGTGATTGCAACCCTTTTAGAGCTGTTTTTTTCAAGTCGGCATTTTTTTCTTCTTGGGAAAACTCGCTATTATGTATACACTGGCCTTCATGAAGCAGTGTTTGTGATCAAAATCGAAAAAAAACTAATGAAATATTTTTTAAAAATGATAATTTTAATAAAATTTTGATAAAAGTAACATTAGTACAACTTCGTAATAAAATTAGACAAAAAAGACATTTCCATAATTATTTTTCGGGCATTGTTTTCCCACAACAACAATAGTAATTAAATCTGAAATACTGGCTATCTTTCTAAGAAAACAATTAAAATGCACTCAATAGTATAATACTTGAAATTTGTAAAAGTTAATTTTAAACTAAAAACTTAATAAGAAGGGTTAAAACTATTTGTTGGAGAATAGTATATAATATCATAAAGGAACTGCCGCTAGGAGATTGCCCCTTCTACAACGTTGTCATAAACTTCCATAAACTTCTACAAACTCATTGCACTTGTGTTGCTGCAATTGAGTTTTCCCAATAGTTTCACAATGCTTGATAAGAAAATAACTTCACACAAAGTGCATCTTGCAAGCCTGTCCGAAGCCTTTTAGAGGTGGCATGTCAGCAACCGACAGGCAATCCACTAGTTGGAGTTGCCATTTCTTTAAAGGGCCTAGGACGCTTAAGTTGAAGAGGATTTGATTTAATTTAAACTTTTTGAGGTTGAAATGTGTTGAGAAAAATTATCTAGAGTTGCCCTCTCACCAGTAAGGCAATTCCTATAGACATAGTCAGCACTCGCCAAGATGCAATTTTTTCCCAAAGACGCAACAAGTTATACAGAGTTATAAGCGAGTTTTCAAAATTTTGGCTTGTTTGCATAGAAGTAGGGCCTCCTAAGTATTGGCATTGTGCAGAGACTTTTGATTGCAAAAAAAAAATGATATTGCTCAAAGTTTAATTTTTTTGGAGCTGTTTTTCTCGAGTCAGCAATTTGCTTTATCATTGTTAAGCTCGCTATTATGTATACACCTGTGTTCACGTGATACTGTTTGTGCTCAAAATCAAGAAAATTATTGAAATTTTTTTTTAATCAAAATAACCATTTTAAAGTGAAAAATTCATCAAACAATAACTTTAGTATAATTTTATAATAATACTAGTTGAAAACAAAAAACATCGCAGAAATTGTTGTTTCGACGTTTTCTTTTACAACAATAATAATTAAATCTGAAATACCATCTATTGAAATAAATTTTAAAAAGCACTAAATAATAATAATTAAGAATTCAAACTGAAAAAGTACCAAAAATGGTGCAAACTACTTGCTGGAATATACTATATAATATACTAATGCAGATAGTCCCTTCTGTTGAACGCGTTGCCATAGACCCCTACATAGCTATTGCACTTTTGTTGCCACAAGTGAGTCTTCTCAATAGTTTAACAGTGCTTGATAAGAAAACAACTCTACACACAAAGTGTGTCTTGAAAAGCCCGTCCTAAACCCTTTAATGTCAAAGAGTGCGCTAGAAACTCTCAACCCAAATAATAAAAATAATCATAAAATATTTCTCATTTTTTAACCTGTACATCTGAAAATCATTATTTGTCTACAATTTATATTGTTTAATTTGGAAAAGTAACAAAAATAGTACAAACTACTTGCTGCAATATACTATATAATACATTATTGCAGATAGTCCCTTCTGTTGAACGCGTTGCCATAGACCTCTACATAGCTATTGCACTCTTGTTGCCGCAAGTGAGTTTTTTCAATAGTTTTAGAATGCTTGATAAGGAAACAACTTTACACACTAAGTGTGTATTGAAAAGCCCGTACTAAGCTCTTTAATGTCAGAGAGAGTGTGCTAAAAACTCTCAACCCAAATAATAAAAATAACCATAAAATACTTCCAATTTTTTTCCTTTCCATTTGAAAATCATTATTTGTCTACAATTTATATTGATAATTTGTTTCAATCACACAATGCGTGAATCATATTTGAAAATAATTGCTCTTGTTAAAGGGCCTATGATGCCTAATTTGAATAGGATATGATTTAATTTAAACTTTCTGAGGTTGAAATGTGTTCAGAAAAGTATCTGGAGTTGCCCTCTCACTAGTAAGACGATTCCTATAGACACAGTTCACACTTGCCGAGACGCCTTTTTTTCCCGAAGACGCGCCAAGTTATATAGAACTATAAAGCAAGTTTTCAAAAATTTGGCTTGTTCGTATAGAAATAGGGCGTTATAAATATTAGTTTTGTGCAGAGAATCTTTTGATTGCAAAAAAATGATATTGCAACAAATTTTAATTTTTTTGGAGCTATTTTTCTCAAGTCAGCTATTTGTTTTATATTCGGTAAGCTCGCTATTATGTATACACTGGCATTTACGTGATAGTGTTTGTCATCAAAATCAAAAGAAATGATGAAAGTTTTTTTAACAAAATAATAATTTCATGTGAAAAATTAATCAAACAATAATATTAGTATACTTTTATAATAGTACTAGGTGAAAAAAACATTGCCGAAATTGTATTTCCGGCTTTGTTTTTTTACAACAATGATAATAATTAAATCTGAAATACCGGCTATCTTTCCAAAAAAAAAGTTCAAAAGCACTAAAGAATAATAATTAAGATTTTTAAAAAGTAGTTTGGAGCTGAAAAAATTACAAAAATAGTACAAACTACTTGCTGTAATATACTATATAATACCATAATGCAGATAGTCCCTTCGGACGAACGCATTGTAATAGACCTCCACATGATACCTATAGCTGTTTTGTTGCCGCAAGTGAGTTTTCTCAATAGTTTTACAATGCTTGATGAGAAAACAACTCTACACACAAAGTGCATCTTGAAAAGCCCGTCCTCTTATGGAAATCTGGCATGTTTTTCAGCACAAATACATTGTAAATAATAATAATTTGATTGAAAAGTCTTTTTGTTTTGCAAGAGCAATGTTGCTCTATCTTTTTAGGTATTCGCATCTGATTTATCCCAAGAACACCAGTGTGTACATAATAAGAGTATTAGCAACCTCTCTTTGCCGAATAGATTGCAATAAAAATAATCAGACCGGCAATAAATTTAACCAATAAATCGTTTTGTTCGGAACTCATGTGTCAACAAAAAGTAGCTCACTGAATAAAGAAAATAATCAACGAGAATTTATTCATATTGTTCGTCGGGAGCAAATGAAACCAAACATTAAATACATAATAACGAGCAAGTTTAATTCTTTCATTTTTATAAACCGGTTTTAAATCTTTAAAAAATAAGTTCTAAATAATTGCAACTGTTCAAACTTTACTAAATTACAGGTCAGCTTTAAAAACTATTCCAGTTTGTAGTAGTTCAAATTCTATTATATTTTTGTTTTTGATTGTTTTGAAAACTGGGAGTTATCTTCTTTATTATTTGTTTGGTAAACTATAACAGCTCATTGAATAATTATGATGTTCTAAACTGATGGTTCGATGCATACGCTCATATTGAATTACGAACGCCTACTATTTTTGTACTTCGTTCAACAAACAGGTCGCGAATACTTTCAATGGCCGGCCTATCAATAATAAATTCACTGGCTGACTAAACTAAAAAACCATCAAAAAAATCAGAAAATAATTGCAAACCTATTTTTCCTTGCTCTTGAAAGTCTGTGCACAATGACTATAATTACTAGGATGCTCTCCGCTACTTCTGTTCAAACAAGCCAAACTTTTGCAGCTCTGCTTTATAGCCTTATATAAATTAATGCTCATCAAGAGAAGAATTGCGTAAAAGTCAGCATTCATACTCATGCTGTAGATGGAACTACCAAGAGCACAACTCCAAAAAAAAATTTTTTCATGCAAAACTCACCAAAAGTAGGCTGAATCAAACCTACATAATTTATCTATGAGTAAGATTATCAATACTAAAACGCCTACCTTTGGATTTGACGCTCGTTTTCTTTTCTCAGCTTGATATGTATTTGACTCATCCGGTTGTGAGATTTCAGAACTTGGTCCACAAGAATCCCCTTGGTCTGTGTCTAGTATAAAATAATAACTTAACAATCACCACTGCATCCAACTAAGAACTGCATCAGAGAAAATTCCCAAAATAAAAACTTGTGCATCATTTGTTGCACTCTGGAAGAGTTCAGCTGGCCGATCTGCAGCGGAAACAGGACCCCACTAAAAAAAATGACGACTTTGACAATATATGGATATTTGACTGACTGTACCATAGACATGGTATATATGGACTGGTACAGGGAGGGAGACTTTGTCCCAGCTATGAAATCATAACTGAGCACGACAATAAAGCCGCATGATTCAAACTGCAGTTGTTGCGATAATGCCAGATGTCTAAATGCCACTGTTGATAAAGCAATATCAAATTCAATATTCAATTCAAATATCGATTCAACGATAAATCTTCCAACGTTTTGTTGTTTTCTGTAAAAACATATATTCCTTTGCTCTGTTTTCCATTTTCCATAAAAAAGCCTAATAAATGTTGTTAGTCGATTTCCTATTACTACATAATATTAAATTATTCATTTAGCATTATTGTTTAATAATTTGATATTACCAACACATGATGATTATTATCAATTGTAGTTTATAATTACATACAGTTTTCAAACTTGCCAACCTAAAGTGAGGGGTCAAGAGTGATGCTTTGAACTAAGGGGAAAAGAGTGGGTGAAATCAAGCCAAATGAGAAAGATGTGTTACTGAAGCGATTTTCAATAAAATGCTGGAGAATAAAATCTGATACCGTGTTAGTTGCAGAAACATCAAGTAATGAAATGAACAAAGGGATATAATGGAGGAAAGGCAGGAAATGATGAATTGAGTATGTAGGGCAAGAGATGGTGGATGGAGAGCAGGATGTCGTAGATGCAGAGAAGGGGAAGGTGGACGGAAAGCAAGATCTGATGATCAAGAGCATGGATGGTAGATGAAGAGCAAGGGACTATGGATGGGGAGCAGGAGATGGTGGGTGGCTAGTAGGAGATGACAGATGAAGGGCAGATGATTGTGGATGGAAAGCAGGAGATGGTAGACAGGGTTGAAAAAGAACATGGTTTTTAATGAAAAAAATGAAATAAAATTTATAACGGTTTTTATGGTGTAAATTGTTTGAGTGTAGTCCATGCAGTCTACAAAAAGACATGATGATCTACTGAATAGTTAAAGGAATGGTTGTCGATATGTAATCAGGTTGTTAAAAACAATATTCAACGTTTACCTCCAAACAAGACAGCTGCGTGGTATGTACAACATGGTATTGGTATCTAAATAAATGACTGATTGTATAATAAAACCAGATAACTAAAACTTCAACAACGAAATGGCATTACTGTAGCCTGAGACAAGATCATTGGTATTCTTTTTTAGTATTACGCATTGGAGAGGAAATAAATAACTATGTATTGTTTTTTTTAGCGCCAAGTCGATTTCACAGTTTAGAGTGTACCATCCCAAATGTGAAGTTACATTAATTATATATACATGTGGCGCATAATTTTTCAATAAAAAAAATAATCTCTGTCATAGTGAATACCTGAAACTGAGCTGAAAAATTGGATTTATAATTTTAGATTTTTAGAATAATCAAGAAAATGAGACCGTGGTATGAATGAATGCTGTGAAGCAGATAACCTACCAGTTTAGCTTTGGAAGAATGGAAACATTTGATGAATAAAAAAAAACATAAAAACCAATATAACCTCAGAAAGTTGGCTAGTTTAAACCGAGCCAACTCTGGTGGATGGACAGTAGGAGATGATAGATGAATAGCAGTGGATTGTGGATGGAGAACAGGAGATGATGGATGGAGAGTATGAGATAGCGAGTGGAGAGCAGGTGGAGGTAGATGGAGATGAGGACCTGGTGAATGGAGAGCAACATATAGTGAATGTAGAGTGTATGTGGTGGATACAGAGCAAGAGATGATGGACAAAGACCAGGAGATGATGTATAGAGAGTGGGATAGGTTAATTAATAAATTTAATAGCTATTTAATAAATAATTATAACATAATAATAATAAATATAACATAATAATAATTATAACATAATAATAACTATAACATAATAATAATAATAATTATAACATAATAATAATAATTATAACATAATAATAATAATTATAACATAATAATAATAATAATAATAACAACAATAACAACAACAATGACACTGATAATAATAATAAGGATAACATATCCACAATCCGCAATAATAATAATAACAATAATAATAATAACAAATATTTATTTTTTTGATGAGCATCATCATGATGAATGAATGATGATGTTGAAATTTTTGATTTATATAATTATAAATAATAAAAAAATTTTGAAAAGTCTTTCAGCAATCAAATCATTATTATATCATATTATAATAATTAATAATAATGATTATCATTATAATTATAATTAATTACAATAATTAATAGTAATTTATTTGATTGTTTGCTAATTATTATTATTATTTCAATTATACCACGCACTGCTGCTGTGACTACTACTATGATTATTATTAAATAAAAAATTATTATTATTTGACTACTACTAATAATATATATAATAAGAATAATATTAATAAAACATAACTGGAAGTACCAATGACATGAAATCCTCTAGCTTATTTCAGAGACCAGGAACATTTGAGTGCCAACAACATAGTAAAAGAGGTATAGTAGTACAACTATCTATGGCACCAAAATGATAATGCGATGTTATTACTGCCTTTTCCATTTAGCCTAGGGTCTATACTCTGTACCATCCTAAAGTTCTATGCATTGCACTCATAGGTCCATAATTGCACTGAATCACAACGGGTTAAAGTGTGTATATGGTTTGCGTTGAAAACTAGGAACTTCGGCAAAGTATTTTGACATTGACCCGTTGAGTTGACTCCATGGAATTATCCCCCCCCCCTTCATATCAGGGGGAGATAATTCTATGGTTGACTCCCACCGACATTGGGAACAAGTGGAATTGCCACTGCTTTATTATTTTGGATGGCGAGATCGTCATCACCACTTCTCCCTACAGGGTATGTAAGTAGTACAACAAGAGGTTTGAACTCTACTGTAGAGGGAGCGTTTGCTGTTGTGAGTATGTCAGGCTGTTGTTGTAAACTTGGTGAATGGAAGAATTATAATAAATAATATATATAATAATTAAAATAATAATAATATACTACATGAATAATATAATTATAATAATAATAATTATATTGGTTGTTGTTGTTGTTACGTTTTTTTCTTATAACAGCAGATTTAGTTTTAACAAACAAGACATCATACTACTACTTACTTAGTATGTATTATCCTACATACCGACTCAATAATACCACATTCGTTGTGACTGTTGTTCAAGGTTTTTAAATGGCTTAAACATAATATTAATAAATAATAATAACTCATTAAAATTAATAAATAATAATAATAAACTTACACTAGTAGTTAGCAACAAAACTTTGTTATAACTGGTATTAATTATTATTATTATTATTATTGTATGATGATATATGACGATAATAATAATTATTATCATTCATTATTATTATTTTTAATAGTAATATAATAATAATAATAAGTAAGTATTATCTATTATTGTTGTCATTGTTATTATAATTATAATCGATATTGTATTGTTAGTAATAATTAATAGTTACAGACAGTAGGTAGTATTATTTTGGTTCATAGTTATTCTTCAAATGTTATTGGTTATTTGATATGTATCTATGATAATGATATCACTTCTTTTTATAGCAATAATAATGATAATCATAACCAATATTATATTACACTGACTCGATTTTGGAGCTATAGATTAGAGGGCAAGCAAGATGTCGACTGTATGTTGTATCTACTACTACTTTATATTATATATATACTATTCTATATCTGTTACTAGTAATGTACATATATCTGTGATGTCTAGTACTGGTAAAATATATGTTTTTCCTATGCTTGTAATGTCTCTGTTACACCTACTACTAGTAGTATAGATGTTATATCTACTACTAGTAACATATGTTAAATCTACTACTGAAAATGTACATGCATATCTACAACCAGTGGTATATATGTTATGTCTACCACTAGTAACGTGTATGCTATACACAATACTAGTAGTACATCTGTGATCTCTACCACTAGTATTATTTATTCTATCTCTATTACTAGTAGTACATAAGTTATATTTACTACTAGTAGTCTGTATGCTAGATCTACCACTAGTAATGTATATGTTATTTTTACTACCAGTAGTGTATATGCTATATCTACTGCTCATAGTGTACATATTATATTTATTAATGGAACATTATCTGGTATATCTACAATAAGTAGTATACACGATATATCTGGTTCTAATAGTGCATATGTTATATATGCTACTAGTGTTGTATATGCTATATCTACTACTAGTATCATATATTTTATGTTGATTCCTAGTTTAGTGTAGTGAATATGCTGTGTGTACTACTAGTAATACATCTGCCACATCTACTACTAGTCGTATATAAGTTATATCTACTTCTCATCCTAAATACGTTATATCTACTACTAGTAGTATGAATGTTGTATCTATTATTAATAGTGTGAATGTTATATCTACTACTAGTAGTATGAATGTCATATCTGCTACTTGTAGTGTATATGCTATATATACAACGAGTAACATATCTATGCTACGTTTAGTACTGGTAGTGTATATGTTATATCTACTTCCACAATGTATATTCTATATCTGGTATGTGTAGTACATCGGTGACCTCTACCACAAGTAGTACATCGGCTATATCTACCACTATTAGTGTATCTGTTACATCTACCACCAAAAATCTGTCTGTTTTAGCTACGTCTAGCAGTTAATCGGTAACAAGTAGATTTTTATTCACCTAGTGATAATACTTTTATATTACTATATGGAACTAGCGTCTTTGCCGATGTTTCAAATTTTACATCACGCATATCTTTCTTGCAAAATGAAAACCATAAGGTAGTAGCAATCTTGATAGTCAACATATTTCTTACCTTTTAGTTTTACGACCACTCGTAAAATGTTCATAATACTCAAATTTGGTTCCTCATTTCCGTTTGTGATATCTGGTAAAAAAAGTTACAGAATTGTCGTATATGAAATGGATGACATATGAAACATGGAAAATGTGCTTCACACACCCAAGAGACAGTTTGTATTTTGATTGGTAAGGGTGGGGATTGATGCCCTCTTTTTCATGCTCAATGAGACAATGACTTCCCACCCAGAGTATGTCTCACAAAGCCTGCTCTAAGCTTTTTAAAAAGGTACTTCACATCTCAGCTAAATAAAAGGAAAAAGACTGTTTTATACAGCGGCAAATGCATAACATTCAAGTACTTTTGCACTTGTTTATTATCCGCTCTCGTAAATAATTGAGATGTTTCACTCACCTTTGCTTAGGGTTTTCTCAGTTTCAATAAATGCTTTGCCACAAAGATTTCATGATTCTGCCTATCTCACATCGCCTGAAAGAAGCAATTACTAGTCTTATTTAGAACAAATATAGTTTCAAAAATTCTGTTGTCAATCAATTTTAAGCAAGGCTGAAACAAATCTATACAATAATACATGCATACAGACTTGAAATGAGTGTAGGCACCTAGAATTAATGCTGATCAACCTGAAATGAATGTCTACAGTAGTTGATAAAAAATGTCTCAAAGTTTCTCTTGAGAGTGCCGGCATTTAGTGAACATAAACACCGGTTGGAGATTTGGTCCAGGAGTTGTCTGCTTTCATTAGAAAACAGGTATTGCTAATTCCTGGAACCTTGTTTATCGGAATAACCATTGAATCCCTAATCAGTTCTAGTGACCTGTACCCTGTTGTATTAGTGTCTCATTGGAAAACATTTAAGTGTGAATTTTCCCATAGTGCTAAGCTCTGGTGATACTGCAGTACTGTAACTACTATAAAACTGACTTGACATAATATGCTACTCCTAACATACCAAGTGTGACCAACTCATGGATTATAGGTATGTCCATCTTGAGGCACGTCATCCGATCGTTCTCCAGCTTCAGCGCAGTTTTCTTGAAATCTGTAGTCCTTTAAATAGTAACAAATTATTTTTGGACACTCATTTGTCGTTGTTATTTTGATGACATTTACAATGCATTACATAGCCCAGTATTTTTTGGACCGCTCACTGTTATCAGGCTATGGTTTGCTTGAAATATTATTGTCAATGACAAGCTTTGGCTAGTAAATGTCAATTTAACAAGTAGCGACAGGAGAAAATTGTTTTTCAAGTAAGCACTGTTGTAAAAAATGTTTTATGAAAACCCTTGCATTTGATTAGAGCTTAAGTTGTTTTACGCTATACCTGCTCATAAGGTTTTGTGAAGCAAAATCTAAAACACACACTAAAGCTACGTTCACACTAAGCAATTCTCGGCCGAGTGGAAGGAGCAAAAAATAGGCTCGCAAGTGTGAGCAGTGAAATCTTCAAGATTTTAAATCGGTGGGCGATTTTTTTTCATCGGCAGTGATGGTTCTCTGTACGATTATCGGCCTGTCTAGCCAATCAACATCCACATCACAGCTTTTCAATTTAATGCTTTTCAAGAAACTTGCAGCTGCTTGATAATTATTATTTACCCAATTTTAGAATATTTTTTAATATTTCCCTGATCAACTGCAAGTCTTGTTTACTAGTAGAATAATAAGGTGGGTATACTAACTATTATCAATATAAATTGAAAACAAGTACCAGCGCCATGATATTGAAAAAAAAGATAAATTTTTACTAATTTTAGGAACTATTTCACAAAAGATAAAAAAAGATCACTGTAGTTCACTGTTTGTTTTTTTGCAGAATGGTACAGTTGTTTTTATCCGAAATTATGTGATTTTAATGGAAGCATTTAATGATAGAAGTTGATGTGAGTTGAGTAACATTTGTGTGGTTGTGTTTTTAAGTTTTTTGCTGTTCCATCAATTGTGCAAATCAAAATTAGGTGAATATTAGAAATGATAAATTAGAATCAAAGCAGGGTGGTTTGGTCAAACAGCAAAAAGGGAAATATTGCAGTTTGACTTTTGTCGACAAACATTTTTGTTTGGATTTTTTGTTACGGTAAACTCTCACTTTGGTCGTCTGCAGAAAGTAAAGTTTTTATAACTGATTTAGGGCATTGTTTTATCACAGAAGAAATTGTGTTGATTTGTAAATCTGCAAACTAAGCTGCTTACCGCATTAAAAATCTCAAATTTTTGACAAGAAAAAAACTAACATTTTCTGACAAGAAACTTCCACTATTCACACATTAGTTAAAGTACAGATAGTGCCAATGACTGTTTGCATACCTGTAATTTTCTGTGATAGCATGTATTTTAGCTCATCGCCCTTCTCATTAAACTTCTCTTCTCATCAGCTCTTCCAGCGAGTCATCTTTCTACCATACAAATTAAAGAAAACCCGATTGATTTATTTACAGAAATTTGATTATCGTCTCAACAGCAACCAATCAATTGTTTCCCTTCTAAATGACAATTTAGTCACTCTCTGAACCTAATCCTGATGCTCAAAGTGGTGCTAAACCTATTGCAAGCAAGTTTCAACTTTTTGATTTGCCTTAGCTAATCAGGTGATGGCCAGTCTTATTTGGAAATATTTCAAGTTTCAACGACAATCATACTATGAAAATTTGTTGGATCAGATGAGATATACCTAATACAATGTTTTGGTTTGGAATTGCACTTTCTATTTTAGGTTTTGAAGAAAATTTTGGGTTTTGTAAAGAAAGTTTCTTAATGGGTTGGCAGTAAAATTATTATGCATTTATGAATTTTTCAAAATGATTTATTAGTCAAAAGAAATCTTCAGATAAGTACAATCGGAATCAATGAAATTGATATTGAAACTTTTATTTCAAATTTATCTTTCCCATCAATGATAAAAAAAATGCTGGTATATTTCAAGCAATAAAGGCATGGTATTAAAGCAGTCTTATGATATAAAGTCATTGGCAACTTATTGGATCATTTTGAAGGGCCTAGGATGCCTAATTTTAATAGGATTTGAGTTAATTTGAACTTTTTGAGGTTGAAATGTGTTCAGAAAAAATATCTGGAGTTGCACTCTCACCAGTAAGACGATTCCTATAGACACAGTCAGCACTACCCAAGACTCAATTTTTTCCCGAAGACGCAACAAGTTATATAGAGCTATAAATTCTGGCTTGTTTGCATAGAAGTAGGGCCCCCCTAAACATTGGCATTGTGCAGAGACTCTTTTGATTGCAAAAGAATTATGTTGTAACAAATTTTAACTTTTTTTGGAGGTGATTTTCTCTTGTCAGCAAATTGCTTTATCTTTGTAATCTCGCTATTATGTATACACCAGCGTTCACCTGATAGTGTTTGTGATCAAGATCGGAAGAACTAATTACAATTTTCAAGTGAAAAGTTAATCAAACAATACCATTAGTATAATTTTACAATAATTCCAGGTGAATAGAAACATTGCCGAAATTGTATTTCCAACGTTGTTTTTTACAGCAACGATAATAATTAAACCTTCCAAAAAAACCCCAAATAATAATAGTTAAGTTTTTTAGACTGAAAAGTAACAAAAATGGTACAAACTATTTGCTGGAATATACTATATAATATCGTAATCCAGATAGTCTCTTTTGTCGAACGCGTTGTGATAGACCACCATAGACCTCTACCTAGCTATTGCATCTTGTTGCCGCAAGTGAGTTTTCTCAAAAGTTTTACAATGCTTGATAGAAAACAACTCTTCACACAAAGTGAGTCTTGAAAAGCCCGTGTTAAGCCCTTCAAAGCAAACTTCTGTAAAATTGTAAGATTTTTATAGAATGAAGCAAAGCGAGATAAAGATCAATATTTTTTGTGGCTTCTTGTATGAAAACCTGTCACTGTGTCATGGTCCAATAAATTTTCATGACTTTCAAAGGTTGAGTTTTAAATAATTTTCTCTTTGTTTCAATTAAAATTCAAGAAAAAGTTAATCCCTGCATGAGGTGTTGCATGATACATACCTTCATTCGGATGACATTGTAAGATAAATTGTAGCTTTTGCGAAAATGCGCTACCCGGTCATCAATAATCAGAAAATTTGGCATAAGAAAGACCTTTTCCTCATCAGGCAAGTGCTCAGCTCTTGCACCACATTGGCAGGGGAGGAAACTGCTTGGTCTTGCCAGACCTGCCTCAATTTCTCTTGCTGGTAAATTTCCTGAATTGTTTGAGATAGAGCATTTATTACACATCTTGATTAAAGTGCCATACTCTATCAAACAAATCCATAGCAATGAAATGCTTCATGTTTTGAAGGTGACTTTTGTGGTAAGCAGTTCCTTCACAAATATTAATTTCGGTAAACAGAATTCAAAATGTTTATCTAAGTCTGTGAGGCTAGAAAGATATCTGTGAGCGACGCTTTCACTATAATAATATATCACATTTTAATAGGTAATTTTATTATTTGTAAAAACTCTACATGTTCAAATTAAACAATAAAAACGTTAATCATTTTCATTTAGTGATTTTCCCCGTCTGTGTTGGTAAAATAGCACGTATTTCAGATTTTATTATCATTCAGTGTAGTCGAAAAACCACAGCTAGAAATATAGTTTTGACAACACTTATCTATCACAAATTATTATAGAAGCATATAAACCTACAAGCCTGTTTTAAAGCATTCCCGTAAATGCCATACCAAAAGGCACCGGAAGCATCAAAATAAAAACCTGTATATTGATTTCTACCTCTTATATCAGGCGCCACCATCAAAATTACTACTTTAAACTCAAGCCCGTTGTTTAATAAACATTGACTACTTTTTGGGTTACAAATAGTTGTTTAGCAACAAACTATTTTTCAACAGGATGTCGTGTTATTTCTGAAATTGAGAGACGGCGTGGTTTGCACTTGGTTAAAAAGTATTATTTTGCACAGAGCACAATTGTTATTGATAATTTTTTGTCTCCAAATATATTTTCAGCGTTTTTTGTAAACCAGTTGATCGAACCAATCCGTCAAAAAACTTTTTTCTGGTTTCCCACCTATGTTTAAATGGACCAACACACATTGAACAATGATCCCGTTTTCATTGTCAGAAAATTATTGTTTTAGTTTGAATCACATATTAACAACAAATAGACACTCCAAAAAGTAGTTTTTTTCTAAATATGATAAGTAGAAAACTAAAATATACCTATCAAAGATTTGGAATCACTCAAAACCATAATAAACAACAGCTCAGAAGCTCTTCCACCTACCTGTGTACAGTCGTAGTTGGTTGTTATATTCTCTGCCATTGCAGATAATTGGCATTGCGGCTGTTTGTAGCTCAATAGCCCGAGCCTCCACTTATGCCAACTGGTGGACCGTCCAATCATATGCAAGTACGGTCTCTCAACGATGCTTTGTACATCAATACTAAAAGAAAGACAACTGAGTTACGGATAAGCATACGCCAACTGTCCACGACAGAGTCAATGTGTTAACCTAGATGTAGAGAAGTAAGTTTCCTGTTTGTTAATATAAGACTAATGGCAGTTGGCAACAAAACATGAAGTATGTCAGAGCCAGGAAAACTAACCAACGACCAAAACATAGTTACTCCTGACATTTAGGAGTGCTCAGCCCTACATGTCACCTTGGTCATCAAATATTCAAATCAAAGTAATCTTGGCAAGTGTCACACAGCTGATTGTAGAAAAACCAAACAGTCATTACATAATAAGAGTGGGAGCATATGTCAGAATGATCATGTCAGCACAAAAAGTGGTGGATGGTTTCTAACTGTTAAACTTGTTCTCTGAGCAGGTGTTGAAAATCATCTACTTTTGTGGGCACTACACCAAGATAGGGTAAAAATAGACAACTGTGTTACTTTATCCCACATTAATTAATTTATTATTTAGTTATTATTAATTTATCCCGAAGTGCCACATTCTGGGACTTTATAATCAAGCAGTTTTAATTTTATAATGTCCATGATTTTTATTCAAAAAAATTCCGTCCAAAAGTAATTAACGCGAATCCTAATCTTTCTTAGGTCTGTACCTTGGCTTTTCTCTGGAATAGCTCTGCATTGCTCAACCGTAAGAACTACACTCTTGGAGTCTCTCATGATTCTTTTTATCTATCCAATGACTCGATATTGTGCTCTCGGATGTTTTGTAGATTCACCACCCTGTCATAGCTTCACTTTCCGATTGTAGCAGCTCCTCTGCGAAGCTCTTTAGTAATTAGGCATATAGCCCTGCCAATGTTGACCTCTCCACTCGCTATCTGTCTGTTTCTTTCTACCACTGTAAAATGCATCAGCGTTTGTGAGACTATTGTATTAACCTGGTATTCACAGCTGACTAACATACAGTTTTTACTTGGTTAATAGTTTAAAAACAAACCATAGTAATCCGTTCTGTCATTTCAATGTTTTAATGCAAGCACTCATATTCCATGCTACCTGTTGTGAACATGTTAACATGACTTTTGATCACTGAAACTTACTTTAATATTCTAAATACGAGCTCAAAAATAAAACTATCTAAAAGTGCACAAGCATTGGCAGATGCCATTAATGTAATATACCTGAGAGTCATTGTTGATGTTGCCACCGGTAGTTCTTCAGAGTCCACAAATTCGTGTCAAATGCCTCCACTTGAGATTAGATGATTTTTCAAAGTCCTTTGCACCATCACGGAGCTTTGTGACTTTCCTCTCCAGCTCATTTTTTAAGCGATCATTGCTTATCTCGTAGCTGGCTAAACTACCGACATGTGACCTGATTTGACTTGGTCCGCGTTGGCTGTACCGTCTTATTCTTCTTCTATTCCATTCTCTGATAGAATATCTCCCACTATAAAAAGCACATGTCATATTTCAGACAAAGACGTTTTTGTGCCATTTGGTCTCTTTGAATGATTTTTGGCCTTATTTTCGGAGGCACTTGAGGCATTTGATGCATAATTTGTACAAAATGGGTTTTATTCTGTTAGATAAGTCATCACTAATTAACTTTTAATAAAGAGTTTGGTGTAGCTATTCTTGAAAAAAAAACATTCGTGCCACGACTGTCAATTGAGTTAAGTTTAAAAATGAAATCATTGCAACGTAACAAGAATCAATCTTTCACTGGTTTGTTAAATAACTCATTCCTTATTAGCAACGGGACAAAGATGATTTCATACAGTCTAAAATGCTCTAATTTTAATTTTTTACGGAAGCAAAAACTAACCTGTCCAATACCAGTTCTCTGCCTTTGTAACGAAGTTTCTTCCATAGCTCTTTCTCCACTTTCATTCGAGGATAGTGTTCAACTTGTTCTCTATTATATACTTTCAACTCATTTTCTGAGTTGAAAGTAACAACTTGCAAACCCACAGTAAATGTTAGCAAATTTAGGCATATTGAGTACTAAACAATCTAGGTTTAAGTAGTGATGAAGTAGCAAAGTTTGCTGACAAACTCACGAGCTGCCAGTCACAGTTTAGTAACCAATGAAAGTTGCACCATAGCCCCTTTGTTCACACACCAATGCAGGATTGCTCGTTATGTAATACATCACCACAAATTTGTTGGATTTGGTTGCTGCTCACAAGCCAGTTATTGTCATGTTTCACTGATTCTGGCTTGCCAATTTAACACCATTTTCTCCATACAACTTTATTACCACGACAACAAAGGCAATGCTAAAGTGTGACTTGGGTTCACAAACGTAGTCCTCTGTTGGAAATCTTTGTTTTCTCTGAAGTGTATTAAATCATAAAACACTGAAATTTCCTGATTTTTCCAGCAAAATTGCATATTATTCTACGGAAACTATACATGGTAGCAAAGATCATACATTTAAACCAAATCAATTGACTTTATATCTCAAACCCGTCAAAAATACATACTGTATTAATTGTTGCACTACATTCCTTGCTTATACATAACAGCAGCGCATTCATTGCTGTTTTCTATGGAACTCAAAGGAATGCACTAGTAATCATCAAAGTTGGGCAAAAAGTTTACATTTTTCTTGCCAGACAGATAAAACAGAATTGTAATATGTTTTGTCGTTTGTTGTCAAAGATATTCAATAAATTCGAATGCATGTATTCGGCCAACATGTTATTAGGTTATACTTCACTTTTATAACTTAAACTAATTTTGAACAGTTTCACTTGTTAGCTAGTTCACTTGTTAGCTAGTTAGCTGTTAATCCTCTAGCTTGTGAAATGGCAGTTTAGCATATTGGTCTTTGTTCTCAGAAGAGCGAACTTGTTATAGATTACATAACTACGCTGCTTTAGCTTTAGCTGCTTTAGCGAACGGCCTGCTAATTGATCATCAACATGCGAAACTTCCAAACAAACTTGTTTTGCAATTTGTTCTGCTCAAACATTTGCTTATAAATAAGCGTTGGGGCAAGCAAAGTTTCACAAACTGGTTTGTTTTTTCCACTTTATCATTTTGTCTCCTTTGCTAAATGCGTATTTGTTATTTGCTTGCACAGCCACCTTGAGTTTTCTGTGGGAGCAACACCATGCTATCACCCATCAGTTTAGTTAAACTTGGCAATTGATAAATGAGACAATGAAGCTGGCTGTATGATAAAGCCTGGTTCACATATCGTAAGTTATCAGAAGTGATCGCAGATCAGCGTATGATGATCTGCGATCCATGTTCACATAAACTTGGCACAAATTAAGATCTCAAGAAGTATAATCACTCTCTTGTCTGAAAGGTTATAAAATGCTGAAGCCCGCTGTCACTGACCAATGATTATTTATACTAAATGCATTTTCGTTGTTCAACGACCAATTTATTTATTGCATTTAATTTCATTGTAATGTGAGTCAACTCATATGATAATGAATTTTTGTTTTATGTTTTTCAATTCAGTTTATGACAAATTATTATTAAAATGGCACACTCTTTTTACCATTTTCCTAACATATATGTATACAAGGTAAAGATTGTACACATTTAAAACGACTGGGTGTTATCACTATTCGGGAGAGTGTTGTTATTGTTCAGAGCGTCTAAAGTTGAAGCACAGCTTTAATCCCTTCCCCCTTTTGTTCCCAGTAAAGCAGTGAGTCATAACACTAATGTTAACCACTGTACTGGCTCCTACAGTGTTAACACAGCAAAAGTGGCTGGTTTTAGATGTTTAATGGAGAAACAGCAAAGTGATGAATTGTAGGAATAGTAAATTGAATATTACATACAAACGTACTTTCAACAGTTCCTCTGTGAATGCTGGCATTAGCAAAGGTTTACTAAAGCCTCATATGAACAAGAATTATAACAATTCAGTAACGCAACCCTATGGTGCTCTGAAACTCTCACTCCGCACTCCTGAAGTCAATTTGACCAGTCTCATTTTTATAAGAGGTTTAATCACAGCTATTCACAAACCATTAAAATAATAAGATCTCTAAATTCAGAATTAAAAATCTATGATATATATGTGTGTATATATGTGTATATAATTTTTATGAAAATGAAACTTGCTGGAATGCTTATGATGATAATTTTCTCTTAGTTCATTTAGAGACAAGTATTAGTGTACGGTAGCAATAGCATTCGCAATATGAGCATAATAACTAATTATCCCATTTCTTTAGGCTTCCAATCACAAAAGAACTGACTTGCTCTTCTTCACTCAGCATCAAATCAGCAGTTGATACGTGAATGAAAAGTAATGAAGGCTGGAAGTATAACCTTGTGAGCCGTATAGTCCTTTATAAGTGATGATATGTTCGTATGTAATAGAAATATAAACCAGGAGAAATGAATAGTTGCTTGAAGGTGCTGCACAAAAATGTATTGTGGCAATCCATGCAAAGGAGTCCACCAGCCCTAAAGTATGCATTGCACTGCACATAAGTATTTGAGCTTCATACTAAGCTCTGTAATAGCCGATTAAATTATTTTTCTTTGTTGCATGGTTAAGGAAAAAACATGATACCTTAACATCTATGGATACTTATAGTGGATATAGATTTTTGAAAATGAAATAATCACACCGTTGAATTTTCAGCCTTTTCTCCCACCCGCCCATAAAACATTCAAATATATAGTGCATCATCAATAACGATTCATGAGCACACACTTAAAAGTGTATGTAATTGATCAACACAGGATTGACAGCAAATAATTTTGTACTCTATTTCTTGAAAATTAATAATTGAGCCAAATAATGTTGCTGCTCTGCTTTACTACACGCTGGTGAGTATCAATGACAAATTATATTTTTATTCCCATTATAGCAATTGAATCTATCAATCTTGCTGCTATTTACTGTACAACAGGCTCATACTAATGTGTCTATATGATAATAATTGTGTACCACTACAACATTCTTGATAAAAACCTGTGTGTTTTGCTTAAATCAATTGACGAATTGATTTGTTTGCTTTTCCATTTTGTATTTACTGAATGTACTGAGAGCCCTTGCGGGTACTTGCATGCTCAACTGTGACCATCAGAAATTTATTTTTTGAAAAACTATGAAAACAATTTTTATTTGGTTGCAGAATGACTTACAAAGTGCACTACTTACCATCACTTTGTTTAATTGGTTTCGTCAAGCAGTAAAATATAAAACCATCTAGTCAAAGCCCTATCGGTTTTTAGTTCTAAAAAATCTTGGTGTTCAAAGCGAAGCTTTTGTGAATTTTGATTTTGAATGTTCTCTGATGCTATTCAAGGTTGCTACATTCACTGGATCCAAAAGCACTATCAAATGCTCACTTCAAGCTTCTTCATAGGGGATAATTATTAGTGATGGATAGCCAGTTTATGTGTTGTTTGTTGTATTTGTTTCACACTATAAGCAATACCATGGGTGATGCATAGACATTGGGCTGGCCACTGGTGAACATAACCAAGACATAATCAATGTCCAAAGCCATTCACCTCAAGCTAGTAAGTGGCGGAAGTAATTTTAATTTATTTACTGATAGCAGGACACAACAAACAATACCGTTTAATATGGTGGCTCATAACTGGAAACTTTCTTGTTTCCACAAGTGTATAAACACTCGTGAAACAACTAGATCTTTGATTAGATTGAATAGATGAATAGCTTAATGAGCTGCATTACAACTTGAAGGCAATTGGGATTCAATGCCAGCTCTTGCTAAATGCAGCATGTTATTCAATAAGATTATTTCTGGCTAACAACTATAGATAATTTACAACCATCTAAATGCTTTGCAAATCCTCCAAATGCTATTGAAATTCAAAAGGTCAGCAGCAGCTCAAACCTTACATGTATAAACATTTTCAAAGTCAGATGATTCGTTTTAAAGCCCTACAAACTGTTTTTGAAATGGTCTGAACTATGTTGAAATAACCATGCCTGTTCAGTCGTAGCCAATAAACATAATTTTTTGTAGCTTTTTTTTAAAACATCTGTTACTGGCACAGTCTCCAGTAGACACAAAATGTATCATCCACTTGAGTTGACAGTTGTACGAAATCATCTCAAAATGAAATAATCAATTCTGCAAGCACGAAACCAAAAAAAGGTAAATAATAAAAAAAATACTACATAACAAATATTGCACTTTTGCATAGCAATATTCATCTAATAGCAAAGTTTACCTGGTCACTAAATTAACCATTCACATCAACACATTTCACTCTTTGGAGCATCCCAGCATTGAACTATATTTTGTTGAGTTTCTGAATTTTCAAGTTTTAAGCAGCAGATTGCTGTATTGACTAACCCTCTAGGCCCCCTCAATGCTGATCTACAAGCCTGCAAAATACCCCTTTTCCAGAAATGCTCGCCAATTTTCACACTGCTTAAAATTGACATCATCTTTGGATCAGAAGTATGTGTACTTCTTTGGCGTACAGTATTTATTTGGCCAATCAAATCCCGCTATTTCTTTTTATTATTTTGTTTATTATTATTTTGACCGCATACTACGGTCCTTTTATGTATGAATACCATTTATTGTTGTCTAACTCACCAAAACAAGCACAATTTTTTTCTACCCTATTGATGGAAAGAATTTAGATGATCCTTGTGATTGTGATCATATTGGAATAGGACCACCTGACAAATCTCGCAATTGTCTCTTGTTGCTATTTCACATATAAAATTTTCGTAATAAACAAGCGTTGATTTTGTTCACTACGCGTGTGCATTATTTGTGTCCATATTGAGAGAAACTCTATTCAGATTTTACGCGATCAGCATGAAGATTCAAGCCATATGAAAAATGGCGCTTAACTGGAAAGCCCAACATTAATACTTCATGTACATATAGCGATCGTGCTAGCGATGTTGCTTAGCGATTGGGGTAGTCGCTCCCCCAAATTGCACAATTTTTTGTTACTACCTATTCTTCAGCGATTCCGGTCAAACTCGCTGTTACAAAGCACAGCATTCAATTTATTATAGGATCGTTGATAGATCGGAGCACTGAATATGACGAGGCACTATTGAAAACTAGGGTAAAGTTCTTTTGCAATGTGATTGGCTTGTGATTTTTTTATCCCTATCAAAGCCTGGCGATTACCTCAAATAAAATGCTAGCAATGGCTTAGCGAAAAAAAGAAGTTGCAAAATCATACAATTGCTGAGGAAGTCGCTGAGTAATTGTTATATGTACATGAGTTATTAATCTTAGAATCAATTTTTTATGGGTTGTCTTCGTAAGGATTCTTTATTCCTGTTGCAATGACCTTCAGTAGACTTAAGACTAAATGAATTGCCCAATCACATTTCATTTCAATTGCATACGATGTAACTTCATTTATAAAAATTTGCTATTATTTATTATAACTTACCACTCCCACGATCCAAAAATGACGTACTTGGCAATCAATAGAAGTTATATAAAGCTCAATCTCAGCTTATGCGACGAGCATTTAAGGCTAGTGGGCTTTTGGCAAGCTTGTAAATCATGACTGAGTGGGCATAGAGGGTTATTTAATACATCAATCTGCTGCTTAAGACTTGAATATTCAGAAATTCAACCAAAAAGTGATCAGGCTGGCATGCTTTAATGTCAAAGTTTCTATATCTATGAAAATGCTTCACTTTGTCATATTCAAATTTTTGTATTTGTAAAATTATTTTACTTTGGTCAACTGAAACTTCCATATCCACAAACTTAGTTCATTTTATCATATTAAAATTTCTAAATGCATAAACACCTTTCACTCTTTCATGCAAAATGATCTATATTCATAAACATTTTCAGGCCAAAATTATCATATCTATGAATCTATTCAACTGCAATGTTCACAAGTATAAATCATTTTTGCCACTCCAAATGTCCACAATAACAACATTCTTCCTGCGTTAGAGTTCTTTCTGTTAAATAGTTTTTAATATTACTAATATCAATCATAGGGTTACTCCTAAAATCAAGAAAGTTTTCTCACAAAATTTTAAAAGCCTAGCTTTGGAGCAGATCAATACTCAACAAACTTTTAATCTCTCACTGAGAAATTACTCTATTGCTTTAGCACTTCACTGTCTGTGGGAGACCAGCTAGCCATATGATGCAATTGTAATGATTGAGCAAAACATTTCTACCAACCAACAAACATTAGAAACGTTCTCAAAATACTTCTGACCATTCACTCCTGTTAATTTAATTTACTCCATTGTATTCCACCTTGAAAGTTCTCAAGAGCGCGCTTACATAGTGGGATCACACTTATCAATGAGTTGGATCACAGCTTATCAACTTGCAACTGCAATAATACTTCAGTTACACACTGGCTAAACTGATCACATCGAAATTCTCATGTTTTAGTATTAGTATGAAAGTGTTTTGTGATGAGAATATATTACTCATTTTAATACCCCCTTAAATGTTGATGATAATTAAAATTAAAGACGAAGTTGAATAAACACTGTTTTGTTTCCATTTTAATACAAGTGTGGCGTTTCTTCAGGTTCATTTGTCACCTACCAACATGTTTACACATTCTTTTCATGAGTAAATCTATTTTGATGTTTCAACATGCAAAAACATGTTTCATTTTTTCCCCATCAGTATCCGTGTTAATTATTTTAGCATGTTCATGTAACTTCTTGGAGTATCAGTGAATATTCATAATTCATAAACATGGTCCCCCGCTTCACCACTAACCTTTTTCCATTACTATATTTTTTGTGTTGAAATGAATAAAACAAACAATCATTTTCTTTGACATGGATCTTATGTATTAGAAGCACAAACTCTTTTTTACTTTGAAATCTCGTTTTTAATTAACATATTTCCCTTCCATCCATTGGAATTTCCACATTCATTAATATAAATCATTTGCTTCTGTTGGCTTATTAATATTAATAGAACATATTGTACCGATCGATTGTGGAGTTTCCATATTCACTAGCATGCGTTACACTTTCGTTGTAGAGTTTCCATATTCATAAACATATTTCACTCAGACTTACTGAAGTTCTCGTATTCATGTACGTATTTCACCGATGTCTATGGAAGTTTGTGTATTCATATCCAATAAAATTATTGATAAATTCATGTACTTTTATTCGTGCTTGAAGGTTATTAAAATGCAACCGTTTTATCTTGTCTTCCCTCCCGAATGAGATTTGTAATTTTTATTGAATTGTTCAGCTTAGTCGCTCAGCTTCATTAATGAAAGTTTACTGTTCGATAAAATATTTGCTCCAGAGCATTCTCTTAATTTTTGGTACAGTTATTTAGTTGTATTTTTCTGTGAGACCTAGTTAGTTTTAACAAATCAAATTGAAAGGATTGCGGCTGTCAGATAAACCATTAATTTTCCTACCGGCTTACTTGGCTTTTGTACCATAACTTTACTTCTGTGTTATTCTAGGCACAGATTAATCACCAACTGCAACCAAACCAACGGAGTTTTCTATTAACTTTTCATCAACAGGTTAGAACTAACAAAAGCAGCAACTGTAATCCAGATACTGTAAGAATTGAAGCAATTCCTATTCAAGATATAAAAGAGTTTGTCATCTATGATTTTTTAGAGTTGTCTCCACTGCTTTCCCCATTCTTCACTCGTTGTATGAGTGCCATAGCATTAAATTTCATCATAACATGTGAAACAGAATTGATTATCTGCTCTGTGGCTTCCATTGATGTTCTTTGGTGAGTTTACTAATGCTGAGCTTAACTTTTGATTTGCTACTTGAAGCATTTGTATCAAATGCTATTGCAATGACATCTTGCTAGCATGCATACATTAGTAAAAACTATTTAATATCCCAGGTTTCTGTTTTTATTTCACACTCCTGAAGTTAAATAACTTAAGAGCCAGCCATCAAAAATTCAATATAACAGGTCAGGTAATCTGCAGTGAGAACATTAAGTGAAAATAGGCTTGCACTGAAATATGAAAAGTGTTTGTCTGTTGGCAGCATGACGATATACTTCAACATTTATAAACTGAAGTCAGAGAGTAGTTACAAAAAATTATTCATTTATTCATTTGCGACTTTTGTCAAACCAGTTTTAAATTTTTTATTTACTTGCCTTTAATTGCGTCAAAAATTATTTGAGAATATTTTCAGCAGTTTGTTATTTTTTGCTAATTACTTGCGTATATTGAATAATGCTACAGTACTGTGCTATAAATGGATTGTACAAACAATGTCATCATGAGTTGTTTCTTACTTCAATTCTTCCATCTTCAGTCTTTTGACATTACAGGTAGTTATTAAAACAACAAGTTTTTGACTGCGCAAAGTTATGTCTAACTATAAATTAATAACAAAGATTAATGTTAGGGACTGTTTTTAGCTGATAACAAGTTTGATTTGGAATTGTTTTTTCCTGACTTCAGTTTCTATGAAAGAATGTTGAAATGCTCAAGTGCATATTGTAACACGATTTTTGAGAAGTTGTGCTCTCTTTATGTTGCCTTGTAGTTATCGCTCAAGTGATTTTAATAGCGTCGGCTAGTTAATTATGTTATTATTACAGGGATGGGTGCTTGGCAAAGGTTCCTGTAGTAAGTAGGACTGAGTTGAAACCCTGGTTAAACATCTGTAGCTATGTGCAAATATCCAGTAAGCAAGGTATGTTCTCTAACCTCACAAACCATTGAGCACAAACTGTGGAGAAACCAAACTAATTTGTACAAACTTGTGATTGGATGAATCTCCAATAAGCAGACTTTGATTGGCTGTTAGTAGCAACTTTTTTTATATAACCAAGAAATGCTGGATCTAGTTCTGTGGAGGTCTTGCAGTCTATGTAGCCTGAACGCTTCACTGATTTTGGAGTTGGATAGCTATGCAAAACTTCACTCATAGTAGTAAAGAACACTAGCCACAGTGGCAATTAAAGTTAACAGCTTTCACTTCAGCTTGTAACAGTTTAATTCTATAGCCAATGCTGTGAATGCTTTGTATTATTATAATTAATTACCACAGTAGTAGGTGATGAATAGGCATCAGTGGTGAGTTGAATTAAGCAGAAGGATGCCAAGCTTCTGGTATAGGTGTTTTTTAGGAGATTCAATGAAGTTAAGCAACAGAACCTATTTTTTAGCAAATAATGACCAAAATTAACATAAAAAAATTAAACTGATCTTAAGTAGTAGGCAGTTGAGCGCAGGTATCATGTTGGTGCCAGTGTGTATGATATTTTTACATAAGATCTGTAATTGTAATCTGCAATTCCATGATATGACACCACTGGGGATCAAAAAGAATAGTTTTACACAATCGATTTACATGTTTATGTTGAGACTGTAACTGGTGAAACTGTGGATTATACATTAATAAGCTGCGAAAAACACCCTTATAAAAACCAATTTTTGACATATTTGTTAGAGAACTGAGAGTCGTTTCTATTTCTCCACACATTCTATGATATGTTTTGGAGGTTCTATCAGAATATCAGAAGGCTAGCACCGGTAACCAGCCTGTAGGCAAATGGCAAAGGCATCGACTTTTGAACTAGTAATCTGCAAAAAACAGCCTATAAAAACCAGTTTTTGCCATATTTGTGAGAGAACTGACCGTCATTCCTATTTCTCAACACATTCCAAGATATGTTTTGGAAGTTCTATCAAATTCTCAGAAGGGTAGCACCAGAAATCAGCCTGCAGGCAAAAGGCAAAGGCAACAAATTTTTCACTAATAATCTGCAAAAAACAGCCCATAAAAAGCAGTTTTTGTCATATTTAGGGGAAAACTGACAGTCATTTCTATTTCTCAACAAATTCTATGATATGTTTTGAAAGTTCTATCAACATATCAGAAGGCTAGCACAAGAAATCAGCCTGCAGGCAAATGGGAAAGGCAACAACTTTTTCACTTAGAATTTGCGAAAAACCGCCTTATAAAAACCGATTTTGACATATTTTTTGGGAGAACTGAGAGTGATTTCTATTTCTCAACACAATCAATGATATGTTTTGAAGGTTCTATCAGCATATCAGAAGGCTAGCACCAGAAATCAGCCTGCAGGCAAATGGCAAAGGCAAGAACTTTTTCACTGAAAATGTGCGAAAAACCGCCTTATAAAACCCAATTTTTGACATATTTTGGAGAGAACTGAGAGTCATTTCTATTTCTCAACACAATTTATGATATGTTTTGAAGATTCTATCAAAATATCAGAAAACTAGCACCGTAAACCAGCCTGCAGGCAAATGGCAAAGGCGACAATCTTTGCACTAGAAACCTGCGAAAAATAGCTTCAAAAAAACTTCTATTTGACATATTTTGGAGAGAACTGAGAGTCATTTCTATTTCTCAACACAATCAATGATATGTTTTGAAGGTTCTATCAACATATCGGAAGGCTAGCACAAGAATGCAGCCTGCAGGCAAATGGGAAAGGCAACAACTTTTTCACTTGAAATTTGCGAAAAACCGCCTAAAAAAGCCAATTTTTGACATATTTTTGGGAGAACTGAGAGTCATTTCTATTTCTCAACACAATCAATGATATGTTTTGAAGGTTCTATCAACATATCAGAAGACTAGCACCAGAAATCAGCCTGCAGGCAAATGGCAAAGGCAAGAACTTTTTCACCAAAAATTTGCGAAAAACAGCCTTATAAAACCTAATTTTTGACATATTTTGGAGAGAACTGAGAGTCATTTCCATTTCTCAACACAATCTATGTTATGTTTTGAAGGTTCTATCAAAATATCAGAAGGCTAGGACCGTAAACCAGCCTGCAGGCAAATGGCAAAGGCGACAACTTTTGCATTGCTTACAATGAGAGCTGCCCATATTGTGTAACAACTATAGTCTATAGGATGTGCAGGAGGCGTGACTCCTGATTTACAGCTGTCCTTAAGTACACTGAGTATTTTATTTTCACGCGAATAGAAACCAATGCTTTCGCGGGAATAAATAATTTATTTTCACACGAATAGAAACCAATTCTTTCGCGGGAATAAGTACTTTATTTTCACACGAATGCAAACTGTTGCCTTCGCGGGAATAAATGATTTAATTTCCCGCGAATGGAAACCGTTGCTTTCGCGGGAATAAATATTTTATTTTCACGCGAATAGAAACCAATGCTTTCGCGGGAATAAAGGATTTTATTTCCCACGGATGAAAGCCAATGTTGTCGCGGGAATAAATACTTTATTTTCACGCGAATGGAAACCGTTGCTTTCGCGGGAATAAATACTTTATTTTCACGCGAATACAAACCGTTGCTTTCGCGGGAATAAATACTTTATTTTCACACGAATAGAAACCAATGCTTTCGCGGGAAAATAAAGTATTTATTCCCGCGAAAGCAACGGTTTCCATTCGCGTGAAAATAAAGTATTTATTCCCGCGACAACATTGACTTTCATCCGCGGGAAATAAAACCATTTATTCCCGCGAAAGCATTGGTTTCTATTCGCGTGAAAATAAAATATTTATTCCCGCGAAAGCAACGGTTTCCATTCACGGGAAATTAAATCATTTATTCCCGCGAAGGCAACAGTTTGCATTCGTGTGAAAATAAAGTACTTATTCCCGCGAAAGAATTGGTTTCTATTCGTGTGAAAATAAATTATTTATTCCCGCGAAAGCATTGGTTTCTATTCGCGTGAAAATAAAATATTTATTCCCGCGAAAGCAACGGTTTCCATTCGCGTGAAAATTATTTAGTTATTCCCGCGAAAGCATTGGTTTGTATTCGCGTGAAAATAATTCATTTATTCCCGCGAAACAATTGACTTTCCTTCGCGTGAACAAATGTTGATTCATAGAGATTGACACGAGATGGTGTTCATAGGGTTTAATCAGTACAACTTTAGCTATATAAGAGTCATAGTTTTCACACAGAAAGCATCCAGTTCTACAACAGCTATCAGAGAAGCAACATCTACTACAGCTATTAGAAGAGCATCAAGGTAAAAACTTAATAAATTACAGTTTTTACTCATATATTATTTATTATACTAAAACAACTGAACAAAATTAATCATCTGTTTTTTTTTTGTTTTTTTTCAGATTCAATGACAAAAAATGGAAATAGTTAACAACACGGAATCAGAAACTCAGCCTAAATCTTTGACTCAAGAGGACTTGATACTTCTACAAAACATATGCAATAAGAAAATTGAAGAGAGAGTGCGAATTATCTCAAACAATTGTAAATTCATACAGAAAGACTTGATAGAGCAGCTAAATAGTTTTCGAACTGAATCTTTTCTAACATTAAAGCTCTTAGGGAATGATGTTACGTCAGACATTCAGAGATTACATTATGTATTACAACAACGACAATATCAACTACAACAGGTAAACACACCAATTTCTATCGAGTGTGCTCGTAAAGAACTTGCTCTAAAAAGAAGAAACATGCAGCGACAGTCCGCTCAAAGACAAGCTAGAAGGGTAAGGACTCAACAACGTAAGACACGAAAAGCTACAAAAACATCCGATTAACAGTCAATTTTTGATGATAAGGTAATAATTAATAAAAAAGTACTATTTAGTAAGAGTTTGTAGTTGTTTTAAATTTCTGTTTAACCATTCTATACTAATACATAACTTTTTATTTTAGTTCATTATGGAATCAAAAGTACATAGAACAGAAGTCTTCCTTCCTAAGTTTGTATTATTTAATATTTACTGACTCTAGCTATATTGTATGAGATTTTCCCTACTTATTACACAATAAATGTATATATTCACATATTGTTTCATTTTTAATCACTGTATTTATTCAATGTAGATATATCTCCTCTCTCCTCTCTCCTCTTTTTATCTCTCCTCTCTCTCAACATACTCTCTCCTCTACCAAATACTCCTCTCTCCTCTCTTGCAGTTATTTCCCAAATACTGTAGATTTTAACCATCTAGAGGTCTAATTTGGTAATTTTCCAACATATTTTATAGCATTTAATATACTTATTATGTAATAAATGTATATTATTCAATGATGTAAATGTAAAGATATCCATAAATATGTACATAATTATCCATATATACATAAATGTATAAAAAACTAAAAAAAATCTCTCCTCTCTCTTCTCTCCTCTCTCATCTCTCCTCTCCCCTCTCTCCAGAAGATTTTCCCTACTTATTATGTAATCAGGTATATAATCATATAATTTTCATTTTTGATCAATATATTTGTTCAATGTAGATATATCTCCTCTCTCTATGTAGATATAAATATAGCCATAAATATGTACATAACTAACCATATATACATGAATGTATAGAAAACTAAAAAATCTCTCTCCTCTCTCTCTCCTCTCTCATCTCCCATCTCTCCTCTCTCCTCTCTCCTCTCCCCTCTCTCTCAAGATACCATATGAGTTCGAGTTATGTAAAAAAGTTATCAAAACTTGAATGCCATACATTCAAAATCTATATGCCATATAAGTTCAAATTAAGTAAAAAACTAATCAAAACTCAAATGCCACTTAAATGCCATTCAAATGCCACTCAAGTACCCCTCAAGTAAAATACAATATAAACTCGGCGAATTCATCCAACGCCGTAACCCATTGTCTCAACCCCAAGGTCTAATCCACAAAAAAACACTTGGTAGGGAGATCTGCTCATATATTACTACTGTTACGCTCATAACAGAACGCCCAAAAGTAGTTGGCCGACACTCCATTAAAGACCGGGAACATAAACATCCGGGAGGGCACACCTGAATAAAAATTACTATTAAGATATGAGACAAATTAGAACATACGTAAATTTGACCCTAAATTGAAATAGTTATGATACATGAATTGATTTAAACTACTATGATTTTAAAACCAAAGATAAAGGAACTCCTCGTAATTTATTAAATTGAATTGATCGTGGGAATGATACTGATTCTATGGTACAGTAAGGCACATTAATTCCCCACTTATATTGTGGCACTTTCTATTTTTATCTTGTATGCTTTTTTTTAAGTCTCGACTTTGACCTACCATTACGATCACGCAATCTTATACTTCGGCAGTCACGACTCAAACAAAAAAAAAAAATCTATAATGAGGATTAATTGAGTCTTAAGCCTCAGCGCAGTTCTAGCTAATAATATTCTCTTTTTATTCTTTTTGTAATATTGTTTGTTATAATAATGAATTTTCTTTTCCATCCTGGCGTATGTAAACCATAGAATTAGTATCTTGGAGAGAAATTAAAGATCCACATCCACCCACACCCACGTAGTAGTAAACCAGTAATGCTCAGTGAGTGAAATATTTTCAATTGATTGATCATTTATTATTATAATTGTTAATAGTAAGAAGTAGTGGTATGCATTAATTAATTATTGTTTCTTTTTGTACTTTCTTTTGTTAATCGCTGTAATGATAGTCATATGCTGCCATGCTGACATTTGATTTTCTTACCGCCACGACGCCAGAGAACAACATGAGAAGAATGATCTTCAGCATATTTACAGATAATATAAAGATAATAATAATAACGTTCACGAATTTGGATAATGGATAAATTACACAAGATTCAACAGGAACTGAATTAATAGGACAATATACCGCAGGGACACCGTGATAGCATTTGTCCCCGTTGGTATAACTGAAATGGTTGTTTATGTAGTTGTGGGTTGAATGTTGGTATATATATGGATGGTATGCGAGTGTGTGTGTGATTGATTGTGCAATGCAAATCAAGGTGAAAGTGGGGGTTTCTAGATGCTATTATATTTCATCAATAGAACAGATTTGACAGCAAATGCAACAACCAGTCAACTCAGACGAAGGCCAGACAGCAACCAGATGACAGGAGGAAAGCCGATGACCGACGGAGAATATATCTACAACAACAATTATATAACTATAACAGAATGATAATTATCATTGTAATTAATAACACCAACTACTACTGTCTCATCATATCATTAGTTAAATTGCTTAGCATGCAAGAGAACAAGTTAGCTGTCGTAGTTACGTTGCTGCTAGAATAATTGTACACTGTATATTAACAGAGGATAATAGTCTACCTAAGCAATTGCTATTGTTGTTGTCAAGATACTAATTAGATGTATGTATTACTATTATTGTTATTACATAATATTATTGTTATTATTATTATTCTACATATTAAACTACACATATATAATTATATTATCTACATGATTAATTAGTTACTAGGGATTACATAATGAGAAAGGAAAGACAAGTAATGATTAAACAAGTAAGCACCTTTTTAATAGAAAAGGAAAGCTTCAGTGCTCTCTCCTTCTCGGATGTAGGAATGATTATACACGTCTGTATGTCACTCCTCAGGTAGATGGATAGATAGAGATTCTGGGCCTCTCTGGCAGGCCACAACCTACGTGGAGCACCTACTTCTGTGATGCAGGCAATATGCGTAGATGTTCATTCATCAGCGTCTGTAGCATAAAAGGAATGATCTTAAAACATGTGTTGTATATGTATGTACAACTTGCTAGAGCAACATAATATTCATTGGGCAACAGCTAGCAATCCAGCAAGGCTACAATTCTATTGGCTATCAATCTCCCGCCATAGCAATGACAACGTAGTGCGCGCTTCTAACTATCACTACTAAAGAAGAATAGAGTTAACTATAGAATAGCCTAAGCATGGAAACACTCAAGATGTTAGCATAATCGGGAGGACAACTCCAATGAAATAAATTGCTATGAGTAATTAGAAAGCATCAGAACCGGATATATCAATTCTCCCGTATTAAAAGAATTCACAGTCCTCTGTGATGAACTCAATAAGAGACGAGTGAAGAGTTATCCCAAAACAGTTAAGATGCGTGAGCGCTGAGACATAATAAAAGTTAACCTACCGTGCAGTGGTAAAAATATTTATACCACCTATGTTGTATGTGAAACAGGAGAAAGGGGAAGATGGGTAGAAGTCTCCAATCTTCTTGTACTATAATATAACCTAACTAAACCTACTAAAAGAAAGAAAAACATAATGGATTAAACTGTACAATAACATTGCTAATGTATCAACTAACATGAGATGATTATAACGCCAAGCCAACGCATTTCGGGTAAATAAGTGTATGCTAATGATTAGCTAGCTAGCAGGTCAGTGACAATTTAACATGATTGCCTAAACAAGTTTGGTTAACGATGTAGCATTAGGAAATTTAATGAGTGCCGAGACGAAATTCTCAAGTGGCATGTGGTAATGTAATCAAGTGGCGGTATTGTACTCGGCAGAAAAACAAAATTGCAATCAAGGATGTAGGAATAAATTTGAGTGACACCAGACAATGTCAAATCGAGTGACACTAGCCAATGTCAAACAGCATATAGATAGACATGCGGTTTGAGTAAAAAAAAGCAATACGCATAATATACAGTGTGATATAGGCAGTAACAATAAATGTTTAACCTACTTGAGTAAATACAATAGCATAGGAGTGTAAGCATAGAAGTAATCTAAAATCTAATTTTTGTTTGGTTTTATCTTTACAGTAAGGCTAGATGTATATGTATGTAGGCTAATGATGTAGGAAAGCATGAGAAAAAAAATTATAATGGTAATATGCTATAAATTGTAGACATCTCCGAGACTTGAAATTGACTGTCCTCAGTCAATGGAAATAGAGGACAAACAACAACTCAAATGGAAACAGATGCTCAGGGAATAATGTACTAATTCAAACACAGACAGAAAGAAGCAGTAGACACAAAATGAAACTAATATGTACAACTGAAAGAACAATCAAACTAACTAATACCTATTTACAAATGGAGGGGCATGCTTCTGCTTGCTAAGCAGAGCACACCTGTCATCTACTCGAGAGTAAGGGTGATTGCCACTGGTATTTGATCTATGAGAAGAACAATTTGGACGTGCTTTATTTCTACGAGCAGGGTTAGATGTGTGATAGCGGTCATGGAAATGGTGCTGGGAAGACAGCGTAGTTGTGGGGTACTGAGTCAAATGTGTAACAGTCGCTGCGTCAACATGCAGTTGTGAACCCATAGGAATGATCGACTTGTTAAATTTGAATGTACAGTCTTTGAAATTGTAAGTCACTTCACCTAACTTTGCCAGAAAATCTGTACCTAGTATGACTTCCTGTGACATATCTGCTACGACAAATAGACGTTGAACATGACGTTCTTTACCAATTCGAATGCGAGCAGTAGTCTGTCCTATGATATTCAAGGAGTCATTGGTGACACTAGAGGCACGTAATCTGCAGGAATCAAGCTCTAATCCCAACTCTTCAGCAATATCACTGCGAATAAGTGTTATAGAAGCACCTGCATCTGCTAGAGAGATACAGTTTCTTCCACACACATTCACAACAATATTTGCATCACAACTGGGTCTTCTAGCATTAACTCCATTAGCAATAGATGGTTTTATGACAGGTGATTGACAAGGATTGAGTTCTTTTACAAACTTTTTGTGGGAAGTAGTAGGAGCAGGACAATGGTTTTTAGTACTAATAGAACTACACTTTTTATTGATGGGGACTGTACGATTGTGGTGTGTATTAACAGTGCCAACTAAGTTTACTGCACTATCACTGTCTGAAAAATCATCGGCAGGTTCACTAATCATTTCATACTGTTCAGGTTCAAATTCTTGTTCGACCATGTGAACTTTACTGGGACATCTATCAGCCCAGTGGTAAGGATCACCACATATGTAACATGAGCCTTTTCGTTTCTTACTAGGTGAACGGTTTGGGCTATGTGAGTAATAGTTTTGACCTGGGTAACTTGGTTTAGGAGACTGATAATGAATAGAAGGGTGCATTTGATGATTTGAAGACGAATGGGGATACATGAAATTAGTCAAGGGAGGAGAATGATTGTTACTGGGTCCTCTATATCTATACTCGGTGGAATGAGGATGGACAAACTGTTGTGAAGCGTTAGCATGGTGGACTGTCTGACTCTCTACAAGTGCTCTCAAATCACTGATCTGCTGCCTGAGTGGTTCCAGCAGTAGTTCAACAGAGTCATTGGTGTTGACTTGAGCGACTCGAGGTACTTGATGAGTTTGCAGCTCACTGAATTCAAGTTTTTCGGCTTCAGTAACAGCTTCAGATAGAGTGAGTTTGCGTTTAGTGGCGAGGACTTTTCTAATTGGCTCTCTAAGACCTCGGATAAAAATATCGGCTAAGAAACAGTCACGATACTTCAATGGAATGTCTGCGTATGCAGCAGCGCCAAGATCAGAAATTTCAGTATAATACTCTCCAACCGACTTTTTTCCTTGGGTCAGAGTGTGTAGACCACGACCTTGAAGATTAGAATGGATGGTAAAGATCCTATTCAACTCGTAACGGAGTTGATCATAGTTCATCAAACAACTAGGATTTTCTCTGGAAAGAACGCGATACTTAGTAAATGCAGATCCTTTAAGCATTTTCGGTAATGTAAGGGCTAATTGTTCATTAGAGAACATGTAGGGACGCATGTCAATTTCCCATCGCTTGATAAAATTTTCCCAACTATCACCTGGGCGATTGTAAAATGATTCCATGCCAGAAAAATCAGGTATAATGGTGGGTTTGGGAATGAAAGGAGCTGGACTAAAACTTGGGAATTGAGGGGTAAATGGGTTTGGTGCCCCAGGAGAAATAAATTGGGTTCTATTCATGTCGTTACTATGGGAATTGACTGGTTTTAGCAAAGGATTCTCAGAGGGTCGAGGGACCGTAGCAGGGGTAAATCTGGGAGTCATTGATGAAAGGGTGGATACTGGAACAGTGGACGAGGCTGTAGACAAATGAGTGCCGGACGAGGTAGGAAGGAGATTAGTTGCCTTCTCGGCAGCTGTCATGTGACTAACTGGTGCCTGAGTAAAAGGATTGTATGGAACACTTCGTGGGTGAAGTGGACGTACGGTGTCCAGTACTGTCGCTTTCAAATTAGGTGGCAATGATTTCCAAAACTGTAGGATTTCTTTTTCATTTTTATACTGTTTTAGTAAAGCAGCTTCTGAGAGAGCATCTCTACTTTTACTAGACATGATAATAAAAATTAGGAAATTGATTAATAAAACATAGTAAGCATGGGCAAATTAGATCATCAGTGTCAAATGTCAAACAAATCAAATGACTGGTCAAGATGTGGTAGAGAATGAATTTGCAGGCTGAGATATTAATGTATGAACATAGAAAGAGAATTATAACTGCAAGAATGTTGCGTTAGTGAGGGTAACACAGCTCACCAAATGCAAAATGCTATAGAGAGGGTAACAAAGCTCTCAAAATCAGCTGGATTGTGGAGGATAACACAGCTCCACAAATGATAATTGAAAATTAATTCAGAAATAGTAATGGGGTAAGAGAAAATGCTATAGAGAGGGTAACAAAGCTCTCAAAATCAGCTGGATTGTGGAGGATAACACAGCTCCACAAAGGATAATTGAAAATTAATTCAGAAATAGTAATGGGGTAAGAGAAAATGCTATAGAGAGGGTAACAAAGCTCTCAAAATCAGCTGGATTGTGGAGGATAACACAGCTCCACAAAGGATAATTGAAAATTAATTCAGAAATAGTAATGGGGTAGGTAAGAGCTCCCCGAATAACAATAGTGAGTCCTCGAACGGTAAACACAGCACTAAGATTAGTGAATAATAAACAGCTTAAATGAAATAACCACTAGAGCATGCAAACAGATGAATACACGTCTAAGAATAAGCAAAGAATAAGCAAATCGAGTCACAAAATGTCCAAAATCACAAGGTGGCCAACCAGATAATTAAATGACAATGCAACACTAGCTAACAGGGAGGATTGAGTGAAAACTCACGACAACAAACAATCAGAATGAATGAGGGTGAAATAGTAGACAACTAATTAGAAGGTAGAAAGATGAGTAGTTGCGACCAGCGCAAGGAGTAGACACTTAAAATTCAAGTAGCAAGCAAGGAACTACAACAACCAACAGAAGTACCACTTTGAAGAACACGAGCGCCTCCACCAAAATGGTATGACTGAAATGGTTGTTTGTGTAGTTATTGGTTTAATGGTAGTATATGGATGGTATGTGGGTGTGAGTATGATTGATTGTGCAATGCAAATCAAGGTGAAAGTGGGGGTTTCTAGATGCTATTATATTTCATCAATAGAACAGATTTGACAGCAAATGCAACAACCAGTCAACTCAGACGAAGGCCAGACAGCAACCAGATGACAGGAGGAAAGCCGATGACCGACGGAGAATATATCTACAACAACAATTATATAACTATAACAGAATGATAATTATCATTGTAATTAATAACACCAACTACTACTGTCTCATCATATCATTAGTTAAATTGCTTAGCATGCAAGAGAACAAGTTAGCTGTCGTAGTTACGTTGCTGCTAGAATAATTGTACACTGTATATTAACAGAGGATAATAGTCTACCTAAGCAATTGCTATTGTTGTTGTCAAGATACTAATTAGATGTATGTATTACTATTATTGTTATTACATAATATTATTGTTATTATTATTATTCTACATATTAAACTACACATATATAATTATATTATCTACATGATTAATTAGTTACTAGGGATTACATAATGAGAAAGGAAAGACAAGTAATGATTAAACAAGTAAGCACCTTTTAAATAGAAAAGGAAAGCTTCAGTGCTCTCTCCTTCTCGGATGTAGGAATGATTATACACGTCTGTATGTCACTCCTCAGGTAGATGGATAGATAGAGATTCTGGGCCTCTCTGGCAGGCCACAACCTACGTGGAGCACCTACTTCTGTGATGCAGGCAATATGCGTAGATGTTCATTCATCAGCGTCTGTAGCATAAAAGGAATGATCTTAAAACATGTGTTGTATATGTATGTACAACTTGCTAGAGCAACATAATATTCATTGGGCAACAGCTAGCAATCCAGCAAGGCTACAATTCTATTGGCTATCAATCTCCCGCCATAGCAATGACAACGTAGTGCGCGCTCAGACTTGCCAACTCTCACGCATTCTGCGTGAGACTCACTCAATTGCCCCATTTCTCACGCCTCTCACGCGCGTCTCACGCTTTTCCCCATTATGACTAAAAAAAAATTATTTTACTAAATTTTTATAATTCATAATAATCAACTACTATCTATCAACTATTATATCATCTATTCTCAAAATAATAGTATTTTGTTTGCATCGCTGCAAAGGGTTGAACTGCAGATAATCTATGAAATACTTCCTCAATTTAGGGGTGTTTGTAGTTGCCCTTCAACTAGACTTAGTATTTGGGCTGTGTTTTCAGCAGACATGACCCACTTGTGGCAAATATCATCATATCGTGTTTTTCTCTTTAGTACTCATGAATAAAATTTATCTCAGCAAATGATGATGTTGTAGTCTTACTAACTACTACCACTTATTATGACTACTTACTTTTTTTTCAGTGCAAGAGTGGTTGACCTCTGCAAAAGTTCAGCTGTCAAATAAAAATGGTTATCAACTGTTTTTTCAATGTTTTCATCATCAGCATAATAATTTTCACTATTATTATTATTAATTATTATTATTATAGTTACAGTAGTTATTATTATTATTTTTGATTCAATACAGCAGACTTGAATGAATATAATCAATTATAATAATTGATATTATAATTATAGCACCATCATGAATGAAATGAATCTTTCCATTTAGTATTTTTGAAAAACTTTATTGAAACTATTATTGAGATTACCTAAGTTTAATCCAAAGGTAATTTACACAGGCCTACAGCAGAATATTGGTGGGTTTGAGCCACTTTTGGGAACTTTATTATGTTGTGTTTTGTAACGCAACAACATTACTTTCCTAAAAGTGACCAAAACCCAACAGCTTTTTACAGTAGTAGCTCTGTGCTATACACTGGCTGCAATATACTTTCTTTGAAACTTGCAAAATGGTGCCAGAATCCTGTGTGTCCACGGTGTGCCATAGCTGTTTTTCAAAATAGTACATAAGGGAGCCAATTTTGTTTCAAAGAGGAGAAAATCATTTAAAAGGAAGAGCATTATGCTTCGAAAGAAGCTAAAAAAATTTTCGTCGCTCCGCGCCGAAGTGGGTTTCCTTTCACACATTTCCAGGTCTGCCACTATATCCATTCATACGTGATATTACATGTTGCATTAACTGGTTGTAGTAACTACCTTGCATTTAGCTTTTATTAATGCATATTGCCCCATTCATCAAATTTTGCGCGTGAAGTTTGCCCCAAATCCAATTCTCACTCAATTCCCCACTCCCAGGTTGGCAAGTCTGTGCGCGCTTCTAACTATCACTACTAAAGAAGAATAGAGTTAACTATAGAATAGCCTAAGCATGGAAACACTCAAGATGTTAGCATAATCGGGAGGACAACTCCAATGAAATAAATTGCTATGAGTAATTAGAAAGCATCAGAACCGGATATATCACCGTTACGCGCTTTCGAATTCCAGGGACTGCAATTCCAAAAGGTTGGCTGGATGATATGTAAGGAATCAGAAGTTTCTTCTGTACATGCAGAACTCAATATAATAGACAATGAACATTCAGCCCATGACCTGACTAAAAGAAGAAGCTTGCAATCAGCTAGGACAATGCTGATAATAACACTCACCATATAAAGGGCCAGGCTAAACTATAGACATTAAGTACCCCGAAACCTTATTAGGCCCTGACACAAACACACACACACACACACACACATATGACATTGCAACTGCGGGCCAATTAGTGATACAGCCCATCACTAACTCACCAACTGTAATTAGAAACCTTTCGTTTAATGACACCCCGCAACAGAAAGTTGCAGTAGGACATGCATAGAAAGCAACGACCTTATTCTATGAACAGGAGCCTACTAACACAGACGTGTGAAAGGAAGCTACCAAACTAGAACACTCTTACACATACACATAAGGTGAGAACATTGATTACATACAGTTGATGTCATACAGTTGATATAGTTGAATATTGCATTGACTATTATTGCAGGTGAAATTATTATTTCAATATTCAAACTATCAACTACTAGGAGACTTTCTGTATTAAGGTAAGAAATAATAAATAATTATTTAACACTAGTTGAAGAACTCAACTAGTTGCACTATGGAGTTATCCTCCTATTACGATATGGAGTCGTTCTCTTGACCATAGAAGTATCTCTCCTAGATAATTTTATGCTCATAGAACCTATCCTGTTTCCGCTCAAGATCGCAGTCTTTTAACATTGATTGACAGAATTGCCGTATGTCCGAGAGAAAAAATAGGTTAGCATATTAAATGATGCCTTGAACTACAGGTCGATTTTGAACTTTACAACCAAAAAATGATTAAAACTTTCAATATTGTATTATTTTACTTCATTATCAGCATAAAACAGTTATTATTCATTGTAAAAATAAATAATTAGAGCCTTTTACTAGTGTTAAATAATTATTTATTATTTTTTGCCTTAACTCTACTTAGAGTCCTCTTAGTGGTTGTAGTGATCTAAATAATAAAATAATAATAAAAAACTAGTTCCAAAGAACTAGATGATTTAATTGACTACAGACAAATAATTATTTTAGCACTTCTTACCTCGATGCTGGTTGCTTACATGGTGTTTCATTGCTATAGCGGCAGGAGTGTTGATGTTTGAGCAGGAAGATGTATCATTAAAGGTGTTAGGATTGGGTCTTCTATCATCAATGTGAATGCCGTTGGTGGTGGAATTGGTGGTTCTAGTGGAGATAGTGTCGATGTTGTTGGTAGTTGTAGTTGGTTCAATATGGAGCTTAGGAAGTGCTTTGGAGTGTGACGTCATCATACCTGCAAAAAAAGTAAAATAACTTAGTTTAATGATGTAAATATACTGAAATTATTATAGTGTTAAATAATTATTTATTTTAAAAATAAATAATTAGAGCTTTCTACTAGTGTTAAATAATTATTGATTATTTTTTACCTTATCACCACTTAGAGCCATATGATTTAATTAACTAAAGACAAATAATTATTTTAGCATTTTTTACCTTGATGCTGGATAGTCTCCTAGTAGCTGTAGTAGATGATGCTTCTCCGCTTGCTGTTGAAGAACTGGATGCTTTCTGTGTGAAAACAGTGGCTCTTAAATAGCTAAAGTTGCACTGATTAAACCCTATGAATCAGCATTTTTTCCAATGCTTTCGCGGGAATAAAAACTGTTTTTTCGCGTGAATAAAAAGCAATGTTTTCGCGGGAATAAATAATTTATTTTCACGCGAATGGAAACCGTTGCTTTCGCGGGAATAAAAATTTTATTTTCACGCGAATACAAACCAATGCTTTCGCGGGAAAAAATAATTTATTTTCACGCGAATGGAAACCGTTGCTTTCGCGGGAATAAATAATTTATTTTCACGCGAATAGAAACTGTTGCTTTCGCGGGAATAAATAATTTATTTTCACGCGAATGGAAACCGTTGCTTTCGCGGGAATAAATAATTTAGTTTCACGCGAATAGAAACCGTTGCTTTCGCGGGAATAAATAATTTATTTTCACGCGAATAGAAACTGTTGCTTTCGCGGGAATAAATAATTTATTTTCGCGCGAATGGAAACCGTTGATTTCGCGGGAATAAATAATTTATTTTCACGCGAATAGAAGCCGTTGCTTTCGCGGGAATAAATAATTTATTTTCACGCGAATGAAAACCGTTGCTTTCGCGGGAATAAATAATTTATTTTCACGCGAATAGAAACCGTTGCTTTCGCGGGAATAAATAATTTATTTTCACGCGAATGGAAACCGTTGCTTTCGCGGGAATAAATAATTTATTTTCACGCGAATAGAAACCGTTGCTTTCGCGGGAATAAATACTTTATTTTCACGCGAATGGAAACCGTTGCTTTCGCGGGAATGAACAGTTTTTATTCCCACGAAAGCATTGGAAAAAATGCTGATTCATAGGGTTTAATCAGTGCAACTTTAGCTATTTAAGAGCCACTGTTTTCACACAGAAAGCATCCAGTTCTTCAACAGCAAGCGGAGAAGCATCATCTACTACAGCTACTAGGAGACCATCCAGCATCCAGGTAAGAAATGCTAAAATAATCATTTGTCTTTAGTTAATTAAATCATCTGGCTCTAAGTGGTGATAAGGTAAAAAATAATCAATAATTATTTAACACTAGTAGAAAGCTCTAATTATTCATTTTTAAAATAAATAATTATTGAACACTAGTTGAAAAGCTCAACTAGTTGCGATACGGAGGTGTCCTCCATTTTCGCCTCTAGACATAAATTTAACTTTACTAGATAATTATATACGCACAGTGTCTAAGCTATTCGCTCGCAAGAACGCAAGCTGTGTCATTGACAAATCTGTCTGTTTGTCCAAGCGGTTTTAATTATTTATTATTAAAAAAACCGAGCCTCAACTAGAATTCACTCCTAGGTAATTTATCTTTACTAGATAATTTTATGCTAATAATGTCTAAGCTATTTCTTTGTAAGATCACAGACTTTGACATTAACAAAATTGTGTGTTTGTCCAAGCACTAGTAAAGTAACCGACTCTAATTATTTATTATTAACAAAATAATAAATAATTATTTAATGCTAGTTGAACCTAGATATAAATTTATCTCTACTAGATAGTTTCATACTCACACAAACTGTTTCTTCGCTACTTTATGTATATGTAGATAAAGACAATCTAAATAAATGAATCAATTGTAACAATCAATTTTTTTGTATTTTGTAGACACAATGCCTACTTTGGACTCTTGTTTGAGACAAAACGCAGTAGCAGCAAAGACTATAAACATCTGGATAAGATCCAATTGAAGTAACTGCAGATAACTAAAGGAATAACATGTACTACAGCATACAGAGTGAACAAGGTGTGTGTAGATTATTACTCAGTCTCATTACACTACTATTATTAAGAATTATTGTAGGTGTTGGATAAAGGATTGAGCAGTAATTTTAATAAATTCTAACCATTGTAAATAATACTTCAACTCAATTAAAAAATTAATGAAAATTGAATGGAATAAAATAATATTTTACCAAATACCCCATTTTTCTTGTGGATATATACAAATAGATAAATATCTAGCTTCATCTATTTTTTTCATTTGAGTGCAATTATTTCCCCTCCTGTCTCCTCTTTTCCTCTATCCTCTCTCTCAAGATACCATATGAGTTCGAATTATGTAAAAAAACTATCAATACTTAAATGCCATACATTCATAATGTTTTCTATTGTAGTTATTTCCCAAATACTGTAAATTTTAACCATCTAGAGGTCTAATTTGACGATTTTCCAGGATATTTTATAGTATTTAATATACTTATTATGTAAATAACTAAAAGAAATATTTACGCTCAAGCCTCCTCTCTCTCCTCTCTCCTCTACCAAATACTCCTCTCTCCTCTCTTGCAGTTATTTCCCAAATACTGTAAATTTTAACCATCCAGAGGACTAACTCGGTGATTTTCCAACATATTTTATAGTATTCAATATAATTATTATGTAATAAGTGTATATTAGTCAATGTAGATATAAATATATCCATAAATATGTATATAATTATCCATATATACACGAATGTATAGAAAACTAAAAAAATCTCTCTCCTCTCTCTCCTTTCTCTCCTCTCTCTCTCTCTCTCCTCTCTCATCTCCCATCTCTCTCTCCTTTCCCCTCTCTCTCAAGATACCAAGAACTTTTTTGCTGTAATTAGTGTAATTTTTACAACAAAATGTTGAATATATACATTTTTCCAGGTAAAAAAAAAGCGCTTTTTTGGTGTAATTAGTGTATTTTTTACAACATATTTATAAAGCGAGTATTTTTTGTTTTGTTTTAGATAGATGAAAGAGAATCAAAAGCACTTGGTGAAAATAATGCTCAAGAAAGAACAAGCTGAACAATGTAACTTGGTGAGTTATTTCCCTTTTCTAATAATGTAAACTATCCAATGTAACTAGAACAATAATTCAAATTCATGTAATTATTTTACATTTTTGCTTAATCATTCTATACTGATACATAACTTTTTTATTTTAGTTCATTCGAAATTAAAAGCACATAGAACAGAAGTCTTCCTTCCTAAGATATAACATCAGTACATCAAAGACATCATTGTAAAGGAACAAACGATGCATTAACTGTTATTACTTTGTATTTATTACAAGTTGTAGTGCTTTGTATTACTTAGTATTTACTGACTCTAGCTATATTATATGGGGAGATTTTCCTTACTTATTATGTAATAAATGTATACAATCATATAATGATTCATTTTCAATCAATTTATTTATTCAATTTAGATATATCTCCTCTCTCCTCTCTCTCTCTCTCTCTCTCTTCTCTCTCCTCTCTCTCAAGATGCCATATGAGTTCGAATTATGTAAAAAAATTATCAAAACTTAAATGCCATACATTCAAAGTCTAGCTGCCATATGAGTTCAAATTAAGTAAAAAAATAATCAAAACTCAAATGCCACTTAAATGCCACTCAAATGCCTCTCAAATGAAATACAATATAAACTCGGCGAATCCATCCAACGTCGTAACTCATTGCATAACCTCCAAGATCTGATCCACAAAAAAACACTTGGTAGGGAGATCTGCTCATATATTACTACTGTCGTATAACACAAATTTTGGAGCTAAAAATGTCAATCGTAGACCATTGGGCATCATACCATATTGAGTGATTTAGCAGAAACCGTGCAATAAACCATATACTTAAAAAACACAATTTTGCGTGCAAATAATTTGAAGATCAAAACTAGAGACAAAAATTGGTTCGATTTTTCTAAGGTCATCAGTGCCGTTCAGAAGTATAACATGGAATCTTAAATGTGTAGCAAAAATTTTAACATTCGTTAGGATAAATTATGAAACAAAGCAAGCTCAAACGGCAATTCATATATTGGTATAAAGTTAATTGCTATACAAAAACATGCAACAACAATCTAGCATCAGTATGGTCATATGCAAGTAGCTCTTTTGACTTACAATAGTCTCACTTGGTCAAGCCATAAGCGATCGAATAAAACTGAATATAACAGGAATGTACTTGCAATGTGGATGGCAGCTTTGCAACACCCCAAGTTTTATCTATCAGCCTCATTGTTTTCAGTTTAGAATTAGGGCATGCAGGGCATATGACTTGCAAAGAATATTATCACAAGCATACCTTGTTCAAATCTGGTCAGCAAAACAGTGACAGGTACATCAAGAGACATAGAATAGTATAATGTAATAGTGACATAGAGTAGTATTATGTAATAGAGACATAGACTAGTATTATGTAATAGTGACATAGACTAGTATTATGCAATAGTGACATAGACTAGTATTATGTAATAGTGACATAGACTAGTATTATGTAATAGTGACATAGACTAGTATTATGTAATAGTGACATAGACTAGTATTATGTAATAGTGACATAGACTAGTATTATGTAAGAGTGACATAAAATAATTGGATTAGACAATAAAGGGCCAAACTGAAGGAAAAATGAGATTAACAATCAGAGATGTACAATTTATTTGTAATTCTACAGCAAGCAAGAATGGAAATCTTACAACTATAAGATTCACTAACAGACACTACGTCAAAACAATTAAACTAATCTTTTGGTTTCGAACTTCTCTTGGCTAGATTGAGATTGAGCCAGCTTTGTAAAAGATATTGCCCAATTTTTTGCGCATACATCTTTTACGAAGTTGTTACAATTGGCAATTAAACAGCGACTACTTTTTCAACAAAATGTGGCTCAAGTGAGCTATACGATAACAAACTTAGAACAAACAAATCAAATTAATAGATATAATATCACTAATGAAAAAAAGGCCCCATTAAATTATTTCAAAATTAACAACAACTGTCCTATCTAAGATATTATCAATCTTAGGCTTGAAAAGACTAAAGTCAGCATTATTATCTCAAGGCAGCTCAGTAAGCAAAGTATTGGGTAACATATTGATTGGTTTGCGTCTTACATGACTCCACTCATCACTGCCAAATGACCCAAATGACCCAAATACTTCACTAACCCATCTGAAACAAATAGCTTCAAATATTCCCTTAGAAGACGGTGGGATACTCCATAGTCGGCCATGTTTAGCAACCCCCCATCGCCGCCATCACAATTTTGCTCATCACCACAGTCGTTGCACACACCTGTAGCAACTGTAACAACAGAAATATAGCACTACATGAAAACTACAAAATGAAAAATAGAGTCAGAAAAATTGGCATAAGATTTCAATACAATTCTCAACAATTTTAAGTTTGGGCAGAGAAAACTGATCACTAAAGTAAAAGACAGTTAACACAAGACATAAAGTTGTACTACGTGTTGACTTTCTTGTCTACCTAAATATACGGAATCCGAGTTTAAGGATTCAAACTTTTGCAAAAATGAAAATTTTTAAACTACAGCGAAGGACTCATCAACAGTGATTGTTCTTTGGTATGGTAATGTAACTCTATCTTTGCGGGTGTAACAAGTTTTAAAAAGTGAGCTACAACATGCCTTGTAGGTGTAAAAGCCATCCAACTGCGCTGCTTACCTTGACTCTCACACCATATAGTACCTGTGATATGAAAGGTCTCATAGGGCAAGGGATCGGTGAAGTAGTGGATAAACTGATCAGACTCGCATTGGTCACAGATCAGCTTCACAGTTGATCCACAATGGGGTAATTGTCGGCTATAATCAGACAAAACCCCTTTCTACGTGTAACCAACAAATACAGAGAACTCTAAAAAAACTGATTCAACTTTAGCCCATGAGTCTGTTATAACTGGTACTTTAACATAAAACTGTGCGCAGGAAAATGCTCATAAACCAAAAATGTAAAACAAAAGGTGATTTAAAAAAGCCATGTTTTCACAATTGAAAACGCAAAATTATAAACCATTACGAAAGTTCTAACAAGCTGAAACAGGTAACCGAGCACTAAAGAAAGGCTTATTCCTAGATATTAGGGCCTCCTGCTGGATTTGCACCAGCGCAAGGTCACTCATTGCCAGCACAGCATTGTGAAAAGTAGGGCAATTACTGAAACTTTTTGTGTAGATATATTCTCAAAAAAAGATGTTGCTTTGGTGCATAGCAAAATTGTTTTAAATAAGAGAGTTCAGTTTGTGCTTACATTGGATTTTATCATGATAATACACATAATGATGCTGGTATAAAATTTTTGTATCAGGTGTACTCGCGGGCTGAATCGATGAAAATCTGCAATTGGTCATATTGGGGATTCACATCGCCGGACAACAAACGCATCGATCCAGGCAATTAAATTTTATTATATAACAATAAGAAATAATATCCATCGATTCGATTCGGATGAAATGTGAAGACATAAAATTCCAAGATGAATTGTAGCGAGCATAATTATTTTACATGTGTAAGCAATTCATCAGTGGCGGTTATCGAGTTGTTGATTCCTTACTGGTACTATTAGCATGATGCATTGGTGAATAGCAGATAGTGGTAGCTAGTCACAGAATAAACAGCTTTATGCTTGTCCGGTTGACGTTTATTTCAAAGCAATTCATTCTTGATTACCCATAACATTTATCTTTATTGTTTTAACAAACTAGCACTGTTTTTCATTATTATGATCAATCTATTTCCAATATATCAATATTGTACATGACAATCATAATAATTAATAATAATAAACAACATACATAATAATTAATAATAAATAACGATAAAATAATAATAAATGATACCGAGAATGAAGCGGTTTGAAACAAACGTCACCCACGTGGGTATATATTATTTTTTTATGTTATGAATCGGTAGTGTTCGCGACCTATGAGTATGCCTCGCCAATTAACGTTTTTTGCCCATGGGGATAGTATTGTGCGGTCCACTAAAAATATTGCTACTGATCCATTTGCATTAAATAAATTGCGAAAAATGTTATTTAAAAAATTTATTGTACGGATCGATCCAGCCCGCGAATATACCTATCGCTTGAAAGAAAAAGTACGTTAAAAAAATTCGTAATACTCTAATAGTATGTTGATATTGCACAAAAAATGCTGAAGATTTGCTCATTTACACAGACAAGCCACCTAATTCAACAACCACAGTAAGCGACAATCATCACAAGTGGAAACATAAACACTATAAATGTTAAAGATTTCATTCCAGTCAGCAATGATTTTTGAGCAGGCAAAATCGCTCTCATCAGATAGCCAACGTTTGTATAGAATTTAGTCTTTCACATCATTTACTGGATTCAAGGCACAAACACATGGGAAGTGAAACATCTGCAAAACAGCAATTTGACCACCAATGAAGCTGTTTGACGCTGGGTTGTGAAAGCACACTGGTGGATGCGGTACGGCGGTATTCTGTTAATTATAGTAATAAACAACGATAATATATAAATTGTCGATGTAATAAATAGATGATTATTTTTTTTGAAAAAATGAAAAGAATGCTCGCTACCTTATCTACTGATCGATCAACATGAAACAATCAAAACTTTACCATGTTTGCTTGGATATCTGTATCAGCATAAGTATGTTCTGTAGCAAACCATTAGTCTGAAATATACAAATAAAGTTAAAGTAACTTCGTTAACTAAATCTAAGAACAAGCAACTTAACAACCAACTCAAAATTTTTGAAAAATGTTTGATAAATCAATTCTTTATAAACTTTTTTTCAAATGGAAATTCTTGCATAACCGGAAGAATGCCAGAGATTTTGTTGAGCAAGCAAATAAATATAAAAAAACGCATGTGGGTCATGTTGTAATTGTCAACAATTTCTATTTGACATTTATTTTGATCATAAAACGACACCGTTTGTTTTCAAATAGAAAAGTGGATTAGACAAATTCTTTACTCTCATACAGCTGCCAGCAAAAGCAACGCAGAAATTAGTGCTTGAAAAAAACCAAATGGCGGAGCTAGTTTACCATTGACAAAAAAAATCAACTTTCTAGGACAAAGTGATTTGTGAGACCTGTCCCCTAGCCATACTTTAATCAGATATCCGTTATTGATCATGATATTTCAAGTGTTCTCATATTCACTTTCACGTAGTTGGATGATGATAATATAATCTCAAAAGAAAGTAATGCTCTTTGGGGTGAAAGGTAGACAATTTTTGACAGTTGAATGGGAAAATAGAATGGACTACGTCCCAAAATAGCCAGTTCTGAATCTACCTCTATGTTGTTGTCAGCCATTGTTAATTGAGGAAAAAAATTGACAAATCATAAATAATTAATCAAACTTTTTTCAAAATGTTTTTTTTGTTACAAAAAAAATCAAAGCTACATATTTGGACAATTTATCCCAACATCAACCCAAAATTATTGCAGTTATTAACTACATTTCACAAAAAAATACATAGAGGCCAATTTGTTGTCTGTGGGTAACAATAATAGATGCAAAGTGCAATAAAGCCAATTACAAATGATTGTTTACAATGGTTGTATTCCCCTGACCAGGTGCCTATTAGCACAGTGTACTAGGTAACTCTGGCCCCACCTCATCATTAGTCCATTAGTCACATTAAATAGTGAGGGATTTGGCTGCCTCACATACATGTAAAATTTGCTCAGCAGAAATAGACTTCAGTTTCATATGACAACTACTGTATACAATAATCTCACTCGTAAACTTTGATGTTGTGTTTGTTGCCAGGGATGAAAGAAACGGAGACAAGTATTATGATATTTTTAGCTGAAAACAGATTTATTTCACTTTTCCCCAATAGAGACATGGGTGGGGAGGGCTATTAATTGCATAGAGGAAAATCATCCTAAAAAAGCTCTTGGAGAGTCATGCACATAGGCAAACATTTAAATATTGGTACCTAAAACAGGAATTGTGCCAGAAAGAATGGCATCAAGATGGCAGCACATTTCTACGGAATCCCATGTTGTTGTCACCTCACATTCACTCAACTGAAACCTCATTCTTCTCTGGCAAGAGCAGTAGAGCGATACTTTTATCTTTACTATTACATGGTGAGCTAAAAAATGTAGCCAAAAGTATGAAGGTAGGAACAAATTGAAGGCGAAAGTATAAACTCATCTTCATACAAAAAATTCACAACTTTGCCTCTCGTAAATACTATTCGTAAAAACTTGAACACAAGAAGTTTGGCCCAAGTTCATAAAACGCTCAAAAAACACTCATTGTATTAAAAGTAACTGCAGGATTTTAATGGTAAAGAAAGCAATTTAAAAACTATTAAGCTTTGCTGACCAACCTCTATTCTGCAGGTTTTATGGTTATAGTCAGCTATGGCGATCATCTTCCTATTGAGAACTATAACCCCATCTCGCTCACGTGCAAGGGCCAAAGAGTAGTTCACATCTGATGCTAGATGGACTTCCTCGCAGCTGAAAAACCATCAACAAACAAAATATATGAAATTTATTACTTATTTTGTATGAAAATACAAGTCAAGTTTGTATGAAGTTGATGAAAAAGTACCCATGAGTGATGCAATCATTGTTGATTAAGAGTCAAAGGATACGAGTATTTTTAGCTGTGTGGTCCCTGCGAAACTTCAATATCTCATATTTCCCATCAAGTTGTATGAAAAAGTCTTTAAAGAAAACTAGAGACAAATGAGCAAGCCATACTTGGCTGAGCTTGAGGTTTGTTTGAACTACTAGGAGTTGAACTAAACTCTTCAATATACAGAGTTTCATGGGCAGATTAAGGTCTTAATCTAGAAGAGCTTGCTATTAACAAACAACAACCAACTCATACCCATTTATCACACATTCTTGACCGCCTATTTTTTTTTATTATTGAAGACTAGAACTAAGAAAAACCATATAACGTTTAAAGTTCAAAAACTTACCAGATTTTTGTGCATTGAAACAATAATCAGTTGCTTTCAAGTGTATAACCTTTTGATGTGACTTGCACCTGAGAGTGAACGTTTTTTATCAACCGGCGCATCTATCAAAAATGTAAAGCAGTAATGCTAAGAAAGGGATGAGGGTGCAGATCTGGGAGGACACGAAGCAGGGGGCCAGGGACGAAGTAGGGAAGAGGGTGGTGGCAAAGGACAGGAAAGAGGGGGGGAGTGGGGGGGGGAGAGTGGGGGGGAGAGTGGGGGGGGGAGGGGGAGAGTGGGGGGGAGGGGGAGAGTGGGGGGGGGAGAGGGAGAGTGGGGGGGAGAGTGGGGGGGGGAGAGGAGTGGGGGGAGAGTGGGGGGGGGGAGAATGGGGGGGGAAAGTGGGGGAGGGGAGAATGGGGGGGAAGTGGGGGGGGGGGGAGAGCGGGGGGGAGAGTGGGGGGGAGAGTGGGGGGGGGGGGAGAGTGAGGGGGGGGGGGAAGAGTGGGGGGGGAAGAGTGGGGGGAGGGGAGAGTGGGGATGGGGGAGAGTGAGACAAGTCAGGAAAGAGAGTGGGGGCAACAAAGAGGTAGGACGGAGGGGGGGGGCAGGGGGTAAGAGTTGAGTGAGAACAATTATATAAAATATCATTTTTGATAAAAAAAAAAACAATCACCCTGCTATTGTACTCTCTTTTGATTCCATTTCTTTTACACGTTAATATGTAGGCCTTGGTTGTTTGCTGTAAACTATTTTTTTCATATAATGCCGAAACTTTAGTTTAGGAGTGTAGCTGGCATGTGGGATTTTAAGGCACTCCACTATGGAATAACCCCACCGTCTAGAAAAAAACTTAGTGCATTGGGAAATGTTCTCTTCCTTTTCACAATTACAAAGTATGAAATCAAAGATTTATGAATAATGGTATTCTAGTTTTATCAAGTTTATTCGGATGAATATGTCGCTACAATGTTTCCGGCTGAAAAAAGGTACCTCTATAATATCTGCCAAACAAACAATCAAGATTTAAAAATTGGAGGCTAAAACTGTATGATGCTGCCGGTATACTGGTATCACAGACACCTACCAAACATGACATCTATCCCAACTGTTGATAAATTTGATTTCGCTTTGTATTTTATACCTTAGAACACAATTCTGTTGGAGTACATATAGACAAAATTTTATTTTGTCTATGTTTTTACAGTAAAAAAGAGGAAAGATCTCAGTGCACCAAGGTTTTTTCTAAATGGTGGGGGGTATTTAATAGTGGAGGGCCACAAAATCCCACAAGTCATCTAGGCCCCTAATCTACCAGAACTTGTTCTTAGTGTTATTCATGGTAAAAAAAATGCATAGCAATACTTACGACACAATAGAGAAATTCTATTGGAACTTCAGTAAGTGTGGGTAAAAGATTTTGAAAACAGTTGTTTTATTACATTCTCCAAACCTAAAAAAGCATTATTGTTATTAAGGGTGCTTTCGGATACCCTATGCATAGGGCAGTCGTTGAACACTCGTTGAGGGCTCAACGATGACTGTCGTTTAATGAAATTTGTTCGAGCTTAAACCGTGGACATCTTCATTTTCATCAACGTCTATGAAAACTGTATAGCTGAAGCGAGCCCACTTTAGTTTCTATACGAACAAAAATTAATTACGATGATTTTATCGTCTGATGTATTTTCTATATACCTTATAATGCATTGTCACGACTTGAAACTGGGAGAAACAGTGATTAATAAAAGTTGACTCGCTAAAACTGTCGCTTAGGTGGAGTCAAGGTCAGTCAATGACACAACCTACCTCGCTTGTCACTTCCATTGTTGAGCCCAAATTGCCCATTGCCGCCATGTTTTTTCTGCCCTCAACGACGGGGTTTCCGAATGGTCTCGTTTAATCCCATCGTTAAGCCCTACGCGTAGGGTATCCGAAAGCACCCTAAGATACAAAAGATACTGATTCAACCACGTTGAGTAGTTTGATGACAAAATACAAGCAATTTAAATAAACCTCATGTGACACAATTTTCTTTGGAGTTTTTTCCACTGCTTTGCACTACCACTGTTATTTAGATGCTAACCATTAACCTATACTCACTAAAGCAGCGAACGGTTCTTCCAGAGCTAAGTAAAACACTCAATCTTTGCAACAGAGTAACAATAAACATTCCTACAGTAACATATTTTCATGTACCAGAAAACAAGTATCTATAGAAACCAAGAAAAGCTCTAAAATCTATGAATTCTGCACTCATTATATTTACCGCAAATAAAACAAAATAACCAACTGATAATAATCAAGTGTGAATACGAATCGCGTTATTATCATCAACTCATTGTCGTCATCAAGGCTCAGAAAGTTTTGGATTTTCGTGGGCTTTCCAATTTGTCTGAACACTTTCACGCTTTGAACAAAGCCCTCACAAAGTAACGGAGGGCTTTGTCAAATAGTTCATTTGCTTTGAAATCCACTCAGTTTGCGGGTCTCCAGTTTCTCGCATAAAATTCTGTTCTGTTTAAAATATTCATATAATTTTAAAATAATCACAAAATAATCACTTGTGCAAATCAGTTTAGATAACTTGTAAACAGTTTAAATTTATTTTGGAAATGCATACTTGAAACTGCTCGAATCATTCGAATGTTTGTGGATGATTCTCAATACTCTAAAAAAATCTTTGGCTGTTTGATGAGAAATCCAGTTATTTTGCAGGAGATTCCACAACTCACAAGACTGATAGTTTATTTATCAAAAACTCCTGCCTATTTTTAGATATGTTCATTACGTTGTTCACTGCGTCTTCTCTTTCCTTTTATATGTAGAAAGATGATTTAGAAAGTGTACAGACCTTTTAAAAGCGTTCAGTCACTCTTATGAGCTACCACATACATATAAATGCAATAATCAATAAGCAGCAGAATACAGTTTCACTTACAAGAATGACAATTACAAAAACAATTGATAACAGCGATAAAAAATAAACATAATAAAAAAAATTAATATTAGCAGAAAAAATAATAGTAACAACAGCCTCAATAGTAACAACAGCCTCTACAGGGTGGGAATATATTGATGTGGACTAAAAGTTTAATAGTGAAAATAAACCAAAAAACACAATGCCACCAACTATTTATCACATTTTTTCCACAAAGTTAATAAAAAAAAGAAAAATTTAAATTTTCAAAAATAATCTAAGTTGTGACTGCTGTTCATCAAATATGATCAACGATATCATCAAGTTGTTATAAAATTTTGGGGAAACTCAGCATAAGTAAACAGAAAATGTTCCCTGCAGTTTCCATTTCTAGAAGTCTCATAATAATATATTACTACTACCACTAACTAAAGCAATAATTTATAGCAAATAATGTTACCACTTCAGGCTACTTATTACTGTTCATTTAGGATAATAACAGAAATTGGAATGTACATTGACAGATCAAATGTAGACATAGGTGCAAAGCACGTGGTCACCTTCTGAAATGAATGTCATCAGGCCTGAAGCGAATGTCGACTATGCTATAGAGAAGTTTGACATTCATTTCCGGAAGTGTCTACATTCGTACCCGGCGAGGTATAAAAAATAATTATGATGTTTGTCGCAGGAATAAAAAATTTCCTTCTTTTGTCAAACCAGACAACTCCAGAAATAAACATCGAAGTGATATTTTATATATCGCTAGGAACAAATGTAGACACTTCAAGGGATAATCGCCAACATCTGTTTTCTTATTTATAACATAGTGGCCATAGTCAACATTCATTCCAGGTCTGTCGACGTTTATAACAGGAGATGCCTATATTCATTCCAGTCATGTCTACATTCATTCCTGCCTATCTTTATTCCTATCTTTGTTAGTTCCAATCGTCTAATAACAATTATCTTGGTGATCAACACATGAAAGTAAGTAAACATTTATTTATTTAGTGATGATTCTACATGATTCCTCATGGTTGTTGTTGTTGACATAAATGATAATAATTGTTGTATAATGAAATAATAACTAATACAGCTTGATTGTTGAAATCAATCAACCTATGATCACTATTATTGCAAGAGATCATTGATAAAATGTATAAATACCTAGTCACTACTAAATTAGCTCACTATTATTATAAATAAATATTCATAACCAATAATATATATCATAGTAAATAACATATCATTATTGATCATATGTTTAATAATAATATATATACTTATTATTGTACTATTAATATATTTATTATCATCGTCATAAATTACCTATAATAATAATGCCTACAACTATCAATAATTATATTATAACAACTACTATGTAATATTACTTAAGGAGTAGTACTATACTTACTTAGTAACTGCTAGTTATTTTGCCACTGTAACAACTAATAGAAATAAACAAATAATAACTGTTAAGGATAGTTAATTAATAATCAACAAAACAACATTGTAAAATAATGATAATAAATAATATTAATAAATAACAACAACAATTTCATTAATATTTATTATTGTAGAATAATATTTACTGTATATATACTAGCAGCATATACTAGACGACATAAATATCATTATGCCAGCTCGTTTTATTATTGCTCTCTCTCAATTTTTTTCTTTCCCTGCCTCGCTATAATTCTCACCCTCCGACTCTAACTTGCTCTACCCCTGCCCTGTTTCACCCGGTTCTACCATCTTCTTTCCTCACTTACTCTCTCTCTTTCTCTTGCTCAATTCGAAGGGTGTACTGGAACAGGTGCGCTGTGTGCTGTTAAACTGCGTTCACTACTGAGACAAACAACTAACTTGCAAAAACAATGCTATGAAAGAGTGTTGCAATCTGTGCTACTGGAAGGAAGTAATGTGAGACATAAACCATGAGAGAATTGTTCAGCTGAAATTTACCTTGCATATTAGCAAAATGTAACTGTTCTTGATTTGTCTCCACCTACATTATTGGAAATTTCTAACATGCAAATATATCCGATTTAAATTTGAGAACAAATAGCAAAGTTAAGCTCCTGTTATATAAGTCCATTTGGTTCACTATAATGTTTTTACGGCACTTTTCATTTCTTTCAGTTCAGCGGTTTAGGCGTTGACCCTTCTGGAATCAGACAAAGACACACATGAACATATTTCTGAGGGTTTTATTATATATAGATTAATTAGAAATAGATAAATAAAATGATAATTAATTAATTTAAGGGCTATTTTTTCTAGTAATATTAAGTAAGAAAAAAAAGTCAAAGTAAGTAATGTTAAGTAGTGTTGAAATGAGGTACACTTTTTCTTCATTATAAATTAACTTTCAATTAATGTGGTTAGATTATCATCATCATTGTCACACAGTGAGCCATGTACAAATGATTGGTAATAAACTGGAATTGAAGTGGAATTTTTTTTTACAATAATCATAATATATACAATAATACTATAGTATGATGTATTACTATATATAATATATGTGTTATTGTAAAAAGATAATTTTGAATTATTTTTGATACAATTCCAGTTTGCTACCAATCTTATAACATGGGTCACTGTGCAATGTCACACACACACACACATGAATCTTCAATCCACTGGCCTGGTGAACGTATTTGAGTGTATGTATAGTGATGATTCTATTCATCATTCATGTGTATATATAATAATATATATTATAATAATAATAATATGTTATTATTTATTACACTTTCCCTAGCTATCTTCCCCCACCGACAGGCCTGTAGAAGAATATTGGGGCCACCCACTTGTGTCATGTATCATGTCATACAGATTATGATGACATGATGTTGTTGTTTCTTCACAAAAAAAATAATAAAAATTATAATTTAATCAACAACAACAATTAATAATTTAATAATAATTATAATAATTAAATTATCAAATTCAATAACACTACAGACAGTCAAAAAGAAGCAATTGGTATTGTCGTAACTCTTACTGTAAGTAAATTAGGAAATAATAATAAATTATTATTATTATTTATTATTATAATAAATAATTAAATTATTATTATCATCATCATCATCACTCACCACCCACCACCACCGACCATGACATTCGATTTATAAATATTATTATGGCTTGGCATGATGATCATAATAAATAATAATTCAGTCATGTTGGTATTGAACACCTATTTTTTATCCATCCATTGAATCGTTGAATCAGTCCCTCCTCTAGTATTACTTACTAATGTAATGAATAATCATTCATCATCATGATGATGTTGTTCTTGATAACATTTATAACCAACGTCGATTGAACCAATAAAGAGTTAGAAATATAGTTGGAGTCGCTACCCCAGTTTGAATATTTTTTACAATTATTAACCGTTACGAGTATGTGCTTGTGCAAAAATAAATATCTCATTTACAAAAAACACAATTTTGTAGAGCAATTGTATTATAATATGCTCAATGATTGATCACAAAACACAATTTTTATATCATTGTTTGCAATTTTTTTCTTCTGTATGTGTAGGTGCGACAACAGTAAAAGGATTTTAGGACGGATTTGGTACCCGTTACTTACAAATAGAATTTTTTTTTGCAGTTTAATCAGAAGATATATGTAGCATAACACATCCTATGAGTTGAAAATTGTTTCTGAGTGTCATCTCATCAAGTTTTGCCAACACAAAATTGAATAGAGGTCAGATGATTCCCGATCCATTTAATTCACTGAGGGATGTTAAAATAGCACTTGGTAACTTCTGCACTGGCGATATTCCAAAAAACTGCTTGCTTTTGTTTACAGATTCATTAGGCATTATGTCTTGTTGCTTTCTCCATTGAACTCATACATATGGGGTAAAAGTTGTGTTGTGGTCTTTGGTGCGATTTAATGGCCTGGTGAATGATAGTCGGCCAACATTTATTGTCTGCAGTGAATGAATTGTGATTTTAAACACCTAATTAACCTCAGTCCTGTATATTTATATCGAGATGATCTGAAGCATTTCCGCATATGAACGGAATTTGGTGAAATTGTGCAATTGCTTTTTGAAGCTAGTCATAAAATATCATTTGTATCAGATCACCAAATAGTCAATTGGTCAGAGTGTAAGTTGATACTGAAGAAGCAGCTTCCCTACATGAAATCAGAAAACATGATTATTGGATCAAAAGACAATTTAACTCAGTTGTTACATTTAGGACACTACAGTTATTACATTTAGTGGCATTACTGCATTTAGAACATATGTGGTATTACATTTAGCTGTTTGTTACATTTAGCACAGTAAGGTTATTACATTTAGCTGTAAATAATTATTACATTTAGAACAGTGAGTGTATTACATTTAGCGCTTTTATTACATTTAGCTGTTCTACAGGGGGGGGGGTTGGCATAAAGTTATTAAGGAGTGTAGACAGCGGTCACATTAAGGACATGTAAATTGATGTACATTGTACTTTAAATCGTGTTACAATAAACTGAAATTAACAGGGTTGATACTAAGCATAAAACATAGAGATTTCAAAGTTTTGTAAGTTGTTGTGCTATAGGCATGTTATGTAGAAAACACTTATAATTGCTACCTGCTGCTAATAAGTTTACTATGTTCATATACTGTGATTGGGTATTCATATATGCACACATATATATGTATATGTATATCAAAGGCACAGCAAGACAAATGTATATAGTGTCGTCTGCTGTGGTATTGTGATGCATACACAACTGATTAATATGGTAATCAATTGCATTAACATGTTATCGCTATCTGTAAATAATGTTGGTGATGAACGCCTAATATGGCTGGTCAGCACGGAAAATGGTTAAGTAAGATTTATGGCTTCCAGTTTCCACATATAATAAGTAAGAGCTTTGTAACTGGACGATTTGACCTAATTACTAGAGTGAAAGGCTAGTGGCATAGAAAATGTCTGTAATACAATCCTTCTATATACAATAACTAATAATATGATATAATATATGTGGGTATATATCTGAAAACAACATAGTCAGTTGCCATGCGATGGTGTGCCATAATGAGGGCACTCTGTGGGTTGTGGTATTATGTAAGGTGATAAATTCTTAAAAAGTGTAATTCACAACAGGTGCGTCAGTGAAAACCAGCCCTGTAAGTCAAATAGATGAAACCTGCGTTCTACATAACTAGTTACACTTTAGCGAGATGGTACAGAACACAATTATATAGGCTCACTGATTGGCTAGTTCAGTAGGCAAGTAAAAAGGTCGTACTACATCCACTTTTCTTCTAAATATACACTAATTTTAAACTATCACTACTCCCCTTTTCATTTTAAATCCCTTTTGTTTTCTTTTTGCTCTGGCGACTATGTAATCAGTGAATAAATTGATCTGGGTCAACGTGATGCTGCCGTTTCGATCACATCGCTATGTAATCAGCGAATAAATTGATGAGCTGGGTCAGCGTGATGCTGCCGTTTTGATCACTCCGTTCTACGACGGTTTTCGTGTGAATTTTTATCACAATTTTATTTCTCGATTCGTTTCGATCGAAGTTCGTTGCCCTGCAATGGAATACATGTTTTAAGATGTGTTAAACAGTTACATGTACATCTCACAACTCTCACAGACATACACATTCATACGCATTCCGTGCTTGCATTTCGAAGCGCAGCGCTTGAGTGTAGTCAGTTGTATGAGGTCAATAGGTAACACAAGTCATGTGTTGTTTTAGTGTCGGGTTAACAACTTAATGTGCACAGTTTTAGTCAAACCACCAGTGGTACCTTGCAAGGATTTGTAATCACATTATGTGAAATCTGCATTTTGAAAGAAGCTTCTACACTTTTTGTGCTATTAATTTTCTTTTGACTCGTGGTCAGAGGGTTTCGTTGATTTTATTTTCAACAGCCTCTATTGCTATGGATTTAAATGTGGCTGTAAAACCTTTTACTCCTTCATACAGTAAGCATCCACTGTTTTTGCCATTTTGGCATACTCATAGAGAGTTTTATTTTCAAGAATCATTATCAGTACATCGATGATTGATGGCTATTAGAAACTTTACTAAACAGAATGAGAAGAAATGATTAATTATCACTGAAGTATCCCTCATCATTGTCAAAAAGCATAGCTGTGGTGACATTATGTGTCTGTGACAAAAAGTTTTGAGTTTCAACCAATGAATTCTTCTGATCACCAATTTTGGTGAAATCTTTCATCTGTAAAACTACGGCTTCATTTGCCTTCAAATGGCCTTTATGGCTGGTCTCATTCAGACCTTGGACAGAGCTTCCAAAAGAGCAAAAATCTTGCCTCAACTTATGAACAGGCACTATAGTTTAAATACTTGGTACCACATAGCATTGTTCAAAATGCACTTCTTGAGTGCTTAGATTTGCAATTGCTTGGCCTTCAAAATTAAAAACTTTGGCCTCAAAAAGTGTATCTGGTGATAAATATTCCATTGCTACAACACAGCTTTTGTCAACAAAATGTGGTTCAGCTCGTTGGCTGTTCTCAGTGGTAACTATTTGCTTTATTGTGGGAGCTACTTTTAGTTCACTTTGCACCATTTTCGGTTTCTCACAGTTTTCAATAGCATCTCCAAAAGTATTTAAAAATACCAAGACAACTTGTTTGCAGCTTTGACAGCTATTGGTTGACATTGGTTTACTAGTAGACACATTTTTGACATGTATAGCTGGATGAGTTCAAAAGATTTACATATTTGTATCAACTGTGTACAGCTCAATACAGAGTTAGATTGCTCGAGAGCTTGGTCAAGAACAAAATCTTTCATGTTTTCAGGTATGCCAGATAACAAAGTGTCAGAAATCAACTGATCTTGCACTTCAGTAGAGAGATAAAACAAGTCTCTTGCTGCCAATTCAACTCGAAGAGAAAAATGACCAAAGGGCTCATCAATTCCCATTGCCAATTTTAGCAAACTAACTGTTTTGAGCGGGGAATACAAATTGAATCTGGCATCTAAGGCGACTATGAGGTTTGAAAAAGTCACCTCCTGTAGGTTTCTGAGTTCAGCAATGTAAATAGACTTAGCAAGTCCAAACAGACAAGTTTGAAAACAAAAAACTCTTTGTTCATCTGACAAAAACAACGCATTTGCACTTCTATCAAATTCTTGTTTGGTTTGGAACCAGTTGTCTGTTGGCTCAAAAGAAAAACTTGTAACGTTGTATGAGCTGTTTTGACATAAAAACAGATGCTCCCAATCATTACAGCTTGTTGCCATTTTGACAGTAAGAAAGATTAAAACCACGCAGCAAAATATCACTGACCTTGCTGGCTTACGAACTCTCCTGTCGACCAGATAAAAATGTACGTCCCCGTACTCTAACACAGTGTATCGAGGGAACAAAAACATTAGGGCGCCAACGGCTTACGAGTTGGGGATCGTCTGGGCCTCCACCATTATGATATGTATAAAATCCGAGGTTTATTGTTTGTCGTAACTTACTTAGTTGTATGATCGACTCCTCGAATCCTAGCTATATCACTGTAAGTAGTACTTTCCACGGTCCTGTGTCGGAGTGGATAAATGTCATAGAGTTGTCTCGGCTGTTAGTAGGTTCGGTCTCCACTGTTAGCTATCAGTGGTGTATATGTTGATCTACAATAACAGCTCGGGGTTAGTTCCATGTATTTGTAGTAGAACGGAATATCATCGCTCGAATCTACTTCATTCTCTCTCCATTCACCCTCCCACGAATGTTGAGATTAGGTTGGGTAGTGAGTGTCTTTTTAAGTTGATTACATGTTGATCGATTCCATTTACTATTGAATTTTAGAGTCAATTCTTAATCTGTGTTTCTATTAAGTAATTAGTTGACCGGCCAATTGCTAGCTCTGGACTGAACTGAATTGATGCGATAGCATATCTGGTTGATATGCATCACTAGGAAATTTGGAGTTATTTACTCAATTAAGCTATAAAAGAAAGAGTGGACAACTTTTATTAAGTTGGCACACATTTAAATGAATAGAAGTATTGAGAGTTGTCATCTCTACAATAATTTGAACTCGACAATTTCACAAAAGCCACAGGGAAATAAAAACTAACAATTTTGAACACATTATAGTGTTTGATCCCAAGCGGTTATTTTAATTTTTTTTAAATAATCATTAATGTTCACCTTTTTTATCATTTTTAAAACAGTTTGAAAATTGTTTTCTGACATAATACGGAATATCTCCATAGGATCGCCTTGTTGAGATATGGAAGGTCTGTATTGGATTGGTGAAAGTTTTTCATATAGTGCTGCTATGCTGAGCATGAGCTGTGTCATGCAAAATACTATTGCTTGAAATGTTAATTGGTAAATCGCCTTCTCCTGCACAATCACAGTTTCTTTGATATATTTGTGATAGATTTTTGGGAGGAAATCTTTTACGTGGAGTGTTTTTGATATCATAATGATCTAAAATAAAAAGTTATGTATTAGTGTAGGATGATAAACGATGAAGTAAAATAATTTTCAGCTTTTGTTCTTTAACTACTGCTAAATAGTATGTTTTATTATTTCTTACCTTATCACCAAGAAGTCTGCTGTTAGTTGTGTAATCAATAGTGTAGTAGATGGTTCTTCAGAAGCTGTTGCTGGAGAGAATTATTTCTATGTAAAAAGAGCAGTTCTTAAATACTAAAAGCTACACCTACCTATTAACCTCACAACCAATGAGAATACTCACTCGAAAATCCCTTTATAATAACTTTATTTGCGCGAAAACCCTCTATAATACATGTAGATTATTCGCGTGAAGAATGGAATTTTTTTACATGAAAAAAATGGTTTTTTCAGATAGAAAATTAGATTTTTATCTGCGCAAAAGACAATGTTATATTCGCTCGAAAAAAATGGGTTTATTCGCGCAAAAAAAAGATTTATTCGCGCAAAAAAATGGTTTTATTCGTGCGCGAAAAAATATTTTTATTCGCGCGAAAAAAAATGGTTTTATTCGTGCGAGAAAAAATGGTTCTATTCGTGCGAGAAAAAATGGTTTTATTCGCGCGAAAAAAAATGGTTTTATTTGCGCGAAAAAAAAATGGTTTTATTCGTGCGAAAAAACATTTTTATTTGTGTGAGAACAAATGTTTTATTCGTGTGAGACAAAAAAGGTTTATTCGCGCAAAAACAATTTTTTTATTTGCACAAAAAATGTTTTATCCGTGCGAGAAAAAAATGATTTATTCACGCGAAAATAATGATTTTATTCGGGCGAAAATAGGCTTTATTCGAGCAAAAAATGTATATGTCCCAAAGGGTTTTCGTGCAAAAATGTGTATTTTTTCACACACAAAAATTGTTTTTTTTTGCTCAAAAAAGTCATGTTTTTGTGTTAAAAGATATTTCTTCAGTTAGAAAAAATCCTTTTTTTCGCGCGAAAAATGTTGCTTTTGCAGTCAGAAAAATCTTTTTTTCGCTCGGAAAGAGCTGTTTTTTCAGTCAGAAAAAAACTTATCTTCGCACGAAAACTGTATATATTATAAAGGGTTTCCATGCAAAAAAGAGGCGTTATTTCCAGGTAGAAGATTATGTTTTAAATGCTCAAAAAAAAGTGTTTTATCCAAGCGAAAAAAATGCTTTATTCGTGCAAGAAAGTTTGTTTTTTCAGTCTGAAATTGATTGTTTTCGCGCAAAAAAATGACTTTATCCACGCAAAAAATTGTGCTATTTTTCCACCAAATTAGTTTATTTTTCATGCAGAAAACTATGTTTTATTCGCGCGAAAAATTGTGTTATTTTTCTACCAAAATAATTTATTTTTCATGCAGAAAACTATGTTTTATTCACGTGCAAAAATTAATGTTTCATTCGGACAAAAAATTATTGTTCTTCGCGGGAAAACCTCTTTATGCTATATATGCGAAATTTTCAGAGGAAAATTTTTTTTATTCTTGCGTGAAGTCCTCTATGTTATATCAGCTTTTCGTGCGAATGATCAAATTTTACAAATTTCTTATATGGTATTAAAGGCTTTTTGCGCGAGGCTTTTCATTGGACTCAACCCATGTCAATCGGTGCAACTTTAGCTATTTAGGAAGCAACGCTTTTACACAGAAAGCATCCACTCCAGCAACAGTGACATAAGGTTCAACATCTACTACAGCATCTACTGCAACTACTAGGAGATTGCTCTGTATGAAGGTAAAAATAAAGAATAATTATTTCTACTAACTGAGACAGTCAACTCAGTCCTCTATGTACTATCTCTCTTTAAATCAAATATAAAGAAATCAAAATCAATAATTCACTTTTTTATTTTATATTTTTCAGAATGAATAGTCAAGACAAAAAAACCAATCAATGAATGAAGAAGCAGAGTCTCAGCAAGTCTTTTCTCCACCATCTTCTCCTATCTTCGATATCCCACCGAAAAAGAATAGTCTAGACGCTGAAAGTCAATGGGTGATTGATGAATCAGAATCCCAGCAAGATTTCACCCCACCATCATCTCCTACCAACGAACCGTCTTCAAACAGAGATCCACGTTCTTAAGTGATAAAACATCCTTTGATTGATTTGACAAAAGACGAATAAGATGTTACGAATGATGTTGATGATGGCTCGAACTGCAAAAAGAGAGTTGTAATAGATGTTGGAGACAATACACTTTTTCGACACAGCAAAATCCCTTTCAAGATGCCAGAAACACCAACCTAGCTGCTCTCACCTACAAGAGCGCCGGTCAGTTAAATGCTCTGTCTCCGGAACATCTAGAAAAGCTTGAGACATTTGTGGAAATCTGAGATCTACCGATACCAACAGTTATGGAGGTCTTATTTGATGAATTTCGTGATGAAGCGAAGTGTACTATCACCTACAACTACAGAAAAGATAAAAAGCCAATTCGAGTGAAAAGTGACGTTTCAAGCGAGGTAGGACTGCTTGTTAATAAAGCTAAGCAAACACGTCCAACGGTTTTGATCTACATGGGAGTGGGAAAGACTGGAAATGCAATTTTTTGCTCTGCTGATGGATACGGATGTAATCTAAGGATAAAGGATGCATTCAGCTCATTATCAGGCAAGAGTATGAAACAAATTCAGGCTTATTTCAATGTAGCTCACCTGTACGATTTTCCACCAGGTAGCGTTATAGCTTTTGAGAACCCTGGAATGCTATGAAAATGCGACAGCCGTTGGAGCAAGTCCGCCGAGACTCTAGTGGCTCAATATAGATGTATGGTATATGGAGAGCTACTGATTGGAGATATCTACATTTCTCCTCAAATAGCTTCAGCTGTGGTGACGGTAAAATGCGGTGTTATCATAATCAAAGGACTAAAGCAAGTAACGGATAAAACGATTTTCTACGGTGTCATTCTGTTCCCAGCTCTTCAAGCTTTCCTTCAAGCCTCCCAACTGCTTGATACTTTGGAACAATATCTCTTTCTCACTTACTGTGATGAGATTGAAAAAGAAAAATGCCCAAGACAGCACATTTACACCCTAATCACTAACACAAAGGATGCATCTCACTATCAATGATGGTAAGTTTCATTTTATTTACCATAAGCGCAAAAGTAATTTCCAAGTTAGTTCATACATCAATGTATGATAGACTCATTAGTTACTATATCTTCCAGATCTAACTAAAGGATGCTTCCTGAGAAAGAGAGATAGAGAGAATTTTATTTGCTTCTTGTAAGAGATGAACTCAACATTAACTTTGAACATTGTAAAATAGTTGCATAGTTTGTAGTATTCAATACAAATACTGAGATAGTTTGTATTTTATATACATTTTATTGGTTACAACAAATAAAATTTCATCATAATAATTTACTTTAACAATTTACTTAGCAAATCGGTGTCTTGTATATGTACTCTATCTAATCCTTCTAGCGTATTGTCTTGCATAAACTCGTAGCTAGGATAAGTCTGTAGGATAAATCTTCGTATTCAGTGATCTCTCATCTCATTGTCTCCTATGTCTCGTAAGTTTCTAACAATTTCATCCATACTCCATCCTCTAAGTAGTAATATATGAGCAGATCTCCCTACCAAGTGTTTTTTTGTGGATTAGATCTTGGGGTGATACAATGGGTTATGGCGTTGGATGACTTCGCCGAGTTTATATTGTATTTTATTTGAGGGCTATTTGAGTGGCATTTGAGTGACATTTAAGTGGCATTTGAGTTTTGATTATTTTTTACTTAACTTGAACTTATATGGCATCTAAATTTTGAATGTATGGCATTTAGGTTATGATAATTTTTTACATAACTATATACATAATTATAACTCATAGGGTATCTAGATTTTGAATGTAAGGCATTTAAGGTTTGATAATTTTCTGTAATTCCAAGTCATATGATATCTTGAGAGAGAGGAGAGAGAGGAGATATATCTACATTGAATAAATACAGTGATTAAAAATGAAACAATATGTGAATATATACATTTATTGTGTAATAAGTAGGGAAAATCTCTCTATATAATATAGCTAGAGTCAGTAAATACTAAGTAATAACAATTAATACATAGTCTTTTTTTACAATGATGTCTTTGATGTAGTGATGTTATATCTTAAGAAGGGAGACTTCTGTTTTATGTTAAGAAGGGAGACTTCTGTTTTATGTGCTTTTGAATTCGTAATGAACTAAAATAAAAAGTTATGTATTAGTATAGAATGATTAAACAAAAATTTAAAATAATTACATGAATTTGAATTATAGCTTTAGTTACATTGGATAGTTTACATTATATAGAAAAGGGAAATAGCTCACCAAGTCACATTGTCCAACTTGTTTTTTTGAATTAGAGACTATCCATTGCTAAAACAAAAAATTATTTGAGGTAAAAATAACTACAACTACATTTAAATTGAGTTGAAGTATTATTTACAATGATTAGAGAAAAACTCTCACCGAGTTTTATCATGTATTTCATCCTTTTTTTCAGCAACATATCCTGTCTCAAAATCATCAAAATCTCCACGTAGAAAATCTTCAAGTTCATCATCATCATCAATTTCTAATATTGCTTTGTTGTGCTTTGCTTGATCACAATATTGTCTCCAATACATTTGATTGAGACTGTATGGAGAGCGAAATGAAAGATCGTATTCTGTCTTAAATTTTCCGTGGGATGTTTTTCCTTTGTAGATCATCACACCTCGAGTATATTGATTAGTTTCTGAAGCATATTTGTCTGGTATGGCAAGTGTCTTCAACAGCGTTTCTCCACATTGTTCAATGGTATAACGGATACAAATTACATTTGACTGCCCTCCTTTAAATCGATGAGGAACGAATCTCTCAACAACATCTTGGTAAGGAAAAATAGCACCGGGTTGAAAACTATTGAGGGTCTTGATGTTCAAGAAGCGTTTGAGCTGACCTTTAGTCAACGTACTCAAATATAGTGATTCCTCTTCAGCTTTCTTATTGCTTAGAGAATGTCTGGTAACACGTCTGACATCATACCAAAGAACACTTTTATTTTTTGGTTTCCCCTTTCTACCCAAATATACAACGTTAAACGGAGGGGGGTAATTATCACAGTTGAAGTTTTTAGCTATTTCAACTGGACAGAAAAGTATTTTGGGTTCGAGTTCATTTATATCTGAAGGGTCATGGTAGCGTACTTGAGAATATCTACACTTCTCCTTACTTGATGGATGTATCACGCCAGTCACTCGCATAATGCTTGGGATAGGAAGATCTTCAAATGTTTTGCAAATCGGAACTTTTGGTGAGTCAATCACTTGAGAACCTTTAGACTTTTCTAATTCCCTAGCTCTCCTTTCGTTGAGACATTCAACTGTTAAATGAGCTATAGCTGCACTCTCCATTGTTTGCTTATCAACGGAAGTAGTTTGTTTTTTCACTATTTTTTTTCGTTTCCTTACTATTCGCTTTTTTGGAGCAGTTTTCCTTCTCTTAGGAGTTGTTTTGCTGTTTCTCATTTTATTTTCCGTTGGATATGGATCTGTGCAAAGGAGCTCTTCAGAAAGAGCATCCATAACATTCTAAAAATAAAAGGGTAATATTTGCATGAGTGACTAAGAGTGTATTTATTACTTAGACTGGCTTATATATATATGTATTTATGTCAAAAGCAGTTAAGACCATAGAGTTATGATAGATTGAGAATGTGCTTATTAAACTATTGGGATGTGGAGACAGACAACAAAGGATGCGTTCAAATATATATATATATGTATTTACTTACATAGAGTTATGGTAGATTGAGAATGTGCTTATTAAACTATTGGGATGTGGAGACAGACAACAAAGGATGCATTCAAATATATATATATGTATTTACTTAATATCATACCGCTTTTAACATCTCAATTGGTAAGAAATAAAATATAATAGTTTGAACAAAATATTGTAAAATAATAAAAAACAACTAAAAATTTTTCATAAATATGTATGAAACGCTTCTAACATTAGTTCTAAAATACCTACAGAAGAGGATAGAGCTTTATCTATTTGGACATAATTATAAATATGCTTTCTGAATTTATAAAAAGTTTTTTTGTTCCACGTCATGTTGTATAATTTTTTGAAAACTATTTGATTCCAAGCACTTCTTTCAATTTCTTTTAAAAAATTATTAATATTAACGACTTCCACCATTGACAAAACGATTTTGAAACCGTTTTTTATAATGTCATCAAAACGTTCTGTAGATATATCATGTTTCTTACAACACATCCCCATACTCATCATGTGCTGAGTTATACAGAATATTATAACTTGAAATGTCAAACGTTCTACAGCTTTTTCTTCAACAACATCATTATTTATCACATAGTTATGATACATTTCTGGAAGGAAGTCCTTTAAGTAGATTGGATTTGCTGTTGTATTGTTCTAAAATACAAGCGATAATTAGATAACTAAAATAATTAAAGGTTTTCAACAGGTGTTAGATAGTATTTTTTAATAATTCTTACCTTTTCATCAGGCTGAGATTCCGACTTTAGATACAATGGTTGACTTCCTACGTCTTGAGTATTCATTCTGAAAAACAGAAAAAATTGGTTCAATTCTTTATAATCAATTTAAAGATAGATATGTCATAAAGCCTTCGTTAGCTAGCGGAAATATTTGAATTTAAGTTTTACCTTTATGAAGAGAGAACTCTTAGTAGTTGCAATGGAAGATGTAGTAGATAGATGTTGCTCCTTTGCTCACTGTTGTTGAACTGGATGCTTTCTGTCTGAAACCGTTGTCTCTTATATAGGTGAATGTGTGAAAATAAATCTTTTATTCCCGCGAAAGCATTGGTTTGTATTCGCGTGAAAATAAATTGTTTATTCCCGCGAAAGCAACGGGTTCCATTCGCGTGAAAATAAATTATTTATTCCCGCGAAAGCATTGGTTTTTATTCGCCTGAAAAAAAATGTTTATTCCCGCGAAAGCAACAGTTTCCATTCGTGTGAAAATTAAATGTTTATTCCCGCGAAAGCATTGGTTTGTATTCGCGTGAAAATAAAGTATTCATTCCCGCGAAAGCAACAGTTTCCATTCGCGTGAAAATAAAATGTTTATTCCCGCGAAAGCATTGGTTTGTATTCGCGTGAAAATAAATTATTCATTCCCGCGAAAGCAACAGTTTCCATTCACGTGAAAATCAAATGTTTATTCCCGCGAAAGCATTGGTTTGTATTCGTGTGAAAATAAAGTGTTCATTCCCGCGAAAGCAACAGTTTCCATTCGCGTGAAAATTAAATGTTTATTCCCGCGAAAGCATTGGTTTGTATTCGCGTGAAAATAAAGTATTCATTCCTGCGAAAGCAACAGTTTCCATTCGCGTGAAAATAAAATGTTTATTCCCGCGAAAGCATTGGTTTGTATTCGCGTGAAAATAAAGTATTCATTCCCGCGAAAGCAACAGTTTCCATTCGCGTGAAAATTAAATGTTTATTCCCGCGAAAGCATTGGTTTGTATTCGCGTGAAAATAAAGTATTCATTCCCGCGAAAGCAACAGTTTCCATTCGCGTGAAAATAAAATGTTTATTCCCGCGAAAACATTGGTTTGTATTCGCGGGAATAAACATTTAATTTTCCCGCGAAAGCAACAGTTTATATTCGCGTGAAAATTAAATGTTTATTCCCGCGAAAGCATTGGTTTGTATTCGCGTGAAAATAAAGTATTCATTCCCGCGAAAGCAACAGTTTCCATTCGCGTGAAAATAAAATGTTTATTCCCGCGAAAGCATTGGTTTGTATTCGCGTGAAAATAAAGTATTCATTCCCGCGAAAGCAACAGTTTCCATTCGCGTGAAAATTAAATGTTTATTCCCGCGAAAGCATTGGTTTGTATTCGCGTGAAAATAAAGTATTCATTCCCGCGAAAGCAACAGTTTCCATTCGCGTGAAAATAAAATGTTTATTCCCGCGAAAACATTGGTTTGTATTCGCGGGAATAAACATTTAATTTTCCCGCGAAAGCAACAGTTTATATTCGCGTGAAAATTAAATGTTTATTCCCGCGAAAGCATTGGTTTGTATTCGCGTGAAAATAAAGTATTCATTCCCGCGAAAGCAACAGTTTCCATTCGCGTGAAAATAAAATGTTTATTCCCGCGAAAGCATTGGTTTGTATTCGCGTGAAAATAAAGTATTCATTCCCGCGAAAGCAACAGTTTCCATTCGCGTGAAAATTAAATGTTTATTCCCGCGAAAGCATTGGTTTGTAATCGCGTGAAAATAAAGTATTCATTCCCGCGAAAACAACAGTTTCCATTCGCGTGAAAATTAAATGTTTATTCCCGCGAAAGCATTGGTTTGTATTCGCGTGAAAATAAAGTATTCATTCCCGCGAAAGCAACAGTTTCCATTCGCGTGAAAATAAAATGTTTATTCCCGCGAAAGCATTGGTTTGTATTCGCGTGAAAATAAATTATTTATTCCCGCGAAAGCATTGGTGTTCTTCCGTAAAAACAATGTTTCATTAATTTAACCTTATGATAAATGGCATGATTTCAGCTATATAAGAAGCACTGTTTTTACACAGAAAGCAGTCACTTCGACATTAGCAACTGAAGGAGCAAGATCTACTACAACATCATCTACTACAACTGCTAGAAGGACTTTTCTGCTTGGAGGTAAGTCAACTTGATTGAGTATAAATTTAATTTTTATCGATTTAGATACTAACAGCGGTATGATATTGAGTAAATATATATATATATATATATGTATATATATCTTCAAATTGGTTTGAAAAAGAAATCATAACATGGATTTTTACTTTATCTTTTAGAATGTCGACACAAGTCAATATAAAACAACTGAAGAATAAAGAACCAAAACCTTCACAAGATAAGGTGATTGATGACAATGTACTTCTTCAACGCACTATGATTCCCTTTCAAAGCGCCAGTCTGAATACTCTGGCAACTCTCATCATCAAAAGCGCCTCTCTGTTAAGTACTCTATCTCCAGCTTCCAGAAGAAACATTGAAAACATAGTCAAAGTTGAAGATTTACCAATACCTACAGTTATGCAGGTGTTAACCGTTGAGCTCCATGATGAAACGAACTGCACCATCATATACAACTATAAAAAGGATGGAAAGGTAGTTAGAGTGAAGAGCGCTATTCCATTAGCAGCAGGATTACTTGTCAATGAAGCTTCGCAAATAAGACCACTGGTTTTGATCTACATGGGTGTTGAAAAGACTGGAAAAGCAATTTTTCGTGCTGCTACAGAAACAGGAACTACTTTGAGGTGTAAGAATGTGTTTGATGTATTACCAGAAAAAAGTATGCGACAAATCAATGCTTATTTCGAGGTAGCTAATCTTCAGGATTTCCCAACAGATAGTGTCATATGTTTCCAAAACCCTGAAGTTATAACAAAGTCTGACAGGCGATGGAATGGAAATGAAGAGACTCTTCTAGTTCAATACAGAAGTGTTGTAGATGAAGAATTACTGATCGGAGATATGCGCATTCCTCATCAAATAGCTTCTGCTGTGACATCGGAGAGATTTGGAGTGATTTTGTTCAAGGGTCTGAGTCGAAACGCAGACAATTCAATTTTCTACAACATCAGTGTACTCGCAGCTCATCAAGCCTTCGTCCAAGCCTCGGAACTGGCTGATAATCCAAAATCTGAGGATTTTCTCAACCACTTCGATGATGCTGAAAAGGAAGACTGTGGAGAACAAACTCTCGAGAAGCTAATCTATAACTCAAGGGATTCATATCACTATAGGTAAGTTTTATTAATTTTTACCATAATTTTAAAAAGTTGATTTGTGAAAATTTTGTGTATTCTTACAATGAAAAACCCCTTAAAATGATAAATTTGTGAACATTTTTGTAAAACATTTTTAAGTTATATATATATATTTCGAATTAAAAAAGGATTTTGTTGTGTCATCAGTGTATTTTTTTACATAAAAGTTGGAAAAATAACAAAAGGTGATAATTATTTTGCAAAAATGTTTAGTTTTTCACATAAATGATCAATTCATAAACATTTTTTGTAAAACATTTTTAAATTATATCTATTTCGGATTAAAAAAAGGATTTTTTGTGCAATCAGTGTATTTTTTTTACATAAAAGTTTAAAAAATAACAAAAGGTTATAATTATTTTACAAAAATATTTAGTTTTTCACATAAATAATCAATTCATAAACATTTTTTGTAAAACATGTTTAAATTATATCTATTTCGGATTAAAAAAAGGACTTTTTTGTGCAATCAGTGTATTTTTTTTACATAAAAGTTTAAAAAATAACAAAAGGTTATAATTATTTTACAAAAATGTTTAGTTTTTCACATAAATGATCAATTCATAAACATTTTTTGTAAAACATTTTTAAATTATATCTATTTCGGATTAAAAAAGGACTTTTTTGTGCAATCAGTGTATTTTTTTACATAAAAGTTTAAAAAATAACAAAAGGTTATAATTATTTTACAAAAATGTTTAGTTTTTCACATAAATGATCAATTCATATACATTTTTTGTAAAACATTTTTAAATTATATATATTTTGGATTAAAAAAAAGGGTTTTTTTTGTGTAATCAATGTATTTTTTTAGCTAGAAGTTGAAAAAAAATCACAAAAGGTTATAATTATTTTACAAAAATGCTTAATTTTTCACGTAAATAACCTGTTTTATCACATAAATGGCTTATTCATGAGTGTTTGTTGTAAAACATTTTTAAAATTATATATATATATATATTTATATTTATACATTCCGAATCCAAATGAAAAAAAGGACTTTTTCGTGTGTAATCAGTGTAATTCTTTTACATAGAAGTTGAAAAAATAACAAAAGTTTATATTTATTTTACATTAATTTTAATCATACTATACTAATACATCATTTTTTATTTTAGTCCATTATATCGTAAAAAGAAAACAGAGTAAAGAACTTTCCCTAAGAAATATTGAGCTGAATGATGTAACTCAGTGAGTTATTTTCCTGTTATATATAATGTAAACTATCTAATGTAGCTAAGAGTAAAATTTAAATTCGGTAAAATTTATTTATATAATGAATAACTTTTGTATTTTAGTCAATTATTGGATCACAGAGAATACGGAATACAAGAGTTCCTCCCTGGGTCTAATAATATACCAGAAGAATATCGAGGAAGATATTGTTCAAGAAAAGCGCTTTGTAACCATTGATATCGTAAGCTATAGTAGTTTGTATTACAGAAAATTTACTATAAAACAGTTTTATGAATGTAAAAACTAGATATGGTATTTTCTATTACAATTATTTACTTGTAAATTTTATTCATCTAGAGAGGTAATTTGGTGATTTTTTGACAGTTTTTAAAAAAGTTAAAAAGTACAAAAAAATCAAAAAATATCGAAAACTATATATTTCAATGATTATTTTTTAAAAAGTTCAAAAAAATGTAATAAAGCTCTGTTTTGAAACATAAAAAATTTAAAAGGATTGTGTAGGATAAAATTCTCACTCAAAAAATTATTGAAAATTGAATGAAATAAAAAAATATTTTCCCAAATACCAAAGTTTTGTAAATATAAAGTGAAAAACTCTATATATATATATATATACATTGTTTTTAAAATAATATCGAAAACTATATATTTCAATGATTATTTTTTAAAAAAATAAAAAAATTTAAAAAGGAAGGTGTAGGATAAAATCCTCACTCAAAAAATTATTGAAAATTGAATGGAATAAAAGAATATAAAGTGAAAATCTCTATATATATTTATTTTTTTTTAAAAAATATCGAAAACTATATATTATAATAATTATTTTTTTAAAAAGTTGAAAAAAAACAAAAAAACTTTGTAATAAAACCCTGTTTTAAAACATAAAAAATTAAAAAGGAATGTAATAAAAAAATATTTTACCAAAATACCTCATTTTTCTTGTAAATATCTAGTAAAAATTTCTGAAATATTGTTGGTGAAATTTACTGGAAAATGGTTTCAAGTGTGTCAAAGACTAAATATGATGTTTTCATTGAAATGTTTATTTTCAAAAGATCCAAATAATAACATTGAATCAATTAGTTAAATTTAACAGTCAAATTCTTTTTTATCAAGTAGGGTTAATGTTTCTATTGTGATTAATTCTCAAATATTGTAAACTTGAACTATCTAGAGGAGTAATTTGTCGATTTTGATGTGTTTTTTAAAAAAATTATCATGTAATACCACATACTTCAGTTCTAATTCGTTTTGAACAATTTCATGGGAGACAAAGAATAAAAAAAGTTACATTAATTTAGTTTTTAGAATTAAAGTTGCTATCAAAAATGGTTTGTTCTTGTTTAAAAAAATTATTACGTAATACCACATACTTCAGTTCTAATTCGTTTTTAGAATTGAAGTCGCCATCGAAAATGGTTTGTTCTTGAATGGGTAAATCCATAGCCTCCTCCTCCTCATCATGACAAAAGCTTTCTGATGATTGCATTTTGAAAAACAAATTACATTGTTTTAGTTTTCCGAATTGAAATTGCCATCGAAAATGGTTTGTTCTTAAACGGGAAAATCCATAGCCTTCTCATCATCATGTCTAAGTTTTCTACCCTGTTTTTGAAAAAAATGGTAAATTTTTGAAAAAAATTCAAAAGGAAAATGCAGGATAAACCCTCGCTCAAGAAACTAATTTTGTATGATAGGTTGCTCACCTAATAATAAGAAAATAATGAATAATTTATATTTAAGCAATTATTGAAAGAATTAATGAAAATTGAATAGAATAAAGGAAATATTTTACCAAATAGTCTGTTTTTTTTGTAAAGATATACAAACAGATAAAATTTAACCATTTAAAGGATGATTTCTTTTTTGCAAAAAAAATAATGAAGATTTAATGAAATGAAAGAATATTTTACCAAATACCTTGTTTTTTTTGTAAATTTGTACAATTAGAATAAGAAAATAGTGAATAATGTATATTTAAGCAATTATTGAAAAAATTAATGAAAATTGAATAGAATAAAGGAAATATTTTACCAAATACCCTGTTTTTTTGTAAAGATATACAAACAGATAAAATTTAACCATTTAAAGGGTGATTTCTTTTTTGCAAAAAAATAATGAACATTTAATGAAATGAAAGAATATTTTACCAAATACCCTGTTTTTTTGTAAATTTGTACAATTAGATGAAATTTAACCATTTAGAGGATGATTTGTTTTTGTAAAAAATTAATGAAAATTGAATAAATCGAAAAAATATTTCACCAAATACCTCTTTTTTGTAGATGTAAACAAATAGATGAATATCTAACTTTATCCATTTTTTTTCCATTTGGGATCATGTTTTGAAGGTTTTCAAGATAGTTTTTAGTAAAAGCTTATGCATTGATTGTCATTACAAGTTGTAGTGTTTGGTATTATTTAATATTTACTGACTCTAGCTATATTATATGAAATTTTCCCTACTTATTGCACAATAAATGTATATATTCACATATTGTTTCATTTTTAATTACTGTATTTATTCAATGTAGATATAATGAGTCGAATTACAAAAAAATATCAAAACTTAAATGCCATACATTCAAAATCTAGATGCTCTATGAGTTAAAGTTATGTATATAATTATGTACAAGATTATCAAAACTTGAATGCCATACATTCAAAATTTATAAGTTCAAATTAAGTAAAAAAATAATCAAAACTCAAATGCCACTTAAATGCCATTCAAATGCCACTCAAATACCCCTCAAGTAAAATACAATATAAACTCGGCGAATTCATCCAACGTCGTAACCCATTGCCTAAACTCCAAGATCAAATCCACAAAAAAACACTTGGTAGGGAGATCTGCTCATATATTACTACTCCTCTACTTCTCAGTAAACAAAAGTATACCCAGTAATCACTGCATACAGTTGATAAAAAGTTTTGGAGCTGCGTCTCTGTACTTTGTATTGAATCATTTTTTCTCTGGCTGCTCAGCAACTCGCTTACATCAGGGTAGAAGGAAATAGAACACCCAAATGAGTAAAAAAAATCACTTCTGAATCATTAGCGTACACAGCTAACCAATGCTCTCCGGGTTGATGAAAATAATGAGTGTTGAATGCGAAACAGCCGGTTGAAAAATTACAAATTTGCTTCCAAAACTGATCGCTAGCTCCAACGTGAACCCCTGCGCTGTGACATAAATCATCTGAAGATAAGATCGATCGAATCTGCATGGTGCTCATCTCTAGCTTACTGTTTAGAGCGCTACATCTCCCGCAACAGCTAATTGAAGAATGCTATCCATCTCCAATTCACCATCTTTTACAAAGTAGGCTACCAGGGATAAACCTTCAGTTGTGTTGGTGCTAAACTGAATTTCCACATTCGTTGTAACATTTTTCATAGAGTGAAATCCTTCTTTGAGAAAATCACCTGTCAAGTTGAATCCGTAAAGCTTAGTACCGTCTAGATGTTGCTCTTTCGTAACACCAATACTTTCACCATCAAGTAAAGATCTGGTAGCGTGTAGGAATTGATGATATTCTCTGTCGAAAACTCCTTTAGCATCATCTGGCTCAAATCTCCTTCCGATCGGACAATCGCCAACTCTCAATGCAACACTCTTGAGATTGGCGTGTTGCCTCCTATATGGGTTCTTGGTGAAACGTCCACTCAGAGCGTTGTGATAAACCAAACTTAAATAGATTTGTTTGGATTTTTGTTTGTTTTCTCCCAAAGTTATATAAACCTGTCCGACTCCATTGCGAATTCCATACAGCTTTACCCATTTCCGCTCAACTGGATAAATGTAGTTGTGTCCTTCCAAAGCCAAACTGAGTTAGCATTTACCTTGACTTTGCAAAGATGTAGCTCAAATTTGTCAATTCTAATCTTCGCTCCTCCTGCTGGTGAATCGGTGCCAGCAAACGGTAATACTGTCTGGTAACATGATTACTAGCTATGACCATTACTTGGCAACACGGCTATTAGCTAGTACTACTGTCTGGTAACATGACTACTAGCTAGTACTACTGTCTGGTAAAATGACTACTAGCTAGTACTACTGTCTGGTAACATGACTACCAGCTAGTACTACTGTCTGGTAACATGACTACCAGTTAGTACTACTGTCTGGTAACATGGATAGTAGCTAGTACTCCTGTCTGGTAACATGACTACTAGCTAGTGCTACTGTCTGATAACATGATTACTAGTTAGTACTACTGTGAAGTAACACGGATACTAGTTTGTAGTACTACCTGGTAACATCATCTGTGTAATTTGCAGGCAACAAGACTAGCTAGCAGTGATTCCTTGCATGATTTCAGCTCAACGGTATGAGACAGCCTCTGCTTCTCACAAAGTGAATGTTTAGAGGATGAATCCCAGTCTACTTTCGGACCTAATTGATTTCGATTTGTCTGCTCGACTTTTGACTCAGTTCCACTGACCGACCGTGCACAGCATTATTTGATAATAATTGATAAATCCTGTTCACCCATCTGATTGTCGGTGACAGCAATACCGCATGTCCTGTTTTATAATATATATTAGTGTATATATATTTTATTTGTGGTATAATTATTGTGGTCAAAATCAATTTATAATACGAAAGTTAGTAGAGCACTAGTTGTAATTTAGCTGTCCTCACTCTAGCTAGAAGGAGTTGTCTTGTTTTTTAAGCCATTGCAGATAATTGCTTATTGTTCAATAGAAGCATAATTATTAGTAATAATTTATCACTTTATCATCCGTGCTTTCAATTCTCCGATTTGATTTGCCATAATTTTATGTACAATATTATTTAAAAATATTTATACTGTTGTTGTTGTTCACATAAATCATTATTTATCATGATTAGAAATACACCAAATTCCATGTCACGCTCCACAACTATTGTTTTTATTGGCTGTTACCTCAGGAAGACTTCGTTTCATTGGTTGTCTGGTTGTTTTAACTGTCCTAAGCTCTATTGATGTTCTTTGCTCTTCAGTCGAGGTAATCACACGCTGATGTGATTGTGAATTGTTGCAATGTATTACATAGCATTTTGTTTAAATTCATGAATATCCTTTTCTACACGCATCTTACCCACGATTCTTATAGCGATGGAGTCAAACCACATTAATGTTGTATTCTATCTGTGCCTCTCTCCCTCACTTGGTTAATCAGTTTTTTCTTCGTACATACAGTACACCAAATCATTTAGACCAAACTATCCATCCAATGAAAGGTCACTATAGTTCCTTGCAACACATCTCCGTATGCTGTAACTGGTAAAGAAAATCCACAGCAAGAACAGTACGGATGAGAAAAAAGTGTGCACCATTTGATGGTTCTATCATTAGATTTGGTTTTATGTAGTCTAATAGAACCTCGTAGGGAGTAAAAAACACACATCCATACTTCATAGCCAATCAGAGACGTCCTATCTTGGATATACAAACTTATCAGTGCAGCACCAAGTATGATACAAATAACTCCTGTCAGACATTCTAGGCTGAGTAAGAGTTGTATTCTCTCTCTTTCTCCTTCTTGGAACACTGGAGTTGTCTCATCCAACTTAGAATATTTACTCTAAAGTGAGTTCATGTTCCTCCGTCTCTATGTTTGCCCCTCTCTTCTTGTTATCGTTGCTAACACGCTCCCACTATTTCAGCATCTGATTAATTATTGTATAATGTCTATGTAAGACTTATGTCTTGTATCACATGCATGCAACCATTGCATTATACTTCCCTCATTGATAATAACTTTAGCACTCAAATAAACTTGTTGTATACTAGATAACTGAATACTAGATTTGTCTACTAACATACAATACTAGTGTAGCCAAACTGATTGGCTTCACCCTCCGCCGTAGCAAAATGTTTCATTCTTTTAACTATTGATGACTATTTGGCTAGCATTCTTTACAAAGACGTATTCAATCGACCTGGAACAATTCAATGTATTTAGAATTGTTTATACCACACTGCTGGCAATCATCCAATGACCGATTCACTCTGTAAACACAAATGCATAGGTGGGCGTGTCCCAAAGAGTAAGCTGTATCTGATTATTCAATTCAAAGCAGTCCATTGGCCAACAAAAATGTGTTTAGCTTATCATCGGTGACACTCCAATGAAAGAGGCTTTCAGTACAGCCTAAGTGCAGAAATCACTTAGAGTACAGCTAGTACGGATAATAGAGATAATAGAGTTACTACAAGTGGTATATATAACCTATCAACTGTTTTAGACCGCCCATGCATACACATATACAACCTTCACCATACAACAAAAACACACACAAATACAGAGGCAACAAGTTGTTAAGTAACTTCGTGACTCTGCAAAGGTAAGTGATTAGCAATAAACACTGTTGAAGGAAATACGAGGTAATAGTAATTTCAGTTTGTGGCAACAAAAGACGATTTTATTTGTTTATGTGGTTTCATGAATCTGCAAGTAACTGGAGCGTTTTTTTAGCAAAACTAGAAAAGACTAAGGATTAAATCTAGTTTGCTTACGCGACAACAACCTCAGGTGTCCAGAGGAAACAGACACATATAAATATGCGGAGTTTTTGAGTATGCTACCTGCAGTGGAGGGAGGTTGTAGTGATTTGGTCTGTGGCAGGGAGGAAAATGATTACCTTTTAAACTTACAAGTTTGTTACAGCTGATCTAAATTCATCTGTTTTTAAAGGGAAAAAAACAACAATTTTAACTTAATTTATGTCACAAACACTAATGCAAACGCTGTCGCCACACAGAATAATAAAACACTTTAAAAGAACTGATGCTGCTGTAAATGAACTTCCCATCGCTGTTGTAGAAATGGCACAAAGTAGAGAAGATCTCAAGTACAAAATAGACAAAACAAAAAAAGGACTTTTTGTCATAGTCAAAGAGCTAACTCACAACTTATATTATGAGCACAGATCTGATGTCACTCCTGTCAACAATAGCAGGGAAGATTCTTGGTGGGGCGGCCAACCTTTGAACTATAATGCTGATGAAAAAAAGTTGCTAGAAGTTTTTAAACTTTCGAAAGATGAACAAAACACATCACATAAACTATTGCTGGGAGAAGACTTGACCAATGATGAAAGTGGAGAGAAAAGTTTTGATAAATTTATGGAAAATGTGTGTCACCAACCAGCTCCCGCCTTTGTGATGTTTTTTTTAATGTCACATGGATTTCCGAAAGGAGAGTTTTTGCTTGCGAGAACGGATACAACACGTGTTCGGCCATGCTGTATTGATAAAGAGCAAAAGAAAAAGGCCAGACATGAACTAACAGGAAGCTGCTACAGGAGAAGCATCGACAAGGATATTATAGACAAGATAGGTTCAAGCTATCCAGATATACCTAAAGTCTATGTAATACAGACATGCAGAGGAAAGGACCACACACCAACACACCGGGATGAAGCGGACAAGCATGTATCAACAGAACCATCCGATATTGAACTGTTCATTCCTAACCGTCCGCATACATTTGTTTACCGGGCGTGTATTGAAGGAAATGCTTCCTTTGTGCTTTCTGAAGAATGGAACCCTCCCTTTGAAGATGGCTCTCTGCTGATTCAATATTTTTGTGAAGCTGTAAAGGAACTGAAGAAAAATTCTTCTCAGTTTGATCAAATCATGAAGAAGATGAGTGAAGGAGACCAATCCAAAAAGCAAGCGGATGAGCTCCTGGAACTAAAAGATGACTTGATTGGTGGATGGATCATGAATGTTTGTCAACGAGCAACCACAAGGATTAGTAGCATGTTGTATGCCCCGATGGTATTAAGAAAAACAAAGCTAGAGTATCTCTTGCTGCAACCTTGGTCAAACATAAGTCAGCGCATACAATCAACTGACTCAGACAGAAAAGCTGTGCAAAGTCAGCTGATAGAAGCCTTAGAAGAGTACCTGCCACAGAGTGCTCACACATCACAGGTACAACGTATAATCAGTGCATGCACTCAATATCCCTGGAGTATAATAGCATGTCTCTACAAAAAAATTTGGGACTATCAAAACTGGGATATCATTAGTTTCGAAGAAGAACTCCAGAAAATTCAAGTTCTTGATCTCCTGGACACAGTTGTGGCTGAATTGAAGGAGAGAAAAGTTGATTTCAACCAACAACCTCACATCAGCAGTTCGCTATGTAAAAATCTGTCATTATTAGAGATGGTGGACATATGAAACTGGTGGACATGTTTCACCACAGTAATACTAACAGAGGCTCATTAGCTGACAGGCTCAGTCATTAATATAATATGACAAATCAAGTTATTGTTTGGTGCTTTGGTTTTGCTCAAGTCACTGCAATTATGCCTGCTGAAATTTCCTGAATAACATGGTTTTTATAGGTTTTCAGTTTTCCTGAGATAATTTTGTAGCTTGGAGGTTGTTTCTGATGTTCAGTAGTGATCACCGCAGTACAGTGGTATCTGCTCAACAAATGGAGTTTTGCTGGAGTTTTGTTATCTTGTGCCTAAAGCTGCTTTTAGTTGTGAATAAACCACCACATGATTTATTGATATATTGGTATTTGGTATTGATTGATTTATAGTGAATGAGGCTCTCACCTATGCTGCAAAGATATTTTACGCAAATTGTCACTGCGGTAATCTGGTAGCTTATCAGTTTTTTACTGTGTTTGGGTGCAACAGAAATAAAATTTAGTTTCAGCTTTTCTTACGGACAAAAGCAGCAATATTAGATTAAATATGATTTAGTGTGTCAAATAGCAATAATTGATTGTTATAGCAATAGACCAAACATAGCATATCATACTAGCAAGTATAGAAATGGAAAGCTAATGCGCTTCACTGTAAAGAAAAGCACAAAGTATAATAACTGTTTAAAGCCTGATATAATGCAGAAATATTAGCATGCTAGAATGTTAGAATGTCGGTTAGAAGAGAAAGCAGATGGTCTATGGAAATAGTTCAACTTTTTCCCCTTTACTAGTGGCATCGAACAAATTGTATGCTTTCTGTATAACTACCTAGCCTAGTGTTTGCTTTACCTCCAGCTAAACCAACTCTCATATTTCATTGTGTCAGCATCCTGTTTGGGAAAAGTTACCGCTGACTTAGAAGCAAGTGTAACATAGGATAGGTAGCATTGATAAAAAGTGAGCCAGAAATTGTTAAACCTAAGAGTTGTCTCTTCTATACAGAATGGAAAAACAACTCCAACAATTAATTTACAAAATAAATTGTCTGTTCAGCTCTCAAAGGGTGAGATTCACATTTCACATTCACCATAACAAATAGCGGTAATTTTCTATGGAAAAGTGCGACAAAATCTCAAAACAGATATAAATATCATTCACAAAATATCAACATCGAAGGCGATGCTACAAAAACCAGTTGTTGCTCACCGAATTATCTTTTATTTTATTTTTGGAAACGCTATATTTTATTTTCATTTCTTCAAGAGTTATTTTTAAAATAATTGTTTTCTCTACAGGAAATGGACCCGATACAACTTTGATTTGCTTTTTTGTTGAGAATTGATTATTTTAGCCTTAATCAGTTAGTCCTGAAGTACATACGACTCCTTACAGTTGTACTCTTAACTGCGCGATCCCATTATATAAATTACACTCGGAACACTCAACCAGACATTATTTTACTGTTTTCAGCTCGTTAGCTTAAAGCAATAATGCTTTTGAGCAGATTTAATGGATCAACATTTTTAAATCTTTTGGTATAAAAACTTGAAACGTCCAGTTGCAACACAAGGTTCACCCTTTTGGGAGCGACTTCTACAAGGTCTTTTGGGAAATTGTGAGCATAAATTACCATTTTGGGTGGAGCTTATATGTTATGTAGGTGCAACCTAGGACTGCAGGCAAAGCCAGAGCCGTGGCAGTAGACAAAGGTAGGAGTTTTTGTGACCATCCTCAGGCCAGAGATGAAAATGTTATGTTCAATACCAACGTCAGTTGCCATCGTAGGATATCACAATATGGTTGAGTGTGTATGACTGTGAGATAGCCCAATCCCTAAGAAATACTGTAGCGGATTTTTACATCCTACTACTTTCCACTAGGGGTTGTCTCCGCACTGACTGCTTGTCTGCCAGCACAACCAAACAGTCAGCCTTCCCAGGCCTGACAAAGAACAGTCAACCTCTCCCCGGAGGTGACCCCGTGACGGGATGGCACAAACAACTGCTTAAAAAGAGAGTAAACTTCTTTACGAATTGTGGTGAGCCTTCGGCTCAAACATATATACTCGGTGCTTTCGAGTCATATATATTATATAATAACCTTTTTTCATAACAGAATACAAAAGTGGCATTCCAATACAAGACTGTCAGGTAATGCAATGAAGTATGAGAAAGCTCTGCCTTTTATAGGCAGAGTGACAGGAAGTGTTCAAAACATTTCCATCTTGCATAGAAAGCATGATAGCTAGCCAATACAAATGAGTATAATAATATTGTCCAATAAGGTGTGAATAAATATGTTAAAAAGAACTGGTGCCCAGAAGTGAGGGGCGGAGTCTATAACTAGTTGACCAGTAACAGGTTAGTATCCTTTCTTGTTATAGTCCTTGGTCTTTGAGAGCCTTTGGTCCAACTTTTCTGACTTCTGAGGATGGTAAGCTCCTGGATATGGGTCCTAGAGGTTCTTGGGCTATGTTTGCTCCCTCAGGCTATGGCAGCCATCTTGATGCCGGCCCAGGATAGCTACCCACGGCCGGGGTAGTAAATACCCTGTGCCAGTATAGAATGATGCAGGACCGGGGTAACAAGTACCCTGTGCCGGTATGATGACTTATGACATTATTGCTTAACCAAAGCAATATGGTAACTGCAGTAGAATCCATTCTTATTCTATTGTATACCTAGAATACAACCTAGGCTGCAGTTGACTTTTCCTCACGAACTCAATTGTCTCCAAACCTTTTTTACCACTCCAATGCTCTCGATGTATGATAATCTTTTTGGTAGACGTCGGCTTGGTCTCTTGCAATTTCATCCCAAAGTCTTACGTTTAAAACATTTATGACTTTACTGGGTCTGTGTTTGGTTTTCATGGCACCCCAATACCTGGCTATCAGCTCATCCCATTCTTCATCATGAAAAGTTGGAGGTTGGGTATCATCGATAATACCTAGAGATGACATTGGACTAGGTATTCTTCTTCTTGATTCATTCATTTCTTGTCTTTCATCCCATTCTTCTTCATCCCTTTATCCTTCATCCCCTTCATTCCCATCTCCTTCATCCCCTTCATCCCTTCTCCTTCATTCCCATCTCCTTCATCCCCTTCATCCCTTCTCCTTCATCCCTTCCATCCCCTTCTTCTTCATCCCCTTCATCCCCTTCTCCTTCATCCCCTTCTCCTTCATCCCCTTCATCCCCTTCATTCCCTCCATCCCCTTCTTTCCCTTCATCCCCTTCTCCTTCATTTCCTTCATCCCCTTCTCCATCATCTCCTTCAACCCCTTCTCCTTCATCCCCTTCTCCTTCATCTCCTTCGTCTCCTTTATCCCCTTCATCCCCTTCATCCCTTCTCCTTCATCCCCTTCATCCCCTTCATCCCCTTCATCCCCTTCTCCTTCATTCCCTTTCTTCAACAGCAACTTTGACAATTGGATCCACATCTTTGGTTATTTCACTAACATCTCATCCTGAGTCTTCCACACCCATTCCTATCTGATTAACTGTTTCATCCGGTATTGAAAAACAAATAAAATTGTTGTGGTCTATGAGCAAAGGCTGCTGTGTGAACCACAAAGTTTAAATTATTTTTGTTGGATTCGCTTAGCCTCATCTTTTTTATTCTAAATTTTTCCTCTTTCAAATTTGAAGATGTTACTTACATTAATTCAATTTATAGAACAGTTGAGAGCTGTTTTAAGCTTACATGAGGAATATCCACTTGTAGAAATTATTAAAAACAAGTGTTTGGTGACCTAATCACGGATACTTGAAAGGAAAAAACACCTCTGGGATAATAAATTACTACCAAAAGGGCATTGGGTAAGTGCAGTGAGCACATAGCTAATGTTATGGAATACTCCGACTGTAAACCTTCTTCCTTTGGCTGTTCATTCACAACACCGCAAAATTTCAATTTTGTAATAGGCAAATCATTTTACCTTCATCCTCTCTGGTTAGAGAACATCTTAATGTTTATATTGTGCAGGATTTCACTGTGGGGGGTGTGAGTGGTAGCTCGGCCTACCTGCACAACCTCCCGAACTGTGATGGCAATTGTGTCTAATGCTCTAGCAATACAATCCTCCCACAGGTCGACTTAGTATCCTGAGGAATGGTGGTTGACCATCCTAGTTACTAGCGCGCTGCCGATTGCGTTAGCTGTTATCAGTGTGTAAAGCAAGGGTCGAACTTTGAAGGGCGAACTAGTCAAGCTAGGTTCGGCCAGCAGAGGTTCGGCTAATCTATTTCAGTGCAGTGCAGAGGTCGAACATTGAAGGCGAATTTAGGCAAGGCTAAGTTCGGCCAGCAGAGGTTCAGACTGATCTGCTTGTATATTACTACTCGAGTAATGGTGCGCAGTGAAGTTATTGTTAGAAACAAAGAAACCTCTGAGAGTGTGCAAGCTGACTCTCACTTTATTGATACAAAACATCCATATTTATGTACATGATTACATAACTGATTAAACTGATAAGTGGTAAACAAAAGGTGGCCACACCTAGCACAGCAATTGGCTAGAGTGTGCCAATAAGGTAAAAGGGGTGGCTCTAGAGTAAATGCATGGTTGAGCTCACATGGTACACATATAAGATTACATGTTAAAGAAAAGTAAGGATGATTGTGCATAGAGTGAATTGCCCTTGAGCGCAGGCATAGAACAATACATGTAGTAAGCATAGAACTGGGTAAGTGTAAGTGTTCGTAATTATACCATAGAATGTTCGGTAAGCATAGAATGTTCAGCAAGATGGCGCCGGTCCTCTACAATATAGCTGTTTTTCTCTGTGTCTTTTGATTGGCTGCTCAATAAAAGCTATCTTCTGCTAAACAGTATTAACTAGACCTCATTTCCTATTCTCATACATAACCAGTGGGGAAGGAGTGTTGGGGGGGGGGGGGGGGGGGCAATAGAAGTCGGTTTCGCAAAGCCTGGGGATCTCCTGTCACTAGGTGTTTTCAAGGGTTATAATGTAACATTCCATTGTCTTCCTTTAGATAAGGCATTTCCATTGACGGAACTTCTTCATACCAGTTCCTCTATCAACTCAGTAACATCTTGTTTTATTATAATGTATGAATATTATAATAAATATGTTTAATAAAATAAATGGTAGTGCTGAGTAGGACAACGATTTAAGAAAGGTAAGAATGTTTTTTGAAGTTGGTTGGTGTACCAGTTCTTGGTTGCCTTTATCTGTGTGGACTTTGGTACATGTGATGTCAGCCATCTTTGGTACATGTGATGTCAGCCATCTTTGGTACGTGTGATGTCAGCCATCTTTGGGACGTGTGATGTCAGCCATCTTTGGTACGTGTGATGTCAGCCATCTTTGGTACGTGTGATGTCAGCCATCTTTGGTACGTGTGATGTCAGCCATCTTTGGTACGTGTGATGTCAGCCATCTTTGGTACGTGTGATATCAGCCACCTTTGGTACATGTGATGTACACAATCTTTTTTCCCACAGCCAGAACTACTTGACATACTTTATTAGCATTTATAATCAAGGAGGAGGAGAAAGAGAGGATGACATTAGGAGAGTTAGTGAGATGAGAGTTGAAGGAAGGAGAAACCGAGGACGCCCTAAGAATAGATGGAAAGACACGATCAGGAGGGATCTCCAATCCTGTTCCCTCAGAGAAGAGGATGCTCAGGACAGGATTAGAGGGAGAAGTTTGATTGAGCTCGGTCTCCGGCAGACATCTGCTACCCAAGCAGGACAGCGCGGTGATAGGTGAGCATAGGTGAGCATAATCGTTTGCAACGCGCAGCCATGTTTATGATTGTTCAATGGCTATACTATTTAGGAAATAAATCATTGGACCCTCAAATCTCAAATGAAGGGTGTGTTTCATTATTGAAGTGAGTCTAAACTGAATATTTTTTCTTCCCATTCTGATTGGCACACCTTGCAAGGAGGTAACTCTGAGATAATTTTTCTAATTTTGTCCATTAACATTTCTACTAGCTTGTACTCTTACCTGGTGACATTAATGTTAGCAAGCACTAGTACCTGGTGTTATATTTTGGGTGATTTGCAGGCGAAGAGATTAGCTAGCTTTGGTTTGTTTTTCAGCTGAACGGTACGAGACCAGCCTCTGCTTCTCACACCGTGAATATCTAAAGGATAAATGCCAGTCTACTTTCTAAATTACTATAATTTTAATGAAGTTTACTCTTTGTTTACTCAGTTCCACCTACCATTGCACAGTACTTATTTGATGATAAAATAATCTTCACCCAGGTGAGTGCGACGGACAAGGATACCAAATGTACAAATTCGTAGAATTTATTTTTGTATACATATTTCATCTGTGGCATAATAACAATTTTAGTTAGTGACTCATAAATAAAACCTTAATAGAACATTAGATATAGTTTAATGATCCTCTTTCTATGTAGAAGGAGTTGTCTTGTCATGTTTTTATCAGTCATCGCTGATAATTGCTTATTGTCCACTAGAAGCATAATTATTAGTAATAATTAATCACTTGATCATCCGTGCTTTCAATTCTCCGATTTGATTTGCCATAATTTTATGTACGATATTATTTAAAAATATTTATATCATTTTTGTTTTTCACATAAATCATTATTTATCATGATTAGAAATACACCAAATTCCATGTCACGCTCCACAACTATTGTTTTTATTGGCTGTTATCTCAAGAGCACTTCGTTTCATTGGTTGTCTGGTTGTTTTAACTGTTTCAAGCTCTGCTGATGTTCTTGACTTTACAGGTTAGCTTGAGGTAATCACTGTGTGTCGTATCTGTCAGTTGTAGCAGTGTAATATAGTTTGTTTTATTTTTACTTAATAATTTCATTTTTTTTATGCATTTTGACCATGGCTCTTCTATCTTGTAGTTTAAACCACATTAATGTTGTATTCTATCTGTGCCTCTCTCCGCTGTCTAAACCATCTTTTCATCACTTGGCTTGAGAGTTTCGCCTCCATAAACAGAATAAACCATCCAGCAGCACCAAATGTCAGCAACAATCCATTTAGAGCAAAATATCCATCCAATGAAAGGTCACTACAATTTCCTACCACACATATCGTTATGCTGTAACCGGTACAGAAGGATAACAGACATAAGAGTGGGCAACCAATCATACGGAATAAGAAGATTCTGCATTGACTTAGAGATATCCATCTGATAGTTCTGCCATTAGACTTGAATATGTGCAGTTTAATAGAACCATGTAGGACGTAGTAAACACCCATCCATATTCCATAGCCAATCCGAGCCATCGTATCTTGGATATACAGAACCATCAATACAACACCAAGTACGATACAAACCGCTCCTATCAGACATTCAAGTCCCATTAAGAGTTGCATTTTCTCTCTTTCTCTTCCTTGGAATACTGGAGTAGCATCGTCTATTTCTAAATAGTTGGGTTGTCTTAAACTGATGCCTTCTCTCCACTTCCTGCTTTCTCCACAATTGTTGTTGTTATTGTCGTTGTCATTGCTGTTGTTATTGTCATTGTTGCTGATGTTGTGTAACTCATAGTCTTGACTTGAGAGCTGCTGAACTGGTTGTTGATCCATAGCTGTGTAGCCCTGCTTGCAGTGTGCAACAAAATTGCCTACTTTGTGAGATTTATACTATTTCAGTAAAAGCCTTTGTGGTAACCATGGCAACAACCACATAAATATGTCATTTATCATTAAATTGTCATTCCAGGAACTATGTGTATTTTTGTTGTTGAGATTCTGTATTCAAGCCTTGAGAACATTCGAGCATCATTAGCTGTGCTTGACTTCAACACAGGAAGTAAACACTGGTGTCGCAATCACAAGACAAGAGTACTTTAGAGAAAAGTAAAAACAGAAGTCTGGTGCCTTGAACCCCAATGCTTCGTTACAGATAGCACAAGACCTACTACAGCTGCTAGTCGGCTTACAAACCATTTACGTGGCAACTCTTTTACCCCTGTCACCCAAATGTCAAACACAAAACATATGACTTCAGTTACCCAATTCACTCCTGCTGATATTGTGTTGTATCTAAAAAGCATACCATCTTCAAAATCCACCGGTTTAGATGGAATATCTGTTAGAATGATTAAGCAAACCATCCCATTCACAATTTCGATTTTGACTGATATGTTTAACAGAATTCTGATTGACGGTACCTTCCCAATAACTTGGAAAACCGCGAGAGTTATTCCAATTTTTAAGAATGGTGATATAGCTAATCCATCTAACTACCGTCCAATTTCCATTTTACCAGTTTTGTCCAAAATTTTTGAAAAGCACATAAACAGATGTCTCAAATACCATTTGAATCATAACAATTTGTTGCACAATTTACAAACTGGTTTCCGGGAGGGAGTTTCATGTGTTGATACAGTTCACAAAATAGTTGCAGAATGCCAAAAAATCAAACTGAAAAATGAGATTGCTCTTCTACTGTTTTTGGATTTCAAAAAAGCTTTCGATTGTATAGACCATGAGACTCTTCTTCTAAAACTTACAGATTGTGGTATAAATGGAAAAGCATTTTCTATCATTAAATCATTTTTAAATGAACGATATCAACTGGTGAAAATAGGAGATGATGTTTCCCAAACCCTACCTGTCCATATTGGTGTCCCTCAGGGATCAATTTTAGCACCAACCCTTTTTGTTTTATATATAAACGATTTACTCAAATTATCTTTAACATCTAAACCTTTAGCGTATGCTGATGACACTATCTTTTTATCATCACACAGTAACATCTCCACATTAAACTATAATTGCAATTACGATTTGACAAAAATCTCAAAATGGTGTGTTGAAAATAGAATGATTATCAATACTGACAAATCGCATTTTCTTTTGTTTAATTATCATAATAGTTTGCATAGTTTCCTTGTCACTTTTGAAGGTAAAAACTTGATGCGAAAAAAACGAAACGAAACTTTTGGGTTTTATGATAAATGATAGGCTCACTTGGGATGACCATATCTTAGTAACAGAAGCCAAACTTCGTAAAAACATAAACCTCCTGCAGCTATCACGAAACTATCTTACTAACAAATCAGCGAAAGCTTTTTACTATCACTTTATATTCTGTCACCTGGTTTATGGTATAATTATTTATCACAATCTATCTCCTAAATACCTGTCAAAATCGTTATTTTCATTACAGAAAAGAGCTTTTCGTTTGATAGCAAATGTTCATACCATTCCTCTTTCGTTAATTAGAACAAATGACATCGCCACTTCAATTCAACTGTTACCATTACCAAAATTGGCTCAATATTTTACGGCAATCACTGGTTTTAAAATTTTTAATAATATTTTTCCTAGCTTTATTTCTGTAGATTTTACCACCAGTCGTAACTGCAATTTTAATTTTCGTAACTGCAAGAAACTTTATGCCAACACACCAGCTGCAATAGAAACATATATATCTGCCACATTCAACCAACTGCCTACTTCTCTGAGAATCTCACAAACCCTGTTTGTTTTCAAATCAAATTTATTCAAATATCTTTTAAATACCAATGGAGAATTATCTTAAACAAACTGTGTTTGAGTAGACTTCTTTTTTTCTGTGTTCATTTTATTTTCTGTTTCATTTTTGATTTTTGTTTTTCTTTTAGCTATGGCACTTTATGAAAAACATTTTTATAAAATGATATTGATGCCAATAAAGTATTATATAAAGTATTATATATATATACCAACTACAATACCGCATTCTCCTTGATAAAGTACATTGAAAACACCTTAGATGTTGCTAATCGAATGATTTGTCAGTAAAGACGCATTGGTCAAGTGTATTGTATGTAAAAGACATCCCCCCCCCCCCCCCCCGTATGCTGTATGTACACCAGTGGATTCCATGGCCGATGGGCTTTTGTAAGGCTATGTGCATTATTACCGGGGTGAATACTACTAAGCTGCTAATTGGATAATAATTACTGAAAGTTAGAAGACTACCCACCACTATGGTTATAGGTCTAGCCTTTTATGCTACTGCAACGATCATATAATTATACATAATGGTATAATAATAATAATATATGATCGTTGGCTACCAACTGGAATTGGAAACCAATTGGAATTGGAAATCCCCTTCATCCCCTTCATCCCCTTCATCCCCTTCTCCTTCAACCCCTTCTCCTTCATCCCGTTCTCCTTCATCTCCTTCGTCTCCTTCATCCCCTTCATCCCCTTCATCCCCTTCTCCTTCAACCCCTTCTCCTTCATCCCGTTCTCCTTCATCCCCTTCATCACCTTCATCCCCTTCATCCCCTTCATCCCCTTCATCCCCTTCTCCTTCATTCCCTTCACCTTCATCTCCTTTTCCTTCATTCCCTTTCTTCAACAGCAACTTTGGCAATTGGAACCACATCTTTGGTTATTTCACTGACATCTCATCCTGAGCCTTCCACACCCATTCCTATCTGATTGACTGTTTCATCCGGTACTGAAAAACAAATAAAATTGTTGTGGTCTATGAGCAAAGGCTTTTGTGTGAACCACAAAGTTTAAATTATTTTTGACGGATTCGCTTAGCCTCATCTTTTTTATTCTAAATTTTCCCTCTTTCAAATTTGAAGATGTTACTTCCATTAATTCAACTTATAGAACAGTTGAGAGCTGTTTTAAGCTTACATGAGGAATATCAACTTGTAGAAATTATTAAAAACAAGTGTTTGGTGACCTAATCACGGATACTTGAAGGGAACAAACACCTCTGGGATAATCAATTACTACCAAAAGGGCATTGGGTGAGTGCAGTGAGCACATAGCTAATGTTATGGAATACTCCGACTAAAAGCCTTCTTCCTTTGGCTGTTCATTCACAACACCGCAAAATTTCAATTTTGTAATAGGCAAATCATTTTACCTTCATCCTCTCTGGTTAGAGAACATCTTAATGTTTATATAGCTGTTTTTCTCCGTGTCTTTTGATTGGCTGCTCAATAAAAGCTATCTTCTGCTAAACAGTATTAACTAGACCTCATTTCCTATTCTCATACATAACCAGTGGGGAAGGAGTGTTGGGGGGGGGGGGGCAATAGAAGTCGGTTTCGCAAAGCCTGGGGATCTCCTGTCATAAGGTGTTTTTAAGGGTTATAATGAAACATTCCACTGTCTCCCTTTAGATAAGGCATTTCCATTGACGGAACTTCTTCATACCAGTTCCTCTATCAACTCAGTAACATCTTGTTTTATTATAATGTATAAATATTATAATAAATATGTATATTAATAAAATAAATGGTAGTGCTGAGTAGAACAACGATTTAAGAAAGGTAAGAATGTTTTTTGAAGTTGGTTGGTGTACCAGTTCTTGGTTACCTTTATCTGTGTGGGCTTTGGTACATGTGATGTCAGCCATCTTTGGTACGTGTGATGTCAGCCATCTTTGGTACATGTGATGTCAGCCATCTTTCGTACGTGTGATGTCAGCCATCTTTGGTACATGTGATGTCAGCCATCTTTGGTACGTGTGATGTCAGCCATCTTTGGTACGTGTGATGTCAGCCATCTTTGGTACGTGTGATGTCAGCCATCTTTCGTACGTGTGATGTCAGCCATCTTTGGTACATGTGATGTCAGCCATCTTTGGTACGTGTGATGTCAGCCATATTTGGTACGTGTGATGTCAGCCATCTTTGGTACATGTGATGTCAGCAATCTTTGGTACATGTGATGTCAGCCATCTTTGGTACGTGTGATGTCAGCCATCTTTGGTACATGTGATGTACACAACCTTTTTTCCCACAGCCAGAACTACTTGATATACTTTATTAGCATTTATAATCATTTGCAAGGAGGAGGAGAAAGAGAGGATGACATTAGGAGAGTTAGTGAGATGAGAAATGAAGGAAGGAGAAACCGAGGACACCCTAAGCATAGATGGAAAGACACGATCAGGAGGAATCTCCAATCCTGTTCCCTCAGAGAGAGGATGCTCAAGACAGGATTAGAGGGAGAAGTTTGATTGAGCTCGGTCTCCGGCAGACATCTGCTACCCAAGCAGGACAGCGCGGTGATAGGTGAGCATAGGTGAGTATAATCGTTTGCAACGCACAGCCATGTTTATGATTGTTCAATGGCTATACTATTTAGGAAATAACTCATTGGACCCTCAAATCTCAAATGAAGGGTGTGTTTCATTATTGAAGTGAGTCTAAACTGAATATTTTCATCCCATTCTGATTGGCACACCTTGCAAGGAGGTAACTCTGAGATAATTTTTCTAATTTTGTCCATTAACATTTCTACTAGCTTGTACTCTTACCTGGTGACATTAATGTTAGCAAGCACTAGTACCTGGTGTTATATTTTGGGTGATTTGCAGGCGAAGAGATTAGCTAGCTTTGGTTTGTTTTCAGCTGAGCGGTACGAGACCAGCCTCTGCTTCTCACACAGTGAATATCTAAAGGATGAATCCCAGTCTACTTTCTAAATTACTATAATTTTAATGAAGTTTACTCTTTGTTTACTCAGTTCCACCTCCCATTGCACAGTACTTATTTGATGATAAAATAATCTTCACCCATGTGAGCGTGACGGACAAGGATACCAAATGTATAAATTCGTAGAATTTATTTTTGTATACATATTTCATCTGTGGCATAATAACAATTTTAGTTAGTGACTCATAAATAAAACCTTAATAGAACATTAGATATAGTTTAATGATCCTCTTTCTATGTAGAAGGAGTTGTCTTGTCATGTTTTTATCCGTCATCACTGATAATTGCTTATTGTTCACTAGAAGCATAATTATTAGTAATAATTGATCACTTTATCATCCGTGCTTTCAATTCTCTGATTTTATTTGCCATAATTTTATGTACGATATTATTTAAAAATATTTATACTGTTGTTGTTGTTCACATAAATCATTGTTTATCATGATTAGAAATACACCAAATTCCATGTCACACTCCACAACAATTGTTTTTATTGGCTGTTACCTCAGGAAGACTTCATCTCATTGGTTGTCTGGTTGTTTTAACTGTTTCAAGCTCTGCTGATGTTCTTGACTTTACAGGTTAGCTTGAGGTAATCACTGTGTGTCGTATCTGTCAGTTGTAGCAGTGTAATATAGTTTGTTTTATTTTTACTTAATAATTTCATTTTTTGTATGCATTTTGACCATGGCTCTTCTATCTTGTAGTTTAAACCACATTAATGTTGTATTCTATCTGTGCCTCTCTCAGCTGTCTAAACCATCTCTTCCTCACTTGGCTTGAGAGTTTCGCCCCCATAAACAGAATAAACCATCCAGCAGCACCAAATGTCAGCAACAATCCATTTAGAGCAAAATATCCATCCAATGAAAGGTCACTACAATTTCCTACCACACATATCGTTATGCTGTAACCGGTACAGAAGGATAACAGACATAAGAGTGGGCAACCAATCATACGGAATAAGAATATTTTGCATTGACTTAGAGATATCCATCTGATAGTTCTGCCATTAGACTTGAATATGTGCAGTTTAATAGAACCATGTAGAACGTAGTAAACACCCATCCATATTCCATAGCCAATCCGAGCCATCGTATCTTGGATATACAGAACCATCAATACAACACCAAGTACGATACAAATCGCTCCTATCAGACATTCAAGTCCCATTAAGAGTTGCATTTTCTCTCTTTCTCTTCCTTGGAATACTGGAGTAGCATCGTCTATTTCTAAATAGTTGGGTTGTCTTAAACTGATGCCTTCTCTCCACTTCCTGCTTTCTCCACAATTGTTGTTGTTATTGTCGTTGTCATTGCTGTTGTTATTGTCATTGTTGCTGATGTTGTGTAACTCATAGTCTTGACTTGAGAGCTGCTGAACTGGTTGTTGATCCATAGCTGTGTATCCCTGCTTGCAGTGTGTAACAAAGTTGCCTACTTTGTGAGATTTATACCATTTCAGTAAAAGCCTTTGTGGTAACCATGGCAACAACTACATAAATAGGTCATCTATCATTAAATTGTCATTCCAGGAACTGTGTGTATTTTTGTTGTTGAGATTCTGTATTCAAGCCTTGAGAGCATTTGAGTAGCATCATTAGCTCTGCTTGACTTCAACACAGGAAGTAAACACTGGTGTCGCAATCACAAGTGAAGACAAGAGTACTTTAGAGAAAAGTAAAAACAGAAGTCTGGTGCCTTGAACCCCAATGCTTGTTTACAGATAGCACAAGCCCTACCAACTACAATACCACATTCTCCTTGATAAAGTACATTGAAAACACCTTACATGTTGCTAATCGAATGATTTGTCAGTAAAGACGCATTGGTCAAGTGTATTGTATGTAAAAAAAACGATCCCCCTCCCCCCTTCTATGCTGTATTGTGGTAGATTTTGGTAGATGTTCACAGTAAACTGGGAGTTTGCTGCACCATTTCTCCACTCAGTGCGCTGGCAATGCACCTACAGCCATCGGTATGATGCTGTGCCGGTAGCAAAGCCGTACTGTGCCAGTAGCACAGTATACAGGGCCGATACAGGGCCGGTAGTGACCTCTACAGGGCTGGTAGTGACCTCTGCAGGGCCGGCATGCTGACTCAGGGCTGGTATAAGATGGTTGCCGTAGCTGAGGAATTTCGAAACCAGATAGGACTTTCCACCAAGCCACGAACCGAAGCTATCTACCTTTACATCTGCGATAACCAGGACCACAATCTATCTAGAGCCTTGGGACCCTGTAGAACAGTCTGATTGGACAATAGGAGACAGGACTCCACCCTTAGCCACTTGGCGTCTTATTTGTTTAACCTTTATTGATTGTATGATTGGTTAGTTATTTATATAATTCATTGCATTGGTCAGACAACTTCTTGTACTCTTATTGTTATATAGAGCATGCTAATAAGTTCCTGTGAGCTCTCCTATAAAAGGAGAGAGTTTTGTTATCATCTTTGCATTCATTCTCATGTCTTGCCACAAACACTCTAGAGGAATAATTACCCTTTAGGACTTTGTCTTGAGAATATAGTCACTTACACAAGCACTACGCTGTATTGAACACAGTTGTCACTGTCAATCAGCACAGTGTCCCCTCTGGAGAGAGGTATAATACTCGAGACTAGTGGATGTCCATGGTAAATAGACCGGAATCCATTACAGTATGTACCCCAGCCGATTCCAATCTGAGAGATTAATATCTGGCCGATGGGCTTTTGAAAGGTTATGTGCATTATTACCGGGGTAAATACTACTAAGCTGCTGATTGGATAATAATTACTGAAAGTTAGAAGACTATCTACCCACCATTATGGATATAGGTCTACGCCTTTATGCTACTGCAACGATCATATAATTATACATAATGGTATAATAATAATAATAATAATAATAATAATAATAATAATAATATATGATCATCGGCTACCAACTGGAATTGGAAACTTGAAACACGACTCATCATCATTGCAACTTGTATTTTATTCGCTAATTTGATATTGGCGACTCAAGTTAAAATTGTTGTGCCAACCGATTCCATTGTTTTTTTAAACAAAGATAAACATCGTGTTTTGACCGATTATTGACAAAACATTTGATTGATAGGTAATCGGGGATCTTTTCAGCCCCGATTCCATTGGTGTACATGTAGCATAAGAATCAAACGCAGGCCCTCTTATCAGCAGGTTGCAGACTTGACAGCCAGCTAGGCCCCTTAGACTAATTTCCTCCAATGGTTATACTTTTTCCTTTCCTAACACACAAAAGGCTGTGTTAATTGGGTACTTTCATGAGTTGGCACACTTGAGCAATATTGTTGAAAGAAGTTTATTGTGCAGTAGTGTATGTAATATGTTGGTGTGAACTGGTAATATTATGGAAAAACTTACTAATGAACAGTGTTTACCTGGTACCAGGTAATCCAGATGCAATTTGTATAACAAATAAGTCTTGTTGCAGACTGCAGTAATTCCAAATAGAGATGAGAGTTGCCTTCTCCTGACGAGTGTGAAGAGCTGGAATGACAATTCTCAACAAAAACGAGCGCGGCCTAGACGTTGGTATATATGAAGATCAAAGGGTAGCCAGAGAAACGGCCCATAGCACTGCTGGGGAACAGCAAAACAATTTATATGTATTATGCTCAGTTGACCCCTCTATATTGCATTATTGGTTTTAGATTATAGTACAATTGTTATGATTTTGCAAAAAACGAGAGACTAAGCCAGAGAGCTGTTTTATTCTTGGCTAGAAAGTTCAAACTTGTTATTGCCTTGAGAAGAGAAGTTGCCGCTGTAGTTTTAAAAGCAGAGAATTGCATCGGGAAACTTTAAAGAAAAATTAATTCGTGTAAAAGCGACCTAAGTTACTGTACATTGCAGTCAGTCTTGTCACATCACAACTCCCACAGCACATTACTAATGGGGTCCCGGCAGATTTTTGTGCGGAGCTATTATCAAAGAAACCGGAAGCCCGCTTTCCATCAACAATACTATTAAAAGGAAAGTCACTTCATTTTAACAATTACTGAAAAAACTTTTTTTATTCCCGGCGGCTGATAAGTTTAGGGTATACAATACTGACGATGCGCCATCAACAAAATTGTAAAGCTACGACGACACTGTGAAAGCAAACCACAGTAATCATTAAGGGCGCGCTTTCATTAGTTTATGTTGGCAAGCTCAATTAAACCCGAAATACGAAACTATGGTTCTACCCGTGAACATGATATGTAATTATTTTTTTTCAAATGAATAAACCGAATTTTTTTCAAAAAATAATTTCTAAAAGCTTGATTCTTTGAGCTTTCTCAACAACATTATTTTTGTGATATCATTCGCTCAAATTTTTTCATATCAGAATTCGTGATTTCTAATGATAAGTTCAACGATCGACTAAGCTACTTCCGGTCGCATCGCTAAAGTGAAACTACTCTGCCGGGACCCCATTGTCTTACATTATTCATTCCCTTCAGCAAACACGTTACCACTTTGACTGTGTTGAACATCAGATATGAGTACAAAAATGCAGCTGGATGTAATGAATGACAACCTGGCACAGTCGAGTCTGCAAAAGTAAATCCAATTTCTTAGGTTTTTGTTCAAGTTGCATGAAAAATTACATATCACTTGTAAGGGCGCTTTACCAAAAAAGCTTTTCATATGACCACAAAAAGTCGGCGCTACAAGTTAGAATGAATTTTTTTCATCTTTTTTAACTCAAAAGCTCCTGATCCGTAAGTTTTGGTTTGAAGTGGCACAAGCACATCAATGTATAATTTATCATTAAAAACGGCTTTCAACACTGATTTTATTGATGTAGTTAGTTTGGAGCATTGATGCTACCATAAGGATTTATTTGGCATTTTTTATGGGGCTAAGCTGGAGTTGTGCCCTCATTACACTTTCTAGCCAAAGCTAACACAAAAGGGCATAAATAGGTGAATTACAGTACATTCCATTGGTGACATTCACCAGCCTAGCAGTCAACAAAAAACGGCCTTGTGATTGTGGTGAATTGTGTAATTCGAAGGATGTTGGAAAATGTTTATACTTCGCGTTGTAAATTTCCGCAAATGGCAGCAGGAATGATTTATTACTTTTTTTGCAATAATGACTAGTTTATGAGACTAAAATTCGTTCAGTGATTAGCAAACTTTATGTATGAGCAAAGATAGAAAACTTTTCTTCGCAACACAAAGATAGATTTCACACGGAGATGACACAGGCCAGCAGTCTCATGGCTTCAAAGTTTAATATTCAAGTTATTATTCAAGTGTTTGTTGCTGCTTTTTTATAATTTTGTGGCATCAATTTCTTCTGACCAATCAGTTTTATCTCAGTTCGAGCACTCAACCCATGACTTCGGGTTGCTGTAATTTACAAACAGTTCCGTCAGCTGTCAACTTTAGCATGTTCCAGATTCTACCCAATATTCACGGAGGATCTCCAAGCCATTACAACAGCCAAGAGCCACTAGTTCAATTCCAATGGATAGTTGTTAGAGCTGCAACAACAACATCAGAATCTACCAAGCTGTTAGAGCTGATACAACATCAGAATCTACCAAGCTGTTAGAGCTGATGCAACATCAGAATCTACCAAGCTGTTAGAGCTGATACAACATCAGAATCTACCAAGCTGTTAGAGCTGATGCAACATCAGAATCTACCAAGCTGTTAGAGCTGATGCAACATCAGAATCTACCAAGCTGTTAGAGCTGATACAACATCAGAATCTACCAAGCTGTTAGAGCTGATGCAACATCAGAATCTACCAAGCTGTTAGAGCTGATGCAACATCAGAATCTACCAAGCTGTTAGAGCTGATACAACATCAGAATCTACCAAGCTGTTAGAGCTGATGCAACATCAGAATCTACCAAGCTGTTAGAGCTGATACAACATCAGAATCTACCAAGCTGTTAGAGCTGATACAACATCAGAATCTACCAAGTTGTTTCCCATATGTTGCCATAAACTCTATCTGATTTTAAATCTGGTTCATTAACTTAAATATCTTATCTCGATGCCGTCTGCAGCACATGTATTGTCATCAGCACCTGATGACTCCCCATGGGCGTCACCAGGATTTTTGAAGGGGGGCTCTAAAAATGAGGGTGGGAGGGGAGGGGGTGCGGGGGAGGGGTGGGGTGCGGGCACCCCTCCCCCGCAAAGGCCCCGCGCTAGCGGAAAACTTGAGAAATGTCACTTCTGAGATGTCTAGAAATGCCGTCTAAGATACCAAATGTTTTTGATAACATACATTACTTTGCAACACAAACATCCAGAGAAACTGATGTAAGAGTTGAGTTTTTTAGATGAAAATTTTTAAGCATGCATAAAGATCAACTTTTGAAGTAAATTTTTTTCTCATTTGCAAACAATCCAGTCAACTTGATTTTTATAGATTTTGCTGACCCTTACAATCAACAGCTATTCAAATTTGAGATGTTGATTGCTCAAATGTCTCTTTGTAATTGTGAACTTCAATATTTAATCAAAATGAGTTGTGGTAAAAAATTAATCCAGTTCTTGAAACTATTATTATCCCCATAAACAGCTCACTACCTTTCTTGAATTTTAATAGCGAACCATCCTGCTGTGATGAAATAAACTCTTTCAATCAAACCAAAAACCTAAAGGTGATAAAGATGGGCTATATAATATAGTTTATCCATCCACATCTATATAAAAATTAATACAGAGTTAAATTGTCAACTCGAACTATAAGAATTAAAAACACCACTATCAAACGCAAATATAAGTTTTAAAATGGTACTAAATATACTAAACATTGGAATACACGTATGTATCTTAGCTTGGTATGAATTTATGACCGATCCTCTCATCTAAAAATATGCAATAGTTCAGCTCCATTCGCCTTTGATGAAGGACTGAAAATTTGTCAACAGCTCTTTGAATATCAATTTCTTGGTCACAGTGAATGTGCATTATAACTTATTATATACTAATAATTTATTTATTATTATTGTTCGTATACATTTATTATAATTGTAATAATAATATAATAATTATTATTATTTACACACTTTAAAATCATTAAACCACAATAAACAGATACAAAAACAATCATAATTAATAACAATTATAATAACATAAAAGCCCTAACAACAAGTAAATAAATAATTGTTATTATTATAATTATAAATTATTGTTACTTTTTCAATTGAATTATTAATTTAAACAATTAATATCATAATATTAATAGTAATTATAATTTATTATTATAATTACTAAATTCAATTAATAATTCATTTAAAAAAGATAATAATAATTAATAATAATAATAACAATTATTATAATTTATTTATTTACTTGTTGTTATGAGTTTTATATTAATATTATAATTCTTTAGATTGTTATTAATTATTATTATTTATTAACATCAATTATAAGTGAAAAGAAACTAAAATTATTATTATAATAATTACTATAATAATTAAATTAATAAGAATAATTTAATCATTATTATAATTATTATAATAATAATAATAATTATTAGACTGACTACTACTTAATCAAGTTTTAATTAAATTTAATACCAAGACAGACTAATACTATTGCTATTCTTCTATGTAAGTCCAAGTTCAACATCATCATCATCATACAAAGCAGGCTCACCTTATCTCTGGCTTTTGTTTTTGGATCAGAAAGACTTTTAAAGTTCTCTGCTCGATGATTGTAACCACTAAAGTATAATTAGTGATTGTGACTATTGATTGAGTCTCTATCTACCGAAACTTACATTTCGTTGGTGCAGAACATTGTAGATTGAGCTCTAAAGAATGTTTTGTGATTCAGTAATTTATTATTAATTTGATAGAAACAGCCTAAGAACACAGGCCAACCAGTCTCTTTAGTAGGAGGTTATAAAAGTGTTCACTTCGAAATGTTGCTCAAACTGACCATACAGTAGAACATAACTCCTGCTGAATCACGGTTATACAATGTTAAATGATAATTGCTTAAATTTTTTTTTTCTATCTATTTTAGGGGGGCTCTGCAGAGACCCCCAGAGCCCCCCTGGTGACGCCCATGCATGTCTCTAACCGCTGGAAATTTTGGACGATATCTTGTTGCAAGACTGTTTCTTTCTTATCATCAGATCATTGCTTTGCTTACCAATCTTTAGCAAATTTTTTGTATCGTATAAAACATTGCTGGTTTTAATTCCTTCATTAATTATGATTGTAACTTCTGAAATTTAAATAACTGCGTCATTTTTTATTAAATATATTTTGTTAAATTCATAAAACTTTAGGTTTGATGTAAAAATTGCTGTAATTGGATTTTATAACGCAAGATTTTAATTTTATTGGTTTCTTTGAAGTTGTCCTATAATAGAGCAGACAACTCCAAATTTTGTTAGTACCATCAAGCATTGAACTATAATATTATGATTTATTGACATGGGAATTCTATTTTAATTGCAGATTTTATGCATCCACTATCTAAAATTTTATTTTCCATTTTTCATCTTATCACTCCCTGTAAACAGCATCATTTTATATAAGCTCTATCGCTGCCTTGCTACCGATTTATTCACCTTGCTTTTATAAATAGATTATACCCATTCTTATCCAACATCTGTGAATAGTGAAGGTTTAGAATCACCAACCTTCCTTTCTCAACATTCCATTCTAAATAAAAGTAGTTGTTATCTTACCACGGCAGGGAGAACCATAAGTCAGCAACAGTTTTCTCCTTGCAGCCCAGAGTGCTAACCAAATTATTTTATCATTACACATGATAAAAAAAAATATGAATAGTATCAAACATAAATAAAACCATATGCAATGCGTGTAATGTTTTACACCCGTCAGCAACTGTCAATTACATACCCATTTGTGAGTTATCTACTCCAAGTTAACCGAAGAGTAGATAACTCCAAATATTTTTGCCAACATCCATTATAGACATCTCTGTTGCTATCTCAGCTCATAAAACAATTGTTTTTCTGTTGCTGACATCAGAATTGGCAAATTCAATTGCATCTTAAGAACAAGAAGATTACAGGTTGCCATCTCAGCCAACCAGGAATTGCACTGGCCATGTATGGTCCAAAATAGAAAACTTCTGATACTATCACACTTGTAAAAGTGATTGTGTAGCAACGAAGATGAGCTTTTATAATGAAAGTAGCTAGTAACGCATGATTAGAATAAAAAAGTTACTTTATTGTGTCCTTCATAATTACCCAGCATTCATTTGGACTTCCTTCACTTTGCTGGTAGGTGTTTGGGGGGCTCAGCCTGCTCAGCCGTTAGACAGAACGTACACACTGAGGTAGCCAGGGTTTAAATTTGCCCCCTTTTCTTGAACCAAAGATATTTGTGAATTCAATACTTTAGGTAGGTGGAGACGATTACAAAAAACCACATTTTGCTAACATCCAGTGGTTAGAGTCTCAAATAATCAAGCAACGTCATGCTGGCTTATGACTCACACGGTTTTCTCCCAGCATGCATAGATTGCAACAATCTTTTATTTACAAGATGGTGGTCGCAGTAGTGAATACAGTGTAACAGCGTACACCTACAGTATGTCATCTTTCAGATTGAATGGGGAGAGAGAGTGAGGAAAGGAGAGATCAAGAGGGTGGAGCCGAACTCTATTGACCTACTTCATGAGTAGACCAATCATGTATAACTTAAATAAATATGTAAGCAAGTGCACAAGCGGATGATAAATATCGACAAGTAAGACAACATGCATATTATTAAACGTATCTGGCACCCAAAAGTAAAGGGCGGAGTTACTGAGTTGATATCCAGTAAAAAAAAGCATTGTGAGTTCTATCATTTGTAATTAGACTATGGTCTTGGCTAAGCCTCACCTTGCACCTGGAAATGGTAATAAGGTAAATATAGGCTCTTTAGGTACTTAGGCTACCTTTTAGTTTTTTGGCTATGGTGTCGGTCCGGGAGGTCTTCTCAGGGTCAATATAGGTGGGTACTGTGCCGGTATTGCTATTCATGTATACTGCCGAGTTACGGCACTGTTTAATATTACTTGTTAATTACATGTCCTGTGCCAGTGATAACATTAAAGTGGTCATGAGAGTTATCTTCTCAACATACTGGTTCCAATTTAATAATTACAAAACTGCTTGTTTGGTTGATGTTTTTTAAAACCAAGTGCGGCTATATAAGAAACCAGTTTGTTGCACATACTAGGCATTTTCGGATCGAGAACGTTCATTCCAAAATGGGCGAAATTTTCGTTTTTCGGCGAGTACAAAACCTGTTTTTTGGAACGCTATGCTGAACGGTGGTTTTACCGTTCAGGGGGTCGTCCACCCTATGACGTTCTTGATCCGAATGCGTAGAGTTCTCCTATAATAAATATTTTTGCAAATAATGAGCCCTTTTACGTTAGTTACAATAACAAGACAAGAGTGATGAGGCCTCAAGTTTCATTTCTAACAATAATAATAAAATAAATAATAACAAGTCTTGAAGCATGTTGATGTTGAAATTATTTTTGGACACATTTTACTGAGGATGGTGAATTAAAATAAAATTGTAATAAATAATTATAATATAAGAAAAATGTATGATAATCATTATTAATATTACTGCTATTCAAATGATATCATCATTAATATTATTATAAGTTCTTATAGTTTTTTTAATTATTTTATTATACTTTAGTTAGTTAGTAAAAAAAAACACTTGTTCAAATAGCCAAACATCACCAACCAACTGATAATAAGCATTGTTAAAAATGAAAAATAGTAATTAGTAAAACACATAAGTAACTGGGAATAATTATCAAAATTATTATTTACTTTTTTATAATATATAACCAAAAAGCTGTCACCTCAGCAGGATGCGTTTTTTACTATTCACTGCGACACTAGAAAAAAAGAAGAAGATAACTCCGATGAAGTGAACTTTTGATTTTGAACGTTCATGCATAGAATTTATGCCAGGAACGAACGTCAAAATTGCATTCGGAAGCGCTTTCCCGTGCCAATTTTTTCAAGGCATGGACGTTCTTGATCCGAAAATGCCTACTGAGTGATAGCATGCAGCAAAAGAAGCTTTTTGAAAACAGGGGTTTATCCCATCTTGACATTTCCCCAGTTTTTGATTGCACAAGGCATAACAACTCTTGAGCAGACAAAATAATGATTGCCCTCATCAAGATATTTTAGAGTTGTCTTCTCCTTGAAACTTTTCCCACCATTATTGTATATTTTAGCCAATCATTTGCGTGGAACTTTTATAATGTCAAGCGACTGCACACTGAATGCACTGCCGACTCATAAACCGAAGGATGAACAAACCTTTGAACTGACTCAAAAACACCATCATCATTATTGTTGTGGTAATTGCTATTAGCTGTCTTATTTTACATTATTATTATGTTGAATACTGACTGAATTATCTTCTGCTATTTCATTATTATTATGCAACTAGCGCTGGCAGTGAAGAGTTTTAATGACTGCAATAATAATAATATATAATAATTATTATTAATAGTAATAATAAATAATATTATAATAAGTAAATAATAATAAATTATAATTTAATTAATTATAAATAATAATTATAATAATCATAATAAATAATAATAAAATAATGTAATAAATAAATAATAATAATAATAATAAGTCATATAATAATAATAATAATAGATAGTAATCATAATAATAAAAATGAGACAATAATAATAATAATTAATTAATAATAATGATAAATTTATAATAATAATAATAATGATAAATAATAATAATAATGAGAGGAACTGACCAGCAAGCTGCTGCGACAAGCAATGAATTAATAACTTCTTGAGAAGTAATAATTAATTAATTAATAATAATAAACAACAATATAATAATAACAACAACATAAATAATTATTAATAATAATAATTGGTAATCTACATTTTTCATATTAATTATTATTATATTATTAAATTAATTTATAATAATAATAAATAAATAATAGTAATAAGAAAGTTGTACAACGAACAACCTTATTATTTATTATTGTTGTTATATCAATTAATTAATACTTATTATTATTTTATTATTATTATTGTAAATAAGTAATTTATTTTATTATAATATATAATAATAATTATTTATTATTAATCTATTTGCTTTGCTTATTTATAATAATAATTATTATTATTGTTAGTATATATATTATCATATTATTGCAAATAATAAATATAGCAATATATAAATATTATTATTATATTTATTTATTATTATTATGTAGGGTATGTAATTGTTGTATATATATACTATTACACAATAATAATAATACGTATTATTATTATTTATTGTATATATATATATATATATATATCCATACATAATATATCTATAATACTAATAATATATATTATAACGATGTATTGATGTGTGTGTAGTATTATTATAACTAGTATTATTCATTTAGGTGCAGAACTGGCGATTTATTGCGATAATACTCTTGGGGACAAAAGGTAGACGATTTTTGTTAGTTAGATAGGAAAATAACATGGGCTACGCCGCAAAATAGGCAGTTCTGCACCTACCTCCATGACCATCGATTCAATCATCAATCATCCACTTTTTGGTCCTACTGCTGCTACTACAACGACACCATTACTAGCTTATTATTATTTACTACCAACTATTATATGACTATATTTTATATTCTCCGATCTAAACGTTGTGGGCACCAAAAATAATCACTCGCCTGACAAAGTGCGGAAAAAATAGATTTTTGTTTGGTCTGAAAGAACTGCAGGTTGTAATTATAACTTTTGTAACTACTATACTGATAATACTAATATGTGTGTAATGTTATTCAGAAAAGTAAACTCAGAAATTGCTATTATTATGTATATATATTATTATTTTCTTCATTTTCTCTATAAAGCATTAGTGGGGAGTAGTTAGGCTTATAAATCAAGGAAGGTAGGCACACTAATTATTGTTGTGAGGATTATAAATAAAAGAACGTGAAATGAAGGAGGACTCCTCCCACACCATTTCTCACCAAGCGTGATGCAAAGTTTTACCATGCGATAACAAAACTATTTTGACCTTGGTTCTGAGTAGTGTCAGAGGTTTTTCTTGGCGATAGACGTAATATCATTTTTAAATTTCTTCTCGGACTCCTCTGCTTGTCTAAATACATGGAATATTTGCGCTAGCAATAAGCAACGTTAAAATCATATTTTACATGTCACTAGGAACAAATGTCATAAAAGATGTTTATTCCAATTTCCTGACATATGTTTTAGGAAGTGTTCGCACTCTGAGGCTTTGTTGTATTTATTTCAGTTGACATTCATTTTTGTGTATGTCTGCTCCAATCCCATGAGACTGAGTCCCTATTAAGTAGTAATTTCAATTCTCATGCCAGCTGGCCATTTAAGTGTGACTCTAGATGCTTGATACATTTTCCCTCCGCTAGCTCTGCACTCTCCCAGACTAGTGAAGTTATGTAATAAAATGAATAAATAGTTGCTTGATGCTTAAGGGATTAATTCTGCACATTTCTCTTCTACCTTTTTGTAGCGTGTCCCTCCGTGTCGTATTTTAATTCAAACCTTGCAATGATACTGATAGCCCATTGAATTAATAAAGTGTTATTGACCATTTCGGTTTGACGTGGAAAGAATAATGCATTAGTACAAAAATATGATGAATGATAATATTTTTTATTGGTTCATTAGTTTCAATTCTTCTTGAAATAGAATGACTGCAGTCAGTTTTGGCTAGAGAGATTTGGTGCACCAGTTCTTTGTGTAATTCAGATGCAATGTCTTGTCAATAGCGGAGAGAATGTTTGGAACAAACTGTTGTAAAGAGGGATTTGTGTAGCTCAGTCAAGTTCTTATGAAAGCCTAGCTAGAGTAGAAGAGTTAAAGGTTCTAGTTAAATCGGTTTGATTAACCGTCATAACAGCACTTATCTATCAGTCTCATCTGTGAGGTGCTTGCTTTCAAGTTCAGTAGAATATTGCCAATAATTGAGAATAATCAATGCCAGCTCTATGAATACTTGAATTGAATGAGTTATCTCTGCACGCCCTGCAGCTAGGTGGTCTATGTATAAGATTTCTTGCATCATTTCGCTCTTGGTTGTCCCATATACATATATACATGGTTTCCATTGTTGTCATTCCATGGCGGTCTATGGTCAGATGTCTATTCCATGGTGGTCTATGGCAAGTTGTGTTTTCTATTTCTAAAATGATAAAGGCAGCACTTGTACTGTGCGCACACAATAACCTATGTATATACATGTATTGTACAAACAATTGGCACACATTCCACGCCTGAATGTTTCACAGCTCTCACCCTGAACCTGATACCGCTTCTATTGTTGACTTCACATTCTTTTGTGATCAATGAAGCCTTAAAAATTCTTCTATTACAATGGCAATGAGAGTGTTATTATAGTGTGTAATGACCCAATTGTGATTGTAAACGGGTGACTTACACTGTAATCCTCTGGCAGCAGTAGTATTACCTGTTAGCTGTGCGTAGTGCAGACTGGTGGCACAGACCTACGCCATGTACCCAACAACGTAACACTCTTAAGCCACCCACCAGGGTATTTCCGTGTTCTATAAAACGATGATCACTGCATTCCATGGTGATATGTGAGTAAGGAGATATGGAGGTAGTTGTTAGTCTAACAGGTGGCTTGCATATGTACATGAGATATACGTAATATCCCTATGTTATATAATAGACTCTCTCTTCTCTGTTTTCATCATTTCCTTACCCAGCAGTCGTTGTCACGCCCAAAAAACATTTTGTTAACAACACCAAAAATGTAGTGGTATGATTGAAGTAATAGTAGCAGAAGTAGTAGTAGTAGTGGCAGCAATAATAGTGCTAGTAGTAGTGGCAGCCGTGCTAGTAGTAACAGTAGTAGTAGTAGCAGCACAAGTAGTAGTAGCAGAAGTAGTAGCAGAAGTAGTGGTAGCAGAAGTAGTAGTAGTTGCAGTATTAATTAGTTTTATCCATGAGAGTAGTAACAGCAGCAGTATTAGCAGTAGTAGTTGCAGCCGTATTACTAGTAGCAGCAGTAATAGTAGTGCTAGTAGTAGTAGTGGCAGCAGTAGGAGTGGCAGCTATTGTAGTGCTAGTAGTAACAGTAGTAGTAGTAGTAGTTGCAGCCGTATTAGTAGTAGCAGCAGTAATAGTAAATGCATATCGGTCTATCCACATTACATGTAATATCTACTACACTGATAAATGCATATAAAATCAATGATTGCTGGTGCGTGTATTATCTCTGCCTGCACGCATGATCACTACCCATCACTGTAATCAAGACAATTATGTTGCATATTATGATTAGACTGGCGGACTGTGTACAGGTGAATGGTCTCACACTCTCTACATTTGTTTGTACTCATTGCTTCCTTCCTACCTTTCCATTTCTTTCACTTTTCAATTTTCTTACCAGCTGAATGAGTTGTTTACCGGTGGAGGAAGGCTGTTTACATTAGGTCAAGTATATACATTCCATTCGATCAGAGCTATTTAGTCGGCTATCAGCTGGGTACAAGTAAATAATTGCCTCTCAACATTAAATGTCAGCCCTATTTTATGTCTATGCACTGCTTATGTCTGTGTATTACCTGGGTATGCATGTAGTAGTACTTGTGTATGTGGTAGTACTTGTGTATGTAGTACTACTTGTGTACTAGTAAGTAGTACAAGTAACGCTAGCGATAAATGAGAATTATAATACTGCAAGTATACAACCGAAGAAAGAGATAAACAAGAAAGAGATAAATAGATAAGACATGAGGCATTACTGAATATGAGTAGGAAAGAAGGATGCAATGAGAAGATAAGACACTCTGACTACAGAGTCTCTTATCAGATCCCTCACTAGCTATACTAAATAACATTTGAGTGTGCGTTCTTTTGTTACCTGCCAACTGTATATTCGTTAGTTAGCGTAACTAGATGTGGTGTAGCTGTCTATTCTTAATATAACCATAAATCATTCTCATTAACACGTTGATTACTCATTAATATCGATATTGTGCTAACAAGACACCCACTGTTGGGGTAATGTGTGGATAAGGTGTGGGCGTGTGGTGGGTGGGGTGTGTTATATCAAGTAGGTAAATAGATGGTAAATTGACCTGCATCTATTAAATTGGTTTGTTTTTGTTTTTTGTCTAATTTGTCTTATCACAGTGTGTGTAATAGGTGGTTGTCTGCGAACAGCAAGCAGGGATGGGCAGTATTACCTTGTCGTATCATGTATTAGGGATTGGCAACGTCTCCATTTGTATCTGATTATGATAATAGGTGTGAACATCAGTTGCTTACGCTGTAGCATCCCCGCACCAATCCACGGATCCACGGCTGTTATATTGGACTTTTGTTTTGATATATTTTAGACGGCATCAAAAAACTACAGTCTTTGATACGTTATATCTCTCACAAGAACCTCTCAACTTATCTATAACTCGCGGTATAAACTCGGCCATCTTGTCTGTGAATAGATAAAGTCAGCGCTTTAGATGTAGCTACTGCGCAATATGGATATCAGCCAGGAGAGAACTTGGTTACTATCGATACACATCACAGACCTCTCGGTGGATAAAACTCTACGGGTCAATGGAGACCTGCCTGTGGGTGGAGTCATGTTTAAGTTGGTGGAGTCACTAGGTTGGTACAACTGCTACTACTACTGCTACTACTGCTGCTGCTACTACTGCTGCTACTACTGCTACTGCTGCTGCTACTGCTGCTGCTACTACTGCTGCTGCTACTACTGCTGCTACTGCTACTACTACTGCTACTACTACTATTAAAACTACTACTACTAATATTACTGCTACTGCTGTTACTGCTTCTACTACTACTGCTACTACTACTGCTACTACAACAGCTACCACTACTATTAAAACTACTACTAATATTACTACTACCGATACTACTACTACTGTTGCTACTGTTGTTGCTACTAATATCACTGCTACTACTACTACTGCTAATGCTACTAATACTGCTACTATTACAATTACTACTACTGTTGCTGCTACTTCCGCTACTACCACTGCTGCTAATACTACTACTACTACTACTAAGCTGGGACTACTGTTATTTCTACTCACTGATTACTACAACAAAACAGGATACCCATCTTAGTTAGTTTGACTATTTAAACTGAGTTTTGGTTTTATGTGCTTTCAATTTACTACTTCATAACCGTGACTGCTTGTACACCCGCAATGTTCAAACCAAATGATTATTTTTTTTCGCTTTGCGCGACAAACATGTGAATTATATATATTATATTATGTAGATTATTTGAAGTGCTATACCTAAATTGTTGCATGCGGTAGATTGTACGTGAGGTCATTCAGCAGTTTTATTATATATCTAGACTAGTGCTGCCATTGGCTGACAGTTTCTAATCAGATTATTATTTATTTCTATATTTTTATTCTTCATCTAACAGCACAGTTGTAGTCGACATTAACAATGTCTTTGAACGACACATTTTCCTAGTATACATGTATATTTAGTTTGAAAATCTTTCGTGATTTTAAAATATCTTTATTTTCTCGTGATGGTGTAATTGTGTCATGGTGGTATCGCAGCATTCTATGGCAAATGGCCAAACCGCATGGCATTTGATTTCAAGTTTTCCAACTAACATTGTCAGTGACATGTTTTCTGTAACAGTCATGTTTTGTATCATCTCACATAACGACAATCTTCTTTCAGAAGGTTAAAAATAGTTACAAATGTATTATTTATTTTCACAAGCACCATAAAAACAGTTTTCTTGAAGATAGGATTAGTTTTAAGAACAAATAATCTCATGAGGCAATCTTAATTCTGAAGTTATCACCAAGTTTTAATTACCTCCGGAACAGCGCCAATGAAAATCTTTCGATAGCTTCGAATGATATAATACGGATTAGCTCGCAAATTTGTCATGAAACAAAACTGCAAAGGTTTTTATTTACTGAAGGAAAGCTGCATCGCAATTAGTTGATTCACTCATGACTCTAAATCTATTGCGTCTGTATTAGAATTGTTAGTAAGGTGTTAATATACAAATTCAGAGCACCAACTCCATGCAATAAATATCGTACAAGCGAGAAGTTTTTAGAAGTTCTTAGTTGTGTTACAGCCATTTTCGCAGGTGTGAGAATCGTTTGTGAAAAGATCATTCGGTATCACCATTTCTATTGTCGAGTTTTCAATTTTTGTTATTTATTACAAGAATTTATTATTATATTTTTTAATCGACGTTTTTTATTTAAAGAATCTAAATTTTATTTATTTTTTACCATACTTTGCATACAGTCGACCTTTTTTAATTACTATCATATAAAAAGTTTTTCTAAAATCTGGTGGTATGACAAAAACTAGTTTAAAATTTTATGTCGGTCAGCAGGTGAGATAAGATGATTTATTAGTGGAGTAATGTCTTGTCTACACCCTTGTCTCATAGGTAAAAACGGATTTATAGCTATGGTCTTGCTAAAAATCTCTGTGAAATGGAACCAACAGTGACACCAGTGTAAAAATTCACTAGACTTTCAATGTTCAAAGTTCTGAAAGGTTCCAGAAAAATGGATCGTCGAAATTTTCAGATTTAATGTAGATATACATTATTTATACAAGTTTTTAAATGTAACACGGAGAGTTATCTGCCCTATGGGTGGACAACTATGCTAAATGCTGTGTTTGTCGCTTGCGATTTGTTGATTTATTTATTACGACAATAATAGAATATTTCACGATGTGTTGTCATTATACTGTTTACATTCCAAATCATTTGATCTAGAATTAATCACGCAGTAGGATGTTTTCTAATGACTTATCAACCTGTTTATATATGGCTATTGATAGCCAACGGAAACTTTGTTTAGTAGTTGTCAACATCTGATATCATCATAATAAATCTGATAAAAAATTATTACTGCGTCATTGATTATAATTATTTATTATCGTTATAATCGTTGGCTGGAGCTTTTCAAGGGTGCAATTCTGATGAGGGAATTTTGCATTTAATAAGAACAGTAATTTATTGATTATAACTGTCTTGACTGTCCATCAATTTTTATTACGAAAACTATGCAGTTATCAATTTCCATTATTCTTTTGCAAAAATTCCGCAGTTTCAACACGTCGATGAGTTCAAAACTTTCACCTTGAGCACCTGTCAAAGTTGAAAGTTTTAAACTTTCGTCTTTTTTGAAGATTCGAATAATTTAAAAAACCTTTAATATCTGACCAATGAAAATTAGCAATCTACCAATCACAGCGCAACGAACAGGATGAGAATTCGATCACGTCCGTTCCGCTTCATCCTGCTCAACGGGCCGACGCATACAGATGATGTTCCGGCTCGTGTAGCCGCCCCATTAGCCCAAATAGGCTGGACATTAAACAGTTGATGGAGTAGTAACTTTAAAGTCTGGAATTGTGTTTTTTTCTTTGTTTTAATGTCTGGACATAGATTGGTTTATTGCTGCATACCCTTGTGTATAAGTGACAACTGGTGATGCTGCCTGCCCAGGTGCACGTCTGCAATAACTAGTAACTAGTAACTAGTTAGACTATTTGGTGATTCATTCATAGACGCCTATCTGCCGTATGAATATTGTATCAATTAACAATTGACTCTTGATGTGATGTAATAAGGCTTTATTTGTTACACTTGATTGCGCATACGCATGAGTCACCACTATCAGGCACCCTTTGTGAATAGACAACTCCTTTGTTGAATGATCAATTTAATAATGAATGAATTTGCCTACAATGGTTGTCTGTTCTGTTGTTGTAGCCGTGCCAGCCGATTGGTCAGACCATGCCCTCTGGTGGCCAGAGAAGTGCCAGTGGCTTACAAAGTCCAGGTTAACTTTGAATCAATATGGTGTTCATGCAGACGCCAAGCTCCATTTTACGCCCATGCATAAGACAATGAAAGTACAGCTGCCAGACTTACAGTTTATAGACATAAAGATTGACTTTAGTGTGAATGTTTTCAATGCAGTCATACAGCTGTGTAAGGAGATGGGTGAGTGAGGCTAGAGCTCATTGCTGGCATACTTGAGAGATTTGTTAGTGTGCTGTATGAAGATATCGTTGGTATATATGTTATGTAGGCGTTAGACATCCGGAGGAGCTCTCGTTGCTGAAACCCAACAACAAGGACAAAAAGAGTACAGGACATCCCAACGTGCCTTCGATTAATCGCAATTCACGCACGTCATCTTCCAGCAATGGCAGTCTTAACAAAAAAAACACAACTCCAGGCATTTTTGCGGGCACTCCGCAAGGTACACCGGTTCATGTCAACTCACCCATGGTATGTACAGTTTTTATATTAAACTAGCAACAGACTCCATGTCTGTGTGCTTGCGTGCACTTCCTGTCGTGTTGTAGAGTACTTTGGCTAAGACGCCGATAACACCTCAGACTCCTGGAACTCCAGGCTCGTGGGTCAATGGCATGTCTCCACAGGCACTCACTCGCTCTTTGTCGTTTGACGAAGATTTATACAGTCAGCTTGTGCATAGCCCTAGGACCCCCAGTAAAGAAGCCTTCCTCTACATCCCTAAGCATAAGAGTTTATCAGAGAAGGCAGCTGTGAATGGCTGGTAGGTGCACATTCTATCAAAAATCTCATTCAGTGTTTTGGAATGTTAAATACTTATATTTCATTTTCCTTTTTTTATGAGTTGTTACAAAAAGTATATGAAAGTGCTGAACAGAGCAGTACAGTTGTGGAGAGGAGTCACTGGAGTTGTCTGCTTTCATTGCCATTGTCTGTTGTAGTTGGCTGGACTCCAACAAATCACTTATGGAGCAGGCTGTCTCACAGAGTGATCTTCTTTACCTCAAGTTTAAGTACTTCTTGTGAGTTGTTACTTATATCTACTAGTTTTGTCCACTAGTTGTATCTACTAGTTGTATCTACTAGCTGTAACTACTAGTATCTACTAGTTGTATCTACTAGTTGTATATACTAGTTGTATCTACTAGTTATATCTACTAGTTGTATCTACTAGTCGTATCTACTAGTTGTATCTACTAGTCGTATCTACTAGTTGTATCTACTAGCTGTATCTACTAGTTGTATCTACTAGTTGTATCTACTAGTCGTACCTACTAGTTGTATCTACTAGTTGCATCTACTAGTCGTATCTACTAGTTGTATCTACTAGTTGTATCTACTAGTTGTATCTACTATAGGCCTGGACGATGGTGCAAGTTTCGAATCGATGTTTTAGAGTTGTCCTCTCCTAAAAGTCGAGAGTGGTAAATCTCAACATATCGAGGTATCGAGTTTTCTGGAGTTGTTAATCGTCGATGTAAACAATCAAAGTTCGACAGGGAAATGCGCTCTAAACACCTTTCTAGGGTCTGTTAGATGGTGATGTTATTTAATAAATACAAGTATAGAATATAAGAAAAAGAATATCTATTTATGATGATATTATAATAAATAATTATTGATCATTAAAAGAATAATAACAATTGCAATAGTAATATAATGACAACAATAAATGGCGCTCTAATCACTATTACAAAAGTTACATTGGTTAGAAACAAATTCTAATAACTTGATTAAATAATAATTATAACAATGACAAGACTAATTAATTAGTATTCATTTAGATAGACAGTTTGATAATAAAATAATTAATCATTCAGATTGATGGTAATGAAGAATCACAAACAAAAATAATAGCAACAATAATAACGGAAATGTGTCATAGATAATGTTTATTTATGAACGTTGTAAAATAATATGTGATAATAATCAGTAACCAACTTGGCTTGCTGCTTAAGCCCTGGTCACACGAGACTGATAAACGAAACTATAACGAAACTTTTTTAGATAATCGCCCAGATGCGACGATATAGTTTCGTTGTGCTGGTCACACGAGAACTATAATTAGTTCGTTACGCCTAGCGATCACTAGTTTCATCCAATGACAGAGGATTGCGTTTTGTGCACGGGCCTACTCATACTTTACTGCGTGATGTAAAAGCATGGAAGAATGAAGCAAGGTTTGGATTAGATTATTTTAATAAATAGCTAAGTTTGACCAGCCAGTACTATTCCAATTGTTTGATTATAATTTATTACTATTATTATCTTTCATTTATTTAAAACTCATTATGAATATAATAAAATAAATAATTATTTATTCAAAAAACAAATGTGCTACTACTATGGAAACCATGCGTTCGTTGTGAATGACCCTGACATTGGAGACCAGCTAATAACAGAACATAGAAAATAAACCTATTAATGAGCTTATCTGGTTCAATGGTCCAATCACATGCAAGCATCGCAACCGACGATTTTCCCAAACCTAGCATTGCTTGATCACGACGAAACTGAAATATTCGCTTGGTTTGCTCAGCAACGAATTTGCTGGGCTTGAAAAAATAGTTTCGTTGACAGTTTCGTCGGAGATTCGGTCTCGTGTGACCAGGGCTTTACAGGTGATAAACTATGTTGCTCAAATTGGAGTTGTCATCAACCTGACTTTGAGGGGACAACTCCTGAAATTGAGTAATTATCGTTTGATTCGCAGCTGATTTTGAACGTTTTTCAATTTGAAAATCTCTCAAGGGCAGAGTACTCGATATATTGAGCTTTAACTCAGAACTCACTTATATGTTCTCTTGTGCATATTGTCCAGACATACACTGATATACCACACCAATGTACTCTCTGTGACATGTATTGCTGCAGACATACACTGATATATCACACCAATGGACTCTGTGTGACATGTATTGCTGCAGACATACACTGATATATCACACCAATGTACACTGTGTGTCATGTATTGCTGCAGACGTACACTGATATATTACACCAATGTACTCTGTGTGACATCTATTGCTGCAGACATACACTGATATATTACACCAATGTACTCTCTGTCACATGTATTGCTGCAGACATACACTGATATATCACACCAATGTACACTCTGTGACATGTATTGCTGCAGACATACACTGATATATTACACCAATGTACACTGTGTGACATGTATTGCTGCAAACATACACTGATATATCACACCAATGTACACTCTGTGACATGTATTGCTGCAGACATACACTGATATATCACACCAATGTACACTGTGTGTCATGTATTGCTGCAGACGTACACTGATATATTACACCAATGTACTCTGTGTGACATCTATTGCTGCAGACATACACTGATATATTACACCAATGTACTCTCTGTCACATGTATTGCTGCAGACATACACTGATATATCACACCAATGTACTCTCTGTGACATGTATTGCTGCAGACATACACTGATATATTACACCAATGTACTCTCTGCAGTGATTTGGTTGCGTTGCAGTTTCTACGACCTCAACCCTAAGTATGATGCTGTAAGAATTAACCAGATATACGAGCAGGCCAAGTGGTCGCTCATATCTGAGGAGATTGAGTGCACAGATGAAGAAATGCTCATGTTTGCTGCCCTGCAGGTTTGTTCTCTATGTCTGAGTTTTGTGTAACTCTATTTATATGTAACTCTATGTTTGTGTAACTATAAGCTTGTATCACTCTAGGTATGTACCACCTTATGTATGTACCGCTCTATGTGTATACTGCTCTATGTATGTACAGCTACAGACAGAGTGCCAGTCCCAGAATCCTCTGCTAGACGAAGTAGACAGTGCACGCACTAAAACAGACGGTGAAGATCACGATGACATAGACGCAGCTCTCAATGACCTGCAGGTGTCCTTGGAAGGTTCATCAATGCATAACACTGGAGACATCACTTCTGTGCCAGAACTACAGGAGTACATCAAACACTTCAAGTGCGTGTGTAGTGTGTACTGTACACTGTAGTGTGTACTGTACACTGTAGTGTGTACTGTACACTGTAGTGTGTACTGTACACTACAATGTGTACTGTATACTGTAGTGTGTACAGTACACTGTGATGTGTACTGTACACTATAGTGTGTACTGTACACTGTAGTGTGGGCTGTACACTGTAGCGTGTACTGTACACTGTAGTGTATACTGTACACTGTAGCGTGTACTGTACACTGTAGTGTGTGCTGTACACTGTAGTGTGTGCTGTACACTGTAGTGTGTACTGTACACTGTAGTGTGTACTGTACACTGTAGTGTGTGCTGTACACTGTAGTGTGTATTGTACACTGTAGTGTGTGCTGTACACTGTAGTGTGTACTGTACACTGTAGTGTGTGCTGTACACTGTAGTGTGTACTGTACACTGTAGTGTGTACTGTACACTGTAGTGTGTACTGTACACTGTAGAGTGTGCTGTACACTGTAGTGTGTACAGTATACTGTAGTGTGTACTGTATACTGTAGTGTGTACTGTACACTATAGTGTGTACTGTACACTATAGTGTGTACTGTACACTGTAGGGTGTACTGTACAATGTTGTGTGTACTGTACACTGTGTACCATACTGTTTCAGACCCAAAAGGTATACAATGAAAGGTGCGAAGAGATACTATGCTGTACTAAAAGACACACAAATCTACTTGTACAAAAGTGCTGAAGATACTAAACACAAGTCACTACATCAAATTAGTTTGAGGGGTAAAAATATATATTTACTTTTGTTGTATATATTATATATACTATTGTATACTGTGTATTGTATACTGTGTATTGTATACTGTGTACTGTATCCTGTGTACTGTATACTGTGTACTGTATACTGTGTATTGTATACTGTGTATTGTATACTGTGTACTGTATACTGTGTACTGTATACTGTGTATTGTATACTGTGTACTGTATACTTGTGTACTGTATACTGTATACTGTGTACTGTATACTGTGTATTGTATACTGTGTATTGTATACTGTGTACTGTATACTTGTGTACTGTATACTGTGTACTCTATACTGTGTACTGTATACTGTGTACTGTATACTGTGTACTCTATACTGTGTACTGTATACTGTGTACTGTATACTGTGTACTGTATACTGCGTACTGTATACTGTGTACTGTATACTGTGTACTGTATACTGTGTACTGTATACTGTGTACTGTATACTGTGTACTGTATACTGCGTACTGTATATCATAGATTGTGACATACAACCTGACGTTAACATGTCTGGCCACAAGTTTATCATAAAACTTTTCATTCCCGGACCAGAATGCATTGCAGAGGAGTGGCTCAGATGCGAAAATGTGAGTATGTTGGTGATTCCTGCCTTGCTTGTCCCTTCATTTGATGACTTCCTTCGGCGCTCAACGCTGAATGTGAACCCTTTCTGGCAGCGGAGCTCCGGGTGTGAGGGTCAGACTGCGTTTTGTCTAACCAACGTGTTAGGATAATTTTCCTGCAAATTCTTCGCTTTTTTCTGGCTAACTGTTGGATTTATACAATTTATTACGGCAGCCGATTATATTATTGTAATGAATTGATGCGATGCTGAACTAATATTTAAATGACAGCATTAAATATTGAAGAACTGAAATACTTCTGTCATAATTACTTAATATGTATAGCATAGAGACTTTCCACAGATATTGTAGAACACGTTCTTCGATCACTGCCACTGAGGGTATTGCTTCATCTTCATAAATTAAAAATTTTATTGTGGATGAAAAAGCAACATTAATGTTGCAGTACGTTTGATAGATGAGAAAATATTAAATAATGGTAAGGCAGGACAATTCCCATTCACTCTTACAAATATATAATTATGGCTACCTAACACGTTTCTATCCAAGTATCATAGCCGCAAAGTGACTTGCCAAACCCCTCGAGCCTTGGATTTCATATGCCAAAGACACCTAGACTTTGATGAGTTTCTAGATGCTTTCCTAGTGATTTATCAATTGACATGAGTTGTTTGTCAATATCGAAACCCAATGGATTGGCAACTTGTTCGAATCTTCTGAACGGCCGCCTCTCACAGCTCACGTATCATTGCCACGTATTGCTTTTGTTTCTTCTCTGCTGCAATAAACACTTTTTTCAACCAAAATGGTTTAGTCTAGTCCATTAGCATACTTTACCTGAAACCTTGTTATCTAACTCAGTTGGTCTTCAATGCTGAGCTTTGAAAGTGAGTTTTTTAGGCTGCCTGCACACTGGGCTGCGATTTTAACATGACAGGTATGTGATAAAGATAGATAGAAGTTGTTCTGGTCAGTTATCTATTTTTAGCTCCAACTGTTATGAAGCCCCATTTTCTCCTCACTGCTAAAATTTCACCTCTTTTTAGGGAAGACAACTCCTATTTTGTTGAAGGATGTAAATGGTGATAAATATCCTTTATAGTGAAGTATCTGTAATTGTAAACATCCAATAATATATTATGCGTGTTTTTTTATCCATTCTGTTAGTCTGGATATAATTTTCCCTTTTATCCACAAAAAACGGCTGCTCAGCTTGTCATTGCACAATCAACAACCCCATACTGAGGCATACTACTATCCAAATGTGACATTAGACCACCCACTGTGACATTAGACCACCCACTGTGACATTATACCACCCACTGCAACGCTAGACCACCCACTGTGACATTAGACCACCTCATTATGTACCATGTCATTGACACGCTTAGACAGGTGCTATGCTCTACTAACACTCCCTCAGTCAGTGTGTATAACATTCTGACTGGCCCATCAATGCTCTGCCTCCTCATTACATACTCACTTAATGTTTGTTCATTTGTTTGCAAGGAGGAGCAATACGCCCGCTGGATGGCTGCCTGTAAACTTGGCAGCAAAGGGCACACGATGGCCGACTCCTCTTATAATGCTGAAGTACGAAACATCAGGCAGTTTCTCAGTCTACAAAAGCCTAGTGGAACACCCACTAAGACCAGTGCACCGAGTCAGGGCAGATCAGCTCAACCGGTCGAGGTGTCAGAAGACAGCCTTGACCCAGCGAACTACGTGGCACCTCGCTTCCTCAAGAAGAACAAAAGCAAGGTTTGGATGCTTTGGCTCACATCCAAGTTCTGTTTCTGATTTCTCGTTTTGTAATTTGTTTTGATAGGGCTACTCTGTCTAGTAGAGTACACGTGGAGGTGTGTTGTTTGTAGCTGAAGCAGAAGATTCTAGAAGCCCACAGCAATGTCAGCGATATGCCTTTGGTGGAATCGAAACTGAACTATATAAAAGGCTGGCAGGCGTTGCCGGAGTACGGTCTCACCTACTTCCTGGTCAAGTTTCGCAACAATAAAAAGGAGGTACGACTTGCATATTCACTTCTTTGCTCCGGCAGTTTTCGAGAGTTGTAGTTTTTTGTCTTCCTTCTTTGGCCAATCATAAGTTATGAAAACTGCTTGATGTTCATTGTCACAAAATATGCAGTTAATAAACAGGCAGCTCAATTCTCAACTTTGATTTCAGTAAATAAATTTTGGCACCAATTGGCGGTGCTTAGGGTGTAAAAACTATTGGTATAAATGACTTTTTAAACGCATAAATTGCCATTTTAATAAAAATTTTATTAGAAACAATGATTTGTATATCCATGAATCTGTCGCAAATGATAGCCTAAAAAAGCCCCAACCTGAATTGACCAAAACATTGGGAAGTATGGGATAGCACCCGCAATTACTGAACTATTTTGTTGAACAACATCATCGCACCTTCATACAAAAGTAATTAGTGTGCATTTTCAAAATATTTCTATTCAATTAGAAATAATAAAATAAGTCAGCAAAGCAGTAAGTCAGCGAGGAGACAAGACATCGGTGATGAAGTTGTGGTTGTCAAAATCTTTTATGATGTTCGGAGAAATTTGTACAATTTTGTCAAAGTTTGTTTATTGCTATGACTAGTTACTAATGGGGAGAGCGCACTTTAAATGTCTGTTGACAGACAATCAGAGGCAAAATTTGATTGGCTGTTTGGAGAACAGATTTTTTTCTGATTGGTGGATTGGTTGCAGGGTTATTATCAAAACTGTAATTTGACAATTTGAAATCGGCATTGGAGACAAATTCATATGTGAATCCTTTTACGTGATAACCACCGGTTGAGCTGCTCTGGGTACAATTAAACAATGGAGTTTGCACAGATACCACTACCACAAGGAGTTGCGTGCCCTATCACGACCAAATGGGTGGCAGGTTTGACAAGTCTCTTAATTACAGAAACGGCTTGTTGCACCCACACTTCCATGCCGTACAAAATGAGGTTTTAGTAATGGCGGTCTGTCACGTGAGAGTTGTCTGCCCACACAGTAAAATAGTTGGATTCTTGTAACGAAATGTTGGTATTTTTTAGGAGTGGAGTCCATCTTATTGTTTTAAAAAAGCAAAGCTAGTTTTCAAGGTTTCCCACTGAAGTAGTATAGGTCAATAATGTTTCCAATCAAAGTGGCAATAAAATTGCTCCACCAATGATAATTAATGAAAGCAAGCAATCAATAATATTTAATGTGTTCAATATTGTATTTTGCTGAAAACGCAATGGAATCAGCAGAAAAATAAACTGGATAATATTTTTAATTAATAAATACAACTATTTTATTATAGTTATCTTGGAATCATGCTAGTTGAAGCTAGAAATAGCGTGCGACTTCAATGCTATTACTATGGCTAGATAAAGCTTTAATCTACGCAAAGCAAGCATTATACTTACAGGAACATTAGGTTACTAGGATGCTCAGTTGTTGCTGTTCTCTGCTTTGTTGGTCACGTGCTAACACATTGTGTGTCATGTGGTTTCAGTCGTTACCATAACCACATCCTCGCATTTGCTAAAATTTCCTAATGAAACAGAAGAAAGCAACTCCAAACTTGTCAAAACTACAACCTGGGGATAATACCTTATAACTGTTTCCGGTGAAATAATGAAAAATTAATGAGAACGTTCAGAGCTGTCAGAGGAAATTTGTTTATTGAAACAGTGATGTTTGAGACAGTATTATAACTTTTTTTTTGATGTTTTATTAGATAGGTTTGAAGACAAATATTTATTATTATTTAACTAAATGATTTCCTTTGCTTCATTGTGGTTTATGACCCGTCTTTATTTCTATTCAGCTTTGATAATCATGGTTATTACTAATAATAATACAATGGACGAATACTATTAGCATTAAATCGAGTGATTTCTATCTGATGATTTTTGTTAATCATAATTTTTAATAAATAATGCTTCTAATAATAAATAATTTTTACTGATTAGCAAGTCGTTATTGGCTATCAAAGAGTCGATCGTGAGTGGGTCACACCCACTTGATGTGTTGAGTGTGCGTACTTTTAATATGCCTTTGCCTCAAGTGGCTGAGCTGATGTGTCCATTTGCGAGTTTAGAAAATAATTTTTCTCTCATTTTTTTACTATCAAGTCAACTTTGACTCTAAGCCTTTTGTACGTTTCAGCTTTTACACAAATCTAGATTGGCTCGCTAAAAACAGGATGTATCTAAGATGTTTTCCAGACACTGCAGCAGAATAATTTTTTTCTTGAATTTATCATTGCGCTTAAATGGTGCAATTTCTCATTGGTATTAAAAATAAATAACTTTCATTAGATGTGTATTGAATGTTTCACCTGGTTTATGTAATACATGCTGTATGTTATATATTACACTTGACACAGGAGTTTGTTGGCGTTGGATACAACAGACTGATACGGGTGAACCCAAAGACCTTTGAGGTGACCAAAACTTACAGATTCTCCACAATGAGCTCTTGGTCTGTGCACTGGGAAAATAGAGAGGTCATTGTAGACTTTGAAGAAGAGAAATTGGCCATAAAACCTTTGTCCGCCGACTGCAAAGTCTTTCATGAGTTTCTTGGTTAGTGGATAACTCTATTATGGAGCTCTATTGGTGCTTCATTTATCTTTTAACTTTATTGGTATCCACTCAGTTGTGTAATTCTATTAATTTCCATTGTGGTGTAACTCTATTGGTGTCCACTCTATTGTATTTGCTCTATTGGTGTCTGCTCTATTGTGTAACTCTATCGTTGTAGGTGGCTATATTTATCTTAGCATGAGATCTCAAGACAAAAATGAAACGTTAAATGAAGACATGTTCTATAAGCTAACGAGTGGCACTTGCGGATGAACTGAGGCTATCATTTGTATATTGGTGGCGACAGTGTCTATGTCTAGTCGTTCTTTTCGTAGCCTTAGCACCAATAGTATTCAAGTTACATTACAAGAGCCTACATGACAGGACCGAAGTTATTCATACAATCAACCCTATGATCACTGGCTGTATTTTGTAGCCCAATATTTATTGCATACTGAATATGTGATAGTTCTGCCATTGCTGCAGCTTCCATTATTTACTGCATTTATTACCGACTGCCAGAGTTGTCAGCTCTCTGCAGCGTTTGAGATGTTATCTTTGTTACTGGAGACTTTCGTCCTATATAATACTCGTGACAGGGCACAATAAGTTCTAAGGCTAGCTTTTTCTTGTGCCCCTTTTTATGACATTGACCACTTACTCTTTTGTACAGGCTGTTCTAACTAACTTTGTTGATTTTGTTGCTGCTTGCATATTATTGGTTGCGTGAAGTCAGCTGATATTGATTTTAACGATTATATTTTACTATTGCCGAGGTTATTGCTGATATATTAAAATACAGTATTGTATGTCCCTACATTAACTCTTGAAATCAATGAGCATCTCGACATGCCTACAAAATGTCTCCACATGCCTACATCACATCTCCACATGCCTACATCACACCTCCACACGCCTACATCACATCTCGACATGCATACAAAATGTCTCCACATGCCTACATCACATCTCCACACGCCTACATCACACCTCCACACGCCTACATCACATCTCGACATGCATACAAAATGTCTCCACACGCCTACATAACATCTCCACACGCCTACATCACACCTCCACACGCCTACATCACATCTTGACATGCATACAAAATAGTCTCCACATGCCTACATCACATCTCCACATGCCTACATCACACGTCTACACTCCTGCATCACACCTCCACATGCCTACATCACATCTCCACATGCCTACATCACACCTCCACATGCCTACACCACATCTCGACATCCCTACAAAATGTCTCCACATGCCTACATCACATCACCACATGCCTACATCACATCACCACACGCCTACATCACATCTCGACATGCATACAAAATGTCTCCACACGCCTACATAACATCTCCACACGCCTACATCACACCTCCACACGCCTACATCACATCTTGACATGCATACAAAATAGTCTCCACATGCCTACATCACATCTCCACATGCCTACATCACACGTCTACACTCCTGCATCACACCTCCACATGCCTACATCACATCTCCACATGCCTACATCACACCTCCACATGCCTACACCACATCTCGACATCCCTACAAAATGTCTCCACATGCCTACATCACATCACCACATGCCTACATCACATCACCACATGCCTACATCACACCACCACATGCCTACCTCACACCACCACGTGCCTGCATCACATCACCACATGCCTACATCACACCACCACAAGCCTACATCACATCACCACATGCCTACATCACACCACCACATGCCTACCTCACACCACCACGTGCCTGCATCACATCACCGCATGCCTACATCACACCTCCACATTCCTACCTCACACCACCACATTCCTACCTCACACCACCACATGCCTACATCACACCACCACATGCCTACATCACACCACCACAAGCCTACATCACATCACCACATGCCTACATACATCTCCACATGCTAGTCCTCACTGCATATACAGATCAAAAACCAATAATTAGTTTTTCTTAGCATACATATAGCATCCTTTCTTAGCATACATATAGCATCCTTTCTTGATTCTCCAGCAGTTAGTCTAAGACCATTGCAGCCTTGAGATAACTTTACCTTTGCCTTTCAACTCTTGTTAATCGCGAGTTCGCAACCTTGATATATCTGATATATCACACCAATGTACACTGTGTGACATGTATTGCTGCAGACATACACTGATATATCACACCAATGTACACTGTGACATGTATTGCTGCAGACATACACTGATATATCACACCAATGTACACTGTGACATGTATTGCTGCAGACATACACTGATATATCACACCAATGTACTCTCTGTGACATGTATTGCTGCAGACATACACTGATATATTACACCAATGTACTCTCTGTGACATGTATTGCTGCAGACATACACTGATATATCACACCAATGTACACTGTGTGACATGTATTGCTGCAGACATACACTGATATATCACACCAATGTACACTGTGTGACATGTATTGCTGCAGACATACACTGATATATCACACCAATGTACTCTCTGTGACATGTATTGCTGCAGACATACACTGATATATCACACCAATGTACTCTCTGTGACATGTATTGCTGCAGACATACACTGATATATCACACCAATGTACACTGTGTGACATGTATTGCTGCAGACATACACTGATATATCACACCAATGTACACTGTGTGACATGTATTGCTGCAGACATACACTGATATATCACACCAATGTACACTGTGACATGTATTGCTGCAGACATACACTGATATATCACACCAATGTACACTGTGACATGTATTGCTGCAGACATACACTGATATATCACACCAATGTACTCTCTGTGACATGTATTGCTGCAGACATACACTGATATATTACACCAATGTACTCTCTGTGACATGTATTGCTGCAGACATACACTGATATATCACACCAATGTACACTGTGACATGTATTGCTGCAGACATACACTGATATATCACACCAATGTACTCTCTGTGACATGTATTGCTGCAGACATACACTGATATATCACACCAATGTACTCTCTGTCACATGTATTGCTGCAGACATACACTGATATATTACACCAATGTACTCTCTGCAGTGATTTGGTTGCGTTGCAGTTTCTACGACCTCAACCCTAAGTATGATGCTGTAAGAATTAACCAGATATACGAGCAGGCTAAGTGGTCGCTCATATCTGAGGAGATTGAGTGCACAGATGAAGAAATGCTCATGTTTGCTGCCCTGCAGGTTTGTTCTCTATGTCTGAGTTTTGTGTAACTCTATTTATATGTAACTCTATGTTTGTGTAACTATAAGCTTGTATCACTCTAGGTATGTACCACCTTATGTATGTACCGCTCTATGCGTATACCACTCTATGTATGTACCGCTCTATGTGTATACCACTCTATGTATGTACCGCTCAATTTGTATACCACTCTATGTATGTACCGCTCTATGTGTATACCACTCTATGTATGTACAGCTACAGACAGAGTGCCAGTCCCAGAATCCTCTGCTAGACGAAGTAGACAGTGCACGCACTAAAACAGACGGTGAAGATCACGATGACATAGACGCAGCTCTCAATGACCTGCAGGTGTCCTTGGAAGGTTCATCAATGCATAACACTGGAGACATCACTTCTGTGCCAGAACTACAGGAGTACATCAAACACTTCAAGTGCGTGTGTTGTACGTGCTGTACACTGTAGTGTGTACTGTACACTGTAGTGTGTGCTGTACACTGTAGTGTGTACTGTACACTGTAGTGTGTACAGTATACTGTAGTGTGTACTGTACACTATAGTGTGTACTGTATACTGTAGGGTGTATTGTATACTGTAGTGTGTACTGTACACTGTAGTGTGTACTGTATACTGTAGTGTGTACTGTATACTGTAGTGTGTACTGTACACTGTAGTGTGTACTGTACACTGTAGTGTGTACTGTATACTGTAGGGTGTATTGTATACTGTAGCGTGTACTGTACACTGTAGTGTGTGTTGTAGTGTGTACTGTACCCTGTAGTGTGTACTGTACACTGTAGTGTGTACTGTACACTGTAGTGTGTACTGTACACTGTAGTGTGTACTGTACATGGTAGTGTGTGCTGTACACTGTAGTGTGTGCTGTACACTGTAGTGTATACTGTACACTGTAGTGTGGGCTGTACACTGTAGCGTGTACTGTACACTGTAGTGTGTACTGCACCCTGTAGTGTGTACTGTATAATGTAGGGTGCATTGTACACTGTAGTGTGTACTGTATACTGTAGGGTGTATTGTATACTGTAGTGTGTACTGTACCCTGTAGTGTGTACTGTATACTGTAGGGTGTATTGTACACTGTAATATGTACTGTACACTGTAGCGTGTACTGTACACTGTTGTGTATACTGTACACTGTGTACCATACTATTGCAGACCCAAAAGGTATACAATGAAAGGTGCGAAGAGATACTATGCTGTACTAAAAGACACACAAATCTACTTGTACAAAAGTGCTGAAGATACTAAACACAAGTCACTGCATCAAATCAGTTTGAGGGGTAAAAATATATATTATACTTTTGTTGTATATATTATATATACTATTGTATACTTGTGTACTGTATACTGTGTACTGTATACTGTGTACTCTATACTAGCGTACTGTATACTGTGTATTGTGTACTGTGTATTGTATACTGCGTACTGTATACTGCGTACTGTATACTGCGTACTGTATACTGCGTACTGTATACTGCGTACTGTATACTGCGTACTGTATACTGTGTACTGTATATCGTAGATTGTGACATACAACCCGACGTTAACATGTCTGGCCACAAGTTTATCATAAAACTTTTCATTCCCGGACCAGAATGCATTGCAGAGGAGTGGCTCAGATGCGAAAATGTGAGTATGTTGGTGATTCCTGCCTTGCTTGTCCCTTCATTTGATGACTTCCTTCGGCGCTCAACGCTGAATGTGAGCCCTTTCTGGCAGCGGAGCTCCGGGTGTGAGGGTCAGACTGCGTTTTGTCTAACCAATGTTTTGGATAATCACCCTCATTTTCCTGCAAATTCTTCGCTTTTTTCTGGCTAACTGTTGGATTTATACAATTTATTACGGCAGCCGATTATATTATTGTAATAAGTTAATGCGATGGTAAACTAATATTTAAACGCAACATTAAATATTGAGAAACTGAAATACTTCCGTCATAATTACTTAATATGTATAGCACAGAGACCTTCTACAGATATTGTAGAACACGTTCTTCGATCACTGCCACTGAGTGTATTGCTTTATCTTCATAAATTGAAAATTTTATTGCGGATAAAAAAGCAACAATAATGTTGCAGTACGTTTGATAGATGAGAAAGTATTAAATAACGATAAGGCAGGACAATTCCCATTCACTCTTACAAATACATAAATATGGCTACCTAACACGTTTCTGTCCAAGTATCATAACCGCAAAGTGACTTGCCAAACCCCTCGAGCCATGGATTTCATATGCCAAAGACACCTAGACTTTGATGAGTTTCTAGATGCTTTCCTAGTGATTTATCAATAAGGATTTATCAATATCAATTGACATAAGTTGTTTGTCAATATCGAAACCCAATGGATTTGACAACTTGTTCGAATCTTCTGAACGGCCGCCTCTCACAGCTCACGTATCATTGCCACGTATTGCTTTTGTTTCTTCTCTGCTGCAATAAACACTTTTTTCAACCAAAATGGTTTAGTCTAGTCAATTAGCATACTTTACCTGAAACCTTGTTATCTAACTCAGTTGGTCTTCAATGCTGAGCTTTGAAAGTGAGTTTTTTAGGCTGCCCGCACACTGCGCTGCGATTATAACATGACTGGTATGTATTAAAAATAGATAGAAGTTGTTCTGGTCAGTTATCTATTTTTAGCTCCAGCTGTTAAGAAGCCTCATTTTCTCCTCACTGCTAAAATTTCGCCTTTTTTTAGGGAATACAACTCCTATTTTGTTGAAAGATGTGAATGGTGATAAATATCCTTTATAGTGAAGTATCTGTAATTGTAAACATACAATAATATATTATGCGTGTTTTTTTTTATTCATTCTGTTAGTCTGGATATAAGTTTCCCTTCTATCCACAAAAAATGGCTGCTCAGCTTGTCATTGCACAATCAATAACCCCATACTGAGGCATACTACTATCCAAATGTGACATTAGACCACCCACTGTGACACTAGACCACCCACTGTGACACTAAACCACCTACTGCGACACTAGACCACCCACTGTGACATTAGAACACCTCATTATGTACCATGTCATTGACACGCTTAGACAGGTGCTATGCTCTTCTGACACTCCCTCAGTCAGAGTTTATAACATTCTGACGGGCCCCATCGTTGCTCTGCCTCCTCATTACATACTCACTTAATGTTTGCCTATTTGTTTGCAAGGAGGAGCAATACGCCCGCTGGATGGCTGCCTGTAAACTTGGCAGCAAAGGGCACACGATGGCCGACTCCTCTTATAATGCTGAAGTACGAAACATCAGGCAGTTTCTCAGTCTACAAAAGCCTAGTGGAACACCCACTAAGACCAGTGCACCGAGTCAGGGCAGATCAGCTCAACCGGTCGAGGTGTCAGAAGACAGCCTTGACCCAGCGAACTACGTGGCACCTCGCTTCCTCAAGAAGAACAAAAGCAAGGTTTGAATGCTTTGGCTCTCATCCAAGTTCTGTTACTGATTTCTCTTTTTGCAATTTGTTTTGATAGGGCTACTCTGTCTAGTAGAATACACGTAGAGGTGTGTTGTTTGTAGCTGAAGCAGAAGATTCTAGAAGCCCACAGCAATGTCAGCGATATGCCTTTGGTGGAATCGAAACTGAACTATATAAAAGGCTGGCAGGCGTTGCCGGAGTACGGTCTCACCTACTTCCTGGTCAAGTTTCGCAACAATAAAAAGGAGGTACAACTTGCATATTCACTTCTTTGCTCCAGCAGTTTATAATACTTGTAATTTTTTGTCATCTTTTTTTGGCCAATCATAAGTTACGAAAACTGCTTGATGTTCATTGTAACAAAATATGCAGTTAATAAACAGGCAGCTCAATTCTCAACTTTGATTTCAGTAAATAAATTTTGGCACCAATTGGCTGTGCTTAGGGTGTAAAAACCATTGGTATAAATGACTTTTTAAACGCATAAATTGCCATTTTGATAAAAATTTTAATAGAAACAATGATTTGTATATCTATGAATCTGTCGCAAATGATAGCCTAAAAAAGCCCCAACCCGAATTGACCAAAACATTGTGAAGTATGGGATAGCATCCGCAATTACTGAACTATTTTGTTGAACAACATCATCGCACCTTCATACAGGGGTAATTAGTGTGCCTTTTCAAAATATTTATATTCAATTAGAAATAATAAAATAAGTCAGCAAAACAGTAAGTCAGCGAGGAGACAAGACATCGGTGATGAAGTTGTGGTTGTCAAAATCTTTTATGATGTTCGGGGAAATTTGTACAATTTTGTCAAAGTTTGTTTATTGCTATGACTAGTTACTAATGGGGAGAGCGCACTTTAAATGTCTGTTGACAGACAATCAGAGGCAAAATTTGATTGGCTGTTTGGAGAACAAATTTTTTTCTGATTGGTGGATTGGTTGCAGGGTTATTATCAAAACTGTAATTTGACAATTTGAAATCGGCATTGGAGACAAATTCATATGTGAATCCTTTTACCGTATCACGTGATAACCATCAGTTGAGCTGCTCTGGGTACAATTAAACATTGGAGTTTGCACAGACACCACAACCACAAGGAGTTGCATGCCCTTTCATGACCACAAGGAGTTGTGTGCCCTATCACTACCACAAGGAGTTGCGTGCCCTATCACTACCACAAGGAGTTGCGTGCCCTATCAAAACCACAAAGAGTTGCGTGCCCTATCTTGACCAAATGGGTGGCAGGTTTGACAATTCTGTTAATTACAGAAACGGCTTGTTGCACCCCCCACACTGTCATGCACTTGATTGCCGTACAAAATGAGGTTTAGTAATGGCGGTCTGTCACGTGAGAGTTGTCTGCCCACACAGTAAAATAGTTTGATTCTTCTAACGAAATGTTGGAGTGGAGTCCATCTTATGGCTTTAAAAAATCAAAGCTAATTTTCAAGGTTTCCCATTAAAGTAGTATAGGTCAATAATGTTTCCAATCAAAGTGGCAATAAAATTGCTCCAGCAATGATAATTAATGAAAGCAAGCAATCAATAATATTTAATGTGTTCAATATTGTATTTTGCTGAAAACGCAATGGAATCAGCAGAAAAATAAACTGGATAATATTTTTGATTAATAAATACAACTACTTTATTATAGTTATCTTGGAATCATGCGAGTTGAAGCTAGAAATAGCGTTTACAACAATGTGTTTCTGAGCAGCGACTTCATGCTATTACTATGGCTAGATAAAGCTTTGATCTACGCAAAGCAAGCATTATACTTACAGGAATATTAGGATACTCAGTTGTTGCTGTTCTCTGCTTCATTGGTCACGTGCTAACATATTGTGTGTCATGTGGTTTCAGTCATTACCATAACCACATCCTCGCATTTGCTAAAATTTCCTAATGAAACAGAAAAAAGCGACTCCAAACTTGTCAAAACTACAACTTGGGGATAATACCTTACAACTGTTTTCGGTGAAATAATGAAAAATTAATGAGAACGTTCAGAGCTGTCAGAGGAAATTTTTTTATTGAAACAGTCATGTTTGAGACAGTATTATAACTTTTTTTTTGATGTTTTATTAGATTGGTTTGAAGACAAATTTTTATTATTTATTATTATTTAACTAAATGATTTGCTTTGCTGTATTGTGGTTTATGACCCGTCTCTATTTCTATTCAGCTTTGATAATCATGGGTATTACTAATAATAATACAATAGAAATCACTCAATTTAATGCTAATAGTATTCGTCTATCTGATGTCTTTTTGTTAAATAACCATAATTTTTAATAAATAATGCTTCTAATAATAAATAATTTTTACTGATTAGCAAGTCGTTATTGGCTATCAAAGAGTCGATCGATCGTGAGTGGGTGGGTGGGTCACACCCACTTGATGTGTTGAGTGTGCATACTTTTAATATGCCTTTGCCTCAAGTGGCTGAGCTGATGTGTCCATTTGCGGGTTTAAAAAATAATTTTTCTGTCATTTTTTTGCTATCAAGTCAACTTTGACTCTAAGCCTTTTGTACGTTTCAGCTTTTACACAAATCTAGATTGGCTCGCTAAAAAACAGGATGTATCTAAGATGTTTTCCAGACACTGCAGCAGAATAATTTTTTTCTTGAATTTATCATTGCGCTTAAATGGTGCTATTTATTATTGTTATTGAAAATAAATAGCTTTCATTAGATGTGTATTGAATGTTTCACCTGGTTTATGTAATACATGCTGTATGTTATATATTACACTTGACACAGGAGTTTGTTGGCGTTGGATACAACAGACTGATACGGGTGAACCCAAAGACCTTTGAGGTGACCAAAACTTACAGATTCTCCACAATGAGCTCTTGGTCTGTGCACTGGGAAAATAGGGAGGTCATTGTAGACTTTGAAGAAGAGAAATTGGCCATAAAACCTTTGTCCGCCGACTGCAAAGTCTTTCATGAGTTTCTTGGTTAGTGGATAACTCTATTGTGGAGCTCCATTGGTGTTTCCTTTTTCGTTTAACTTTATTGGTATCCACTCAGTTGCGCAATTCTATTAATTTCCATTGTGGTGTAACTCTATTGGTGTCCACTCTATTGTATTTGCTCTATTGGTGTCTGCTCTATTGTGTAACTCTATCGTTGTAGGTGGCTATATTTATCTTAGCATGAGATCTCAAGACAAAAATGAAACGTTAAATGAAGACATGTTCTATAAGCTAACGAGTGGCACTTGCGGATGAACTGAGGCTATCATTTGTATATTGGTGGCGACAGTGTCTATGTCTAGTCGTTCTTTTCGTAGCCTTAGCACCAATAGTATTCAAGTTACATTACAAGAGCCTACATGACAGGACCGAAGTTATTCATACAATCAACCCTATGATCACTGGCTGTATTTTGTAGCCCAATATTTATTGCATACTGAATATGTTATAGTTCTGCCATTGCTGCAGCTTCCATTATTTACTGCATTTATTACCGACTGCCAGAGTTGTCAGCTCTCTGCAGCGTTTGAGATGTTATCTTTGTTACTGGAGACTTTCGTCCTATATAATACTCGTGACAGGGCACAATAAGTTCTAAGGCTAGCTTTTTCTTGTGCCCCTTTTTATGACCTTGACCACTTACTCTTTTGTACAGGCTGTTCTAACTAACTTTGTTGATTTTGTTGCTGCTTGCATATTATTGGTTGCCTGAAGTCAGCTGATATTGATTTTAACGATTATATTTTACTATTGCCGAGTTTATTGCTGATATATTAAAATACAGTATTGTATGTCCCTACATTAACTCTTCAAATCAATGAACATCTCGACATGCCTACATAACATCTCCACACGCCTACATCACATCTCCACACGCCTACATCACATCTCCACATGCCTACATAACATCTCCACACGCCTACATCACATCTCCACATGCCTACATCACATCTCCACACGCCTACATAACATCTCCACACGCCTACATCACATCTCCACATGCATACATAACATCTCCACACGCCTACATCACATCTCCACACGCCTACATCACATCTCCACACGCCTACATAACATCTCCACACGCCTACATCACATCTCCACACGCCTACATCACACCTCCACACGCCTACATCACATCTCGACATGCATACAAAATGTCTCCACATGCCTACATCACATCTCCACATGCCTACATCACACCACACACCTACATCACACCTCCACACGCCTGCATCACACCTCCACATGCCTACATCACACCACCACACGCCTACATCATACCTCCACATGCCTGCATCACATCACCACGGCCTACATCACACCTCCACATGCCTACATCACACCACCACAAGCCTACATCACATCACCACATGCCTACATCACACCACCACATGCCTACATCACACCACCACATGCCTACATCACACCACCACATGCCTACATCACATCACCACATGCCTACATCACATCACCACATGCCTACATCACACCACCACAAGCCTACATCACATCACCACATGCCTACATCACACCACCACATGCCTACATCACACCACCACATGCCTACATCACACCACCACATGCCTACATCACATGCCTACATACATCTCCACATGCTAGTCCTCACTGCATATACAGATCAAAAACCAATAATTTGTTCTTCTAAGCATACATATAGCATCCTTTCTTAGCATACATATAGCATCCTTTCTTAGCATACATATAGCATCCTTTCTTAGCATACATATAGCATCCTTTCTTAGCATACATATAGCATCCTTTCTTGACTCCCCAGCAGTTAGTCTAAGACCATCGCAGCCTTGAGGTAACTTTACCTTTGCCTTTCAACTATTGTTAATCGCAACCCATGGATACATTATTGCAAATTTCCATTTTTCAGTACTTTTAATGTTTACGAAAATATAGCCTGTGTGTTGTGGATGTTCATTTAACATCTGGACTGCCAAGGTTAGTAATACTGGCTAATCTGGAATTATCATCATAAGGCGGTAGTAGATTTGAATACACACTTATTAGTGCTGCTCTTTCAATTAGGACAATTAAGTAGTGGAGGACAACTCCCAAACGAAGCTGTACTAATAAGAGTAGACAACTCTAAGAAGTTCTTTACTGCTATTGGCTAAAGAAAGGTAGCAGTAGAACTATGTAAATCGCACAGCCATTGTTATTAGCACGGTTTTGTCTCAAACTGTTGCTTTTGAGAAGTATAAAGCCCAGCTCCATGCGGAGAGCCCATCTTCCCTTTCATGGTAAAAGCCGTCTTTTGAGAGGGTCAGATGAAACCCACTACACATACCCGATGCCGTAGCCTATCGTCGAAACCCACTATCTTCAGTCAAAATCCCCTCTCTCCGTAAACCCTACACACTATTGTGAACCTCACCTCTCCAGAGCCTCCCCGGTTATTTGTGTAGTCATTCATAATTGGAAGTTGTCACATCACTATACCATATACCAAATTAAATAAAAAAAATAATCTACTGAGACTTCATTTAATGACAATAAAGTACCAGTTCATTTTTCCAGCAAAAGACTTAAACAGAAAACAGCTGACTTGTGACCTGCAGCTTACGTTATATTCTGTGAAACAAAAGATAGTGGTGTACCCCGACACAGTCAATTCTACATAAAAAGTTGATCCTGGAAAGTCGAAGGAAACCTCCTCTGCTGCCAACTATTTCTTTGCCTAAAACCAAAGACGAAGAGTTTTTTGGTTAAGAAACAAGTGGTAGGATAAGCATTATACAACACACAACGCTGTAGTGGATGCAGCAAAGAAAGAATATATTGAATTACCCCTTTCTTGGCAGCTTTGCTCAACGATTTCTTAGCACCTTTATTAGCTTTGGCCTTTTTCTTCTCATCATCTACAATGCAGAAGGTTGCAGTAGTGTAGTGGTGTGAATCGGCCCATGCATACAGTTGGGGTCTCGGGTTCAAACCCAACAAGTGCCCAAATTTTTGTATTTTTTATCAATTAATTAATAATACTTTCATAATCTTTATAAAAAAGTTGCTTCCATCATTTTGCGATCAATCATTTTTTAAGAACAGAAAGAGTAAAAGAAATTCTTTCTGAAGCAACGCTTGAGTGAGCAATAAAGGCAGCTGTCTTATTTACCCAAGTCTTCTATAGCGGAGTCGTCGTTGCTAGCTTTTCGCTCTTCGGAGTCCTGCTGGTTCTCTTCTTCCGGGGGCATGTTTGACGCTGTTACTGGCTCTGCAGCCTCTTCTTCTTTAGAGCTCGTCTTCGCTGGAGCGTTGTTCTCTTCATTATTCTGTTCAGCTGCTTCTACATCCATTTCTGGCATTTCATCTGGTGATTCTTTGCTTCCCTTTCCGGCGCATTGAAAGATAACTCCAGCAAGAATCAACAGCGTGGAAACACTCGTTAGCGCAATGTAAGCGCCGACTTCTAAAGCAGTAAATAAGGATTCTTTCTGCATTTTGCCAATAATAATAAGTAAATAATTTAAACATAAGCGAGAAACAAAAATTTTCTCAAAAGTTGTGTAATTTATGGTCATAAATATTTACCCACAGTTAATACCATCATTGTAAGATCTCACACCTTCATGGTTTGCCTGTTGTGTTAGATGATGATATGGCGATTGTGATGGACCTTTTCCTCTGTTGAATACTTTACATTTTATTCATTCTTGGACCATTCCCTTCTGGTTGTGGTCTGTACTAGGTAGCACATACTGCAGCGCTTTACTGTAGCTAGAGAGAGTGAGTGAGCTATTCCACAACCTTGTTTTTATTACTTGCCAGTAAAATGCAAAAAACTGCTCAACTGTCATGTTTTTTTTTTCAAATTGACACTCAGTTATGAATTTTTAATTGATTTCACAATTCTTGCAATTCCAGCTACTCACCCCTGCGCAAACTACTAGCTATCCTGCTGTGTAGGCTATTAGCAACACTCCTGTGTAAACGACTAGCTACACTCCTGTGTAAATGGCTAGCTACACCTATGTATATACTGCTAGCTACACCCCTGTGTACATTGCTTGCTACACCACTGTACCCTTGAGGCCAATGCCTACTGGCTACACCACCGTACCCACAAAGTTTATTGTTACTAGCTACACCACTGTTGTACACTCAAGGTTTATTACTACTAGCTACACCACTGTACACACGAGGTTTATTGTTACTAGCTACACCACTGTACACACAGGGTTTATTGTTACTAGCTACACCACTGTACACACAGGGTTTATTGTTACTAGCTACACCACTGTACACTCAAGGTTTATTGTTACTAGCTACACCACTGTACACACGAGGTTTATTACTACTAGCTACACCACTGTACACTCACGGTTTATTGTTACTAGCTACACCACTGTACACTCAAGGTTTATTGTTACTAGCTACACCACTGTACACACGAGGTTTATTGTTACTAGCTACACCACTGTAGACACAGGGTTTATTGTTACTAGCTACACCACTGTACACACGAGGTTTATTGTTACTAGCTACACCACTGTAGACACAGGGTTTATTGTTACTAGCTACACCACTGTACACTCAAGTTTTATTGTTACTAGCTACACCACTGTACACACGAGGTTTGTTGTTACTAGCTACACCACTGTACACTCAAGGTTTATTGTTACTAGCTACACCACTGTACACACGAGGTTTATTGTTACTAGCTACACCACTGTAGACACAGGGTTTATTGTTACTAGCTACACCACTGTACACACGAGGTTTATTGTTACTAGCTACACCACTGTAGACACAGGGTTTATTGTTACTAGCTACACCACTGTACACACAAGGTTTATTGTTACTAGCTACACCACTGTACACACAAGGTTTATTGTTACTAGCTACACCACTGTACACACAAGGTTTATTGTTACTAGCTACACCACTGTAGACACAGGGTTTATTGTTACTAGCTACACCACTGTACACACAAGGTTTATTGTTACTAGCTACACCACTGTAGACACAGGGTTTATTGTTACTAGCTACACCACTGTACACACAGGGGTTATTGTTACTAGCTACACCACTGTAGACAAGTAACCAGTAAAGTAATTACTCTAACCACCTACTGAAGCTTGCTAATTCAATCAAACTGCCTCTTCTCTATAGATTTGCAAAAATTATTAATCACACGCCAGATCATGTTACGTACTGGAAGAAAGTTCTAGTTTCATTCAAAACACTAAAAGTGCATTATACCTTGATCTTGTGATGGATTGTGCGCATGAAATAAGTTGGTCTCTGGCAAAAAAACTTGGTAGATGTATAAGCGGCTTGAAGCTGACTGTACATTTACCAATTGTAAGCATATTCTGCCGTTGATTAGGTATTTTCACTGTTTTAATTGACATTTTCAATTATCATGCAATATCGGCCAAAAACTGTTGCATGACATATAGCCTCGGATTTTAATGGCTATGTCAAGGTCAATGTATCTATGAAATGCTTTGCAACAACAAAGAAGTTAGTTTGTAGTGAGGTGACTGCCTTTGCGAGAGTACCGTTAGGTGATTATTAAAAACAAGTGATATGGTTGGTTGAATGATAGAATATCCACCAACTAAAATCTACATATAGCCTCACATGAAATTCTAGCAGTGCCTCAGCTGATTTTTTGGAAACGAAAAAAAGGGAAACCTCATATGGTGGAGCCTAGCAGAAGAGTCTATTCCAGCTCAGCAGAACAACACTTTCTCTGTAGTGATGGCATTGAACAAAAAATTATCGACTTGGGCATACACTTTCAATGCTACATATGCGTGACCATATAGCCCACAATCCTCTACCATTTAAATAGGAATGTCCCCTTTCCCCTAGTCTTGCAAGAACTCCAGTTCGCTTATTGTTGATCAACTCTGCTCACAGGACTAAGATCCCGATATTCTTCCAGTAAAACTGACAGCAGTTTGTTTTGTATATCTTTAATTGTTCAGGTCAAAAGGTCAAGCTGACTATCCCTGGTTATTTATCACTGAGTGAAGTGGCAGAGGATGAAGAGGTCTGGTAGCGAATGTGAGTAATTTTACTGGTTAGTAACTAGCTCCCACTTGTGACTGACAGATATCCTGTAGCAGACGCCCTTAGTTCTCAGTTGAAACAGACGAAACAGCTAGCTAGCCACCCACAACCACAAAACACTAAAGACCTAAACTACAGATCAAAGTAAGTGTCTTATTCACTCACTTTAATAAGGTGTTTGTCGCAAGAACCACGGTCTACTGTTGCCGTTTGTCATCTGAGTCGTCGTAATCAATTGAATCACAAATTTTTCCTATCTCTTTGGGAAATTACTTGATGGTTTTGTCTATGAGGAAACACTGATTACAACAAATGAAATATTCCATTAATTTGATTAGTGCGATGAATTATCTCCTATATTTAGTGCAGGTTACCGTGAAGATTAAAAAGTTGAATATGAATAACTTTGTCAAGAGTGCAACCCTGAGCGAGTTTATTGAATAAAAGAGAAAACAACTCCTAAATTAACTAATTTTTCACAGACAGTTTTAAAAATTTCAAGTAGGTAAAACTCATTGTTGAAAATAAAAATCTTTTTCAGCAGAGCCTATAAACAGCATTTATTGCTTCCAGATTAAGAATTTAAAGTCGCCCTTTTTGTAAAAATACGACAATTTGTAAACATTTTGTTGTCCATTTTAGCGATAATAATTTTCTCTTTTATTGTTTTCAGTCATAGTGATTAAAAACCTTTTATGTTACCCAGCTGGGCCATCGTACGTATGAAAATATCAGTTTACTGAAATAGAAATGTTGTTTATTCCGCGCTTTACCTATAGGCACACTTACGACTCAATGTTCCCATCGGGTGAATCACATCAGATTTTTGATGAAATGAATTCCGGAAACACCCTTGACCCTCGTAGTTCAAAGCTTCAATTCAAATTAGCAAATAAATTTAATTTCAATCAGCAATCGCTTGGTATTGGGCATGATTACACAGTCTCATAAGTAGCACCATGGAAAATGAGAGAAAATTTGTTCATTTATCCACGAGAGGACAACTCATAAGAAATTGGTTGATTTGGTGTTATTAGCCTGAAGTGATTAATGCTCGAGCATCATTCTTGAGTTTTTGTTAGCTGGACAAGTTTAATTGACCAAACCTGTGGGGTTGTTTTCTAGCAAGTGAGGTGAAATTACTCAGGTCACATGATCGCTGTCTGGTGTTGTGCCTGGCTTATTCATTGCTGTCAGCTGTGGGAAATCGGATATGATTAACAGGTGGCAGTAAATAGCTTAAGTAATGGCTTATATGGCTGAGTGCTCTCTGGTGAGTTTATTGATTTTTAGCCTGCGGGCAGCGGGTGGGTAACCAGGACTTGGGCTATGGAGTGTCAGGGGTGGATATACGGGACTAGGGGTATGGAGTGCCAGAAGTTGATATATAGTATCAGGTGTTACGGAATGCCAGGGGTGGATACACAGTTTTAGGTGTATGGAGTGCCAGGAGTGGATGTAAAGTTTGAATAATGTATGACTAGTGTCAGTTTAAGAACTACTTGAATCAACATCACGGAGGAATTCTTAAGTAGAAATATTAGCTTACAGTGCAAGGAGTGATGTAGAATATTTCGAAGGATAATAGTTGTTTCATAAACACTGACCTCTTCCCCTTCCACATCCCGCCCTTAGCTTACCATCAGCTATGAAACTATCCTACCTAACAAAACTATTATTTATACGGAATTGTGTTTCCTGCTACCTGTATGAATATGCCTGTAGCCAAAGTTCTTGAGGCTTCTACTGCTGCTTTGAGAGAACAGAGGCTTACAGCTCAACAATATCGCGGTGTGACAAACATAGCGTGTAATATTACACTACATCTAGTACATCTGTTATATGATATACATTACAGCAAAGGAGACGATGTGCTGCCGTACATACCTGCTGTCATGTACCATACTATTGCTGCTCTTCACCTGCAGTGAAACAAAGAATTCAAAACAAGAAGTTTGCCCAGAAGTTTGTGAACCTGAGAAATGTCCAAACGTTGGCCCTATAGGCGTAAGTAGTCCAGTTGATTGTGTTCTAGTACTCTACCTGCTACTAACGTTGTTGCTCACACTCAGCTAGAGAAAAGCTGTACAAAAGTGTCAGATTTTATTGTGGTTTACAAAAACTGATGACTTGTTGCTAAATAGTGTGTGGTTAGCAGCAAATACAAAAGTACATTTACATGTTGAGTGATGACTGACCACCATAGATGGTTCACTGGAGGCTTTCGCAAGACATAGATAAATCTTTGATATCAGTGCGCTTGCAGTACGAGGGGGTTAGACAGAGCCCAATGTTAGTTAAACATGAAGAAGCCATAACTATAACTACAAACGAGACAAACTGATCAAAGCCAGATAAATGTCATTTCAAACTTGTTGATGGTTTTACTGACGTTTTATTGTTGTGACCAGCTAACAAACGATGCGATTGAAAACTATTAGCTGTCAGCAATCGTGATACATCGCTTTATTGCGCTGCTAGGAAATTCAAGTTGTTAAATTAAATGATTGGTTTTCACTTACACCATGTTACCAGTGAATGACTCCCATCAAGCTTTCAATGAGCAAAATAATGGAAACGCCGTCAGTTGTCTGGTCCAAAAGAATTTTAAAACTTGGGTTCGGCGAGCTGATCAATGGTGAATTGAAAAAATTTTGCCAATAATTACGAGAGGTAAAAAGTTGAATCATGGGAATGCAATGTTGTCCATTTGCCCAAGAGAGGACAACTCGTATGGACTTGTTCATTTGGTGTTAATAATCTATAGTAACGTGGTGAATGTATGTGCTATATATATGTGTACGTATTTTTGTACATATGTTTGTATGTACCTATGCTTGTATTTATGTATTTACCTATGTACATACCCATGTTTGTACATATCTGTGTACATATGCGTATGATGTAAATATGTTTGTATACGATACAAATAACTTGGGGTCTCCTCAGGTCTTACATAATCTTGTAGTTGAGTGAGTGCCCAGCCGAACAGTACATTGTCACCTACAGGTGTGGCTGCTGTAAGAAATGTGATGTCGGCCCCTTCACTACAACTCTTTCCCCTGACAAACGAGGTAACTATGTCTATGTAACCTCCGTCATCTATATAACCTATGCTATCTATGTCTATGAAAGCTAAGTTATCTATATAACCTATGCTATCTATGTCTATGTAACCTACAATGTCTATGTAAGCTGCAATCTCCGTGTCTATGTAATACATACACACATATAATTCAGCTGAGGTGTGTAAGAAGATGACGTGCCCTAAGAAGAAGGTGTGTGTGATCAACCAGCAAGGTCTACCGGTCTGTAAATGCCCCACCGAAGAGTTCTGTAAAAAACTCACGAGTCAGGCTGGTAAAACGAGTCAGGCTGGTAAAACGTCCAAAGTCTGTGGCTCCGATGGTGTTACATATCATTCCAGGTAATATTTTATTGCCTTCTTTCATGTGTGCTCACTTTAATCTGTCGCGTTTGTTCTACAATGTTCTATGATCTAGCTTGCTTTGATCATGCTTCAAAGGGTACTCTCCGCTGATTACCCAGAGTGTAGTTTATTTTTTTCCTTGCTGCCTACGGCTTCATGTACATCTATCAATTGCCTACCAGTTTTCTTCTACCAATCAGAAAAGACTATAGGGTGTTTTCCTTAAATTCTTTTCTACTTTCCATTCTCATGCATCTCCAGTAAATGCAATGAATATGATATCTTGTCAGCCATAAAACGCTTTGAATCAGCAAGGGTGACCATAAAAGACCATTTTTGTTTGAATACTTCCTACCGAAAAATAATTTTTACCTACCGATAGCCTCAAATAAAATGCAACAGATTGTTTTATCAAATTTTACGGAAATGGAGATGAGCAAAATCCTCTGTTGTTGAGCGAATTTCGAGCAGTTAGTAGATGTACATGAGGCATAATGTTATAGCACACCAGGAGAACCCTCTTGTCCTTAGACTCCATGCCAGAGATCTGCTCCTACATTACTACTCACACTGCTAGACTTTGTGGTTTGGTATAAGCTAACATTCTTTTATTTACCTATTTACCTACAGGTGTCATTTGAAAGCAGCGTCATGTGCGGCTAATGGTAAAATAAGAATTGACAAAAGAGGAGAGTGTGTTGCCTCAGTGGAGACGGCCAATCAGAAGTTGCAGTCACATCCGAAGAACAAATCTCGAAGTGACCGCATTCGCAATGGCAACAGGAAACAGAACCTAGGCAGAGGAAACAAGAGGCAAGGGCAGAGGGATAATCAAAAACAGCACAAGAAGTTAAAGAAAAGGGAGAGAAACTACCAAAGAGCGCTGAAGCTTGACAAAGAAAGCTGATAAATGGAACCCCTTCATTACCTTTAATCAACAGTATATTTGTTTTGATTTATCTCCCCATTACTTGATGTTACAGATAATAATTAAAAATTATAAATCTAAAATAATTAATGAGTTAACAACAATTACATTTTTAATGCTGTTGCAAACAACATATAACATGAATACTGCTACTAATCTAACCAAATTTTGTATAAGTTTACCAAACTCTTAAAATTGAATCAATTGAAATGTACTCAATATTATGCAATGTAGATTACAGTTTCTAAAAGTGTATGAACCCATTACACTCATTTCTCGTTGTTTATTGTTTTCTTTCCGAGGTTGACAAGATGAAAGTTAATAACCTTCCTTGTCTATTAGTTTGTTATCGACAGAAATGATTCTGAGCACAAAAATGGCTGATGATGAGCTTAGCTTTAGGGAAAAAACAGTTCAACTAAAAACAAAGTCATAAACCGCCCAAAGTTACGACAAACATTCCTGCATAACTTACGGATACTCTGTTTAAAAAATAAGTCTATGGATTTGAAGGATATGAAAAATTGCCGCTCTCTCTAAATAATGGGTGGAATATACCAGGATTGGCAGATTACTGAGCAGGATGCAGCCAAAACTTGGCTAAATTCCAAACCAGAAACTGAATTAGACTTCCATTGCGACTCCCACAAGTTAATTCCTGAAACTACAGCCATAGGTAAAATTGCCTTTTTTAATGAGAAGATAACTCCATCATTATAAAAACAGATAAATGAACGACTGATGCTGTATGACCAATACTTATATACTTAATCATTAACATGAATGTTTGCAAATTATCGCCCAAAGATTGGCTAAAAATAGCCAATCATGGCAACTCGTGCAAATGGCTGCACTTGCATCATGGTTACAATTAGATTAAGTGGTCCCAGCTGGCAGTACTGGTGTATTTCATCCACTATCTGAATAAACCTAATTATTATCGTAGCATTCAGTTCGATGTATGATGTAACGTGATACTTTGGTTAGTTTGGCATTTGGCAGTAATTCAAATCAAAATATGATAAAATACATTTTTTATCACATTATTGATAAATGGTGATTTTTTCAGCCAGGGTTTTATTTTTAAACAACCAAATGTTTTCATAGTAGCTACAATACAGGATAAAAGTGACAAAATATTTATTGGAGCTGTCCAATTTTATGTATCACAACTAACACCGCGGCAGACGATGTAGCTTCTACATGTAGTGCAGTGTGGTTAAGTATTACAAATTAGTATCCCTTTAGTACAAATGGTTTTGTAGTATTTAGGAACTTCAGGAGTAGATGGTTCACCTGTAGTCACTCTCAATCTCGCCAAAAGTTGAAACCATAATAACGGCATGGGAAAGACGACTACTGAAATTTTATGACTGTGGATGGGAAAACGGGTAGCCAGAAAAATCTAGCTATTAAAACGCTAATTTGATTTATTTATCTCTCTTTCTATAGTACGTCATGCCACTTGCTATGGCCACGTGCTAGCCACGTACTATGCCTGCGTGTTATGCCTACGTGCTATGCCTACGTGCTATGCCTACATGGTATGGCCACGTGCTATGCCTAGGTGCTATGCCTACGTGCTATGCCTACGTTCTACTATGCCTACGTGCTATGCCTAGGTGCTATGCCTACGTGCTATGCCTACGTGCTATGCCTACGTGCTATGCCTACGTGCTATGCCTACGTGTTATGCCTACATGCTATGGCCATGTTCTATGCCTACATGCTATGCCTACATGCTATGCCTACGTGCTATGCCTACGTGCTATGCCTACGTGCTATGCCTACATGCTATGCCTACATGCTATGGCCACGTGCTATGCCTACGTGCTATGCCTACGTGCTATGGCCATGTGCTATGCCTACGTGCTATGCCTACGTGCTATGGCCATGTGCTATGCCTACGTGCTATGCCTACATGCTATGCCTACGTGCTATGCCTACGTGCTATGCCTACGTGCTATGCCTACGTGCTATGCCTACGTGCTATGCCTACGTGCTATGCCTACGTGCTATGCCTACGTGCTATGCCTACATGCTATGCCTAAGTGCTATGCCTACGTGCTATGCTTACGTGCTATGGCCATGTGCTATGCTTACGTGCTATGCCTACGTGCTATGCCTACGTGCTATGCCTACGTGGTATGCCTACGTGCTATGCCTACGTGCTATGCCTACGTGCTATGCCTACGTGCTATGCCTACATGCTATGCAGGTGAATGTTCAACTCTTATGAGTGTTGTTGGTTTAATGGCTGGACTTATCTAACGGCTGCTGCCTATGGCAGCTGTTGAATAAACTGGTTCCCGTGGCACAAACACGCAAGGGAATAAACAAACAAACAAACTACCTAAACACAAGTTTTCATTCAAGCATCATGGTGTATTCGTTTTGACTTGTGCTACGTACATGTAAGTATATAACATATGTACATGTAAGTATATAATATATGTACATGTAAGTATATAACATATGTACATGTAAGTATATAATACATGTACCTGTAAGTATATATTACATGTACATGTAAGTATATAATACATGTACATGTAAGTATATAATACATGTACATGTAAGTATATAATACATATACATGTAAGTATATAATACATGTACGTGCAAGTATATAATATATGTACATGTAAGTATATAATACATGTACATGTAAGTATATAATACATATACATGTAAGTATATAATACATGTACGTGTAAGTATATAATATATGTACATGTAAGTATATATTATATGTACATGTAAGTATATAATACATGTACATGTAAGTATATAATATATGTACATGTAAGTATATAACATATGTACATGTAAGTATATAATACATGTACATGTAAGTATATAATATATGTACATGTAAGTATATAATACATGTACATGTAAGTATATAATACATGTACATGTAAGTATATAATATATGTACATGTAAGTATATAACATATGTACATGTAAGTATATAATATATGTAGATGTAAGTATATAATATATGTACATGTAAGTATATAATACATGTACATGTAAGTATATAATATATCGTATGGTAGAAGCAAAGAAGAAGATTTTGACGTGATGTAGTTTGTTGAGACTTGAATTGGCTAACAAGTCGCTCTGATACAATTATTTAGGTAATACTGACAACCGCGTGTCTCAGTTGTATAATATCAGGCTTGGTTGGGGGGGTTGTGAGGCAACTTTGATAATAATAATTTAGCGATAATTTAGCGCTGATATTTTAAACTAACTTTGCAAAAGATGATAACCTGGTACTTGTATGCAGTTCATCCAATAATTATCTATCAGCTGTTTCCATTCTGTCCATAACCAATACTATGGCGCTACAACGGCAATGATGGTTATTGCTTTAAGATTTGCGATTCCTGTCAGTTTTGTCGTACTTGTAATGTCTCCTGATTTGCCTGAAACCTTTTTGTGAATTTAGTATAATTTTTACTCGACTCATAAAAACTGCTGAAGATATAACTTCCTCTGTAAAATCTACTGCAAACTTAAGTTTTGTTCCTTCACCAGACAAAATACAGACTTTGAGATGGCTGAGCAAGCACTTCACTTTCACATTCTCCTTGTATACACGGTGCTAGTTTGTTCTCTACTGTTAAATTCTTACCCTTTCTCGTCTGTACCATTCATTTACCTCAGCAATTGGTTTTTTGAACTTCTAACTTCACTATTGTGGCAGGCTTTGCATCCAAATGGTTTACTGTTTTAAAGCCTCAAATTACGCTGTCATATTGGCGAAAGAAAATGATTGTGACGTATTTTAGCGCAGCTGCCTTGGCTGGTCGCAACTGAGGTTGAGGGTTAAAAACAGAAAGTTGCCTGGATGAAAAGCATGACAAAAATAAGATTTCAAGTTCAAAAACTTATTACTTAGGGAAACTAACGGTAAAGATGAGAAGGTTTAACAATATCACTGTGAAGTACAAACGAAGGTCGTGTACAAGCGTAATATCAAAACGATGTACTTACTGAGCCATTCCAAGTTGGTTTTCTATTCGAGAAAGTAACAAAAGTTGGGTTTGCAACAGGTTTTACAGATGAAGGGGAGAAGAAGTTGAATTTCCAAAAGTTTTCAGGAAGTTCAGGAGGTGAATAAAGTTGTACTAAGTTCTCAGGAGGTTTCCTTACAAATGAGGAGACGCGGGAGGTATGAGTCGATGTATGCTTTGTTAAGTCCTCTGACCCCTACTTGGTTTGACCATAGACCTATAGGGCTATGGTCAAACCTAACAAACCATTTATTCTTGAACCCGATTGCGTTTATGGCCAACATTGGTGTAACACTTTTATACTGAGCAGTGTTTGAAGGTTAGCGTTTATCTAACAGCCCTGAAGTAACAGGGTGCAGACAACTCCGTTTAAACAGTTTAATTTAATGTAATAAAGTGACAATGCACATTCCTTACTTGCTTTTTACTTTATTGACAGACTAATTGATTTTAAAACAGATGAAGCAATTTTAAAAACTTAAAAGGCTTTCCTGTATTATAATTTTGTTTATATATTTGGAAATTGGCAAACTTCTTATTTATGATTTTATTGATTACGAGTTTGCACCAAGTTACATGCCAAGATATCACTTTACTAGTTCTAATGTGTGTCACTCTATGTGTGTCACTCTATGTGTGTCACTCTATGTGTGTCACTCTATGTGTGTCACTCTATGTGTGTCACTCTATGTGTGTCACTCAATGTGTGTCACTCTATGTGTGTCACTCAATGTGTGTCACTCTATGTGTGTCACTCTATGTGTGTCACTCTATGTGTATTACTCTATGTGTGTCACTCTATGTGTGTCACTCTATGTGTATCACTCTATGTGTGTCACTCAACGTGTGTCACTCAATGTGTATCACTCTATGTGTGTCACTCAATGTGTGTCACTCAATGTGTGTCACTCAATGTGTGTCACTCAATGTGTGTCACTCAATGTGTGTCACTCAATGTGTGTCACTCAATGTGTGTCACTCTATGTGTGTCACTCTATGTGTGTCACTCAATGTGTGTCACTCAATGTGTGTCACTCAATGTGTGTCACTCAATGTGCTAGGCATGTATCTCAACTATTCTAATTTTATTTGAATTGCTCAGATTTTTGAGATGTTAAATTTCACTAAGATGGATTTGTCCATGTTTTTGATTGACCAGATTTACTAGCATAATTAGTACCTCACTCGCATTGCTCAAACCTTTCATACAATTATTATTACTTTTTTTCAGTTATGCCGTCTCAGCTACAACCTTGAAAAAAACAAACAAATAAATAAACAATTAAATAGATTGCATCAATACGACTGCCGGCGCCTCACTTTTTACTAATAAATCCTGTAGACATTTCACAAACTGTTGTTACCAAGTCACTAATCGAGATAAAAAAGACATCAATGAAACCCGAATGATTCAATATCTGTTCTTTTGTCATCTTTAGGATGAGATATTATTTTAGGGATAATAATTTTACAATAAGTTCGTACAATGACAGCGGCTAGAATGTTTTTATATTAGTTTTTTGGAAATTGCCACTATTGCTTGCTTGCGGTTGTTTATGACAAGGCTAAAAGGAAGCGCTAGCAAACAATTTAGGAAGTCTACTAATTTAGGAAATAATTAAAATCATATGTAGTTCACTCTTTGCTTCCTGGTCTTATTGTAGAGTAGAATTAAACTGTACTTCAGGTATATGCTACTTAGTCACCTCTCAAAAATACTGTTCTTTCTTGCTGCCTGCTGACTATGTGCGAATTATCATCTCATCTGAGTACATTGACTTATACAGAGAACATTTTATTGAATCATGTTAACATGGCTAGTACAAAAAAGCATCCCATCAGTTTTACAGCAAACTTCACAAAGTAATTATACAAGGTTGGCGCACAAAAATGATGCTTCATCATCACTACCACCCAATTCAATGCTAGTACTGAGCCTCCTAAAGGCAGTTCACACACTTTGAGGAGTCGTCTCCTCCTCAGTACCATCAAATCAAATTTACAGGTATGTGTCTGTCAACAGGATCTCTGGACCAATTGATGATACAGAGCAGATAAAAAAAATCGTAGAAGTTTCGACAGCTTATAATTGAAGGAAAAAAAAACAAACTCATGATGCATAGTAATTTATCTGCATAGTATATGATCAAATATTGTAATCCAATGACATCTTATGTACTGCTTTTTTCCGTACTTTATCTTGTGTTGTCCCTGTTTGCAATGCGCTCATCTTAATTGATTGAGTGCAATATTTTGCTTGCGGCTTTGGCGGTCAGGGCTCCGTCCGCAACCCGATGGGGGGCTTACAGGGCCCTCCCTAAACCTTCCATCTGATATTGCCCGGCACTTTGCGCCCTCAATATCGCCATGCAAAGTTATTGGGATTTTTCCAAGTCCAGGGTTGAGATCTTTGTGTTAAGTTAAAAAATTTTTCCATATACAGAGTCTCCTGTGCGGTAAAAAACGATAACCTACGCTAACGCTACCATTGAATGACCCTTTTGCCTGCTCAGGAGCTGTCATGCCCTGAACTAACAAAAGCGGCCTTTGCTAGTTCAAGGCATGACAACTCCTGAGCAGGCTAAAAGGTAGTTCGTCGATCTACCATTGAAATATAAACCAACTATTCTCTTTGTATAAACCCATATTTCAATGAGCGCTATTACAACTTAAGAACCAAGTCTAGGCTGAAAAGTTGCGTCAGAAATTGCTGTTTAGCTACTCAAATAAATTTATTTTTCGTTAATATAAGGGTGCTTTCGGATACCCTACGCGTAGGGCTTAACGATGGGATTAAACGAGACCATTCGGAAACCCCGTCGTTGAGGGCAGAAAAAACATGGCGGCAATGGGCAATTTGGGCTCAACGATGGAAGTGACAAGCGAGGAAGGTAGCGTCGTTGACTGACCTTGACTCCACCTAACAAACAGTTTTAACGAGTCAACTTTTATCAATCACTGTTCCTCCCCGTTTCAAGTCGTGACAATGCATTATAATGTATATAGAAAATACATCAGACGATAAAATCATCGTAATTCATTTTTTTTTGTAAATAAACTAAAGTGGGCTCGCTCCAGCTATTCAGTTTTCATAGACGTCGATGAAAATAAGTATGTCTATGGTTGATGCTCAAACAACTTCCGTTAAACGACAGTCATCGTTGAGCCCTCAACGAGTGTTCAACGACTGCCCTATGCATAGGGTATCCGAAAGCACCCTTTAAGAAAGAGTACTTCAATTGTCCAACAACAAGCAAGTTAAACGAGTAAAATGAAGCTCTTGGAACCAGATAAGGAGATGGATGACAAGGAAATGAAAGATTTTCTTAGAACAATTGAGCAAGGGTAGTATAGCAATAATAATAATAAATAATAATAATAATTATTATTTTTTTATTATTAATTAATTAATAAATAAATAAAATTATTATTATTGTTGTAACTTACTACTGTTGTTATTAAAATTATTTTAATAACAACAACAATAATAACAATAATAATAACTTACTTACTACTTGTTGTTATTATTATAATTATTATTCATAATAATACTTGGGGGTACTTATTGAATGGTGGTGGATCATTGAAAAATATAATTTATAAAGAAAAGATGAAGAATAGAAGAAGGTGGTGCTATGTATAATAATATAATAATTAATAATATTATTCGGCTCTGAGTAATGAGACTCATGAGAAAGCTCTCTTCTGTGTAACCTTTTTATAATAATATCAAAAGCCTAAATTGTTAAGACGTTAATGAAAGCACAACTCCATTACAGTTTCTTTGTTATAAACTTAATTGAAATGAATTAATACATTTTTCTGATACAAGGTCTAAAATCTGTCGCACGCGCAGTTCATATGCAATTTATGCAAATTTCAGTAGCTCTTGGTCAATGTGACTCTCATCTTAAAACCCATAGTGGAAACTGTGAGACCAGTAATTATTTTCAGTTTTTCTGCCCAGAAAAAGCGAGTCTATTGTTGATGAATTAACATTACTATTATTATCCATTTTTTGTCCTGATATATTTTGGTGAACATAATGCTTGTGCTGTTAACAGAGAAGTTGGCTCATACGAGGCAGCATACCAGACAGTAAAATATCTAAGACAGAAGTTGATGGATTCTGATTGGCAGTTAGCAAAGTAAGTATTGCCTTATTGGTGAGTTTTGTATTAATGTTTTGTCATGGTTTAATCTCAGATAATTCCAGATACGAGCTTTGTTATACAATGGCATGGTGTATTATATGTACATAACGCAGCATATGATGGTCTCTGTAGGGAGGGTATAGAACTTATAAAGGAATGTGGAGCAGAGCTGATCAGAGGACATAATGATTACTCTGTTGGAAATATGATACGTAGAGGTAGGCAACTGGTGTAGACGCGTGATAGTATATATAGTATATATCTTGTGTGTTAGTAGATACATATATGTTACTTACGTGATAGTAGATATAATATATTACTTGTGGGTTAGTAGATATATATTTATTATTTGTTTGATGGTAGGCATATACCAACATACTACATGTAATAGTGGTTGTAATGTATTATTAGTAATATTTTATGATATTTTTTATGCGATAACAGGTCTAGGTGTAGACTTGTGTAGACCAGATGTAGACTTGTGTAGAATGGATGTAGACTTGTGTAGAATGGATGTAGACTGGTGTAGAATGGATGTAGACTTGTGTAGAATGGATGTAGACTCGTGTAGAATGGATGTAGACTTGTGTAGAATGGATGTAGACTTGTGTAGAATGGATGTAGACTTGTGTAGAATGGATGTAGACTTGTGTAGAATGGATGTAGACTCGTGTAGAATGGATGTAGACTTGTGTAGAATGGATGTAGACTTGTGTAGAATGGATGTAGACTTGTGTAGAATGGATGTAGACTTGTGTAGAATGGATGTAGACTTGTGTAGAATGGATGTAGACTTGTGTAGAATGGATGTAGACTTGTGTAGAATGGATGTAGACTGGTGTAGAGTGGATGTAGACTTGTGTAGAATGGATGTAGACTGGTGTAGAGTGGATGTAGACTTGTGTAGAATGGATGTAGACTGGTGTAGGACAGGAGTAGATGTCTTCTATCGAATCATTTCTCCTCTTTCTACTTGTTCCAATGTTGCAGTTTATTTTTATGCCGTTTTTTGCATGTTGTAGTGTTGAAGATTGTGAAAGAGGAATATTTCTCTAGGTGAGATATATTGTATACCTTTACTGTTTGGATTTAGTTCGGTGTGCTTGTAGCAATGGGAAAACCCTGATGTTATTGAACGGAAAACAATGTTTTCAATTTATCGCTGCTGTTTCTTTGTTTCTCTGTATTCAGTGCAATTGAATGGAAAGCCGTAGTATGCTGCGCTAACAGAATTCATTAGACCCTGTGGTGAAAGGTTGTCTTTAGACCCTGTGGTGAAAGGTTGTCTTTAGACCTTGTGGTGAAAGGTTGTCTTTAGACCCTGTGGTGAAAGGTCATTGGACCTTGTGGTGAAAGGTTGTCTTTAGACCCTGTGGTGAAAGGTTGTCTTTAGACCTTGTGGTGAAAGGTTGTCTTTAGACCCTGTGGTGAAAGGTCATTGGACCTTGTGGTGAAAGGTTGTCTTTAGACCCTGTGGTGAAAGGTTGTCTTTAGACCTTGTGGTGAAAGGTTGTCTTTAGACCTTGTGGTGAAAGGTTGTCTTTAGACCTTGTGGTGAAAGGTTGTCTTGTATGTTTTAGTGGGAAGGACAAGGCTGATGAGAAAGATATTCAAGAATCATTGCAGGTACAAACTACATATAATAGCCATAGACGTGTTATACATAGACACATATAGTACATAGATGTGTAGTACACATAGACACATACAGTACATAGATATGTAGTATACATAAACACAGTTCATAGATATGTAGTATACATAGACACACTCAGTACATAGACATGTAGTATACATAGACACATATAGTAGATAGATATGTAGTATACATAGACACATATAGTAGATAGATATGTAGTATACATAGACACACACAGTACATAGACATGTAGTATACATAGACACATATAGTACTGGATCTCGGGCTAAGTTTTAGTAGTTGACATTTTATCTGTCTCTCTTGCATGGGAGCATTTTTAACCTTTTACACCAGTTATTGTAATGGCACTGAGGATTACCACACACCACCACGTAGATCCCACCACCAGGATCAGGATGATAGCAGAAACATCCAGAGAAACTCTGCAGTACTCCAGAGAGGAGCTACTACAGCTTCAACCTCATGGCAACGACATCAGCCATTTTGACTGGAATGCTATAAATACCATACTGAGCCCGCAACCAGTGAACAATCTCCGCAGAATTCAGGCTAGAGTAAGTAGTCGGCTTGGTCATTATAGTGATGTAATCGCTGGAAAGCCAACTAATAATCTCATTACGATTCCTACCTATTCAAGCGCTATGGACTATAACACCAAAGTGAAGGTAGCCACACACCACAACAACAATGAGCCTGAATTATGTAACAACAACCTGAGGAGCATTCCACGGGCAGCGAACAAACCCGACGATAATAATAGACATACACCAGCTCTATTATTGACAAACTGCCGATCAATCACCCTAGACAAACTTGACGAACTGAAACTGATAGTCGAGAGCAAGGATCCCCAAGTGATAATGCTGACAGAATCTTGGCTCACCACGAGCAAAGAATCAACGCGGTTGTTGAACAACTTCAACCTGCACACATCAAACCGGGGATCTGGAAGAGTCGGTGGAGGTGTAGCCATGTTTGTTCACGAGAGCCTCAACGCTAAAGTTGTGCATCATCACTCGACCCGGCGCTACAGCACTCTGTGGATATACGTATCGGATAAATCACATTCAACTATATATGGATGTATTTACCACCCAAAATCCAGACGAAACTCAGACACTGACGAAATCCTACGCCACATATCAGAGACGATGGTGAAGTTAGCTACCAAGTATACCGACAGGTTCATCATCGGCGGTGACTTCAATCACCTGCAGATTGATGACATCGCGACACTCTTCGACCTAACAAACATTGTCAATTTTCCAACCAGACAAGACGCCTTCTTAGATAAGGTGTTCACGAACATACCGGAGTTGAAGACTGCAAACCCAGAAAAGCTTGCGCCACTCCAGGACAGCGACCATGATATCGTGTATGTACCGAGCACGGGATATGCCCCCTCCAACTCCAGTCGGGTGCCATACCGGTACGTTACCAGAGAAGGGAGGCTGGGTGTCGCAAAGGAGATAGCACAAATCAACTGGTCACACATCACCAGCCTATCAGATCCACATCAAAAAGCTAAAACTCTCCAAACCACCATCACTGACATAGTAAACAAACACTGCCCCATGAAGTATAAAAAGCAATCCAAGACCGCCACGCCTTGGTTTGACAATCTCGCTAGAAAATTACGCAACGCAAAAAACAAATCTATGAAAAATGGCAGAACAACCTCGAAATTCTTCGGCAAGTTACTAAAAGGCCATCTCAGAAAAGCTAAAAAGAGATGGATAGCAGAGAAGCTGGGAGAGAACAACTCCAAAATCACATGGAAAACCATCAAATCTCTGACCGCCAAGGATAAATCCAGCGCCGCAAAACAGTACTACACGATAGATGATCAGCTGATGACCACCACCACTGCTGCAGAGACGCTGAATAAATACTTCACCTGCATCTCCGGCACTCCATCAGACCTAGACACTGACGCACTGCTAGCAACTCTTCCCGATCACGAGATACGTGTCAGCGTCGGACAGGTAAAACACTGGCTAAATCTAAATAGTATAGACACCAGCAAGTCGACCTGCTCGTCTGATTTTCCATCGTGGGTGTCTAAGCTATGTAGTGAATATATCTGTGTGCCATTGTGTGATCTCATAAATGATTGTTTGCTTATGGGAATTTTTCCTGATGTTTGGAAACAAGCAGAAGTGATACCATTTGAGAAAACTAAATCTGTAAACAGCCCATCTGATTTTAGACCTATATCATTGCTGTGGAATCTAGGAAAGGTTTTAGAGAGAGCAATCATGTTTTTCTATTCCAAGGTAGTGTTACCAACCATAGGCTCCGATCAGTTTGCGTATCAGAAAGGCAAAAGCACCACCGATGCCATTCTCTCAGCAGTCGACAAATGGACGGAAATGCTCGATGAGAAGATCCACAGTATCCCCACAGCCTTCCTAGACATGTCTAAGGCGTTTGATCGCATGGATAAGTCCAAGCTTCTCACCATGCTAGCAGAAAGAGGTGTGAGTAGACGAATCGTGGCTATAGTTGAGAGTTTTCTGAGAGACCGCTGTCAGTATGTAAGGTTGGGCAACTCCAGAAGTGCCGATCTACCTGTTAACAATGGGACGCCGCAGGGTACACTTCTGGGACCAATGTTCTGGCTGTTATATATAGACACTCTCACCACTACCTCAACTAAAACCATCAAATATGCCGACGACATTACTCTCACACCAAACCACACCTCCGACGCCAACAACAATCTTCAGACCGCCATCGACGAGACCACTAGATGGTGCAGAAACCACAACATGATCGCTAATCCGAAGAAGTCTGTCACCATGTCCATCTCTAACATCCACAACAACTTCGTCCCTGAAGCACCCACCTTCACAATGAATGGAGAGCAGATCTCGAATGAGACAAGCACCAAGTTTCTCGGCGTCATTATTGATGAATATCTGACATTCAAAGATCACGTGGACCATATTATAAAGAAAACACGTGGTCTTGTGTACTCACTACTAGACCTGAAGAGATCAGGAGTGCCGACAAACATCATGAGAAAATTCTACACAACATGCATTCGACCAATCATCCTTTATGCCTGCCCGTCCTGGTACTCATTCACAACCGGTGAGCAGAGACGGCGGCTAGTAAGACTAGAAAACTTAGCTCTGAAGATTATGGACCCAAGCAGCCGAGACTATGATGAACGCGTTCAAACAGCCGAAATAGTGCCCATTCTTACTCTACTTGAAGACACCAGCAAGAGTTACATCAATCGCATCATGGGCAGCCCTGAACATTGTCTCCACCAGCTAGCCCATAGCTATACTCCTGCAGCCCCACCTCGGAGATCTGCCCGCCTAGATCTACCTATACCACCATCCACTCGAACCGAACTCCGATCAAAGTGTCCGCTCATTTTCTATCATAACATTTAAAGGTCACTCTCTCTCGATTCCACTTTTTTGTTTTTATATCCAAAGATCAATAATAGATTTTGATTAATTTTTAAAATCTCTGATCAAATATAAAGTTATAGTAGTAGTAGTAGTACATAGATATGTAGTATACATAGACATATACAGTACATAGATATGTAGTATACATAGACACACTCAGTACATAGACATGTAGTATACATAGACACATATAGTAGATAGGTATGTAGTATACATAGACACACACAGTACATAGACATGTAGTATACATAGACACACATAGTACATAGATATGTAGTATACATAGACACACACAGTACATAGACATGTAGTATACATAGACACATATAGTAGATAGATATGTAGTATACATAGACACACACAGTACATAGACATGTAGTATACATAGACACACACAGTACATAGACATGTAGTATACATAGACACACACAGTACATAGACATGTAGTATACATAGACACACACAGTACATAGACATGTAGTATACATAAACACACACAGTACATAGACATGTAGTATACATAGACACACACAGTACATAGACATGTAGTATACATAAACACACACAGTACATAGATATTTAGTATACATAGACACATACAGTACACATAGACATATAGTACTCATAGACCTATAGTATACATAGACACACACAGTACATACACATGTATATACAAAGATACATACCTTAGATAGACAGTACGTGGACGTACAGCATTCATAGACTTACACACCACATAGACACCTACATTACATAGACATAGCAACATCAAATGAGTATATATTTACAGAAACTGTTGCTAGCAGACGACAGTGAAGAGAAATATGAACTCCCTAAAAGTAATCTGAAGGAGTCGGTTGTGGACTCTATCAATGAACTTTTGTCGGAGCTGGAAACTAGGTGGGTGCCCCAGCTGAATGAGTGCAGTTCTAAGGCTAAAATGAGTACAATTCTGAGGCTAAAATCATGTCATTTTACTGCTTCACTGGACATAAAATTCGCTTTGTGCATTTTATAAACCGTCTTGTATAAAATGGAATCGCTGCAACTTATGACTTTATTTGTGTGGTTGTTACCAGATGTTTGATTGGTTGTAGTGTATCACTTGTTACCAGATGTTTGATTGGTTGTAGTGTATGACTTGTTACCAGATGTTTGATTGGTTGTAGTGTATGACTTGTTACCAGATGTTTGATTGGTTGTAGTGCATGACTTGTTACCAGATGTTTGACTGGTTGTAGTGTATGATTTGTTACCAGATGTTTGATTGGTTGTAGTGTATGACTTGTTATCAGATGTTTGATGGGTTGTAGTGTATGACTTGTTACAAGATGTTTGATTGGTTGTAGTGTAGGACGTGTTCATCTAGATGTTTGATTGGCTGTAGAGTATTATTTGTTATGTGTGGATGTTACTAGATTTCTGATTGGTTGTAGTGTATGATTTGATTGTAGTTGTGAGCTGGTGTGCACCCACTCTATGGATCACATACAACATAATGAGGTTATCATCACCCTTGGCAATTCCAGACTCGTACAGTCATTCCTTCAGGTCAGTCCTTACCTCACAGCTACTACTAATACTATAGCTACTACTAGTACTACTGCTGCTGCTGTTGTTATTACTACTACTGCTACTGTTACTACTATTATCACTATTTCTACTACTACTAATACTACTACTACTGCTACTGCTACTACTACTGTTAATACTGCTACTACTACTGCTACTACTACTGTTACTACTGCTACTACTACTGCTACTAATACTACTACCTACCACTACTATTATTACTGTTGCTGTTACTCCTACTGCTGCTGTTACTACTACTGCTGCTGCTACTATTACTACTGCTGCTACTGTTACTGCTGCTGCATTCCTACTGTTGCTGTTACTACTACTGCTGCTGCTACTACTACTGCTGCTGCTACTACTACCGCTACAGATATTACTATGACTCCAGCTAGTATTACTTCTGCTGTCATTTCTCTCTATACCTAAATCTACCATGTTATTGCAGGCGGCTGTGAAGGAAAAGAAAAAGTTTCAAGTTATAATTGCAGAGTGTTATCCTGACAACAAAGTAGGTTAATGTAATATTATATAATTATTGTTGTATTATATAGTTATTGTTATATATTATATATTTATTTTCATACAATTATATTCATTGCTGCAGGGACATATGTTAGCCAAAGCTCTCGTTGATTCTGGTATAAAGACGACAGTAGTCAGCGATGCTGCTGTCTTTGCGATGATGTCACGTTGTAATAAAGTGATTATTGGCACCAACGCTGTCATGGCAGATGGAGGGTATGTCTGTATGTCTGTGTAAATGTATACCATATATATCTATTTGTACTATATGTCTATGTGTACTATATGTCTATGTGTACTATATGTCTATGTATACTGTGTATCTATCTATGTATACTATATGTCTATGTATACTGTATATCTATGTGTACCATATGTCTATGTATACTACATGTCTATGTGTACTTTATGTCTATGTATACTATATGTCTATGTATACCATATATATCTATGTGTACTACATGTCTATGTGTACTACATGTCTATGTAAACTATATGTCTATGTATACTACATGTCTATGTATACTATATGTCTATGTATGCTATACGTCCATGCACATTCTATGTCTATGCTTTGCTGCAGGTTAAAGGCTTGCAGTGGTACACACACATTGGCTCTTGCAGCTGCACATTACTCTGTTCCAGTGAGTTCTTTACTCTGACTATCTGACTGTGACTGTCTGATTGTGACTGTCTGATTGTGACTGTCTGACTGACTATCTGACTGTGACTATCTAATTGTGACTGTTTGATTGTGACTGTCTGATTGTGACTGTCTGATTGTGACTGTCTGATTGTGACTGTCTGACTGTGACTGTCTGACTGTGACTATCTGACTGTGACTGTCTGATTGTGACTATCTGATTGTGACTGTCTGACTGTGACTATCTGACTGTGACTATCTGACTGTGACTGTCTGATTGTGACTGTCTGACTGTGACTATCTGACTGTGACTGTCTGACTGTGACTATCTGATTGTGACTGTCTGATTGTGACTGTCTGACTGTGACTGTCTAACTGTGACTGTCTGATTGTGACTACCTGACTGTGACTACATTCAAGTGTATGAAAAGAGTTTGTTTGCCCTGTTTACGCAGCTTACAGTTATCTCTAAGTCTATGCAGCTTACAGTTATCTCTAAGTCTATGCAGCTTACAGTTTTCTCTATGTCTATGCAGCCCAAAGCTGATACGCATATGCATGTCGTGGAAACTAATGCGGCTCTCTGTGAGCACCAGTAGTGTTTGGAGTTGTCCGCACTTGGTGATCGCAAAACTCTTCAGCGAAGTTAAACACTATGTTGGTTTATGTGATCATACACTGAGCGCGCGATCACAGAATGCTCATTGAGCTATTGTTTCTTTCAAAAAATGTCGGAAAAAAATTAATAATTTCTGAATTTTTTTCCTAAAAGACATAACTTGATTCTGAGAGGTAGCAAATGACAAATAGTTCATCTTACACCGCAATATGAATCGTGATTGATCGCGGTTTTTTTTCTTTCAGTAAATTGTGAAAAGATTGGACACGGTTAAACTTTTTTTTTACATCTCACAATTGCATGATCGACTATTTCCATAAATATTGAGCGTCGCAAAAAATCATTTGGCGTTCTACGATACCCATGAGCCCATCGAAATGTATGGAGATCAACCTATACAGTTATCTCTATGTCTATGCAGTATACAGTTATCTCTATGTCTATGCAGCATACAGTTATCTCTATGTCTATGCAGCATACAGTTATCTCTATGTCTATGCAGCATACAGTTATCTCTATGTCTATCTCTATGTCTATGCAGCATACTCTATGTCTATGCAGCATACAGTTATCTCTATGTCTATCCAGCATACAGTTATCTCTATGTCTACCCAGCATATAGTTATCTCTATGTCTATCCAGCATACAGTTATCTCTATGTCTATGCAGCATACAGTAATATCTATGTCTATGCAGCACACAGTTATCTCTATGTCTATCCAGCATACAGTTATCTCTATGCCTATCCAGCATACAGTTATCTCTATGTCTATCCAGCATACAGTTATCTCTATGTCTATGCAGCATACAGTAATATCTATGTCTATGCAGCACACAGTTATCTCTATGTCTATCCAGCATACAGTTATCTCTATGCCTATCCAGCATACAGTTATCTCTATGTCCATCCAGCATACAGTTATCTCTATGTCTATGCAGCATACAGTTATCTCTATGTATATCCAGCATACAGTTATCTCTATGCCTATCCAGCATACAGTTATCTCTATGTCTATCCAGCATACAGTTATCTCTATGTCTATCTCTATGTCTATCCAGCATACAGTTATCTCTATGTCTATGCAGCATACAGTTATCTCTATGTCTATACAGCATACAGTTATCTCTATGTCTATGCAGCATACAGTAATCTCTATGTCTATGCAGCACACAGTTATCTCTATGTCTATGCAGCATACAGTTATCTCTATGTCTATGCAGATGATAGTACTCGCTCCTATGTACAAGCTAACTCCGCAGCACCTCAGCTCTAATGACCCTGACGGCTTCAACCACATCGTGTCCCCCCACAACGTCATGCCTTACAGCTCAGGAGAAATACTGTCTCACATCAACATCTCATGTCCGCTCTATGACTATGTACCCCCTCGGCTCGTGACCATCTACGCCACCAACATGTGAGTCATTGGCTCATCCTCTCTTGCGATAGGGCGACGTTTATTTAGAAGCAGTTCATTTAGGTCTTGGATGAAAAAGAGGAAATAACTCCATATATATTTTTTATTAACGGTTTATTCATTGTATTTTCAGTATTAGGCAATTATCAAAGTAGTTGCAGCAGTATTTTAGTATAGTTTTTATTTGGCTACACCTAATATAATAATATGTATCATTTGTTTGGAATGACAGTTTCACCTTAACAAATAATTCACAATTTTTAATTATTATAATGATAAATGCCACACTGTCATCATCATGTGCAATAATAGTAACATTATGAATAAACTGATCATTATGAGGATATGAAAGCAGATTGATTTTGTTTAATAATAAAAATACATAGTAATAATATAAACTTACTAATAATAATTATACATATGGAGTTATTTCCTCTATTTCATCCAAGACCTCAATGAACTGCTTGAAAATAAAAGTCATCTTTTGATAGTATCATAATGTTAGCCAGTGATTCTATTGTATCGATTTTTTGTAGCGGTGGCTACTCTCCCCCCTACATATACAGGCTGTTGGCTGATCTCTATCACCAAGATGACTACATTTTAGAGCTCACTGCTGAAACCGGCCAATCCTAGCATAGTTACTCTCATTACCCTATCATATTTCTCTTTGATTTCTTATACACATGTAGCAGCCAATAAGAATGACGAAAATCTCCGTGCATAAATAAGACTGCTGATGGGCATGCAACAACTTGTTCTAAGTCTATGATGATTTTTGTAAGAAAACTCAGTTAAGTGCAATGATGTCTTTAGTACATTTTATATAGATTTCAAATAAATATTCAGTTTGTTTCTGATATAGCCTTAGCTCCCTCAACCTATGATTGCATTGAGGTCTAAACTGCTAGCAAAACAAAATGATTAGCCATTCCACTTTTCCAAATGGTTTAAAATTTGTTTTTGTTAGTTATTTAGTTTGTTTCTACTCTAGCATGTGCATTTGTGCAGAAACTCAGCTGTAAAACTATGTAAAAGGTTGCATGAAGCAGTTTTATTGACCTGAACAAAATTATCTGTTAGCACACTTTTCTAAAATTATCTAGAATATTAGTTCATGCCACAGAACGAATTGTAGCAACGGTCTTCTCCGTTGAACTTGTACACGATGTCATTTGGGTCGTCCAAAGAACATCTCATCACCGACATCTTCCAGGCCATATGCTGACAATTGCCGCCATATCTGGTGTATGCTTGTATGGCAGTCTCCTGGCCGATGACCACAGGGTTAAGGTGGTCACTCCAGATGGACCCAGCGGTTCCACAGCTCAGACTAGGGGGGCACTTATTCAGCATTCGACTGCCAGCGTTACCAGAGAATCTAAACCAAGGACGTCCATTGGATATCATAGATCGGGTGTCACAACTCCATTTGCCGTTGATGGGCTTGATATTGCTACCGGTGTGGTCCAGCCTCCAGTCCTCTGTCATATTTACAGCGTTGATGCACTCATTGGGGAGTGGTGGCATGGTAATGGCTTGGGTAGTTGTTGTTGGTATTGTGGTGGTTGTTGGTATTGTGGTGGTTGTTGGTGTGGTAGTTGGCGTTGTGGTAGTTGGTGGTGGTGTGGTAGTTGGTGTTGTTGTGGTGGTTGGTGGTGTGGTAGTTGGTGTTGTTGTGGTGGTTGGTGGTGGTGTGGTAGTTGGTGTTGTTGTGGTAGTTGGTGGTGGTGTGGTGGTTGGTGTTGTTGTGGTGGTTGGTGGTGGTGTGGTAGTTGGTGTTGTTGTGGTGGTTGGTGTGGTAGTTGGTGTTGTTGTGGTGGTTGGTTGTGTGGTAGTTGGTGTTGTTGTCGTGGTTGGCGATGTGGTGGTTGGCTCGGTAGAAATTGCTACGGTAGTAGTTGTAGTCGATTTCTCAGGTTTCGCTGTTTTGGTTAAAGAATTGGCTGATTCCTTCTGACATTTGATGAGCAGATTTCGAAGTCTAGCGTAAAGCAACTTTTCCACTCGTAAATCAGTCAGCGCTGTGTCCACCATAGCATCTGTTATCAGTTCCCTCCTCATCCGACCCACACTCTTCACATTACATTCCGAGCTGATCAAGTCATGGAGGATTTTCACTCTCTCGCGATATCGAGCCAGCTCTCGATTACCAGCTGCATATTGTTGGAAATGTTCTTCAGCAAGAGCAAAAAACACAAAAGAAAGCAGTAGTGCAACCTTCATCTTGTAGCCACTGTGTGCTCTCTGCCCCGCACAAAAACTGAGAGGAGAATGTGTTCTTTCCCATGCTGATAAGTGCTGCACGCCCCTGCCGGCAGCCTATCACTGATAGCAGTTACATAAGGACAATGTATATGAACTATGCACATGCTGTTAGTTATGCTGTAATCGAAGCACCAATTTAAAATATGCAAATAGAGTTGTACCTTGAGAATAGAATAATGCTGAAACACATTTCACAAATTGATTTTTTGATGTGTTAGAAATGGAAGGACTAGTGGTAATATTTTGCGCTATATCAGTCGACTGACGATATGTCAAAAAAGCAAATACAACTGGCATTAGATTGCACATCAGGTTTTCATCAATTGGAAGCCTATGTCTACCACCACTGGTACTACTAGCATTAATGACACTACTTGCATCACTGGTACTACTAGTTTCACTGGTACTACCAGAATCACTGGTACTACTAGACCACTGGTACTACCAGAATCACTGGTACTACTAGCACCACTGGTACTACTAGCACCACTGGTACTACCAGAATCACTGGTACTACTAGCACCACTGGTACTACTAGCACCACTGGTACTACTAGTATCACTGGTACTACTAGCACCACTGGTACTACTAGTATCACTGGTACTACTAGCATTACTGGCACAACTAGTACCACTGCTACCATTGACACCACTAGCAGTACTGGCACTATTTGGCTCACACCATTGTGGGTTGGAGATGAAATAGACTACGAAACTGTATTTATGTATATCACTGTATAAATAATTCATATTATATTCTACTAAGCAAAACTTCCGAGCACACCAGATACAAGCTGTAAGGTAAAACACAGCTATGTGCTTGTGGTAGATAGATGGGGCAGACGCAGTCAAGTGAGCCAGAGTTTAAGCCGAAACGCATCCACTCCATTGAGGTAATACTTATATAGCCTCTTGTCCCTAACAAAACCCAATTTCTCATACAGTCGCAGGGCTGATAAGTTAGTGACTTCCGTCTCTAAGACTACCTGTAAGAGAAAGCAGGTATGATAAAAGATATGTCAGTGCCGGCAGATATCAGCAGGCAGTGCCTGCTCAACACTAACTGCAGCAGACTGTCCTCTTTTAAAGAGAGGCAACTTCAACTAACTGATATACCACAAAACAGTGTGAAGTCACATATGATATTGAGCAAACGACTCCGAAAGAGAAAGTAAAAAAGGTTTACAAACCTCATCAGCCTGTTCTTTAATCATAGCCTCTATAGCTATACCAACCAGTCGACTACCTAAAACATAGAGCCAAATAACTCTATGTAGAGCGATGCACTCAACATAGATCAGTTCAACTAAATGGGTGAAAATTGTTCTCAATTATCCTGGAAAATCTCTGATTTCAGGACAGTTACCACTGTAATACTGTGAAAGGTTGGTCGCTTTATGGGAATGATAAAGATATACCAATTCTCTTTCTCCTGCACGAATCATCGACAGCTAGCATAGCGATGTACCCTCGCTTTCTCATAGTTCTTTTGTGCACGTCCAGTTTACACACTATCGCACCTACTGTCTTTTGGGTGTCATCAGTAGCCTGAAGATACAACCGTCTAACTCAATGTATCAAGTATTTATCTGTACATTACATTACACACTTACCTATATCATAAACACTTGGGCTTGTTACATAAACACATTATTTACCTTTCTACAGACCAAAAAACTGTCACATGCTGTGCATCACTAACACATAATCTCTATTTCAAAGGAATTATAAATGTTGAAGTGCATTTGAACACGTTACATGTAGGGACTGAACGAGGGCTCATTTAAATAAATATTGCCTCAAAAAAATCTTGCAGTAACGGACATTTCTACGTCAAGGACACTAAGCGACACTTTAGGTATGTTGGGCTGTTGACAAGTAGATATGACCTTGACCCAGCGTGCGAACAAGCAGCAGTTAAATGCTATTTCAGGAAGCCGAACCGTTAGAACTTGACTATTTCGGTCTAACAAGATAATACATTAGATCGCACATAGTTGATATCAATTTCATTTGTGAAAAACAAGTAGAAATTGTAAAAAAATCACTGTCTACGGTTTGCATGGACGAAAAATGGCAGTCATTGATGAGGCATCAATGACTACTTCTATGCATTGTATTCGAAAGCACTCGTAGATATTATAAACAAAATGAGTGTTTTGCACGTTCATGTTTTCCTGAATAGGCAACTCCAAAAACCATGTGAATGGACGATGAGACCATCATGTAATCAAACCCAGGTAGATCTTATAAACAAAAATTACCAAAAGTCAGTAGGGAGTTGATATTTTCAATGCAATGAGGAAAATTAACTTTCTACCACAAAAAAATTTCTGATTTCTCCGTAAAACCAAGCAGGTACTCACCAAATAGCAAAGTCGAGGCCAATTGTGAATGAAGTAACGGTAGGTATAGATAGAGTAGGGCTCAGAGAGATCTCTCGATATCAGTGACATTATAACTGGCATCTGCTCCTCTGACTGGTAACGTACGTAACTAAATCCATTCTCATCAGTACCCACGAGTACTTCCTGTGGTGTGTCGCAGTTGCAAGCATTCGCTGACGGGGAGCTGGGAGGGGTGAGCACCCCATTGTGTACGGGTGGAGTGTCGGAACATGGATGCCTAGTCAAACATGGATTGTCTAAAGATGATTCATTTCCTAGTTGGTGAAGTTTGTCTACTAGCTGTTGGTAATCAGCGGGATCTAAGGCTTTGGTAGGGTGGTTGGTACCGTTACATATTGCTGAACTATCTGCAGGGTTTTGTTGTGAATCCTTGAGGTCTGGACTTAAGTTGTTTGAGATGGGTGGCTCGATTTGATTTGATTTATCGACTACTTCCTGTCTGTCATTATTTGTGTCTGCATCAATCTCTCCTTGACCTTCGACCGGTACTGCAAGATGACGTCGCTCCTCTGCAACTGGATTTACCTGCATTTGGTTAACTTCAGACTAAAAATGGTAAAAAAATTTGAAAATCAACAATCATATCAGTTATCTGTGCACAAAATATCAAACGGTGAACGAAGTAAAATAAAGTAAGTTTTTGGTGCTTTCGATCATTTAGTGCGGAAAGTTTCCGCTCCAGTCAGTGTAACGCAATAGTTGCTTTGTTTGGCATTTGGACTACATGATGTTGATGTAAAGCTCCAGCTCTGGAGCGATGAAAGAACTCGCTCTGTGAATAAATAAAATAAATAATAAATAAAATTGCAAGCTTAATATTATGTTATCATAACAGTTTCGTGGTCCAATTGGTAGTTGGTCAATTTATTTATGAAAAATTTCTAGATATTAAAAGGATTCACTTTGGAAGTGGAATCACTACTTTCATAAATTTGAGTTGAACGAACATGTCATTAACGGGCATAGGGCGGGCTTTGCTAGACTCACTCTGGATGGGTGTAGAGTTGTTTTCTCATCAAGCATTGTAAAACCGTTGAAAAATTCAACACATAGCAACGAAAATGCAATAGATCTATCGAGGTCTATGGAGGTATATGACTGCATACTCAACATAAGCGGCTATCTGTGGGCAGCAGTTCCATTATAATATAATTTGAACGAGTAGTTGTAACATTTTCATTAAGTTTTCAGTTTGAAACTAATTCCTAAAATTCTGCATTATTATTATTTAGTGTTTTCAAATTTTCTCAAGAAGATAGCAAGTGTTTAAAATTAAATCATTGTTGTTGCTGTGAAAAAAACAACGCCAGAAACATGATTTCGGCAATGTAGTTGCGATAAAATTAACTAATAATATCGTCTAAATTATATTTTAATTTAAATTTGTTTTTATACAATTAGTCAATTATTTTGATCATGAACCAATGTCATGCGAAGGTCATGTCTACATAATGGTGATTTTGACAGAGATGAGAAACGCGCTTGGTTGCGAAAAACAGCTCCAAAAAAATCAAAATTGGTTGCTATCTCATTTTTTGCAACCACAAAAGTATCTGCCCAATACCAATATTTGGGCGGCCCTACTTCTACGCAAAAAAGCTTAAATTTTTGAAAAGTCAGTTAATGGCTGTATATACCTTGTTGCACCTTAATAAGTGCTGACTGGATTTATAAGAATCGCCTTACTGGCTAAAGGGCAACTTACTATAAATTTTTTAAATACATTTCAAGTTAAAAAAGTTTAAATTAAATCAAATCTTATCAAAAGTACTTCAATAACAAGTCTTTTCAGCACAAAAACAAGCAAATTTTTTATCCCACCAGCCATCGGTACTCATTGGCATAAACTAAGAAACTGATAGGTGGCGCTGAAGCACCTAAGCCAGGGGACCTAACTACAAGAACTACCTATGTTGATGTTAACCCTGATGGATTAGATATTATATGACCCTCGAGGGGTATATGTGGCTCGGAGGGCACCATCAATGTTACGTCCAGGAATAGACACAGGACAGACTGAGCTTACAATAGAGCTAGATATTCTGAAATACCATCACCACATGATGTAGCTCATGGGTGAAATATACCAGGAATGCCAGTTTAATACGACTGTAATCAAGATGCAAATGTAGCTGTCTTTGCTAGGCGATATGACGGTCTATTTTCATACAAATTTTTGGGCCCAATTCGCAAATCTTCATACCGACGATTTTACATACTGTACATAATAGTCGATGATATTGTAATGGTCGTTTTATCTTGTTTTCACAACTATGGAGTTGTCTTTTCATTGGAAAAGATTCACCCTAGGATAGAATTTCAACAATAGCACTTATCCCTATTAATTTGTGGGATCTAGGAGATAGTCTATACCCGGAGTCTGATTTAGAATGTGAAAGATCTAATTTGGCTACAACCAGTTGGATTATCTGGCAATGCATATATAATCAACCCATGGATGCCACCAAAGGAAACGTTAGATTAACGTTAAACACTGATTCATACCAGCCTATTCCAACGCAATTATTTGTGAAGACTGCTCTACCGTAGCCAACTTTATAACAAAGATTAATGGTTTAAATGCCCATACTCAAAGAGAATTGCAAACAATGGAAAGTTTAGTGAAATCTGAGAGAATATTTAGGATTTAATTCAAGTGTTTTTTTTCTGTTTGAGTAGAAAATTTTTTATAATAAAACTATGTATCTTACGAACAAATGCTCGACTCCTAACTAATAACAAACAAATGCTCGACTCCAAACTAATAACAAACAAATGCTCGACTCCTAACTAATAACAAACAAATGCTCGACTCCTAACTAATAACAAACAAATACTACTTGAAACGGAAAAATGGGACCAAAATTCAGTACATCCATGACGTATGGTGGCTCAGAACACATTGTGCTTTTCGTTTTAAAAGGTCTGAACAGTTTCCAAACTGTTCAACTACTTTTGAAAAGTCGGAAATTTTTGCAAGCCTGGGGGTTTTGTGAAATTGTTCATATGCTTGGAAAATCTAAGCTGATTTGCTGGTGCGGTCTATTGATCGCAAGTCCACTTACGACTGATATTTTTTTTTACCAAACACTGAACAATTGATTTTCACGGAAATATAAAAAAAGTCATTTCCATTATTTACTTCATATTATTATCAATAGTATATAAAACCTAATTATGTCTGTAAAAAGTTAGTTTTAGATACTACATATAACAATTAATTAATTTCATCTGCATCTACTGTTTGACGTCTATGATTGATGAGTAACTTTCATCGAGGCTATAACAGAAGATGGGTGATCATTTGGTTCAAAAACCACGTGCTTTGCAAACCTTTGAAACTTTTCCAAAACACTTCAGATTATTTTAAAACAGTTGGACTACTTCTAAGAAGTTCACACGAATTGTACTGTTCTAAACCATCTGAATTATTTCTAAACCATGATTACTTGCAAAACAACTATACACTTTGTAAAATGTAACGGCTGTTGGACAGAAAATACATTTTTATCGCATGAAATCCCGCAACTGCTAAGGCGGATAATTTACTTATTATAATCACTAAGCCCATTTGTAGACAGTTTCATAGGCTATTTTACTATATTTACTCAATTATTTTCAATGTAAAAAACATTTCACAAACTGTCTAGACAATTTACAAATGGCTCATACACTTTTGAAAACGAACGTGTCTAATGTTATGAGCCGCAATAACGAACGCGTGATGAATTATGAAATACGAACTTTACATAAAATTCAATTGATAATATTCAATAGGTAATGTCATTATTATTAGAAGTTGATCATTATTGCTATGACTATACATTAAGCAATTTGGAACAGATGTAGACAGGAATGAATGCAGACATGGCTGGAATGAACATAGACACATACTGGAATTAATGTCGACTATGTTAGAGAAAAGTTCAACAATCATTCTAGGAAATGTCAACATTCATTCCTGGTGACATAAACTAACGTTTCGCTGTTCATTCAAGAAATAAAATAAATTACCGTCTTTTCCTAAAGTACACAAGCCCTGGAATGAAAGTTGAAATATTTTATATATCATCGAGAAATAATGTAGACACTTCCGGGAACAAATGTAGAAAATTTTTTTCTGAATAGCATAGTCGTCATTCGTTCCAGGTTTGTCAACGTTCATTCCAGTATGTCTACGTTCATTCTTTTCGACGTTCGTTCCGATTCCCTATATTAATGCATAATGTCAAAATAACGAAATTCAAGTACATGAAAAAAAATTAGCAACAATCATTTATACATACTTGACTAAGTTTTCAAAATGAGCGTCTTAATTAACTGATATTAAATAGTTATCCATAATTTACATCAAAACAGCCCATTGTTGATTCATTGATAGAATTGACATCTCATAGTAGTTAATGCAATTAAACTAGTTTATCCAGGCGAGTCTGGTGAGTCTGTCGACTGTACAAGGTTTTAGCGGCTGCAAAACAGTGGATGAGTACAACTTTGCATAAAATAATACAACTAAAGTGTTGAATAGTTATACAATGGCTTAATTGTGATAGGAGTTTAGTTGAAGTCAACCGGAACCGTTTTCGGTGTATTCCCACGCAATCAACCAGTCTACATTTCTTGGTCTACTAGACAGCTGGGCAGTATAATTTTACTTCACAAGTTTTATGTATAGTAATAATAGCAATTAATAACAATAATTATAACATTAATAATAATGAAGTAAATCTACAATGGAATGCTGATGCCAACCAGGGACAAGAACAATTCAACTCTTTGGTAACTATTGATGGCCCTGAAAATGGCCGCAGCGGGTATGAGCAACCTGCTCAAAAAAAAAAAAAATGCCACAGGTGTCATCCAAATCAATTTCATCACCTGGAGATGTCACAGACACGATCTTTGATGACACTGCCAGTGCCTGGTTAGCCCATGAAGATAGTGGAAATGGGCGCCGAGATGAGTGGCACATCCATTGCTTTATAGAAGGCCGCCGCCGATCCCTCTCACTAGAGCAGGGCGGATGCCACCGAGAGCAAGACTGATTTGTTAGCCTGTACTCATTCGGTGGTGGCTTTGTTTGTGTGGAGATGATTGGGAGTGATATTGTTATTTATGCTCAGCCTTTTGCTCATTAGAGATAAAATATACATCACATGCTGTACAACGACCTCTTCGTCTATGTATCCTCTGTTTGGCCAGCTCCAGCAGACCTCTACAGGCAAAGTTGCACTTGTATCAGAAGAACATGTTGCTGCGTCAGCACTTATATAACAGTAATGCCTGTGAATTGGCAAGGGACTCATCAATAATAGGCGCTTTATAAACTATGAACTAAGTGGACAAGTTCGTGGTATTGTATTGTAACTCTATTGTAATTATTTTACTTATTATTATTAATAGCTGTAAAATTGTTTGATGAGCATTAGTTAATTCTAAGAATATCATTTTATCAGTTCTGGTACAAATATTTTACTGTTGACTTTTGTGTAAAGTGAATGTAGTTGGCTATTAAATTCTGCTACCATGAGTCTGAATTTTGACTGCTACTATTATATAAGCTTGTGAAATTTTTGTTAAGTGCCAGTGTTGGCAGTGAACAAAGTTGTGCGCTATACTTTAAAGAATTCTACAACTCTCACCCCCCAACTGTGAGCTTCTGCACCCACTCTACTACGTGGCAGTTATAAAACCTACGACTCATAGCAGTAACTACATATGGATTTGGAACAAACACACACAGGAATGAACGTCGGCATATCTGGAATGAACTTAGACACATCTTGGAATGAATGTCGACAGGCCTGGAATGAAAGTCGACTATGTTTGAGAGAAGTGAAATTTGACGTTCATTCTAGGACGTGTCGAAATTCATTCCTGGCGACATCTAAACTTTCGTTTCAACGTTTGTTTCAGGAATGAGAAAAGTTAGGGTTTTTTCCAAAGTAGACAACTCTCGGAATGAAAGTCGAAATGATATTTTATATGGCCCCGACAACAAACATGGACACATTTGGGAAAAAAGTCGAAAATCTCTTGTTTATAGCATAGTCGACATTCGTTCCATGTCTGTTGACATGCATTCATTCCTGTCGACGTTTGTTCCAATTCCCACCGCATATACACTAGTTTAGCCGGGCAATTCTGTGGATAGTACAAGTTATTAGCTACATTGACTGCGACCTAGTTGTTGTATTAGTTGTATTAGTTACTACTACCACTACTGGGTGGTGAATAATAATACTAAGGCAAGTTTATTCATCACAAAAGTTTATTCTCAACCAACTGGGCCTGTTTTCGGTCCCTTTGCAGATATTCAATCGGGCCTGTTATCAGTCTTTTCACAGATATTCAACCGAGCCTGTCATAAGACCTTTTGCATACATTCTACTAGGCCTGTTTTCAGTTTACTGATGCGCGCTATTCTGTTGGACCTCTTTCGGGGTCAACTAATGTACTGGACATAATTTTAATTCAATAAGGTAGTAAACTGTTAGCATTATATCGTTATTATTTATATTTGCTTCACCACCATTAGCCTAATCTTTATTATTATCATATGTTATCATTCATTAAATAGTCATTGATTGATTTGTTATAATAATGTTCATTATTATTACAATTAGCAAAGCACAGATAATAATAATTGATGATACAGTCAATTAATCGTAAAAAGTAATAACAACTAATATAAATGTCATATAATATTAATATAAATATTTACAAACTGTTGTGTCTCCTACTAATATCCTTTCTACCGTTATTACTGCTGATGATACGAAAACCATCGAATAAATTATTAAAATTTCACAATTATTAATTATTAATGACTGACATACCTGCCATGTTGGCTTGAGAAACAAAGGGGAGATATATATATTGGACTGGTTGCTTCAGACCGTCACCACTAGGTTTGAGGGTATAAATGGGGTGATTGCATAGACACGGAGTCAGTATATTAGTTCGTTTATTAGTTCAGAAAGCCAACTGCTAAGATAAATGCAACTTAAATATGGGATGCAGAACAAAAAAAACTATGTCAACCAACTAAGGCTAGATGTAGAAAGAAAATGTGAGAACAATGTCTGCCCCGAGCCATCTCAAGCTCTAGTTTTTGCTAAATGGAAAAGTAAAAGTAACGTTTGGACGAGGTTGTTGGAAGCGTATTCAAATTTCAGAAGCTTTCAGGAGTAGGAAAATTTTGAACCTGACAATTCAGGAGAGGAGACATGAGAGATAGATATGATGACCGACTCAGACTGGTCTGTTATTAATAATAATAATCACAATGACTATTATTATTGACTGACTGTCATATAAATATTATTATTAAACATTATCACTGCTGTTAGAAGAATAATATAATAATAAATATTAATTAATAAAGAATAATAATGTGCAGGATTTTGTGGTAACGTCACTAGTCACCCTTGTAGCACACCTGCACCACCTCTAGGTAGCAGAGTTGTCTGTCTGTCCAAACAAGCTTGCTGCCAGCTCGGCCGTCTCAGCGTCCACCCTTCTGCATAACTGCTAGAAGGTAGACCGTGATAGGCAAGAGTCTGTCCGGCAAATCTGCCTCTAGCCTACTACACGTTCGTCAACAGTAGTGCCGCCAGACCTAGTAGGTCGTCAGAGCTGGTTGCCTTCTAGAGTAGTAAGCTGTAAATTGCGCAGTATTCCAGTATAAGAGCTTGAGTGGGTGTTAGCTATCTTTATTCTCAGAAAGAATTGTCTAGTGAGAGGCATAGCAGCTGTATTTATGTAAAGTATTATGTAACATTACAGTTATGGCCTTAAACAGACATAGCCTTAAACATGTTATCACAATAGGTACAAAGTTCGAGGTTGTAAATAATAATAACGATGTCACACATGATACAATTTGACTCGCTATAATTTCTACTGTGTTACAGGCGCCGTGCTGCATATTTCCTGTACAATAATACATAATAATAATAGTAATTATTGTAATAATCATAATAATTATGAATTGATGATAAAATAATTATAATTAATTAATAACAACGAATAATAAATAATTGTTATACAATAATAATTACTATCAATCATTATACAATAATAATATCCAAAAATAATAATATTATATACATATTATTATTATTACTATATTATTATTATTTATATAATAATGTACAGGATTTTATAGTCGGTTGGCAAACGACTGATAGCATGCACCTGTACACGACCCCAGGCTACTTGTTGTTGCTGTGCACGACCGTTGCTACAGCACACGACTGGCTGTCAGCCCCTACCACTGCCTGCCCAGCATAGTCAGACTAGCTGGGTAGGAGACTAGAGAGAGTATAGGGCTTTTACAAGCCGGCACCCCTTAGTCGTACTACAGTGTAGTAGTGTAGCTGTTCTTGTAGGCGAATGAATAAAGCTTTGTGTTGAAGAGAGAATAGGTTTGTATTGCGTACTTGCCTAGCTGAGCTCTTGTCCTGCTCTGTTTGACAGAGAGCTCCAGCTGGCTTATATATAAAACATTATGTTACAGCTAGCCTTAGTGGCTAGTCAACAAGTGTCAATTGCGTAACAAATATATATGGATATGCATAGAGTAAATAAGCTGCCTAGAATAAGGCCAAGTCACATGAGGATCTCTTTGTGATCATGTGCTTCCATAGAATAATAATAGCTAGAGTGTATGCTCCTTGTTGTAGATGAAGCCTTAGTCAATTCTACCACAATAACAACCACAACAGCTTTCTCCCAAAAACTGTAAGAGAAATGAAAATGAAAATTCCTGCACCTGAGAAATAATTGCTGCTTATCGCAAACAAAAACACTGTTTGTGTTTATACTGGCCAAGAATTTAAATTAGAGAGAGACGGGCCCCTTGTTAATACTCTAGTCAGTACTAAAGATGTAAGATTATTTAATAATAATACTATTATTATTAATAATTAATTATTATCAATAATAATGCTACTAACTAACTATAATATTTATATCAATTAATTATTATTACATATAGATATATATAACATCAATTCATTACATAATAATAGTTACAGTAAATAATAGTAATATTGTACAGGAAAAATGGCGCAGCTTCCTGGCAACCTGTCAACATGGCAACGAGTATATTAAAACTGTGTACACGACTAAAGTATTATAAACTTTCTTTGTTCAGCTCAGCTCATACCACTGAGGCTATTTTCATATACATTTAAGGCACTCTTTGTTAGCCATCCTGTATCACATACTGTAGTAAGGCTAGCCCTATACAAAGGGAGTTATGTAACGTTTTTATATAAATAGAGCAGCTGGGCTCCACAATAATCAGTGTTACCTTGAATGCTCAGCTGACTCTTTGTTCCTTAGAATAAAAGCCAGTATACACTCTCTCAAGATTATCTTGAACTTATCTCAGACTGCACAAAAGACTAGACAGCTCTACCACTCCCAGAGACAACTGCTTTAACGACCTTTGGTCCGAAAGCCTTAAGTTGCCTAAGGAGTGGCAGGCAGACGGAGCCTACCTGGCAGGCGTTGCCTATCCAGCCTACTTCAGCAGACATGCTGAAGCATAGGCAGTGATACTGCCGGCCTGACAGTAGTGCTGACTACGGCGAGTAGACAACTCTGACTTCCTAGGGAAGTGCAGGTGTGCTACCGAGGTAACTGGGCGCGTTACCAGAAAAACCTGCACAATATTATTTATATAAATATATAATATATATTTATTATATATAATATATTATTATTGTTAGAATTATAACTTGATAATAATAATAGTTTAATATTACCATTATCATTTTTTATTATATACAATTATTAATAATAATAATTAACTAATATTATTAATTTACATTAGATTATGATTATTTAATAATCATAAAAAAATAATGCCAATCTAATGTTGTAAATTAATAATAATAATATTAGTAGTTAATTATTATTATTATTATTAATAATTGTATATAATAAAAAATAATAATGGTAATATATATTAAATTATTATTATCAAGTTATAATTCTAACAATAATAACAAAAAACATTATTATTATTATTATTTATTTATAATAATAATAATAATAATAAAGTATTATTTTTCATTTGGTTCTATATATTAAAATAATTACTAAACTATAACGTTGCGGGGAAACTTTTATTGGACGAGTGTAAATTGAGTTAACCAGTGAAATTCGGGTACAAGCTGGTATTACCATCATTGTTTATCTTCAATATAAATTTAGTTTACACTACTTTGTGTAACGACATTGATTGATGAATCCTTGGATGGGGTTACCATCTCGTTCGTTTGGTGCATTTCTTCAAAATCACCCGACGTTTAGTACGACTTAAATGAACAAGTGGCGAGCAGTGATTAGTCAATCTCCGCCTACATTACGATTGACATTCTCAAAAAAAATACAAAGCTTTTAGACCTGTAATAGGCGGAGTGAAACCGTGGTTTGCGTATCAGCTTGCTTCAAAGCATTCATTGTAGCATTTTCCCGAACGATCGAAAGAGCGAGTTCATAAACATTGTGGGACGCGTGAGAATCTACCCAGCTTCCAATAAAATAATTTTTTTTAGAAAAATGAACTAAAAGTACCGGCCACAACTATACCTCGTTCAAAAACAACAAGCGGCTACTTTTCCTTTATTTACATAAAAAAAAACATGCATGCATCCATAATTTTAAACAAATAAAATAAAGGTGAAGGGTGCATATTGTTTTGCCCTAACTAATGATGATCGATGGTGTAAATGATTGTTGTCCCTCATCATTGCCATGATCGGTGATAATAATAATAATTAATTATTAATAAAATAAATAATAATTAATAATAAATAAAATAAATAATAATAATAAATTTAATGATCTTAAACTTGCAATGAATATTATATATTATTATGTAATAATAATAATTATATTATAATTACTATAATTATTTGCTTGCCTTCAAGTTCAATTCAAATAATAATAATTAATTGATAAATAATATATTATTATATTAATTATTATATATAAAATAAATTATTATTTATTTTATTTAGTTTAGAAGGAGGATGTGATTCATGAAGTCTAAGCAAAAGACTAGGCAAAGGAGGAGTTGAATTTATTTTTGTACTTAAACTACTACTTGTTGTTGCAAAACCACCACAACCTTGTCACACAAACTCGTGCATTCGAATGACTCAACAAACATATGTTGGTATACAGAATTGACCAATAATAACCAGGCAGTTATTACAGAACGTTGCAAAACTGTTAGATGAAGGGTTTGAAGAGAGAAAACATGTCCACTTACCAGTAAATCGTAACTCAAGAAGAACTTCTTCAATTAACCCAAGTTCCCGTAATCGTGTGTTTACCCTTATTCCTTGGTTAAGCCAATACCGATAGAACCTATGGTATAACCTTGAACTTCCTGTAACACACAAACTCGACATCCAACATGCCCCCCCCCTTGATAAACCCAGTGAGCAATCAAGCTGACATCCTACCATGGAACCAATTACCATTGCGTGCAATCAAGCCTTACTAATCATGGTTAGCTGAAGCACTAGCCTTAAATCACAGGTCAAGCCTAAATACCAGGGGTGAAAATAAAAGCCCCACACCATACATACCTGGGATAATTACCTGTAACAGATACATACCTTATTAATACTTTTACCTCAATACCATATACCTAGTTACAATAAATCCTTTCTACCTTACAGCAAACTTGCAGTCACACCATCCGCCATGGGCCGAAACCCAATCGTTTTTCTGGAGGTCGCCCATTACATAATATTCCTCAACTCCTTTCCCTGGGTCAACCTTAGTGGTATCTCCCCTTGAACCATTCTCCTTAGGGTTAACCAGTACAGTTCCTTGCACAGTATCTTCCCATAGAAAGTTCTTAGGATCAACCTTCCTGGTATCTTCCCAATTCATCTTATACATCTTCCCAATTCATCTTATACTTCATTTTGCCTTCGGTGTTGCCACCAACCATTTCTACCTGTTGCACTGCTCTGAGGGGGTCTGGGACTCCTCCCTACAGACGCTAGAGCCTTCCACCTCAAGTGCTGGCACTGCTTTTGCAGTTATACCAGCAGGTGAGGCATTGTCACCACCATTAGATATGAGCATTCTCGTTTGCTCCAATGTGTCCTTTATAACAGCAATACCTTTGCAGTTCCATACACCGAGCATACACTCGCCTTTGACTCCTAACTCAGTTCTATTTGTTAGCAGTTTGAGTTTTCTGATATCCTCAATGCCTAACAGGTTCACAGAGGACCCTTTTACAACATAAACTGATGTCACTATAGATCTGTGGAAGTCTTGCAAACATTTGACTTTCCGCTAACATTTAGCCTGGAACCATCAACCCCAATGAGATCATTAACAGGTTTACTTAATCTCAAATTCAGAAACCTGCCAGTATCCTCAGTTACCACTTACACCTCAGCTCCAGTGTCTAATACAAATTGTACCTCTTTACCATTTACTTCATAGGACGCCGCCTCATACCTAGAAGAATACCTGCCCTCTGGGCTGCGGTGTCAATAAGATTCCGCACCATACCTACTCTCATAACGCCTATCTCCCTTATGGTCATGATACCCTCTATACTCGCTACTTCTCTCCCCAGGGCTGCGGCTTCTATGGCCTTGGGAATAGGAGCCCTTTTCCACTCTACCAGCTCTAGACCTACTACTGTCCCTTGCATGGTATGTAACCCACGGACTCCCGTGGAATTCCTTGTCTATACTTAGCTACCTCATACCGAACTGCCAGTCCTAGAGGCATTCAGAATTTCTTCTGAAGCATTAGCCAACTGCCTGGCTGCCAATTTAGTACCTAACTCTCTCCAACTAAGCGTAGTCTCTTGCATAACCAATTTACGCACAGATGAATCCCTTAAACCATTGACAGTTAAAGCAACGGAAAAGCGTTGCCTCCACTCGTCATTCTCATGCGCAAAATCCATTTCCCTGCTTAATTTCTCAACTCGAGCAAATACTCCCTTTCATCTTCCCCTCAAGCCTGTGACCCTGTCACGAACCTTATTGTCTTAACATAGACACTTTCACTACGGTCGTAGTGACCTTTTAACAAATCTACTGCCCTATCAACCCATCACCAGTTTGGTTATTTAAATCAAATCCCAGTGACTGCAATATTCCTATACGGTCACTACCTATAGCACTTAATAAGGCTAGTAGTTTAGTTCTACCTCTAAACACATCTACAACAACCTCCTCTTCAATTTCCACCTTCTCAGTACCCATAGTCAAAGCTGCTACCTCAGCAGACACCATATGCTGAGTCAACCAATTGTTGAACTCCTCAGAAACATTAACACCCGATAACCTTAGTTTCGAAAACGACAATAAGTCAAATCTCCTACTCGTCCCTGTTATAATTATTTAACACAACCACCCAACAATATCTGTACAATATCAGTACAGTAGCGCCCCTCCACCACAGTAATAGCCAATGTACAAGTAACCACAGGACAACAATAGCAATAATAATTCACAATATCCCAAATAAATCCACTGTTCCCTTATCCGGTATACAAGTAGACACTGTAAAGGTTTCACGTGCACTAGTGTGAACGACCTTCACCGGGCCACTGTTTACTATAGCTGGAGTAACCTACTGATGGCTTTTTGGTAAGTTGGTAGCGTCCCGGTAGCCTCAGGCACTAATATGACCCGTGTTGTGGTTTCTACTGAATGCAGTATAGCTCTGCCGACAACCGGTATTTAATTAATTACTTAGTCGATCCCTCAAAGCACGGGATAATTACACTAGCAGTACGGGGATCCATTACATGTTATAAGGAGATCTTTTTGTCTATCAGTTTAGCTTAACAGCCACGTGCGTAATTACAGCAACAATTGACAGACTTTCTTACTTAAGCTTAACTTGGTTTACTTCTTCGGCAGTCAAATGTCGTAGACTTGGACAATATCTAAGCATTTAGTTACTATCAAGGATATTGCGATTCACAAGCTTTATTCTACTTCACGAGTTGTTCAGCAAAGGAGATAGTTTCAGATTATAATAATAAATTTTTTATCGAGAAAGAGACAAAACTTACAATAGCGGTTAGAGATGTTTCGAGGCGCTAATAACAGTCCTGGTACGTTTGACAAACAATTTACAATACACTCCAGTAAATGACTGTGAGGAACACAACGTTACACCACGTTGCACAGTTCAACTCTTACACGACTACTCCAGAGCTCTGAAGCAGTGGGCGATTTGCCCCAGTATTTACAGAAAATAAATGCAAATGATAGTAGTTGAAATAAAAGCATATTATTGGATATGATACAACAATACCATTGGCTAATTCAAATATAATAACTGTCATAAAAATAGCGCACACAAGTAATTTACTACAGCGTTGGTTCACAGACATACACAAGACAAGCGATCCCTTTACAGTAACTCACATTTGATACTAAATAAATATTGTTGGGAAATGGCACAACACTGGAGGTCGACCCTGACAATTCGGCCCATTAGCACCGAACTCTACCATTGTCTACATATATATATATATTTAATCCCGAATCTATGTGCATTACATTCACTCCTATTTGTATTCTTTATTTTATATTCAGCTATTATCACCTTGTTTACATTACTATTTTACCATGTGCTGCTGTGTGCAATCAAGCCTATCTAAAGTCAGCCCCTATTTAACCTTTCAACCTTTTGTACCACCTCCCTTTGTGTATGGGCCAATTAGGCCAGCAGGCGGAACCTTTCTTTTGTTATACTTGATTGCTGCCTAACATTGTACCCGCCTTTTGTATATTTAAACTGCTGTAAGTAATGGAATAAATCAGAGTTAACCTGGCACTTACTCTCACTTCTTCATGATTCTCTCTACACAAGACATAAAGAACAAGCTACTAGATGCATGCACAAGAATAAGCACACAAGCAAGCAAGCAAAGCACAAGCACTTAGTAAATAATTAATTAAGCAGCAACTTGGACAAGTCGATCGACAGCAAGAACAATAGACAGTAGAAAGTGGTCAGTCTACGAGACTTACACTGCACACCACCTTCGGGAGTGTGATACTGGAACGATTGTTCAACCTGTCGATTCGACCCAGTGTAGCTATTCTGCCCGAATAAGAACTCAGTGGAAAGTAAGGTAGTTAAGATAACTCCTCACTGTGGACAGTCTGCGGACTTACAACACTGCAAATCTTATTCAAACAGTTTAGTCTGCCGACCTTGGGGCTAGCTGAAGAGCACTTGCATTACTGCTATTACGCACACACTGGAAGTGGGCCGCTGTACAGGTGACAGCTACCACTACCCCCCAAATTCCTGTACATTGGTGGCAGCAGTGGGATAGAGAAGAGCCCACACAAGTCGACCCACTGGAACAGTGACCGTAAGCAGGAAGCAAGATGGCTAGTAGACGCCGAGCAGTGAGCTCGGATCGTGATGGCAGCCCACTGCAGATCATGGGCACTCTAGCGGACATACTGGACCGTATGTCCACCAACAACAGCAAGGACCGCTTCCGACCTCCACAGTTTAATGGAGAGGGAGATGTCAACTATTTCATCCAACGGTTTGAGGAGGTGGCCCGAGCCAACCGCTGGGCACCAGAGGAAACCACCATACATTTGAGACAGGCGCTGACGGGCAAGGCGGAACAATGTGGAAGGGGGCTCGACCCCCTTGCCATCACCCAAGCACTCAAAGCCAGTTTTGGCCTGACCAGGACAGAGGCACAGCATAGGCTAACCACCTATCGCAAGGCACACAGAGACACTCTGCGAGACCATGCACTCCAGGTGGAGCGGCTAGTAGAGGCAGCGTATGGCGACCTACCCATGCAAAACAGAGTGGAGCTCACCCTCCAAACATTCCAAAGTACGTTGGGACACGTGTACTTACAGAGGCACCTGCTGGCGATACGACCCGTAGACCTAGAGGAGGCCGTGTTGGCAGGAAACGAGTTCCTGCAGGTGCAACACCAGCCTTCGACACAGTCCAACGTCCGCATAGTACAAGAGGAAGAGTTGGAGGAAACGGGACCTTCCCCCAAGGTCGATCTCAAGTGCCAAGAGGTAGAAGACCCCCTGGCCAAGCTGCTCAAAACCATCGAACACTTGAGCAAAGAGGTGGCCGAACTCAAAGATACTGCCACTAAACCCCCCACCAGACGCTGCTGGGGCTGTCAGCGGACAGGACATGTACGCAGTCAGTGCAAGACTGCCCCCTGGCAACAGAGGCAGGGAAACGAGTACGGCCCGCAGCAGTAGGGACCCCTGCTGGCTGCAAGAGGGCCACCCCCGCTAACCGAACAAGGGAAGAACAGGCCAGACGACCTGTACAGAGACCAGAGTTCCTTCCACTAAGCAATCGGTTCAGCCCATTGGCCACCGACCTGGCAGAGGAGGAAGAGGAGGAATACATAGATGAGAGGGCCCAGAGGAGGCCCAGTTCCCCAAAGCCACGGAGTAAGGAACCAACCCGAAGGAAGACACCCCCCCCCAGACCGAACACCAAGAACCCAATCACAGTCCATTTGAACCAAGTAGAGAGACCTTACAAGTCCAGTTACTACTTGCCTGGACGATTGGAAGGACGAACGGTTACGTATCTAATTGATACGGGGTGCAATACCAACCTGTTGTCGAAGAGGATATTCGACGTACTGCCCGCACAGGTACAGAAGGAACTGCAGGAATACGACTCTCATGGGCTGATGGCTGACGGCACCAGACTACCCTTCTACGGGCTGCTCACGCTGACGGGACGAATCCGGCATGTTAGGTACGAGGAAACCTTCGTAGTCAGTCAGATAAACGAGGATGTGATCCTCGGGATGCCTTTCCTCGCCAAGCAAAACTGCCAGATGGGATTCGACCGTCCAGTTCTCCGCGTACAGGGGAAGGAGTTGACCTGTACAGATAGACACGGAAGGGACCTGGTGTCCAAAGTCCAAGTCCAGAGAGATACGCACATTCCACCTCAGGCCGAGGCGACAGTGCCATGCCACCTGACCAGTCAGACCCCATGTGCACAAGGGGTGATAGAAAGCATGGGAGGAGGTTTGTTGTTAGCCACCAGTGTCAATGCGCCAGATGATCGGGGACGTGTACTCGTCCGATGTCTCAACCCCTCTCAAGACAGCCTACACGTTCCGGCAGGAGAGGTAATCGGCACGTTCATTGGTATAGGGCCCGACGAGATACGGTCGCTGCAGAACCACCCCCCAGGATCAGAATCCCCAGGAGGAGAGCTACCACCGCACCTCACCCACCTGTTTTCACAGGCCAGAAAGGGGTGTAAAGACACCCGAGAGGAATGCCAACTCCGGAGCTTGCTCGTCCGCTACCAAGAAGTCTTTAGCCAGCACGATGGAGACATCGGCCGCACTCAGCTCGCCGAACACTCCATTCCAGTGATCCCTGGCACACGACCAATACGGCTGCCACCGCACCGATTGGGCGCAGAAAAGGAGGCAGAGGCCGAACGACAAGTGAAGGAGTTGCTGGCCAAAGATCTGATCGAGCCTGCCGAAGGAGCATGGAGCTCTCCGGTGGTGTTGGTGCGCAAGAAGGATAACTCCTGGAGATTTTGTGTTGACTACCGTAAGTTAAACGATGTCACACAACAGGATGCGTATCCCATACCCCGGATAGATGACTCCCTGGATGCTCTCGCAGGAAGCCGATACTTTAGTACACTAGACTTGACCAGTGGATACTGGCAAGTACCTCTGGACGAAGACGCTCAGGACAAAGCCGCCTTCATCACCCGCAGTGGCCTATGGCGATGGAAGGTGCTTCCCTTTGGCCTCACCTCGGCTCCTGCCACATTCCAGCGACTCATGGAGCGAGTACTGAAAGGGCTCCACTGGAAGACGCTACTCCTCTATCTGGACGACGTGATAGTCATTGCTCCTGACTTCACGTCACACATCCAGAGGCTAGAGGAAGTGCTACAGCGTCTCCAGAGTGCTCACCTGAAGGTGAAGCCCTCGAAGTGCGAACTCCTGAGTCCGCAGGTACGTTACCTCGGACATGTGGTCAGCGCGAAGGGTGTAGCTACTGACCCTGACAAAGTAGAAGCAGTAAAGACGTGGCAGGCTCCACAGGACGTGAAAGCCTTACAAGCATTCTTGGGGACGGCCGGGTACTACAGGCAGTACCTACCCGACTACGCCACTACGGCAAAGCCACTCACCGTCCTGACCGGGAAGGAGGTCCCGTGGAAGTGGGGAGATAAGGAACAGCAAGCGTTCGAGCAGTTGAAGGAAGGTCTAGTACAGGCCCCTATTCTGGGATACCCCGACCCCAAGCTTCCCTACATCCTGGACACAGACGCCAGCGCTGTGGGAGTAGGAGGAGTGCTGTCGCAGATCCAAGAAGGGCAAGAGCGGGTGATAGCTTACTACAGTAAGACCTTGTCTCCCGCTGAGAGGAACTACTGTGTGACCCGACGAGAACTCTTGGCAGTGATCAAGGCCGCCAAGCACTTCCGGCCATACCTGTACGGAAGAGAGTTCAAGTTACGCTCAGACCACGCTTCTCTACGATGGTTGTGTAGGAGGAAGGAACCCTCCAACCAGATAGCACGATGGCTAGAGATACTGGCGGAATTCAAGTTCAAGCTAGAGCACCGACCAGGGACACAGCACGGTAATGCGGACGGCCTTAGTCGACAGGATCCCTGCATCGGCTGTAAACAGTGCCACGCCATCGAGCAGAGAGATGGGGGACCCACCCATGCCGAGCTAACCCTGGGGGGACTAGCAGAGCGAAGGGAAAGGACGAGTGGGGGACCCACCCATGCAGAGCAAAAGGGAAGGACAGATGGGGGACCCACCCATGCCGAGCTAACCCTGAGGGGACCAGCAGAGCAAAGGGAAAGGACAAATGGGGGACCCACCCATGCAGAGCAAAAGGGAAGGACAAATGGGGGACCCACCCATGCCGAGCTAACCCTGAGGGGACCAGCAGAGCGAAGGGAAAGAACAAGTGGGGGACCCACCCATGCAGAGCAAAAGGGAGAGATGACTGGGGGACCCACCCAGGCCGAGCGCACCCGACAGGGAGCAGCAGAGCCAAAGGGACAGGTGAACGTGACCGTCACCAACCCCACTGAAAGTGCCAAGGAGCTGGCGCAAGCGCAACGAGAGGGACAACACCCCGTTGCCAAGATCTATGCCGCAGTGCAGGCAGGAAGACAGCTCTCCGCCAGAGAGTTAGAAGAAGGAGACACCGAGCTGCGGACACTACATGACCGAATAGAGGCGCTAAGGATCCAACCCAACGGGACGCTGGTCATAAGATCAGAACACCAAGGGCGGGCCAGGCTCTGCTCGGTATGTCCACCAGCATGGAGGAATAAGGTCGTGTGGGATACGCACCTGATGGCTCATGCCGGGATCAACCGAACGCGGCACCGTGTACAACTGGATTGGTATTGGCCTGGGATGTCGGGACTTACACGCAGACTCGTAAAGAGCTGTGAAGTGTGTCAAGTGGCAAAAAGGAGCAATAGACCCACAGCACCCGACGGACAGAGATTACTGGCAGGCCGACCTTTCCAGAAATTGGCAGTGGACTTGGTAGGACCGTTACCGCTCACCAAGCGAAAGAATCGGTGGATTATGGTACTTACGGACCATTTCACCCGTTGGCAAGACGCCATTGCACTGCCCGACGCTACCGCCCCGACGGTGGCCACAGCTCTGGACGAACGAGTGTTTAGCTATTGGGGCCTCCCCGAACAGCTGCACTCGGACCAGGGGGCTCAATTTGAATCCACCCTCCTGGAAGAGCTCTGCACCTTGTGGGGAGTACGGAAGACTCGCACCACCCCCTACCACCCCCAAGGGAATGGTATGGTGGAGCGACAGAACAGAACGCTGGGAGATGCGTTACGGACGCTAATCTTGAGTAAAGGACAGGACGAATGGGACGGGTTGCTCCCACAGATCATGCGAGCATGTAGGGCCACGCCCAACTCCACAACCAGCGAGACCCCAAACCTACTCATGTTAGGGAGAGAAGTGCGACTACCCGACCAATTGACGGGATCACCACCCTCTCTAGAACCCCATAGTGTCAACGAACATACACTCAGAATACAGAGAGACCTAGCCACTGCACACGACTACCTAAGAGAGCAACAAGCCAAGCTCAGGCAAGAAGAGACCGGAGAACCCCTCCGCTTCGAGAAAGACGAGCTCGTGGTCATGGAGAACAAAAGGCGGACCAAGGGAAGTAATCCTAAGCTGCAACCCAGCTACATAGGACCCTACACCATCACAGAGACCTACCCCAATCACACGTACCGGCTGGAACGAAATGGGCAAGGTTTCACCCAAAATGGACGCCGACTCAAAGCATATCGGACATGTAGAGAGGAAATAGGGCGGGCCCCGCCTAGCCGCGAACAGGCCGTCCGACCGAACATGCGGGGAGCATATCGGCGGCCGACAGCCCCGCCCCAGGTGGTACACACAGACCCCCCACCAGACCGACCAATAGAAAGACAGCAAGAAGGCAACCCGCCGGAAGAGCAAAGAGAAATGCGACCGAGCACCCCCCCACCTCCTGTAGAACCAGTAGAAAGAGAAACGCTACCAAGTTCTCCACCCAGACCGTCTACCCCAGTGAGACCGCCTACTCCTGAAGCACCCCCAGTGGGTGCTGCACACCAGGGACCCCCCGTAGAAGACGTCCACTGGCTACCCCTTAACCCTGCACCAGTGGCAGTAGAAGGAGAGGGCAGACCATCGAGAGCAAGAAGGCCTCCTGTGAGATTTACAGATTACCAGTGCTATAGAACATCAGAAAAAAGAGAACCAGGAGCACAAAGTATGCAGGTAAACGTGACCACAGGAGCACCATCAGAAAGAGCAGAAAAAATGGTATACTTACCCTGGACAAACGCCGAAGAAACCAGATGTCGATTGGGCATAAATAAAGCAATAAAGACGAGCGATGACTATAACAAGGAAACTCCAACGAAAAAACAAGGACAGATAACTGCCACAACAAGTCGCTACAAAGGTAACGAGGAACAAGGGTGGATAACTTCCATCGAGAAAACCATAGAGGCAACCACAAAACCAGCGAGCTACCGCGGGAGGAGCCTAGACTCCCTACGTCACACCACGTGGCCAGTAGAACAAAGGAAAGTTCGTGCGAGCGAAAATACAAAACAATTAAATGAAACAACGAGCTGCACAGTCAGCAAACAGCACTACAAGGAGACCGCCATGGCAGAAAACAACACAAGAGCACTATCTATTGAGGAAGATCCAACCTTCGTGGCAGCTATTATAGCCGAACCAATAAAAAGAAGACACAGGATACCCATGAAAGAGATGCATACTTCACCCACCAGAGTCGGTACAGTTACGGCAGAGGAAGGAGCAGCTCGATGTAGGGTTCGGCACCACCAACCCAGTGCACCACCTCCACCGACACATACATACCGACCAAAGGAAGTATGGGTGACAGAGGATACTACCAGACGAATACAACAAGCACTGCAACCTACGACGGATAGTGAAATATGGAAGTGCGCCATTTGCAAAGTAGAGCGCAGTAAAAAACGGACCACCTACCACATCAAGCAGCACTTTATATATTTTTATTGTGCCTGTGGACATAAAAGTGCCTCGAGAGACACTATTTTAAAGCACGTTCGACGACAGAACGGGGCCGAAGAGCATGGTGGAGCAGAGCGACCACTATACGAGGTAGATCTCGCCTCTTACACAGAGTTCTGCCAGGCAATGAATTGGCAAAACGCGCCGCTGTTTGGAGTACCCTCCCCAATTAAAGACCACTCAAGCAGTCCCACCAACCAGAAACCAATAAAGAGACGGCTGGGAGACCGAAAAGAGACACCACAGAAAATAATTAAAATAGAACTGAATACAGAGAGGGAAGAGCGAACGATAAGACAAAGGTCAAGCAGAGAGGAGGGCGAGATCAGAGAAAATAGCGTACCATATCGAGCAAGGGCCAACAGCAGAGAAAGAAGATTAGAAAGGCAGATGGACACAGAGAGGCGAGAAGAGAAGTATAGGCGAATTAAAAGAAACGAAGAAGAGTACTACCGCTTAACAAAGGAGGCACTGAACTGTCTACAAAAAGCAGACGAACTTAAGATGGCAATCCAACGCGACCGGGACACTTATTAGGACATTTCCCATCATTATTTTATCAGTATTGGCCCACGAGCGCCAATGGGGCGGAGTGTGTTGGGAAATGGCACAACACTGGAGGTCGACCCTGACAATTCGGCCCATTAGCACCGAACTCTACCATTGTCTACATATATATATATATTTAATCCCGAATCTATGTGCATTACATTCACTCCTATTTGTATTCTTTATTTTATATTCAGCTATTATCACCTTGTTTACATTACTATTTTACCATGTGCTGCTGTGTGCAATCAAGCCTATCTAAAGTCAGCCCCTATTTAACCTTTCAACCTTTTGTACCACCTCCCTTTGTGTATGGGCCAATTAGGCCAGCAGGCGGAACCTTTCTTTTGTTATACTTGATTGCTGCCTAACATTGTACCCGCCTTTTGTATATTTAAACTGCTGTAAGTAATGGAATAAATCAGAGTTAACCTGGCACTTACTCTCACTTCTTCATGATTCTCTCTACACAAGACATAAAGAACAAGCTACTAGATGCATGCACAAGAATAAGCACACAAGCAAGCAAGCAAAGCACAAGCACTTAGTAAATAATTAATTAAGCAGCAACTTGGACAAGTCGATCGACAGCAAGAACAATAGACAGTAGAAAGTGGTCAGTCTACGAGACTTACACTGCACACCACCTTCGGGAGTGTGATACTGGAACGATTGTTCAACCTGTCGATTCGACCCAGTGTAGCTATTCTGCCCGAATAAGAACTCAGTGGAAAGTAAGGTAGTTAAGATAACTCCTCACTGTGGACAGTCTGCGGACTTACAACACTGCAAATCTTATTCAAACAGTTTAGTCTGCCGACCTTGGGGCTAGCTGAAGAGCACTTGCATTACTGCTATTACGCACACACTGGAAGTGGGCCGCTGTACAGGTGACAGCTACCACTACCCCCCAAATTCCTGTACAATATGTCAACTGTTAGCTGAGGTCCTTCAAGCTTGGCTGGATCGGCTCTGGCATCGGTGGTTCTGTAGGCTACGTCTTGTTGCTAGGCAGCGGGTACATCTCATCTGTTGGTAAGGTAGAATAACTCCTGGTACATCTGATTGCACTCACTCACTAAATTCTATTACAACACAATAATAATCCACGATACCTATCACGTAATAACTCCACTGTACCCTTATTCATTGTACAGGTAAACAGAACACAATAATATTCCACAATATCACGTAATAACTCCACCGTACCTTTATCCCGGTAAGTAATCAACAACAACGCCACAAATAAATACTTAACACCACGTATAATAAACACTGCACCTATAACACCAAGTTACCACTTCACCAAAAATAAACACTGCACCAATTTCCCTATAAACTCTTAACACTGAGAGCACTCACTGCTCTAAAACACCCAACACCTTTACGCACATCTCTATCACCACACACACCACGGAGGACCCTAGCACCTCTTCATCTCCTCTCTTTCGGTGCCCACACGGCACCAAAAGCCTCTCACACACCTCACTTGCACCAGTAAATTATTCCAATAATATACAATAACAATCTCACCAGGATCCTGCCGACTGCGCCATGTTAGATGAAGGGTTTGAAGAGAAGCAAGAAAACACGTCCACTTACCAGTAAATTGTAACTCAAGAAGAACTCCAATTAACCCAAGTTCCCGTAACCGTGTGTGTACCGGTATTCCTTGGTTAAGCCAATACCAATAGAACCCATGTTATAACCTTGAACTTCCTGCAACACACAAAACTCGACATGGTATAATAACAGTTAGGTCACAATAGAATATAATAGTACATTTTGTCCTAACCAATGTACAATAATTGCCCAATATTACGCCATATTTACACCACATTTCCCCCTGATCTCTAGATCAACTCAGTCCGTTAACATAAAAGTCAGCTAGCCATGAGGGTGGTCTACGATCACGAACAGGACGAGATGGACTGCTCAATTCAGAGTCAGACTCGTCATTACTGTCGTCACTACTACTGCTATCTCCATGAAAATTATTATATACAAAAGGTAGCAAGTCACTGTCACATTGAATGTATTTAGATAGCATATCTGCACTCGGTCACCAGCAAAACCTAACGTCACCCACATGTCGTGTCATCCCATCAACTTTCACAGCGGTGTTTGACACTAGGGCAGTAATGTTACCAGTTATCCAGATCAAAGTACATTTTGCGACTCCTGGTTTAACATACACTTGATCTCCTATTTTATATGGGTTTAGACTAGTATCACGATTAGGGATGGAACGGGTCAGAAATTTCAGGACCGGGTCAGGACCAGGACTTTTCTGAAATTTTCAGGACCGGGTCGGGTCGGGCCAAACATCGCAGCGTGGTCTATCATACAGCCCCGTTAACTCAACTTCAAACATATATGTCATCTCCAAATACATACTAAGATGTAGATAATGCTGGATTATGTGAGGATGTTTCTTACATTTTATTAAGATAAACTGTCTGTGTAAATGTAAATGTATTTATAATTTAATGCATAATAATAATAAATAAATAATATACGGAAATGTTCCCAAAAGTGTCTCAAAGCCCACCAATCTTCTGCTGTGAGCTTGTGTAAAATGCATTTGGATTAAACCTAGGTAACAATAATAATTTAACTAAAGTTTTTTAAAAATAATAAATCAATGGAAAGATTTATTCCATTCATAATAATAATAAATAAATAATAATAATATTATTATTAATTATTATTAATTAATATTATAATCATTCGTATTATTATTATTATTATAATAATAATAATTATAAACAATCATCAATTGTTTTTGTAATTAAATTATTATATCATAAATAATAATAATCATTAATAAATATAAATAATGACTTTAAAGAAGAAGATAAATGATGATGATAATAATCATAAATAAATAATAATAATTATAATAATAATTATTATTATTATAATAATTAATTAATAACAACAACAATCATAATAATAATAATATAATAATAATTATCATTACTAAATAATAATACTATTAATTATAATAATAACAATAATAAATATTATCATTTATTTATTACCTAACAAATATTAATAATAAAAATATATATTACTATAATTATAATAGTAAAAATTATGTTGATGAAAACATCACCTGCCTGTTTTTTTATTACTACCTACTATTTCATTTCACAGCACTGCCTGTGGTTGGTTGACCTTAACCATTACATGGTGTAACAGGTTAAATTTATGTCTTCAATTACCGACGGGATTTCTTACATGCTTGTTTGATGTTTTTGCTATAACTATTGACCTTGGGTTTCAAACAATAAAAAATCCAACTAGCACTAAGGGATCGCTCCTAAACCGCGCCTTGCTATACAGGGTGTTAGTTGGTGCGTTTCTTTCTTGTACTACTTGACTGGATATTTACATCACACTAACAATAAAAAAAAAACGTAAAAATATTGCGAGGTTCTGCCTCTGCTCAGATGATTAACAGTAACAAACAAGTGGCCAACAGATGGGAGATGTGGTTCTGCACAAGGCTATTATATTAATTGGCATATCACGTTGTTGACTAGTAGGCTATCATCAACCACAGATTGAAATACAAGGCTGTTTGGGTGCAAATCAATTATCACCTATTATTCAGGACTTCAAAGACATCATACCCGACACGATCCGGTCCCAAACCCGAAACCACATACCCAATGTTCAGGACCGGGTCCATTACCCGTTCCACCCCTAATCACGATTGATAGTACCTAAAGCATCTCTTGTCTTAGTTGTGTAATTGAACAGTCTCTCGCATGGCACTATTCCGTCGACATTGGGTGAGTTATACACCAAGTCACCAACTGGTCCACCTGGTCTAACTAACATACGTTTGATGTTGCGGTGGTTACGCTCTATGATACCATTCCTAGACGCTTTGTATGTGCAACTAAATATTACATTCCACTTATCTAGCACTGAACTCAATGCTCTAAAACAAGGACCATTATCCGACAAAAGTTATACTGGGGCACCTCGTTCACAAAATATATGCTCTAGTTGTTCTTGTACTGAAGAAGACGTTTCATTTCTTAGCTTCCTCCAGATAACGTACCTACTTGGTCCACAATCGATAACAGTCAAATAGGGAATACCTTTGTAATGGGTGATATCCGTTGCCAATCGGTACCAGTCATCAGTTATGTTTACTTGTCCTGTTTCCCTGTGAACAGGTGCTGGGTCAACTCTTTTGCACATGTGACATTGTGTTACAATCTCTTCTACATCTTTTCTAAGAGTTTTGGGGCCCCACTTAGTTCTAGCTAAATGTAAAGTCCGATCTACGCCTAAATGATGAGTGTCGTGGAGTCTGCGCAGCTTGTCTATGATGTTCTTCTCTGAAACTGCTACATTTACGCTACAAGTACGCTTAGCTAGCCACTTTCGTGGAACTCTCGTCAGCTCATCCGCTCTGTTTTCCTCTGATTTTACCAGGGAGATCTCAAGTGTTAGCCCATACTCCTCAATCAACTCAATAATCAAGCTAAGACATCTCTTCACAATCATTTCACTCAAGCAGCTAACCTTAGGTCTTTTACTGTCAGTCAACACCGATCTTACCCAGCTGCATACTGTAGCAGAGTCTGATAAAATGGTTACATTTTTCAGTTTCCATTCAATAGCCATGTTTATGGCTTTCACTACTGCTTCCAACTCAGGCACGTTTATATGAGCTCCATCATTGATAGCTCTTAGCCATGTCGCATCTTCTACTACCACACTGTTAACTTGCACACATACTCCTAAGGCTAAACTACTGGCATCGCACCATACATGGCCACTATCCGACGCCTGCACACTCCACTGACCACAAACTGGGTCATGATTTTCTACTCTTTCTGCTACGTCATCCAGCATTTTCTGAACATAATCAGGTATACAACTATCCCATTCACATGAATTTACTTCTCTTTTAATGTAACTGCATGCAACTCGTAACCATCGCGCTACTGGATAGTGGCCGATATATTTACCGCAAGTAGAGTATAGTTCTCGTTTGGTTACTTTGGACTGCACACAAGGCAACTATCAATCTCTTGCTCACAGTGCTTGTTTTTTGAAAAATGATTTGAAAAAAATATTTGAAAATCAAATGCAAATATTTGATTTGACATTTTTACTGATTTGATTTGCCTCAGTTTTTCGAGTCCCTGATTTGATTTGGTCCATTTTCAAAATTATTTGAATCAAAATTTTTTGATTTGCCCCAATCTCTGGTAGATAGTAAATTGGTTGATCATTTTTTCATTTTTATTACTAATCGTAACTACTACCTGCTGCTGTGTTGATATTAACAATTATTTGATTTAGTTGGCATAAAGTTTTTTAAAATCAGGCTTGGTATTTTAAAAATTATGTCATGGCATGGAATGATATTGTGTAGGATTTTATAAGGATTGTTGCCAGTCACCCTGGTAGCCACCTACACTACCTCGTAGGCTAGTAAGAACAGAGTTGTCTGTATTGTCAGGCAGTCTTGCTGACAGTCCAGCCGAATCACTGTCTATCTATCAGCATTGTCCGGCTGATAGTAGTCCAGGATGGCAGTACCTGTCAGGCAAGTCTGTGTCTTGTCAACTACCCGTTCGGACAACACAAAGCTGTTTCGACCAGTAGGTCGTATAGCCGTTGTCTTCCTGAGTAGTAGAGCTTGTCGTTATTGTGTGTGCGTGTGAGAGATCAAGTGTGAAATTGCGTGAGTGTATAGATTTTATTCAAAGAATAAAAATCAGCTGCGCCTCGGTGATAACACTGCTGAGTGAGAGGCTCGCAGCTATATTTATATAAACAGTTATGTAACACTTCTTTGTTTACAGTTGTAACCTCGAGTAAATAGCAATGTACAATAGGAATGAAAAGTTGGAGGTTATAAATAATAATCTGAGCGTTTCCTTAGCAACGCATGAAATACAGTGGTACTCGCTATATTGTTACACAGGTTTCACCAGAGTTCGCCATTCTTCCTGTACAATATCTTGCTGTCACAGCGGTGTTAAAGTTGTTTGCCTCACCTTGATGGTTGCTGGGAAAATGAGTTTTTAAAAATTGCACTTTGTTCACCAAAATTACTTTCTTTATTTCTCAAAGTGGATGATTTTATGTCTTAAGGTTGTTATGTTGAAGTGAAATCAGTGATGTGCAACTACAGTTGCGTTGTAATACGGTGTAGGTTAGATGTAAGAAATTTTACGTTTTTATTCGGAAAGGGCTACTATTAAAGGACTTTTTTTATACCTTTTTATGTGAATAATTTTATATAATCATTAATATACTAATTGGTCAACAAGGTTATAGGGCAGCAAGATATCATGAAATAAAGGCTCGAGAGCACATGGCTCACTGGTGGGTTGCCGGTTCACAATGCAATTTCGAAATAACTTTTTTCGCGCCCACATTCATGTAAGCAGTGCAATGACTGGCTAAACCTGTCCGCAACAGTGTCTCCTTTTCATCCCTTTTTAAATTTTGTTTATAGTAGCCTGGGCCCCAAGTTATTGAAGAATTAATAACCCAAGAATATTTCAAGAATTAAAAAAACCGTATCGATATGTTGTCTTAACATTGAGTTTTCTGGATGCTAAATTATTGCGATTCGATTAACAGCAATGAAAAGAATCTGTACTATGGAGAGAGGGAGATAACTCTCTCTCTCTGCATTGGGAAGAGGCAAGGACAACTCTTTGCCTGAGGACTAGGACTACATTAGCCAGGGTGATAAAACCTGCATCCCATTATTATGAACCACTCCCCTTGCAAAACAGCTGGCTAAAGGTTATGCCTGTTATTCACTGAAAAGAACCTGCCAGTTATAGAATTAAAATCAACTCTTTGTCTGCGCCACCGAGAGAAGAGAATTTTTTGTCTATGGAATAGATAGCATCCACCCTTAGTTTCTAGAGAATAAATTTAGGTTGCTACCATCTAGGTGTCTCTCCATGCAAATAGACATGGCTACATTGTTCAGCTACTTGTGTCTTTACCCTAAGTTCCTAGAGCTATGCTTTTGCAGCCACCTTTCACTTTTTTTTGTCGTCAAGTCCAAATTTTAAACCAGTATTAGATGTGTATCACAACTCCGCCACATGTACTATCAAGTGCCCACCTTCAGGTTTATATTGATTTTGATATAAACTAATCATGCAATTCTTTAAGAGGTGGTAGAGCGCACTTTCAATGAACTACAACCAATAGCCAGGAAAGCAAATGCTCATAACAATATCTGATAAAAAGTCAGTATGGGTGTTACTACGTGTGCATATGGTGGTAGTAATAATTAATTAAAAATGATAGTAACAATAATAATGAAGCTCTCGCCCTAGAGCACGCCACCGGCTTCTGTTTAAACTCAGTTATCAACTGTTCAAATGTTGAGCAACATGTTCACTATCCAATAGATCTCCACAGACAAGCCTTCCTAGTGATAATTTTTAACACTAGTCCATGATCATTGACAGTGCCAGTCGGACAAATCGAGAGCGGTTCTGATTGATTTGGTAACACACAACTGCAAGCTAAATAAGTGTCTTGGAGATGACAACAAAATATTTTGTTAACATTTCCAGTTACAATAGTCTTGCGGTACAGGTGATCCGCGGCTCTCTGATCGGCTATCTATAGAACAGAATATAACATTCTCTAAATAAAGTACCAAGTCAATAATTGCGGCCCTAGCTCTATTTTAAAACAATATAACACAAGTCATATCGTGCACAGAAATATTTATTACCCCATCTAATTAATTTCTACCTCACATGACACAAAAAAGTATAATGCAAATAAAAGATTTATTGTATTTATTTCAAATCAGAGAACCACTCGTTAAGTGAACACGATCACTGGCTCTGATTGTTCTCTGTAAGTCCAAATATCATTTACGGGTCGCAAAATCCATTCTCAATAAGTTGAATGCCTTTTTGCTTTGGTGTAGCACTCAGAGGAGTTGACTGAGCAGCTAAGTTACCAATGGTTACCTGGCTATTTTGGTCACCTTCTTGCTCGGGAAGATTGGCGTAATTTGTTGCTGCTCTGCTAATTTCAACTGCCCTTTAATTGTTAATGTTTAATCTTTCACTTCAACATAGTAGTTTCTTCTTCATAGCAGAATATTTGCGAGCCTAACTATTACATTAGACAGGAGGTACCATACCGTCGTATTACTCAACTTTTTTTGCGTGTGCCTTTTACTAGGTCCACTTCAGTAATGATAATAATTGTTATTCATTATTATTATTAAGGTGAAAAATAATGTGTAGAAAACATTGCGGTGACTTTGATTGTCACTCTTATGTTAGCACACCTGGTCATTCTGATTGGCTCCTGTAGATTGCTGGATACAAACTGACGCGTTGCATCAGACACCTCAGATCAGCAGCAGCTGATTGGCATTTTCTAACCAAATCTGACTGCTGATCAGCCAAGCCTGGTGTCATATCCTAACTTGGGATATTAGCTTTGTGCCTGCTAGCCTCACTAGTCTTGTTTAACTATGATTATTTGCCGATGGATAATTCTCGATAAACTGTGTTGTGAAGGGGAATAGGGTTTAAATCATTTCTGCGACACTCTTCCCATTAATAGAGCAAAGTATTGTTGGGAAATTTATTAATTAGAATTGCTGCATATTGCAAATTACAACTAAATTACTCAACATGTGAAGTTGTGGATGTAGTGAACAGTTTTATTATGACATCTCACAAACTGTACTGCCAGTACTTATTTAGCCATTCTTCATTAGCAGGCACTACAGAAACAATCACGCATCGACATTTGAAGAGTTACGACACTGATTAATTCGTCCATACTACATTTCGCCTGTGGCATATAACTTCCATGCGCTGTTGCCGTGACAGTTATTTCAACCTTGACCTATAAGCACACTAACCAAAAATTCTTTCGTAACATCTAAATAGGATAATAAAATAGATGATATAGTGAAAAAGAACGATGGTCAAGTTATTTTTATCATTATCATAATTCGGTGGTAATAGCGCTCATTATCAAGAAACTATGCTGATAAGTATTTTTATTACTTATTTGCTTCTCTTCAATGATTTATATTAATAAACAGTAATAATTGGTATCGTTTTCATTTCTTGTATGCTATTTCCGGTTTCGGAGACCAGAGCATTACAAATTGGGTTGCCATACTAGTCGTAGAAAGTAGATACTAGCACTGCATTTTAAAAGTTTAAAAAAACGGTGTATGGATCTGAAAAGCAGCGATTTCTCCTATAAGCCATTTACAAGTGCCCGAGTTTAGATTGCCTTGTGGTTTATTATTTACAACTATCAAGTAAACTCAATGGTGTATAAGGGCAAGAATCAGGAGGGGGCCCTCTATTAATACAAGGGAGACCCCATTGAAGTGGCAAAACTTTTCAGGAGCTCGATGGGTTTGCATCTTGAGATTCTAAAAAGTTACGAACCAAAGCTTAAAAGCTATATAAAGAAATATTTGTTTGCCTTCCTAGTTCAATCAAGTTAATATCATAGTACTTGGTCTATTGTTAATGTGACCTGGATGTGCTGTTATTTCCTCCATAAGTAAGACTCTTGAGCGCTCACATTTTATCCTACTGGCTCCCCCACTGGACTTGGTAGTATTTCCACCAAATCAGAACATTGCAATCAGCTCTTTCAATAACATTTTTACTTACATTATTTCTACAAAGTATAACAAGATTCCTCTGTCTATATATCATACTAATTGTTTTTTGCACCCTGAATGAAACCACCTGAAATACTAGCCATACTTGATGCCTTTACTGGCAGTACAATATTGTCATATCAACAAAAATAAAACCAGTTCACGTGAAATGAATTGATTTGTGTCTTTATTGTATGTGAAGTTTAAATTTCATTTTTAAAGCAGAACGAACATCATGATTGTATGTACTCCATAATACTTCAATGGTTGTGTCCAATGACTCTAATAATTTTTGGCAGCTCGTTAGTGCTTGAATGATCTCAATGTAAATATCGCTGCTTTGGAATTTGAATACATGAGCTGTCTCATTTGAATACATGAGCTGCCTTATTTGAATACATGAGCTGTCTCATTTGAATACACGAGCTGTCTCATTTGAATACATGAGCTGCCTCATTTGAATACATGAGCTGTCTCATTTGAATACATGAGCTGTCTCATTTGAATACATGAGCTGCCTCATTTGAATACATGAGCTGTCACATTTAAATACATGAGCTGTCTCATTTGAATACATGAGCTGCCTCATTTGAATACATGAGCTGTCTCATTTGAATACATGAGCTGTCTCATTTGAATAAATGAGCTGTCTCATTTGAATAAATGAGCTGCCTCATTTGAATACATGAGCTGTCTCATTTGAATACATGAGCTGTCTCATTTGAATAAATGAGCTGTCTCATTTGAATACAAGAGCTGTCTCATTTGAATACATGAGCTGTCACATTTGAATACATGAGCTGTCTCATTTGAATACATGAGCCGCCTCATTTGAATACATGAGCCGTCTCATTTGAATACATGAGCTGTCTCATTTGAATACATGAGCTGTCTCATTTGCATACATGAGCTGCCTCATTTGAATACATGAGCTGTCTCATTTGAATACATGAGCCGCCTCATTTGCCATTTACGCGTTACCTCTATGTTGCAGATAGCTAGCGAGCTATAGCATTGATAGACTGTGTGAAATGTCAGGAGTTGATCCTACTCAAGCTCCAAACAAAGCTGAACGAGAGGTGAGAAATAAGGCTAGAGTGTCTTGTTGCTCGTTGTATGAGCAATGTGTAATAATATTCAATGGGTATATTGTATACCAGTTGTCAAACATACACTCCCCATTCTGTCACCTGTACACGCCATCACCTTGCGCTCTACTTGTTCGAATCTTCATTCTTCCCACCTCTGTCCACCACTTCTGTCCCCCACATCTGTCCCACCTTTGTCCCCCACTTCTGTCATCCACCTGTGTGTCCAACTTCATCTCCCACCTCTGTCTCCTTCCTCTGTCCCCCACATCTGTACCACCTCTGCCCACCCACCTCTGTCATCCACCTGTGTCCCCCACCGCTGTCATCCACCTGTGTCCCCCACCTCTGTCCCCCACCTCTGTTCCCCACCTCTGTCCCCCCACCTCTGCCCCCACATCTGTCCCCCACATTTTTCTCCCACCTCTGCCCCCACATCTTTCCCCCACCTTTGTCTCCCACCTCTGCCCTCACATCTTTCCCCCACCTCTGTCTCCAGCCTCTGTCTCACACCTCTGTCCTCTCACCTCTGTCCCCCATCTGTGTCCCACATCTCTGTCCCCCCACCTCTGTCCCTCACCTGTGTCCCCCATTTCTGTCCCCCACCTCTGTCCCCCATCGTGTCCCCCATTTCTGCCCCTCCCCACCTCTGTCTCTCATATGTGTCCCCCATTTCTGTCCCCATCCTCTGTTCCCCACTTCTGTCCCCCTCCTCTGTCCCCCACCTCTGTCCCCTCACCTCTGTCCCCCATCTGGGCCCCCATTTCTGTCCCCCCAACCTCTGTCCCTCATCTGTGTCCCCCCATCTCTGTCCCTCACTTCTGTCCTTCGCCGTTGTCTCCCACCTCTGCCCCCACATCTTTCCCCCACCTTTGTCCTCCACCTCTGTCCCCCCAACTCTGTCCTCACTATATATAACTATGGTATACTATATATAACTACTGTATACTATATATAACTACTGTATACTATATATAACTACTGTATACTATATAGAACTACTGTATACTATATAGAACTACTGTATACTATATATAACTACTGTATACTATATATAACTACTGTATACTATATATAACTACTGTATACTATATATAACTACTGTATACTATATATAACTACTGTATACTATATATAACTACTGTATACTATATATAACTACTGTATACTATATATAACTACTGTATACTATATATAACTACTGTATACTATATATAACTACTGTATACTATATATAACTACTGTATACTATATATAACTACTGTATACTATATATAACTACTGTATACTATATATAACTACTGTATACTATATGTAACTACTGTATACTATATATAACTACTGTATACTATATATAACTACTGTATACTATATATAACTACTGTATACTATATATAACTACTGTATACTATATATAACTACTGTATACTATATATAACTACTGTATACTATATATAACTACTGTATACTATATATAACTACTGTATACTATATATAACTACTGTATACTATATATAACTACTGTATACTATATATAACTACTGTGTACTATATATAACTACTGTGTACTATATATAACTACTGTATACTATACATAACTACTGTATACTATATATAACTACTGTATACTATATATAACTATGGTATACTCTAACAAATACAGTCACTGTGCAGGTATGCTGGGGTGCTAGAGACAGATACTGGGAGTGTCTAGACGCAGCTGGTCTCCCGGCAGTAGACAAAACTGTTTGCACCGAACTGAGGAAAGTGTTTGAGCAGTCCTGCACTAAAGCCTGGGTTTGTGTTGTCTCTATGTGTGTGTTTTGTGTGGTATTAGGGTACTAGGTAGTAAAGTGATTGGTACTAATTACTTAAATATTAAGTACTAGGTACTTAGTTACCAAGTACTACATGCTAAGTGCTATATATACCAAGTACCTAGCACTTGTATGATTGTTCTGCAGGTGAAACACTTTGACAGAAACTTTGGCTACACCAGATTTCGGAAGCAGATGGTGTATGAGCAAGCCAAAGAGGAAGAGGAAACATCCAAGTAATTATTCTACTCTCAGTCAACGCTCTTCTACTCTCAGTCAACGCTCTTCTACTCTCAGTCTACCTTTTACTACTCTCTATTCACAATGCAACCTTGTAAGAAAGCCAAACTAGCTCCCGATCCATTCGATGATGAAGATGATTGGGAGGACGATGATGCCATCCTACAACTCGTTGCTAAAGAGGTACCTACTTCCTCTCAGATGAGTCAGGCTATCAAGGCCACACCCGCTAGTGGCTCAAAGACGTCTCCGGCGGGCACCAGCGCTAAATCAAGGTCTTTTGTGTTCAAGCGTCCTTCCACCGGCCCCAACTCTGTTCTATCTGTGAAGCCTCTCAGCTACACCAACACACCAGCCAGTGAGCTTTCTGTTTTGTCTAATGCTTTGGATTCGTCTTCTTCTGAGCAAGCGCAGAGCTCAACCAGTTCATCTAGTGCCCAGGAGTCAAACCAACAGATGTCCGATATGATTCGTAAGCAACACGCCCACGAGGGAGAAATAAAATGGCTGCGTTCAGCCCTCAAGGAGAAAGACAATCAGGTTAGCGCTATCAGGACTGACTTCAGCGCTGAAAGGGCTAAGCAACGCCTCCAGTTCTCTGAGAAAGAGCGAGTGTTTGGTAAGGAGGTAGAAGCCCTTCGTGCTGAGCTCCAGTTTAAGGAGAGTGAAATGATGGCTCTTAATCAGACTATAGACAAGCTTAAAAGAGAGAAAAGCAGGCCTTCACAGCCCAGCCTTGCTCTCGACAAAGATGGCTTCCCGCTGTCAACCAATCCTTTACCCGTCGCTACTAGCGTTAAGCAAGAACCAATGGACACGTCTACTTCCCCTCCTCGACCAAAGTGTGACCTGCTGCCGGTAGCTGCTGATAGGCTAAAGCCTCGGCAGCTCAGCACCAGTAAATACAAGAAAGGCCTTTTTATCTCTGACTTACTAGCTCGTATGCAAGAGAGAGTTAGTAGCAATGAAGTATCTCCTAGTGAAGGGTTATCTGACTGCATAGACTGTATCAAAGACTTGCGCTATTTATAGTCTCTTTTAACCCTCCGCTCTAATTATAGACCAGGTTGTTAGCTTTTTGGAGTTGTTTTCTCTTTTTTTTTACTTGTATCATTCTCTGTTTGTATCACACTGTATAGAAGCTGTTTTGTTTTGTGGCTTGAATACAATCTATTCATTTATTTATCATTTGGTTTGCTGTTTATATTTGTACTTCACAGAATTTTTGGCTCGGTGCCAAACTCGTTTACTCGTCTGGCAGGCTCCAGAGTTGAACTTAAGTCTTTAAAATATCTTAAATTTTCACCTATGCATCAAGCTGTAACTTGCACTACTATGAAAGTCGCAATAATGTGAATCTCAAACATGGTTGATGGCATTAATTGGCGTGCTGCTCTGCAGTGGTATCGTAAATACTTGATTAATTTTTATATTGTAGGCATGTACACAGGTTTTACTCTTTATGTGGAATATGTTTTTTGCCATTTCCTGTTAAGTGAAATGATCTAGATGTATATTGCATCTTACTTACTGGCCGATGAATGGTTTTTGTGTCCCATTGGTTTGCTACATCCTTCTTAGCTTTTTGTGAGTCGATCGATCGCGGTCTATAATTGGGATTAATCTTCTCTGATTTACTCCTCAGTGTAGGTTTCATGGGGATTGTCTGCCCTCACATAAATATAGCACAGCCATTCCATTACTTTGTTTTCTTAGTTTTATTAAAAAGAGTTTCCTCAAATTATTCATTCATAATAATAATAAATGATTACTGGGTTTTATTTCTTTCTATACACAAACAAGTTGAACAAGATTCAATGATTGTGTGATCAATATTTTAAAGTCTACTTACATCAGAGACTATGGGGGGAAAGAGAGGAGCGAATGCTCCCAGCAAAAAGAAAACAGCCGCTGGATCAAAGTATGAAAAGCTCACCGTTCTAGTGGACCAACTTTTAAAAGGTAGTGGTAATAATATTAATAAATAAATTTAATAATAATATTTGAAATAAATTATTAATGTAGTTATTATAGTGTTTTTCAATTTTTTCAACAGAGCTGCTTATTATGTAACTAAAAACTGATCTTTCCATAATAATAAATTATAATACTTCTTTAATTTAACTGTTGTCATCACTACTAGTACTTCTTTTACTTTCATTTCATTGATCATTGCCTTTGGAATGGTGGTGGTGGTGGTGGTGGTGGTGGTGGTGGTGGTGGTGGTGGTGGTGGTGGTGGTGGTGGTGGTGGTGGTGGTGGTGGTGGTGGTGGTGGTGGTGGTGGTGGTGGTGGTGGTGGTGGTGGTGGTGGTGGTGGTGGTGGTGGTGGTGGTGGTGGTGGTGGTGGTGGTGGTGGTGGTGGTGGTGGTGGTGGTGGTGGTGGTGGTGGTGGTGGTGGTGGTGGTGGTGGTGGTGGTGGTGGTGGTGGTGGTGGTGGTGGTGGTGGTGGTGGTGGTGGTGGTGGTGGTGGTGGTGGTGGTGGTGGTGGTGGTGGTGGTGGTGGTGGTGGTGGTGGTGGTGGTGGTGGTGGTGGTGGTGGTGGTGGTGGTGGTGGTGGTGGTGGTGGTGGTGGTGGTGGTGGTGGTGGTGGTGGTGGTGGTGGTGGTGGTGGTGGTGGTGGTGGTGGTGGTGGTGGTGGTGGTGGTGGTGGTGGTGGTGGTGGTGGTGGTGGTGGTGGTGGTGGTGGTGGTGGTGGTGGTGGTGGTGGTGGTGGTGGTGGTGGTGGTGGTGGTGGTGGTGGTGGTGGTGGTGGTGGTGGTGGTGGTGGTGGTGGTGGTGGTGGTGGTGGTGGTGGTGGTGGTGGTGGTGGTGGTGGTGGTGGTGGTGGTGGTGGTGGTGGTGGTGGTGGTGGTGGTGGTGGTGGTGGTGGTGGTGGTGGTGGTGGTGGTGGTGGTGGTGGTGGTGGTGGTGGTGGTGGTGGTGGTGGTGGTGGTGGTGGTGGTGGTGGTGGTGGTGGTGGTGGTGGTGGTGGTGGTGGTGGTGGTGGTGGTGGTGGTGGTGGTGGTGGTGGTGGTGGTGGTGGTGGTGGTGGTGGTGGTGGTGGTGGTGGTGGTGGTGGTGGTGGTGGTGGTGGTGGTGGTGGTGGTGGTGGTGGTGGTGGTGGTGGTGGTGGTGGTGGTGGTGGTGGTGGTGGTGGTGGTGGTGGTGGTGGTGGTGGTGGTGGTGGTGGTGGTGGTGGTGGTGGTGGTGGTGGTGGTGGTGGTGGTGGTGGTGGTGGTGGTGGTGGTGGTGGTGGTGGTGGTGGTGGTGGTGGTGGTGGTGGTGGTGGTGGTGGTGGTGGTGGTGGTGGTGGTGGTGGTGGTGGTGGTGGTGGTGGTGGTGGTGGTGGTGGTGGTGGTGGTGGTGGTGGTGGTGGTGGTGGTGGTGGTGGTGGTGGTGGTGGTGGTGGTGGTGGTGGTGGTGGTGGTGGTGGTGGTGGTGGTGGTGGTGGTGGTGGTGGTGGTGGTGGTGGTGGTGGTGGTGGTGGTGGTGGTGGTGGTGGTGGTGGTGGTGGTGGTGGTGGTGGTGGTGGTGGTGGTGGTGGTGGTGGTGGTGGTGGTGGTGGTGGTGGTGGTGGTGGTGGTGGTGGTGGTGGTGGTGGTGGTGGTGGTGGTGGTGGTGGTGGTGGTGGTGGTGGTGGTGGTGGTGGTGGTGGTGGTGGTGGTGGTGGTGGTGGTGGTGGTGGTGGTGGTGGTGGTGGTGGTGGTGGTGGTGGTGGTGGTGGTGGTGGTGGTGGTGGTGGTGGTGGTGGTGGTGGTGGTGGTGGTGGTGGTGGTGGTGGTGGTGGTGGTGGTGGTGGTGGTGGTGGTGGTGGTGGTGGTGGTGGTGGTGGTGGTGGTGGTGGTGGTGGTGGTGGTGGTGGTGGTGGTGGTGGTGGTGGTGGTGGTGGTGGTGGTGGTGGTGGTGGTGGTGGTGGTGGTGGTGGTGGTGGTGGTGGTGGTGGTGGTGGTGGTGGTGGTGGTGGTGGTGGTGGTGGTGGTGGTGGTGGTGGTGGTGGTGGTGGTGGTGGTGGTGGTGGTGGTGGTGGTGGTGGTGGTGGTGGTGGTGGTGGTGGTGGTGGTGGTGGTGGTGGTGGTGGTGGTGGTGGTGGTGGTGGTGGTGGTGGTGGTGGTGGTGGTGGTGGTGGTGGTGGTGGTGGTGGTGGTGGTGGTGGTGGTGGTGGTGGTGGTGGTGGTGGTGGTGGTGGTGGTGGTGGTGGTGGTGGTGGTGGTGGTGGTGGTGGTGGTGGTGGTGGTGGTGGTGGTGGTGGTGGTGGTGGTGGTGGTGGTGGTGGTGGTGGTGGTGGTGGTGGTGGTGGTGGTGGTGGTGGTGGTGGTGGTGGTGGTGGTGGTGGTGGTGGTGGTGGTGGTGGTGGTGGTGGTGGTGGTGGTGGTGGTGGTGGTGGTGGTGGTGGTGGTGGTGGTGGTGGTGGTGGTGGTGGTGGTGGTGGTGGTGGTGGTGGTGGTGGTGGTGGTGGTGGTGGTGGTGGTGGTGGTGGTGGTGGTGGTGGTGGTGGTGGTGGTGGTGGTGGTGGTGGTGGTGGTGGTGGTGGTGGTGGTGGTGGTGGTGGTGGTGGTGGTGGTGGTGGTGGTGGTGGTGGTGGTGGTGGTGGTGGTGGTGGTGGTGGTGGTGGTGGTGGTGGTGGTGGTGGTGGTGGTGGTGGTGGTGGTGGTGGTGGTGGTGGTGGTGGTGGTGGTGGTGGTGGTGGTGGTGGTGGTGGTGGTGGTGGTGGTGGTGGTGGTGGTGGTGGTGGTGGTGGTGGTGGTGGTGGTGGTGGTGGTGGTGGTGGTGGTGGTGGTGGTGGTGGTGGTGGTGGTGGTGGTGGTGTGATAATTAATAATAATAGTAGTAATAAATGATAATAATAGATTATCATTATTGTTTGTCATTATTATTATTGTGAGAGGTTTGTTTTTTTGTTGTTGGTGTCATTTGCCAAATAATGTATGTTTGTGGATTATTTATTATTTATTATTATTAACTCAGCTAGCTAGCTGGCACTTTATTATTACCTCGTGGAATTAGAACATTCAAAATCACCTCGCGGTGCAAACAGGGAAAGCCTCTTTGGTCAGTGTTTATTCAGTGTGGCAGCGACAGCTGCTTATTGTTGAGTGTTATTTGACCCCAGCCTGAGATCCCTCACGCTGCGTGGAAGGAAGCTGTTGTAATATGTCTGACTTGATGCATATCTTGAGGTTGGCTCTCCTCTGCTCTCAGCTCGTGTGACAATAGTTGTCTGGCTTCTACTGTTAACCAGTTCATCATATGCTGAGGCAAGCGTCTGGTTTCTTCTGAGAGTATTCTCATCAGTAATGGCAACCTGTGTGATTTTCGTCTTTCTTTTAGTGGTTTAAGCTCAAGTTGCATTCGACCTTCAGTTACCCCACGTCTACCCTTAATGTTTTTGATAAAGCGAATTGCTTGAGATTTTACATGCTCAATAGCATCGCAAGTGTTATTCTCAGTTGGGTCCCAAAGGGTATCACCGTATTCAAGGATTGGTCGGCAGAGACTGGTATATGCAAGCAACTTGCATCTCTCAGTCGCCACATGTAGAGTGTATTTTATGCAGCCAAGGATTTTAGATGCACTCTTGATTTTGGATGTTATATGTTTTTCAATTTTCAGGTTTGATTGCATTTATATACCGAGGTACGTAGTTTGCTCAACACATTCGAGAGGGAAGTTACCGAGGGAGTACTTTGGATCTGCAGATGGCCCTTTGCTAAATGTAATAACTTCACATTTATTAGTGTTGAGTGGCATTTTCCATTTGGTTGACCACGCATACAATGCGTCAATATTTTCTTGGAAGCGGTTCCTATCTTCATTGTTGTTAACCTCTGAGTAAAGCAAGGTGTCATCAGCATACAGACTCGCACCACATATTACAGCTTCTGGTAGATCGTTTATGTATATTAGAAACAACGTGGGCCCCAGCACTGAGCCTTGGGGCACCCCTGAAGTAACCGTTAAGTCTGACGATAGCACTCCAACTCTCTGGCTTCTCTGAGCAAGAAAACCCTGAATCCAATTCACAATGTGTTTTGCTTTTGCCGTCAATACGCCAAATCTTTTGCATGAGTAGGTTATGAGGCACTATTGATTAATATCATTAGTTGTTATTACTTACTTACCATAATTATTAATTATAGGTTGAACAGTTGAAAATGATGATGATAATAATAATATTAATTATTATTGCGAAACAACCATTAAAAAATGGTAACACATTTGACAACACTAAATGATGAATAGTGCTACTATTAAACAAACCCCGATGTAAAATTATTTTTATAATAGTTTTATTACTGTTGTTTGTAAAAGATGCAAACTAGTGGGAGTGGTGCAAGTCTGAACACTGGGGAAATTTTGATAGTTAGAAATTTCGTTATGATACTGCACGTTTTGATGGAATTTTTATCAACCATAGTTATTAGTTACATGTAAACATCGCCCATTTCTTTGCCTATGCTGCAGCCCAGCTGATAGGTGAGCTATTTTTTCACCTTTCTATTCTCTTAACTTATCATAACTCTTTTATTTTTGTTTTTGATTTCGTATACTCATCCTTGAAATTTTAGCTTATTCGTACGCAACAAGCATTGGAATGAACTTAAGCATGAACAAATGCATTCATAGATAGAATGAAGGTAGACATCTCCTGGAAGGAATGTCGACTTGGCTATAATAAATGTCAACTATGCCATATAGAAGGAAAACCTGACGTTAGCTTTTGGAAGTGTCGACATATACAATATCATTTTGAAATTCATTCCAGGAGTGTCCAATTTGATATAAACGAGAAATTGTTATATTCCTCGAAAAACCGTCAAAACTGTAGTTTATATTTTGCCGACACTTTAGGGAATAAATTTTGACATTTCGTCTGTAGCATAGTCGACATGCATTCGGGGTCAGTGGACATTCCAGCAAGAGTCTGTATTAATTCTAGTTATGTATGGGTTGATTCCTATCAATGTTCATTCCGGCCACATTCATTCTTATCTTTCGGTCAACATGTCCCTAAATCAGCCTCCATATATTATTCGTTGGTTGCCAAAAGGTTAATGGCAACATTCCTGAGCCATTCAGTGAAGCTCAATAATGTTTCTTGACCTGAAATAATTGTATTTTACTTGCATAGCCTGTGGGCAGGGACTAGTATTAAGTCTGAGAGGATAATCCATTACTAAAGGGTAGAATTGTCTTACAAAACATTGCACTAGTCAATAAAAGTATATCATAAGTTTTGATCACGAAAGTGCAATGCAATGATATTGATGTAATAAAAAACAAAATAATGAATAGTTCTAGAATATGCGCATATATGCACTGATATAGAGAAAGTTTTGTATTCGTTGATTATAATTATCACTGTCGCCATAAAAGTATCAAAAATAAAACCAAAACTTTGTCTATGAACTCAGTGCTTTTAGTGATCTGTGTGAACCAGTTAAATGCAAAGAAGAAATGGTTAATTAAAATATGGTGGCACAGTTTTACAATGATAGATGTTGTATAAAAATGCTTGACCTAATCATTATTGTGAGCATTACAGTCCCTTAATAGAGTTATCTGACTGAGGTATAGAGTTTTACAGAAATAGACAACTACAGCAGGCTGATCTAATGCATTCATTTGTAAGAGATGGTATAACCCTTTTCACATGAGACAAATACCCCCAGCTATATCATCTAATTAACTGCCACATATAATATTAGTGTGTTGTATGTTAGTAATTAGTGCCCTAGTTGTATTGACTGGCCCATATAGCAGCATTCTTCCCACAATTATTTGTGCAAGCCATGTTATGGCACAGTGAATATGAATTGTTCATGTTGACACCACCTGCTTACTAACAATATATATTTTTATTGCTTTCAGTAAATGCTTGAAAAAGTTTAGTTTTCTGTTTGAAATAGCATTGCTTGTGTTTGCATCATTGAAACCACAATTGATTTGCTTTGTATATTGTTACTTAGCTTTTATCTTATAGGTTAAGTTGAATATAGGTCAAATAGTCTACTGTCATTGGATGAATTACGAACATTGACAATTATTGTAAACCAGGGAAAAGTCTTTTAAAAGTTAAAATGTAATAGTATTTTATACAATCAGCTGTCTTGTTAGAACAATTTGAGCTGTTCACCTATGGCGTGTATCGTAGATCCGCTGAGTATTTCTATATCAAGTGGTTTTGTTGCTCTTTGAAGTGAAGCGCAGAGTTAATGGATAAACACTGCAGGTGTACAGCGCACTGCACTCAGTTAGTAACTGATGTGATACCTACTATTTGTATTACAGCCTGCACACAGACACCAACAGCCAAAGACCTAGAGAGTAGTTGTGCTACTATATGGCAGCTAACTGAGCAAATACGTCTCCTCGAGTCAGATGGAGTCAGCAGTGCTGCTGGTGAGTTTTGCTGCCAGTCATTGAGTTACTCCTAGTACCATGCAGCTACTAACTGTTTGAATGCAATTTTTCAGGGGCAACGAGGAGTCGAGAATCCAAGCTCGCCTCGTTCATGAATTGGTGCAATGAGAATGGAGTAAAAAGTGATAAAGTGGAACTGTCAATGTTTGATGGATTGGGTGTAGGAGTGAAGGCAACCGCTGCTATTAAGGTGACCTCGCAGTTTATCCATCTGTCCCAGCTGTTGATCTGTTGGTTATAATAAAAAGGTTGCAGTTTATCAGACATCGTATGATGAATAATACACTTTTAGTATCAAGAGATGTTCATGTCAATACCGAGGTCTGTGATGTTGACTGTAGACACAGAGATATCCAGCATTGGTGAGTTCTATGTTTATATATAATATATATGTGATACACTATACATATATATAACATGAGCTATACATATATATTGCAGCAACTGAGCATATGTATAACAAACTATACATATATACAGCTTACACTATTATATATATACAACGCGCACTATGCATGTATATTACACGTATACGCATATGATGTGCTGATACATTTGGTAGGTCAGCTGCTAAAAAGCGATCCAATTGCCTCTCAAATGCCGAATGTTGCTCTTTCTCTGCATCTTCTTTCGGAGAAGTTCAAGGGGTCAGCTTCTCATTGGAAACCTTATATAGGTACTTCTACATTTATGTGTACTATATGTCTATGTGTACTATATGTCTATGTATACTATATGTCTATGTGTACTATATGTCTATGTATACTACCTGTCTATGTGTACTATATATCTATGTATACTATATGTCTATGTATACTGCATGTCTATGTGTACTATATGTCTATGTATACTATATGTCTATGTGTACTATATGTCTATGTGTACTACCTGTCTATGTGTACTATATATCTATGTATACTGCATGTCTATGTGTACTATATGTCTATGTATACTGCATGTCTATGTATACTATATGTCTATGTGTACTATATGTCTATGTATACTATATGTCTATGTGTACTATATGTCTATGTATACTATATGTCTATGTGTACTATATGTCTATGTGTACTATATGTCTATGTATACTATATATCTATGTATACTATATGTCTATGTATACTGCATGTCTATGTATACTATATGTCTATGTGTACTATATGTCTATGTGTACTATATGTCTATGTGTACTATATGTCTATGTATACTATATATCTATGTATACTATATGTCTATGTATACTGCATGTCTATGTGTACTATATGTCTATGTATACTGCATGTCTATGTGTACTATATGTCTATGTATACTATATGTCTATGTGTACTATATGTCTATGTGTACTATATGTCTATGTATACTATATGTCTATGAATACTACCTGTCTATGTATACTATATGTCTATGTATACTATATGTCTATGTATACTATATGTCTATGTGTGCTATATGTCTTTGTGTACTACATGTCTATGTATACTATGTCTATGTATACTATGTCTATGTATACTACATGTCTATGTATACTATGTCTATGTATACTACATATAAACCTATTTGGATCGCTACAAATCATTAAATGTCTGTGCTGAAGCCAGTGAAATTCTAATTCGAGTGTGAACTCTGGTTTTTTTGCATGGTATGCTCAATACAAGTTATACCATCCAGGGGGTAGTTCAACCTTTGATGCTCTTCATCTGAATCTATAAAATTTCAAAGTTTGATAGAAAATTCTGTCATAAGAAGAGTGGAGTTGGAGTTGTCCTTTCTATATTCAATCGATGTCAATATTACATGACCTCTGCAGTAACAGGCTTCAACTAAGGGCTAGCTCTTGATTTATTATTTTATTTTTGTTTGTTCTATTAGCAAACCTGTGTGCAAGTGTGTGATATGTGTGATAATAGCAAGATCACTCTTTTCTGTTAACTACTATTGCTAGAATGCCTCAGATATTCATTTCAGATTTAAAATAATAAGTTTTTGAAGTATTTTGCCATTAGTTTTGGATGCATTTATGGTAAAATATAATTCTATTAAAAAATGATTATTGTTAGTGTTATTTCTATTCAGTTAATATTATTATTGACGATATTATAAAATACAATTTATTAAGGTTATTATTTGTTTTGTAGTTTTATTTATAGAAAAGTTGTACATTCATTTGTTATAGTCAAATAATAATAACTAGAAATAACAATTCTTATAAAATGATAATTAGCTAGTAATAATGTGGCAGTTGGTAATAAGTTTTATAATTAATACTATTGTTATTTCTTTATAAACAACAAAATTATTTTTACCACTAGTTTCATAGTTATAATTTCATTCTTTTCGTCACTTTGAACAAAAGAATACAACTCCATATCAAATAAACCTAGAAACTGGGCTTCGAAAGTGCTTTCCAGTACCAATATTTGCAATGGCGGAAATTCTGTATACGTGTATGTGTACTATACGTCTATGCATACTATATACCACTATGTCTATGCATACTATATACCACTACGTCTATGCAAACTATATACCACTACGTCTATGCATACTATATACCACTATGTCTATGCATACTATATACCACTACGTCTATGCATACTATATACCACTACGTCTATGCATACTATATACCACTATGTCTATGTATACTATATATCACTATGTCTACTATATACCACTATGTCTACTATATATCACTATGTCTACTATATATCACTATGTCTACTATATACCGCTATGTCTACTATATATCACTATGTCTACTATATACCACTATGTCTATTATATATCACTATGTCTACTATATACCACTATGTCTATGCATACTATATACCACTATGTCTACTATATATCACTATGTCTACTATATATCACTATGTCTACTATATACCACTATGTCTACTATATATCACTATGTCTACTATATACCACTATGTCTATGCATACTATATACCACTATGTCTATGTATACTATATACCACTATGTCTACTATATACCACTATGTCTATGTATACTATATATCACTATGTCTATGTATACTATATATCACTATGTCTATGTATACTATATACCGGAATGTCTATGTATACTATATACCACTATGTCTACTATATATCACTATGTCTACTATATATCACTATGTCTACTATATACCACTATGTATACTATATACCACTATGTCTATGTATACTATATATCACTATGTCTATGTATACTATATACCACTATGTCTACTATATATCACTATGTCTATGTATACTATATACCACTATGTCTATGTATACTATATACCACTATGTCTATGTATACTATATATCACTATGTCTATGTATACTATATACCACTATGTCTACTATATACCACTATGTCTACTATATATCACTATGTCTATGTATACTATATATCACTATGTCTATGTATACTATATACCACTATGTCTATGTATACTATATATCACTATGTCTATGTATACTATATACCACTATGTCTACTATATATCACTATGTCTACGTATACTATATACCACTATGTATACTATATACCACTATGTCTATGTATACTATATATCACTATGTCTATGTATACTATATACCACTATGTCTATGTATACTATTTACCGGAATGTCTATGTATACTATATACCACTATGTATACTATATATCACTATGTATACTATATATCACTATGTCTATGTATACTATATACCACTATGTCTATGTATACTATATACCACTATGTCTACTATATACCACTATGTCTACTATATACCACTATGTCTATGTATACTATATACCACTATGTCTATGTATACTATATACCACTATGTCTATGTATACTATATACCACTATGTCTATGTATACTATATACCACTATGTCTATGTATACTATATACCACTATGCATACTATATACCACTACGTCTATGTATACTATATACCACTATGTCTATGTATACTATATACCACTATGTCTATGTATACTATATACCACTATGTCTATGTATACTATATACCACTATGTCTATGTATACTATATACCACTATGTCTATGTATACTATATACCACTATGTCTACTATATACCACTATGTCTATGTATACTATATACCACTATGTCTATGTATACTATATACCACTATGTCTATGTATACTATATACCGGAATGTCTATGTATACTATATATCACTATGTATACTATATATCACTATGTCTATGTATACTATATACCACTATGTCTATGTATACTATATACCACTATGTCTACTATATACCACTATGTCTATGTATACTATATACCACTATGTATACTATATACCGCGATGTCTATGTCTACTATATGTCTATGTGTACTAATATGTCTATGTAGACGTACTACCAGAGGTCTATGACACCACACTCTACTTCACACCAGAGGAGTTAACCTTACTCAAGGGCTCCTCTACGTATGAACAATCTGTACACATGCAGAGAAGCATCGCTAGACAATACGCCTACTTCTGGTCTCTTTTTGCAAACCAATCTCGCAAGTATACCAAGATGGCTTCTCGTTTTACCTTTGATCTCTACAGGTTGGTGTTATACAACCTATATATAGTACAAGTTATATATAGTGTATGTTATATATAGTGTATGTTATATATAGTGTATGTTATATATAGTACATGTTATATATAGTACATGTTATATATAGTAAAAGTTATATATAGTACATGTTATATAGAGTGCAAGTTATACATAGTACATGTTATATATAGTGTATGTTATATATAGTACAAGTTATATATAGTACATGTTATATATAGTACAAGTTATATATAGTACATGTTATATATAGTACAAGTTATATATAGTACATGTTATATATAGTGTATGTTATATATAGTACAAGTTATATATAGTACATGTTATATATAGTACAAGTTATACATAGTACATGTTATATATAGTGTATGTTATATATAGTACAAGTTATATATAGTACATGTTATATATAGTACAAGTTATATATAGTACATGTTATATATAGTACATGTTATATATAGTACATGGTATATATAGTACAAGTTATATATAGTACATGGTATATATAGCACAAGTTATATATAGTACATGTTATATATAGTACAAGTTATATATAGTACATGTTATATATAGTGTATGTTATATATAGTACATGGTATATATAGTACATGTTATATATAGTGTATGTTATATATAGTGTATGTTATATATAGTACATGTTATATATAGTACATGTTATATATAGTACAAGTTATATATAGTACATGTTATATATAGTACATGTTATATATAGTACAAGTTATATATAGTACATGTTATATATAGTACAAGTTATATATAGTACATGTTATATATAGTACAAGTTATATATAGTACAAGTTATATATAGTACATGGTATATATAGTACATGTTATATATAGTACATGTTATATATAGTCCATGTTATATAGAGTGCAAGTTATATATAGTGTATGTTATATATAGTCCATGTTATATATAGTACATGTTATATATAGTACATGTTATATATAGTCCATGTTATATATAGTCCATGTTATATATAGTACATGTTATATATAGTCCATGTTATATATAGTACATGTTATATATAGTACAAGTTATATATAGTACATGTTATATATAGTGTCTGTTATATATAGTGTAAGTTATATATAGTACATGTTATATATAGTACAAGTTATATATAGTACATGTTATATATAGTACATGTTATATATAGTACATGTTATATATAGTACATGTTATATATAGTACATGTTATATATAGTACATGTTATATATAGTGTATGTTATATAGAGTGCAAGTTATATATAGTACATGTTATATAGAGTGCAAGTTATATATAGTACAAGTTATATATAGTACATGGTATATATAGTACAAGTTATATATAGTACATGTTATATATAGTACAAGTTATATATAGTACATGTTATATATAGTACATGTTATATATAGTACATGTTATATATAGTGTATGTTATATATAGTGTATGTTATATATAGTGTATGTTATATATAGTACATGTTATATATAGTACATGTTATATATAGTACAAGTTATATATAGTACATGTTATATATAGTGTATGTTATATATAGTACATGTTATATATAGTACATGTTATATATAGTCCATGTTATATATAGTACATGTTATATATAGTACATGTTATATATAGTCCATGTTATATATAGTCCATGTTATATATAGTACATGTTATATATAGTCCATTTTATATATAGTACATGTTATATATAGTACAAGTTATATATAGTACATGTTATATATAGTACAAGTTATATATAGTACATGTTATATATAGTGTATGTTATATATAGTACATGTTATATATAGTCCATGTTATATATAGTACATGTTATATATAGTCCATGTTATATATAGTCCATGTTATATATAGTACATGTTATATATAGTCCATGTTATATATAGTACAAGTTATATATAGTACAAGTTATATATAGTACATGTTATATATAGTACATGTTATATATTGTGTATGTTATATATAGTACATGGTATATATAGTACATGTTATATATAGTGTATGTTATATATAGTGTATGTTATATATAGTACATGTTATATATAGTACATGTTATATATAGTGTATGTTATATAGAGTGCAAGTTATATATAGTACATGGTATATATAGTACAAGTTATATATAGTACATGTTATATATAGTACAAGTTATATATAGTACATGTTATATATAGTGTATGTTATATATAGTGTATGTTATATATAGTGTATGTTATATATAGTACATGTTATATATAGTGTATGTTATATAGAGTGCAAGTTATATATAGTACATGGTATATATAGTACAAGTTATATATAGTACATGTTATATATAGTACAAGTTATATATAGTACATGTTATATATAGTACAAGTTATATATAGTACATGTTATATATAGTACAAGTTATATATAGTACATGTTATATATAGTACATGTTATATATAGTACATGTTATATATAGTCCATGTTATATATAGTACATGTTATATATAGTACATGTTATATATAGTCCATGTTATATATAGTACATGTTATATATAGTACATGGTATATATAGTACAAGTTATATATAGTACATGTTATATATAGTACATGTTATATATAGTACATGTTATATATAGTCCATGTTATATATAGTACATGTTATATATAGTACATGTTATATATAGTGTATGTTATATATAGTGTATGTTATATATAGTACATGTTATATATAGTACATGGTATATATAGTACAAGTTATATATAGTACATGTTATATATAGTACATGTTATATATAGTACATGTTATATATAGTCCATGTTATATATAGTACATGTTATATATAGTACATGTTATATATAGTACATGTTATATATAGTGTATGTTATATATAGTGTATGTTATATATAGTACAAGTTATATATAGTACATGGTATATATAGTACATGTTATATATAGTACATGTTATATATAGTACATGGTATATATAGTACATGTTATATATAGCACAAGTTATATATAGTATACGTCACCTGTAGTATCTACAACGACTATGCACATATGCAGGTGGGCTGTGAGTACAGTAATGACAAGACAAAACATAATACCTGCAGCACACAGAACAACAGAGTTGGAGGGGGATACAAGAGCTCCCTCTCTATCACTCATACCTCTGTGGGACATGTGTAACCATAGGGATGGACAGGTCAGTCTTCTGTCTGTAGCCTGCCTCCCTTCTACTCAACTGTGCCATCAGCTATAGTAGATCTGTCTCATTGGTAAATGTAAAAGGCTTTTGTTAAAAAAAATATTATTTCTGCCAGTGAAAAGTCATAATTATTTAATAAACAGTGTTCAGAAATGATCTGTACAGGTTTGTACTTGAAGTGCAGTACATGTGGCTGAGTGAAAACATGGTTACCTGCCGGGACTATTCTTAGACTATTCATATATTGTAAACAAATAGTTTGCTCTCCTGAAAATAAAAATTATGGAGGCTGTTCAAAACTGGGTATTTTAAATGAAAAATTTTAAATTGCGCCCGGCATTGTTTGATAAATAAAAGAAAAATAATTCATCTTGTATTATGAAACAGTGATAACTGCTTTGCTACAGCCTTCACAATAATATCAACGCCAAACATTTATCTATGTGTAGTTTTCTGATAGATCAACCTTATTGATTATTGGATTATGTTCAGCCATTTTCTTATTTACCATCCTGTCGAATTCCTAAAGTTCTTCCGTTTAAGATGTTGACTGACTACGAAGACACAGCGAATGAGTGCCGATGCTATGCTAATGAAGCCTGTGAACCAGGAGACCAAGTGTATATATGCTATAGTACTAGGGCTAACAGTGACTTCCTCGTTCACAATGGATTTGTGTATGAAGGCAATCCCAACAACATTGTAGTGTTTAAAATAGGTTAGTATTGTTGCTTACTCGTCTCCACATATGACATATATAAGTATATCTTTTATATAACTCTTTATATATTTTATATAACTGTTTATATATTTTATATAACTCTTTATATATTTTATATAACTCTTTATATATTTTATATAACTCTTTATATATTTTATATAACTCTTTATATATTTTATATAACTCTTTATATATTTTATATAACTGTTTATATATTTTGTATAACTCTTTATATATTTTATATAACTGTTTATATATTTTATATAACTCTTTATATATTTTATATAACTCTTTATATATTTTATATAACTCTTTATATATTTTATATAACTCTTTATATATTTTATATAACTGTTTATATATTTTGCATTGTATTACACAGGGTTGGCAAAGACAGACCCATTGATTGAATTGAGACGCAAAGTTCTCTCAAAACACAGGTGAATGTCCCTCATATTCTACTACGTACATGTACATCTAACCAAAATGTAGAATGTTGTTACATTGTGCCATTTTTGTGTATAGCTCCATGTCTGTGTATAGCTCTATGTCTGTGTATAGCTCTATGTCTGCTGATGCTCAAGTCTTTCATCTGAGGAAACAGTTGGATCTGGCGGTGCCACAAAATCTCATCTTGTTTCTCAGAGTTTTCAATGCAACTCAAGGTATATATCTTGTTATATATATAGTTATGTATTGTTGTATATCTAGTTATATATTATGAAACATATAGTTATACGTTGTTGTATATGTAGTTATACATTGACTGTTGTATATGTAGTTATACATTGACTGTTGTATATCTAGTTATACATTGACTGTTGTATATGTAGTTATACATTGACTGTTGTATATGTAGTTATACATTGACTGTTGTATATCTAGTTATACATTGACTGTTGTATATGTAGTTATACATTGACTGTTGTATATGTAGTTATACATTGACTGTTGTATATGTAGTTATACATTGACTGTTGTATATCTAGTTATACATTGACTGTTGTATATGTAGTTATACATTGACTGTTGTATATGTAGTTATACATTGACTGTTGTATATGTAGTTATACATTGACTGTTGTATATGTAGTTATACATTGACTGTTGTATATGTAGTTATACATTGACTGTTGTATATGTAGTTATACATTGACTGTTGTATATGTAGTTATACATTGACTGTTGTATATGTAGTTATACATTGACTGTTGTATATGTAGTTATACATTGACTGTTGTATATGTAGTTATACATTGACTGTTGTATATGTAGTTATACATTGACTGTTGTATATGTAGTTATACATTGACTGTTGTATATGTAGTTATACATTGACTGTTGTATATGTAGTTATACATTGACTGTTGTATATGTAGTTATACATTGACTGTTGTATATGTAGTTATACATTGACTGTTGTATATGTAGTTATGTATTGTGAAATATCTAGCTATATAGATATAGTTGATGTTTAATTCCCAGACGAGCTGCAGTCTCTATTAGACAATGACCACCAGGGCTCCAATGATATAGTAGTCAGTGATGGCAACGAAAAGAAAAGCTGGGCATTTTTGAAAGTGCGCTGTGGACTTTTGCTGAGAACATACACAGCAGTGAGTTACACTAATAGAATCTCTGTGTCTGTTTCAATATATATGTCTATGCATATATATTAATGTATTTACTGATGTATCGATTGTTTGTGTTGTTTAGTGTTGTTGCGCTACATTAGCTGTACCTGCCAGCGGCCATACAACAATCCCACAATGCACTGTTGTATCATGGCAGCCTATAAGTAAGGGGAATATTAGGGAGGGAAAAAAAGTGGTTTTTCGTGTTTATACTTGCTCTGCATCTACCTGGCCTTTTATTAGGAGTTGTCCTTTCTATATTCAGTCGATGTCAATATTACATGACTTTTGCAGTAACAGGCTTCAACTAAGGGCTAGCTCTTTTTTTCATTTCATTCTTGTTTGTTCTATCAGCCAACTTTTGTACAAGTGGGTGATATGTGTGATAATAGCAAGGCCATTGTCGTCATAGCCTGAGGACCTTACACCGACCTAATTAGGGCTGTGGGCCATTCGATATTGAATATTATTCAGTTACCTCTCAACCCTTCCCCAGAGTTTAATTAATCGTGACACATTATGGTCATCTCATTTTGTTCTTCCTTATTGTTTCTCCTCGTGAAATGTCTGGACAAATCACAACTGTTTTACTCCAAACGCAAGCAGCAGCTATTATGTTTGTTATACTTGGTTTATCAGTTTCTTCAAGGTTCATTTCTGAACTGGTATTATATGGATATTATGATTTAGTTTAGTAGTCCAACAGTTCAGTGCAGGGTTACAATGTGTACTTGTTTGATGTGCTGTTTGGTTTGCAAAAGCGCTTCTGGTCAATTACAAATGTTGCATCACTCTTTCATTGAATTTTTGTAGTTGTCCTCTCGGCCAATAAAGGGAGGTAACTCCTATTAAGTGCGATTTTTATACAATTTGCATAGCTTGGTTTTATTGTCTTTAGAATGTGGAAGGGGATGAAATGGCACAATCATTGAATGCACATCATGTAGAGATGGCACAGCAGCAAGTGAGGGAAGAGAAAGAGATTTTATCCCAAGTGATAAGACTGTGTGACAGTAAACAGTGCTAGCTGCAACTACTGTTACATCATATAGTGCTCAGTGATATGTATATACTGCACTCTTGTTGGGCCATTTCCTATACAAGCACTTTTGTTTATTTTTACTGCGCTACCATTTATGGTGATGTCATAATACCTCACTTCCTGTTAACTATAAATGTAAATGATTGCGAGCTGTGATTTTTACTTGTCTTTACTTACTTTTTGATTTGATTCAGTAAGAACTGTCTGGTGCTATAATAAACAGCTACATACTTGAATATACACAATGTTTAGAGAACGTGTATGTTTGTGTAGGTAGACAGAAGTGTAGTATGCCTGTAATATGCATTGCCCACAGGAATAGTCAAATATAACACCAGGTAAAACAGCAAACAACTACACTACTAGCTATTAGGTCCTCTCAATAAATCGAGAAATAGATAATTATATTATAGATGAACTGGAGCTGATAGCATGCAAGCTGGACATCAGATGCTAATTAATTGCATTTATAATGTTTATATTACAGGTCAGATGAATTGTCATTTTGTAGCTGTTCATACCATTCATGCAGGTAGCTGTCTTCCTCTCCCCACTCTGTCTTGAGCATCTTCAGACAAGACAGTCTATAGGCTAGAGAGCTGCTGTAGTGTGGCTGTTGTTTGTCTAAAGGGTTGGAACTTTCCGTCACAAGTCTATTAGCAACCAGCGATGTAGTGTACTGGCAAACATTGGTCAACCACCCACCAGTTATTGTCTCTAAACATTGATGGCTGACAAGTTTTTCAAACGGATGCCCGCTATTTCCTTTGATCCTCAACAATTTCTCTTGCTCTTTAGCCGCCTTGTTGGCTGTCTGCCGTAGTTCCTGTAGCACCTCACAAAATCTGCTGATTAGAAATGAGCCTATATTGGATTTTACGACGCCTGCCCAGCATCCGTTACCTTCAACGCATGGGCGCAGCAGGAAACTATCGGGTGAATTTAAAAGAAACAGCTCCGTATCATTGGGAGGTTCCTCGTCAGGTCTTCGAATACTGATATCTGCGTCCCCAATCGCCATTACATTTCGCTCACTTCCACGACAAGTCTGTATTAGAAAAATCTTAGGAACAGCAGGATAAGCCTTGCAGACTTTGTCTATGATATGTTTAGTGATGTAACGTACGTAGCAGTGTGGCCCTGCCGTGTGGTGAAGTGGATTGCACTTGCATGGCTCGACTGGCTCTTTGGCGCCTTCTGGAGTAGATAAAAGGACGCCGCCATTTTCAATTCCATGTGATGCCAACAGAAACATCACAAAAGATGCGTCTTCATTGCTGTCGTCTTTGGAAATCAGTTCCTCCTGAAATGTGTCCATAAAATGGTCGAATCCATTTTTTCCCGGTTCGTTGGTAAGATTGTCGACGCACAATACATTGTGAGAGCTTTTCGTCAAATTAAAAGTCTTCATAACACGTTTTCTGTCAGTTTCATAATCCAGTTGGTTGAGCCCATGCCATGGTGTTTGAAAATAATGCGTATCTTGTTTCACGAAAACAAACACACCTTTGCCAGTAAGTGGATATTCCAGCAAATTTGTCATGCTTAGTATGCTGTTGTCTGCAAAAAGATAATACAAATTATGTCCCTGTAAACATGAGAATTCAATCCCGCCTGAAAAACATCCTGAACAATCAGGCCTGAGTATTTGTGCAACTGCAGAAAAATGCATCATATTTGGCCTGGGTTTGAACAAGAGACCTTAGGGGAAAACAGACTAGCTAGACCTCCAGATACACTAATCATTGCACCATCTAGGTTTTTTAAAACCGACTTTCTAGCAAATTTTATCTATATGCTGCACCAACAAGACAACAGTCTCACCTATGCTCATCTAATGCAGTGTTTCGCTTTGTTGGCCACTTTTCTGACATGACTTTTTGAAAAAGGTTGCTTGCATAAATATAACTTTATATGGCAGCTAGGTGGCAATAGGTGAAACTCCGGCATCCCCTTGGTCCAGCAAACAGGTGTCATTTACTTGTGAAAATTTCTGTTGATAATGCTCAGTTGGTGCAATGGTGAATGTGCTAGCCACTAGGTTAGTCAGTTATCTGGTATTTTTCTACAGCTTTGTAAACATTCATGTCTGATAGGCCATGAAAATTTATTACAATTAGCGACAAAGATTATATAGAGATATTTGCCGCAATAATATAATCTCATAAATGACATATAGTAAGAGCCAAGCCGAGGTTGCTATTGTATAATGTATAAGTCAACAGTTATTGTTTATTTGATAACTACATATGTATGCTCCCCCTCTTTATCATATACCAACTCAAGAATAATAATAATAATTTCTCCAAGTTAGGCGATAAGCAGTACGGAGTAGTTTTCTTCAAAAACCATCGTTCTTCATACTTCTGGCTGCACTTATCCAGAAGAGAGGAGCAACCAGGTTATATACGGGACAAAGTTACTGAATTGATGGTCTCCACTCTCCCAAGTTGGGGTCTAAGGACTTCTAATCAAAACAGAAACAAAACCTCTGAATAAATTTTTAATCTCGACTATAAAATGTCGATTTGCATTGCTGTAAAAATGTATACATGAGGTAGTAGTTTATGTTGTGGCGTAAAAATATAATAAAGATGATGATAAATATTTATACATATATAACGAATATTTTTATGACATACTTGTACCAACAGCGAGTCAAACATTGCAATAATAAGTAGTTCGAGGGAGTATATTTTTGTTTTCTCAGTAGTTTATTGCTACCAGCATTCACAAAAAAAGTGTTCACAAAAAAATGCTTGAGAAATACCCTCACTCTGACTACTTATCATTGCAATGTTTGAATTAATGTTAGTACATGCATTTATATATGCAATTATGAAGATGAGTTTGTGCGACTTATTTCCTACACAACAATGAGTTCGTTATTGCTTTTTTTATCACCCATAAAATAATAGGATTATTATATAATACAACCTAGTAGTAGTACAATTATTATAATATTATAATTGTTATAATTATAATTATTATCACTGCGGAGGACACGCTTGGAAAACAACTCATTTTTACAACTCTGCTATAATACTTATAGCCTGGAACTGCCTACTACATAAGGAGTAACTAATGAGTACCACCATGAGATCTCTTCGTTTGACAGCTACTCCCTCTGCTCTCATGTATTGTATATGAGCACAGCGTTTTGTTTAATAATTGATAGTAGTCACAGCTTGGCACAGAATTCACTTTACTTTCTCACAGTACAATACAGCGCACAGAATAATCACAGTACTCAGCATTGTCTGATAGAAAACCTTCTCACTTGCAGTTGGCTATAAGCAGATGATTACAGACAGCACAGCAACCACTGTTTGCATACTTATACTAGCATTCAGGTCGCTCTAGCTGTAGTATGGTCGCAGAGAGTTGTTCCAACCTATAGGCAGGAGCTTGGCCATACACAGCCAATGATACTGCACTGCTGGCTATAGGGCAGGCAACGCCCCTGTACTAAGATGGTTTCCTACTCGTACCAGTAAGGAAACAATTGTGTTGGCTCCCAAACGAACCATGTGCAGGTGCATCGCAATAATAAATTATTGAGCTACCATTATAATAATAAATAAATATTCTACTATTACTACCACTGCATACATCAATATCATCATTATTAATAGTTATGTAGGATGTTGTTTAATCATTAAATTATAGTTAGTTATAAATAATAATTATTTATAACTAACTAACTGCAAGTGAGAAGGCTCTCTATCAGACAATGCTGAGTACTGTGATTATGCTGTGCGTTGTACTGTGAGAGAGAATTCAAAGTGAAGTAGTAGTTTATAACTAATTAGTATTATTTTATTTGTTAATTCATTAGTGATCAGCAATAAATAATTAAGTACATAATAATAATAAATCATAGCAATAATAATAATTATTTTTAATTTATTATTATTATAATAATAAATAATAACTATCAATTACTATTATTAGAAGACTTAGTATTATTATCATCATCATCATCATCATTCATTACAATAATAATAATAACCATAACAATTAAAGCAATAATAATAGTCTATCATAATAAATAATTATTATCATAGACCATAGGTAGTAGATAGATAGACAATTATTATTAATATTATTAATTAATTAATAATAATTACTATGTTTTTTAATTGTTTGTTAAATAATAATTATAACAAACAAACAACAATAATATAATTGAAATCCCACTTATTATTTATTATTATTATTCTTACCAAGATAATAATAATAATTACTAATAATAATATAATAGTAAATAACAGCAATAATAAATAATTATTATTATAAATAATAATAATTAATAATAATCTAATGATGATGATGATGATCATGATGATGATGATCGATGATGCTAGCAGTTCGTTGCAGTCGCAGTGAGCCATGTATGATTGGTATTTCAACGCCAGGTGTTACCAATAACCATGCATGGCTCACTGTGGTTGCAGTCTGAGTAAGTAATAACTAACTCTTTAAAAACTTGAACGTTTTTGGAGAGGCACAATTATTATTAATATTATTATTATTTATTATGGTAGAGTACGCTTTTGTTGAGAACAAGGAGGAACTACCTGCACAGCCCGAAGAACCATACATCTATGTTCACTGTTGAGCACTTGTAAGCGTCCCAGTAGTATAAAACTGTTCAAAGAGGATCTCTACCAGCGACTCCAGCAGTCAATGGTGACGTTTTTTACAGTCAGTTTATTTAGGTTTGGATGAAAAAGAGGAAGCAACTCCATTTATATGCGTTTATATTGTAATAATGATTAATTTGTTTATGGTATTACTATTAATGCACATGATCAGGATATTTATTATTATTATCAGAATAAATCGTTATTTTTAACTTCATGTAATGTCATCAAATGTTCAGGTTACATAAACAGATGTCATGTAACAATACGTAATCATTATTATATATTATGTGTAGCCAAATAAAAAGTACATTATACTATAATACTGCTGCAAACTGCTTTTATAACTGCCTGATCCTAATTCCTAAAGACACATAGTATATTTATAAAGAAATCGTTTGTAAACTTACTAGGATCAGACGTTTGTTCTGCCCTGGCCTGTGTTGACGATCCGGAACGATAAACGATATATGAGCCAGCCACATCGCTAGAATCTTCAGAAGAAGAAGCGATTACACTTCAAGTATCAAGTAAGCAAGTATAAGTAACTTAATTTCCAAGCAGTTCATTTAGATTGAGGATGAAATGAGGAGACAACTCCATATATATTTATTATTAACGGTTTATTTAAACTAATATAGTGAATCTTCAGTATCAGGTAGTTACAAAAACAGTTGCAACAGTATTACAGCATAATTTTCATTTGGCTACACGTAAAATAATGATATTTATTGTTACAGAAAACATGGCGTATGAGTGACATGCATGGGAGTCCCTAAGTTTCAAATAAATAGGTTGCTCTTTTCACAGCCGGGGGTCGCAGGAGCCCGGCAGATCCAAGGCAGCTCTCTGGAGGAGTCTAGGGGGCAGTGATCTGGTAACGGGGTGCAGGGCAAAGCCTCGTGAGAAAGGTTTTGAATGTTTACGTTGCTATTTCACAAAATTTTTGCATGTTACGGCTTTCACTGTTTCTTTATCGTGCCTACAACTTTTACTAATGGCAGCAACATAAATTGGTCGGAAACCTGTAGCAGCAATGGTTCTAGACCTGGCTTCGACCTGATTTTATTGACTACAATATGACTTGTAACGCCACAATTAACAAGTTGAACAGGAAAAAAACAGTTCTCATTTGTAATTTTCCGCTGAAACTAGATCGAAATGATATAATACTTGTAATAATTAACAAACTATGTGACATTTTAAAAAAAAAATTAATGATTGAAGTTTTTTTTATATAAAATTTTACACAAACTTTGGATTCTCCATATTAGGCATCAATATTTGTGATGGTAACTTGACACTTGAATGGAAAAAATTAGTTTTTCAAGCAGTTGTTGGAGGGGCCCATGCATGACAGTTGAGTTGCAGGAGGAATTAAACTTCTTTCATTGCTCTGTAAAAAATGTAACAATTATTTAAAGCATTTTTTTAGGTTTAAAAGAAAAAACTTTGAAGACAATGGCAATAGTCACGGAGCACTGGCAAAATGCATGCATGAGGTTTGGGGGGTGTTGTGAAATATTAAAGAACATTTCTGAAGAAGAAAATTTTGTACCGTAATCTCCTAGAGCAGTGAGAATTTTTCCGATGGATGGCTTGTGCATTTTCTAATTATAACCAATGTGATACGTTGTGCTATTCTGCATAGAAGCAATGTAGCTTCATGAAGATCATGTTGTTATAACCTCGTGTAGTTCGCAGCAACAAAGTTTTGTTGCAAAAATTTACCTAAATCTGTGAGTTGATCAGCTCTATGTTATGAAAAAATAATTTTCACATCTTGCCATGTTTTTTATTATTGCTTTCTTAGCAACTAATTCTACAAACTACCTCAAACAAGACTTGTATCACATTCCAAATATTAATTTTACAGGCATTCACATTTTCAACAATTTTTCACTGTAAGATCATCATATTATATTGTACAATCCCATTTATTGAACTTTCACAGTTCTAACCACATTCCTAAGTTTCACATTTAGTTTACGCTGATCTGCTCCTGTTTTACTAAAAAACAATATACGGTAAAAAATTCATTTGACAGGTCTGTGACAGATCATATGCAACATATTAAACACACGTATGACAAGCATGTCCAACTTGGTATGTCGGCAGGTCTGTTTCCTTAAGGGGATCTGCTCCCATTATACTACTGATGCCTCTCTTGGAATGATATTAATACTTTAGTACTAAGTTATAGCATTACCGTGGATGAAGGAACTTTGAATCAACGCAATAATATATATATATTCAGTGGTGTTACAAATAAACATACCCTCCTCCCCTCCCCCATTTCTTTTTGTTCTTTATCACAAAAAAGGTTGTTTTTATGTATTTCTAGTGACTCTACTACCCACTACTTCCATATACCAAAATGATCATAAAAACCTTCTCTTTCTGGTGAAAATGTAGCTCACAGTTATATTCAATATCAGTGATGGGTGCATTAGAATGATATGTCATACGTCATATGTCAGATGTCAGAAAACAAACTAGTTGGTATTTCTAGGGCAGCATTAGAGGCTATTTTTTCCTCTTCCTTCTTAAATTTTTTAAACAAACTTTTAATATGAATGGGTGGCACTAAAAATGCCCATCGGGGTTTTTGGCTGACATCAATATTTCTTAGGCATGCCTTTTGCTACGATTACAGCTTAGCATCTGTGAGACTTGCAATATGGAACCAGGCTTCAGAGTTTGGTTGTATGCATGTTTTTACTGAATTTGAGGTTTATACAAATCTTCTATTGTATTGATATCTGGTGACTGAGCTGGTCAACCTAATCAAGTCACTTTTTGCTGTCTACACCATTCTTTGACCTGCTTGCAGTATGACATGGTGCATCGTCCTGTTGAAATATCCACTCATCATCCGTTCCAAACATTTCTTGAGCAGATGGCGAAAGCTTGGTCTCCAGCACATGAATGTATTTTACTGCATTCATCATGCCTTCACAGAGTTGAGGCGGCCATACCCCTTCATTGAGAAACAGCCCATATCGTCACAGATGTTGGATGTTTCACAATTGGAAGGAGGCATTCGGCTTTGTGCCCCTCTCATATCTTGCATCTGACATGAATTCGGCCACAATGATTCTGTGTAGTGAGGTTTGAGTCATCACTAAAGGTAACCTCGTGAACCATTGCTCCACTGTTCACTGCTTGTGAATCTTTGGTCATGCTGGACGTTTTTATTGCTACTGCTCTGTGAAAAATGGTTTACAGGGCTGTAAATCATTGTTCACAAAGCAACAGCAAAAAAAACGTCCAGCATGAGAAAAGATACTTTAGTACGGAGCGCATGGGCTTGTATAAGCGAGCTGGCGACATTCCTTTATGTAGGATGTGTTTGATAGAACCAAGTGTTTTCGGGGCTTCTTCTTTTACAAGTATCATTTGTTGATTAAATTTGAGATCAGATTGTCTGATAATTACCAGGCACCTTGTGATACTCGACTAGTCCATACTTTTATTTTCTAGTTTGTGCTGAGGTTTGTGCATCTGGTCTTTGAAGGCAATCAAATGACATTTGGTGTCGTTGAAGGGCATTTTCTATTGTACAGACCATTTGTGAACAGCATCAATGTTTGTCTGAAATCTGTCAACATCGGTATGAGAGGTAATCTGTTGATATGGTAATGTGTGGTCAACATAGAGACTCTCACTGCAATTCACAGCTGCTGGTAGATCATTTATGTATATCTGAAACAGTGTGGAGCCAAGGACTGAGCCCTGCGAGGGACCCCTGAGGTAACTGTCATCTCTGAAGAAGCCTGTCCTTTGATGATGACTTTTTGTCTCCTGTTAGTTACGATGGCTAGTTGTCAATAAAAACATACTGCTCCAAACTTATGTACAGTCAAGGCCGAAAGCATTAATCCCCTAATCCCTTTGCTGGTGCCTATGAATTGGATTAACATTCAATAGATGTTTCCCATTACATAATAAGCTTAATCCATGACAATTATATCCCGCTGTAAAGCTACAAATCTCCCCCTTCTCATGAAATTCAAATATTGTTAATCAGATCAAGATTGAATCAATGATTGGCTTTTGAACAAAACCTATGTAATCAACAAGCTCTCATCCTTGTTCTATGCATTTTCATAACCTTGTAAATAATTTATTTGCTTAGAAAGTGCATTGAAATGATACATAATGGTCTAAGGAACGCTTTGCTGCATAGATTGTATAGGTTTGGTAATATAGAGCTTGCATGAAATATAATATCATTATCGCTCTGCGTAAATTATGAGGAGTGTTAATACTTTTGGCCACTACTGTACATTTCAACAGGCAACCAACCAGACGCTTAGCAGGAGAAAGGAGACAACTCCAACATCTATGTAGTCCAACAACTCCCAAGCACCAGCTAAGCTGAAGACCATTACCACACTTCTTCTGAGACAAGTTTGTACCAGGCACTCCTGTACTGACCAAGGCAATGTTTTTATGACCTGCTGTAGTTTTTAGAAACTTTATGACTAGTTATCTCAGTACTGTATTCTATTTATAACTCAGTTTTATTACATATCATTGCACCTCCTGAAGCAATGATCAAAAGAACAAAACAATATGATTTATATATTCATAATATTTTGTAATAACGGTATGTTTCTGTTGACAGCTTAAGCTTATCTTCATACGCCTCTCTTCTATTGCAGGATGAATTAACTTCGGGACGGGGGTGGCTTGTCTTCCCTTGTTATACCACACAACTGGTTACGTCTTTCGCGATCAAGAATTGTTTGTACTGGTTTAGGGTCGTAGTTTGATTTACGTCTGCACAGAACCTCCTGATCTGTCCGGGTTGGTCTGTGGTATCAAAGTTACATTAGTCACTCTAAAATAATGGGTACTCCCAGTGGATTAGCTCCAGAACAAACAAAGAAATTAAAAGCAATTAAAGAATTTTAATTCAATAGTAAAAGCTATTCTATACATAAAAATAGAGGTATTAGTGTCAGTAGTGGGTAACTTGGTGTGTTGACTTGTCTTTCGAATGTGATTGATCCCTGTTTAATCATAAGTTTCAGGTGAGATGGTCTGACGGTGGTTGGTGGAGATCCTTGGAGTTGTCCGGAAGTCACTTTGGAAGGTGTTTCTGTAATGGAAATCAGTATTACCATTGTTATGAAAGTGGGTGTTTCTTCCTCTGCCAGAGGTGGAGTTAGTATTCTAGATGTCTAGGTGTTTACTGCACCACCAGGGGGTGTATTGTTTTACTATTCCGCTTTCTTGTTCTAATGGCTGTATATGATTATTCATCACTGACTGTTTGCATTGTCCTCCATTTGTGTAGTAGGTTGCTTGTATGTGGGTGACAGCGAACGTGGTTTTCTACAATACAACTGAGACGGCAGCAACGCTGTCAACTCAACACTTTGTCAGTTACTTCTTGGACGAGAAAATCGGAATTCCTTGTGTTGAATTGTCATTAAAGGGTAATTTCACTGGGGAAACTGCTCCACCTTTGTCCCAAATTGTGAAAATTGTTCCTTTCTGGTTGCTGCCAGCTGTTGCTGTTGCTGCTTGCATCTCTCTCGTACTATCTCACTTTTTCTCCCCCTTAACCAAAATTTTTGAGTGACTCTAATTTTAACCAACTGTAACAAGTCTACTTCTCACTACCAATTTTGATTGTTCCAATATTTTCGCCTATCAATACTTGTCTTCCCAAGCCAGTCGACCATAATCTCCCAAAATTTTGACTATAATATATTTTTCACATGTTAATAATATTCACTTTGTAATTTTCCTCACAAATAGATCATACACAAGGTCAATTTGACCATTTGTCTTAGTTTACTAACAGTCGACAAATTTTGGTCTGATTACATCATACTATTTTGGCACAGAGCTAGCCAACCTGTAAAGAAAACACCTGAATTATTATAAATAAACATCAATGCTCCTCACACAGCATGAGGTGAGTGTAATATTCTTTGTATGATTTATTGAAGATCGATGTCAGTTAACAACAAAGTATTTATTAGATTACAAACAATAATAAAATGTTAGCAGCCATTGTCTTTGGCTGATGCAACAACTCTATAAGCAATAGCCGTTGTCTACTAAAACATGAGAACACAACTTCTAATTATTATACAAGATAAGACAACTTATAGATGTGTATAATGTTACATCTTCCCCTCTCTGGAAAGTTTGGTAATAACAGTGTTTATGATAACAACTAACAAACTAACAGTCACGGGTAGAAACGAAGAGGCCATCACTGTGCAGTTGATCGATCTATATCAGCTCTTAGCATTTAGTAGTACACATATGGATTGTCCTGACGATGAGCTGGATTTTGCACGGTTCGACCTGATCTAGTGGTATACTGTCCACTCGGGTTACAAACTTTTGTCACCTGGTCGGGTGAGCTAGTGTCAGTGGGCACATCAGAGGAACTCTCACGAGTTGCTACAACCGACTGAGGTTGTATCGGGACTTTCAACAGCTGGTCTCTGGTACGGCGGTATACCTGACCATTGGAGTTTTCTACATGATATGACGTATCAGTCGGCCCTGCACCAATAACTTTCGCCAACTTGTCATAGCCTTTCTCAGCCTCTATACGAACCATATCACCTATTTGTATTGGAGCAAGTTGCTTGCTGTGCTGACTTGCTTGTGCTGCAGACCTCTGGCGTTTTTCTGATAAGTTGTGTTGCACCACTTCTCCATCTACCAACTCTGGCCTTAGTAATGACTCAGCCATTGGTAACAGGGTACGGGTTCGTCTGTTTAGATTGCGCTGGGCAGGTGATCCGAGGCCAGGTCTTGGAGTGTTTCTCAGATTCAACAAGGCCAGATATATGTCTCCACCAGTCATCTGGGCCTTCTGAATAAGTCTCTTAGCTGTTTGCACTCCTTTCTCGGCTAGACCATTAGAAGAAGCGTGTTTTGGAGCACTAGTAACATGCTGTATGTCCCAGTTCTTCACAAACAACCTGAACTCTTGTGAGGTAAACTGTGGTCCGTTGTCTGAAATCAATTGCACAGGGATACCGAACCTGGAGAAATGAGTTTTCAGCTTGCCAATGACCATGCTAGATGTTGTAGTTGTTAGTGCATCAATCTCGATCCACCCTGAGAAGGAATCGACTGTTAGAAGATATGTCTTGTTAGCATGCTCAAACAGGTCGGCTGCTACAACAGCATATGGTCTCGCTGGCACTGGATAGTTTTGCACAGACTCATGTGGTTGGTGATTTCGCACCTTCTGGCATGTGGTGCATCTAGCAATGTAATTTTCTATATCAGCATTCATATTAGGCCAGAACAGTATCTCCCTTGCTCTACGCTTGGTCCCTTCCATGCCAATGTGTCCTTGGTGCAGAATTCCCATATAAGACTCACGTAATTTCTCTGGCACTATGATCCTCTGACCCCTATATAGAATGCCTCCATCTAGAGCTATCTCATCTCGGATCGGGAAATAGGCTTTGAGATCTTTAGCCAGGTATGTGTCCTTTGGCGGCCATCCAATATGGCACAGCTCGATGAGCTTAGTGAATATGGTGTCTTCAGCTAACACCTTCTGCAGTTCTTGAATCTTAGCATCAGTAATAGAGACTGCAGAGACTATCTGGATGTCATCAGCTTCCATCTTAGACACCTCACACTCTGAGAGATAAGCTATGGACAATGTATCAGCTATAACTAGGTCCTTCCCCTTCTTGTACTTCACATTAAGGCTGTAACTGTAACAGCATCCTCTGCAATCGGGCAGGTGCATCATTCAAAGGTTTCTTAAATATAGAGACCAATGGCTGGTGATCTGTCTCCACACCAACCTTAGGATTTCCAAGCACATAGTCTCGAAATCTGGAGCATGCAAAAGTGACCGCTAACATCTCCTTTTCAATTTGAGAGTAACGGGTCTCTGTATCAGTCATTGCTCTACTAGCAAAACTTACAACCTTGTCATCCTGCATACAGGCTGCACCAATTCCTGACTTTGATGCATCGCAGGTGAGCACAACTGGCTTCTCAACATCAAAGTACATCAGTGCCGTAGCGTTAGCAATCTTGGCTTTGAGTTCTGCAAAAGCTTTATCATGCTGAGCCTCCCAAACCCAGTCCACATCTTTCTTGAGAAGTTGGTTGAGAGTAGATGCAGTCTCACTCAAGCCAGCTATGAACTTGGAGAGATACTTGGTCATACCGAGAAATCGGAGCAACTCCTGTGTGTCAGTAGGTGTTGACATGTCAGTAATAGCCTTTACTTTAGTTGGGTCGGGTTTCAGGCCTTGGTCTGACAGTATGTGACCTATGTATAGTACTTCAGACTTTTTGTACACACATTTGCGTGCTGACAGTTTGAGGTTTATCTCCTGCAGCCTCTTAAACACCTTATGTAGATTGGCATCATGCTCCTTTTCTGTCTTTCCCGAAATGAGTATGTCGTCCATGATGACGTGACAAGGACAACCTTCCAGCAGCTGCTCGATGGCCCGCTGATAGACTTCTGAACTTGAGCACAGGCCCATGGGCATTCTGAGATATCTATATCGCCCGTATGGTGTACCAAAAGTTGTCAGGTAAGATGACCTGTTCTCGAGTGGTATGTGATAGAATGCTTCGCGCGCATCCACTACAGTGAAATACTTTGAGTTTGGAATGTCAGATGCTATCTGCTCAATGGTTTTGAGTGGATAATGTGGCCTGCGTATGGCCTTGTTCAAGTCACCTGGGTCTATACATATGCGAATGTCCTCTGTGTTCTTCTTTCTAGTCACTACCATAGCGGACACCCACTCAGTTGGCTCTACCACTGGCACGATAATTCCTCGTTTGACCATTTTGTCTAGTGCTGCTTTTACTTTCGGCTTGAGTGGTATCGGCACTGATCTGACTGGTCTTATGACGGGTTCTACATCATCATTTACAGTAATCTTGTATTTGGCTGGTAAGGTACCTAGCTCATCATCAAATAGGCTGCCATACTGTTTGATTATCTCAGGTGGAAGACTTACTGCTGTTGTCAAATCACACACTTCATATACTTCAGGTGCTAGTGAAACAAACCCTAGTCTTATACAATCACTGAGCCCTAACAATGTGTTATCACACTTAGGCACTACTTCAAAACATACTTTATGTTGCTCACAGCCTTTTACAAGAATCATATCGAGTGACCCAGAAGATCTGGTCTGATTACCACTAAATCCTACTAGTGTTCGAGTTTTGTTTGTATCTATGGCCACAGAATCACAGTATCTCATGGCTATATCATGTGATATGACATTGACCTTAGCACCGGTATCAACCTTTAATAACAATGGCTTGGTTTTGCTGTCTGAAACCTTTACATCTACGGTTACCAATGCGCTGTTACGTTGCTCACATCCTACAGTTTCGATCGTAATATCCTCTAGGTTACTGTCCTCCTGCTCTATTTCTTCAACATTGTTTACTGCCGACCTGCAGACCACTGCAAAGTGATTGGGTTTGTTACATTTCCTGCAGCGCTGACCTTTAGCTGGACAGGTACCTTCAACTCGATGCCCTCTGCCACATCTGTCACACCTCGAGGGTTGTGCCTTAGTCTTGAAACTATGCTTGTACTTGGCACCAACGACAGCGTCTACATTGGCAGAATTTGTAGTATTAGGCTGGAATTCATTAATATCGCTCTCTGCAGCTTCGTGTATGCGGCACATTTGTATAGCCCTGACAAGGGTGAGATCAGATGTCTTGAGCAGCTGCTTACGCAGGGAGTTTTCATGTACACCCGCAACAATACGGTCACGTAGGAGCTCATCCGTCAACTCACCATATGTACACTGGTTGACTTTGTTACGCAAATCACTGTAAAACTGACTGAATGGCTCATTCTGGCCTTGTGCCCTAGTGTTGAATTTGTGTCTCTCCAAAATCACATTGGTTATCGGGTTACATAATTCTCTGAACTTACTTTTCAAAACATCTACTTGGTACCTGGTCTCAGCTGGCAGTCTGGCTCCCTCTGGATTGACTGGGTCCTCTCTCTGTGGTTGATATGTGAATGATCTAGCCTTCTCTATAGCCTCTGGGCCTGCCAGATTCAATAATATCATCGCTTTTGACCTCTCAGTGTTCTGAGAGAACCCAGCCTCGATGTATATGTCATATTCCTCCTCAAAAATTCTCCAGTTCTCCGCTGTGTTGCCCTCAAAAACAAGTGGGCCAGGACGTCTTAGATTGCTCTCCATTGTGTCTATCAACTAGGTTCTGACTTCTGACACCATGTAATATTCTTTGTATGATTTATTGAAGATCGATGTCAGTTAACAACAAAGTATTTATTAGATTACAAACAATAATAAAATGTTAGCAGCCATTGTCTTTGGCTGATGCAACAACTCTATAAGCAATAGCCGTTGTCTACTAAAACATGAGAACACAACTTCTAATTATTATACAAGATAAGACAACTTATAGATGTGTATAATGTTACAGTGAGAACATGCCATTCAAATTCAAATCTTGACAATCAACCAATGGGGTCAGAGTTCATCATTAAATACAAATTCATCTACATGTATCTATTGAATTGTGTCAGCGTTTGCAACCATGATCATTCGAGGCAAACTGAGTTACCTGAAAGGTTATCGTTAGGCTAGGCTTTCTCTTGTTTACAGAACTAGGTAAGTTCTAGACATAGTATATTGTGTACTACATCAGATTATAGGGTATTGCAATAGGAAACATTAGCTGGTCTCATTTTGGGTTTTACTTCATATTTACACTTCCTGTTGTAGATCCGCCTTTCACCAGATTACACCTTTCTTCTCTCACCATGCCCCGCAAAAGTATTACCATCAGAGGTGGTAGGTTTCTACTGTCACAGAATTCCCTTGACTGCAGCCACTGTAGTTTGCTGTAGGCTTGAATTATATATTTTCTGTTCTGTTTCCAGGAAAACTCCAGGTCAGCATGCCTGTTGATGTAGAAGCCCAAATCATCTGTATGGTGGCATTGCTGGGGGCCTTTGTCATGATGTTCGAAGTCCTGGAAATATGCTTAAAAAGACTCCGCTAATACATATAGAAGTGAATATCTCACCATTCTCTAGATCTCTGCCGAGTTTAAACAGTGTTATGGATAACATAAAAATAGACTTCCTCTCTACCACTTTCATCTAGTGTTTTTTAAACACCTCGTCAGCTTATATTAAGCCGTGGCTACACACACCTACGTTTTGTAGGTATGCAGTAAAAACGCGTCTTTTTTCTTTGCAAGCGACGTTTTTTTTACAAAAAGACGCTCAATTTCGTAGACCATCATGTTGGTCTACGAAAACGTTTTTTGCCTGACGCTTCGGTGATTGGACAATTATTATTAAATAACTACTCTCGATTGGATAAAATATAGGGATGAAATTTGACGACTCCAGTGAACTTTTTTATAATTTAACCTTGACCTGGTCCTTACTGATTGGCCAACAGTACTTTTATCAAAGAGGTTACTGTTTATTTATAAACAACTAATTATTATTTATAAACTTTAATTATTTATTACAGATAATAAATTATTTATTTAGTATTATAAAGAAATATCATAATTAACTAATTATTATAATTTGGATTTATTATAGTTATTACATTGATTATTTTCAATAATTATGTCCTCTTTGCCTCACTGGACACTCCGTAGCGTTGCGGTGATCAATCATCTGTGTGTGTAGCCACCAGAGCGACGCTACGAAACGTTTTTTTCGTCATATTCCTACAAAACGTAGGTGTGTGTAGCCACGGCTTTACTCTTACATAGTATTTTGTTTTCTTTCTTTGTGTCTTTATTTTTCATTCAGCCGATTCACTTACAACGACAATAATACCTAATTGTTTGCCGCAGTAGTGTCAATACTGTAATTGTTACTTTGGATTTAAGTCATGTGACGGTAACAATGTACCAGAGTCAGTGAGAGTCAGCAAATAATATACAATACCCCGAGCACCTACGTTATTCGTATTTTCCATAATTTTCTTCCTACCCATTAATTATTCCCATTTTCTTCACCAGCATTGTAGCTGTTTTGCAAGCTTTGAATGTTTTACTCAAAAGTGCATCTTTCCTGATCCAGATGATCACAGGAGTATCAATGGGGAGAGTGACAATAAGAGTACATACGTCAGGAGTCGTTGGAGTTTCAAGGTAATTGACTCTATTAGCTGAAAATAAAAATAGGCTGAGGACCGTTGGTAGCTCTCTGGTCGGACGCCCCAAACAAATGCTATTAAATTAGGTGCAAGGAATTTCATCTCTAAGCCTATCGGTGACATTTATTTTTTAAATGACAGGCAGGATAGTTCACATAAACTACAGTCTTTGGCTTTTACGTCACAAGTATGCAAATATCGAGAACTTTCATAGTCTGGGGATATACGTTTCCGTTTTTTAAAAACACAGAAAATATTGTCAGTTTTTTATTAGTTAAAATTGTTAATTTAATTAATTCAATAAGTCATTTTTTTAAATTCTATTATTGAAATAGTATGTTTTCTTTCTTTTGGATGCATTTAAAACAATTAAAAAAAATATAACAAAAAATTAAAAAACAAATCTGAAGCATACACTTGTGTATAATTCAATCTGGCGATAAACTGTTTCCAGTAATTGAATCGATTGAGAAACACTCACTATCCCCATTATGTAATGCAGTAAGTCACAATTTCTCAAACTTTTAGTGGTTTATGTTTTTGATTTCCTGTCCATTGTACATTATAGTTTTACACAGAGATAAATGTTTTTATTGTAAAATAACTAATGAAATAACTTTGTGTAATAAAGTTACCTTTCCATCCGATAAACAAAGCATACAGTGAAACTTACCCTCAAATTTTTATTTGAGATTAAATCTTTTTTAAAAATAGGATAAAGGCTTGTTTTTTTTTTGCATGAATGTGATGTTTGTTTTCAATCCGATTCGCAAAAGTGAAGTTTAGTTAGTGAAATATGAGTAAATATTTGGTGGGGAAAAACATCGGAGTTGTCTTACCATATGGTGACACAACTAGTGCTGTAACAGATAATAAACTGCTCATCCGTGAAATTTGTTTGGCTATACTGATCTATAACCAGCAGCTGAAATGTGACGCAATGCACAAAAACGAGGCAGAAATTTTATGTGTCACTGTTGATGTATTCTAACTGGCATTTTTCACTTAGGATGCAGATAATTCGCAGTAATTTAAATACCTCAGATAAAAAATTGAAATGTTACATTACATAGCCCATTGAGATTCATCTGAGCATTTGCATATTATTGAGAGTTGCCTTCTCTAACTTAATTTTTGGAGTTATGCACTCATACCTACTGCTGGCATACACAAACGCTTATAACTAGCTGGGCTGTTGGTATAAAGCTACATGATGCAAGTTTCACTGCCCCATCATTTTTCATCTCTTATTAATGAATTAGTGGTTTTAATTGTTTTAATTTTCACATCTGAATTCAGAGGTTGACAACTCCTAATAAAGGTTGTTTATTGTGGAATGTTCATCTAATCGGTATGTTTGTGAGGTCTCGAAAATTCCATGCCAATATTCATCAAAAAATAAAGCTTCTAAAATCTCTGTTGAAAGAAAATTTGTGATACAAAGGCTACTTTTCCGGCTACTTTTCAGTCTTGTACTTACTGATATAATTATGACAAAATTATCACCGATGACTGACAAATTTTGTGATATTGCTTCTACCCATATTTGGACTGAAAAAGCGATTTTTGTGCTAAGGCAAACATTATGTTTAGCATTGTTATCATTTGTATAGGATTTATGTGAATCGATGCAGGGTTGGATCGGGAGAATGTTCCAAAAGTTTTTTCAGCAGAAATCAGCTGCAGTTTCGGGAGTTGTCTGAACATGTTTTCTGAAATTTTAGCTGCTTGTTTTTGCTTCATAGAAAGTGTGTTACAGAAAATCCCTTCTAAACAGTAAATAACATGACCTCTAAACACATTTCTAAGGATGTAATATACAAAGATAATCCTCTGTCACTGCACACCAATGACTATGATGGGGCTTCAATACATAAAGATAAAATTGTTCCATTATGTTGTTTATAACCCTGACAAACATACAGTCTCTTAATTGGTGATCATCAATGATTTATAAAGAACCTGGCGTGCATTTAGTGACTGTATGAGTGAGTGTAAACACAATATATATTAGTACTTATGTGTCTTTGAAAATATCGCCGAATGTTTGGGTGTTCTTGTTTGATTTTAATAAAAAGAAAAATCTGTTGTATTTTATCCATTAGAAATGCTACAGGACACTAAATCACAGTATTAATGCTCAAAAACATTTAGATATGAGTTGTTGGTTGACAGGTAAATGAACTCTCAGAATTCCAGCTCCAAGACTTTATGCTAACATATAGTTTAATACACCATTTTAGGGGGAGACAATTACACGCATGCAGTAGAGTCGACCCTGCGGGCCTGCTGTGTGAGTGAAGCCTGCCAGTACATTGCTCTGGTAATTGGTGCCAGATTTCATAACCTCGTTATCAAACCTGTTCACTTTATGACTGGCCCACACCCTCACTCCCCAGGTAAACAATACACAGGCAACTGTAACAGTCATAGAAAACATTTAGTAATATTCTACGCAGAGAAAGATGTAGGCGTGTTATACCAGACTCGGTCATAAAACCTAATTGGTTGTGTAAATGATACAGACCTGTACATTCTACAATCACTATTTCACTCATTGAACATTTCAAGCTTTCTTAATTGGGTACAATAATAATCTTTTGCTGCCAATTACACAATTATAGAAGTTTCAGTGGGTGATAAGAGGCAGCAGTAGTGAAGCAGCGCTGAACAAGAAAGCAGCTTTTATCTATTCCAGCTCTACAAGATTTCACATCTGCAGGGAATTCACCTGTTATATTTAAAGAAGTAATATCAATGGTTAAGCGTTTACCTGAAGGCAGAGTGTTGCAATGAAAGGTTTATTGCTATCAATGCTTATTGTACGGGATAACTTGTAATCATTGGAGGTGAATGTATTTACAAGACAAACACTAAGTTCATTTCATTGTATTAACTGATCTTTTCAGACTGACCAAGCTTATGAGAAGAGGATAAAGGACTTTGAGGATATTGAGGAGCTGAAGTGTAACGATTTAATATCCGATTTGTACCAACGCCTACTCGTGCTGTTGTAAGTGACAACAGTCCTGGAGGAATGCAGCTCGTCTTGCTTATGGATACAGGAAATTGCGGCAAACCGTGCAGGAATTCTTGTGATTGACACGTCAATGTCGACACAAACATTTTATTTTTAATTAAAGAGTATAAGAATTGTGTGGTCTACAAGTGCTGACGCATTACCTAGTGTTTGGCAGCAGCATGACCTCAGCAGCAGAAGTTTCTGTCTTCTCCAATCTCACATCAGCGCTAAGCAACGTATCTGCTAACGCTTCTGAGGATGCAGGATCATCAGCTAATCTCTACAGAACGTACTGTATTGTCGGATCTATCCAGGCGGCCATTTCTATTATAGGAGTTATATTTAATGCTCTCAACATTTACGTTTTGACGCAGCTGGTGAGACGGAGGCATGGAATCTCGCATACTTACCACCTGCTCATTGCTATGGGAGTAGCTGACTTACTAGTTCTGCTCTTCATAGCCTGGTTCACTTTGAGTGTGTACGCCAGGGCTAAACCACTGCTATTTACTGACCTCACCAGTGGCCAGTACTCAGACTATTATCACGTGCTCCACTATGTTTGGACATTTCCAATTAATCCATTTTCAATTGCTTCAAATTGGTTGGTCGTAGCTATAACAGTATTCCGCTTCCTGGCCGTCGCCTTCCCAATGAAAGTCAACCGGTGGTGAGTACTTCCTGTCGTTCATGCTAACAAATAATGTTTTTGTAGCAAATTATTTCATAAAAGATAATTAAGTACAGAAACTGATTTATGCAGGACGTACACATTTACAATTTTAGACTTAAAATATACAAAATCGTTTAGTAACTAACGAGTCCAAACATACAAAAATATGTTGAGCAGTCAAAATTCATTATTGCCATTTTTATATATATAAAAGAAAAATATTTTATCTTTTTGTTGAAGTCATTTAATTAGCATTTTGTCAGGGTGTTACACCTCGCATGATACGATTTATTGTGGTTTTGTCCTATACTTTTGGTTCATCTAGTTTTAATGGGGATTTCACATTTTGCAGACTGTTTGTGGAAATATTCTGAAGTGTGTATTATAGAAAAGTATTATGACATATCGATGTCAATGTGAGTGCAGTGTAGTCCCAATGGACACACAAATGACATGTTGGACAATATAAGCACTACAGAATGTGAATATAATTGTATTGTGGCTTCTATATAATGATTGTTGCATGATTCCCTGACTTGTGGCTGTGTGAGTCCCTTATGAGTATACTATATATACTGTGTGTGTATATATAGTATACATAGTATATATACTGTGTGTATATATAGTATACATAGTATATATACTGTGTGTATCTAGTATACATAGTATATATACTGTGGGTGTATCTAGTATACATAGTATATATACTGTGGGTGTATCTAGTATACATAGTATATATACTGTGTGTGTGTATCTAGTATACATAGTATATATACTGTGTGTGTAATATAGTATACATAGTATATATACTGTGTGTGTATATAGTATACATAGTATATATACTGTGTGTGTATATAGTATACATAGTATATATACTGTGTGTGTGTATATAGTATACATAGTATATATACTGTGTGTGTATATATAGTATACATAGTATATATACTGTGTGTGTATATATAGCATACATAGTATACATACTGTGTGTATATCTAGTATACATAGTATATATATTGTGTGTGTATATAGTATACATAGTATATATACTGTGTGTATATAGTATACATAGTATATATATTGTGTGTGTATATAGTATACATAGTATATATACTGTGTGTGTATATAGTATACATAGTATATATACTGTGTGTGTATATATAGTATACATAGTATATATACTGTGTGTGTATCTAGTATACACAGTATATATACTGTGTGTGTATATATAGTATACATAGTATATATACTGTGTGTGTATATATAGTATACATAGTATATATACTGTGTGTGTATATATAGTATACATAGTATATATACTGTGTGTGTATATAGTATACATAGTATATATACTATGTATACTATATATACACACAGTATATATACTATGTATACTATATATACACACACAGTATATATACTGTGTATACTATATACACACACAGTATATATACTATGTATACTATATACACACACAGTATATATACTATGTATACTATATACACACACAGTATATATACTATGTATACTATATATACACACACAGTATATATACTATGTATACTATATACACACACAGTATATATACTATGTATACTATATACACACACAATATATATACTATGTATACTATATACACACAGTATATATACTATGTATACTATATATACACACACAATATATATACTATGTATACTAGATATACACACAGTATGTATACTATGTATGCTATATATACACACACAGTATATATACTATGTATACTATATATACACACACAGTATATATACTATGTATACTATATACACACACAGTATATATACTATGTATACTATATACACACAGTATATATACTATGTATACTATATACACACACAATATATATACTATGTATACTAGATATACACACACAGTATATATACTGTGTGTGTATATAGTATACATAGTATATATACTGTGTGTGTGTATCTAGTATATATATAGCTTTACAATCATTAAATAATCTCTATACCGTTAGCTGCTGTTGTACACTTTGATATACTATTTGATATGTATACTTTATATGATAGAAAATAGCGTCATTTTATATATTATATAATATACAAAGGTGTACGATGTATAATTGTATACTCCAAAGGTGTACGATGTATAATTGTATACTCCAAAGGTGTACGATGTATAATTGTATACTCCAAAGGTGTACGATGTATAATTGTATACTCCAAAGGTGTACGATGTATAATTGTATACTCCAAAAGTGTACGATGTATAATTGTATACTCCAAAGGTGTACGATGTATAATTGTATACTCCAAAGGTGTACGATGTATAATTGTATACTCCAAAGGTGTACGATGTATAATTGTATACTCCAAAGGTGTACACTAAAGAGAATGAGGGTCTCAATAACACTCATATTCATTTGTGCGCTGTTAGTCAACGTCATTGACTGGACAAAGGCCCAAGGCTATAGAACACCTGAAGGAAACTTGAGGGTCAGGGACACTCCTATGTATGACAAACTTGGAGTTTACTACTTTGTGTATCACGTAAGTGTATCGTGTAAGTGCATGCTGTTCGATCTACTAAACTATGTCACTGTTTGACCTATTTAACATTGTCACTGTTTGACCTTATTACACACTTCAGTAGAAATGAATAATAGCTGTTCGCCTGTTGTACTGTACTGTGTACTACTGTACTGTGTACTACTACTATTGTAACTGTTTGCAGACACTAGAAGTGTACATCCCGTTCACCATAGACTTTGTGTTGGTCATATTTCTGATCATCAAGTTAAACAATGCCACATCCTCCATGGCTCACTCTATTCAAGATGGCAGCGCTGCTGCTCGTGCTAAGGAACAGCGCAAGATCGGCATCATGTTGATAGCAATCGTGTTGTGGTTTCTCGTTTGCTACACACCAGTGTATGCATATGCATGTACTTGCTTGTGTTTGTATTGTGTATAGCTATGTGCTTTGTATGTCTGTGTACTGTATACTTCTATATTATATACATTTGTATTAACCACAGAGTTATCTATCAGATCATGAGGGATACATCAGATCTAGGCTATGCAGAATTCGAAGGGAATGAATTCTACCAAAAGTTGGGCGTAATAAAAGATTTTGGTCCTCAACTGAACCACGCAGGCAATATTGTCTTCTACTGTTTGTGTAACAATACATACAGGTAAGTGTCACATGCATAGGTATAGATGCGCAATAGATATGTACAATAGAGTTATACATAGAGTTACAATGGGGATTGCAAATACCTCTCTCAAAATTTATTTGGCCTAGGAAGCAGGTAGCGAACAATGAAATACATATAAGAAGTAGATTTGATTTCATTATAATAAACAGCAATCTTTGTGTAGGAACCAACTTGATAATTAACTATAAAAACAAAAGACTCATCTCAGAATGCCAACCCAAACTGTTTTAGTGACAGAATATACTTTACTGCCTTTGAAGCCCTAAAAATTTCTATTTTAATCCAATTTTTTGTTATAACTATTGCTGTAGCAACTTTCTATTGGAGTTGTCTTATCGACAGGAGATAACTCTTTCATAAACCAGGAGTTGTGTTCTTTTGAAAAAACAACTATGCTCTTTAAACCAGTTCATCCTCAAAGTACTAGCAGCTCCTTGCATTTGTTCTCTCACCAGCACATACCTCATTAGAAGGATATGTATCATAGACATATGCATACATAAATAAATGATGCTGATATATACAATAGAGTTATACACAATAGAGTTATTGTAGGAGAATGTTTGTGAATACGCTGCTGAGAAGGAAAAAGCCGGCACATTCACAGCACACAACGATGACGCAAGTGAGCAGCAGGACCGGTAAGACCATGCGGCCATCTTTTATTAACAAAGTGGGCAAGTTTGGAATATTCTCAGCTGACGAGTCTCGAAAGGAAAGTGTCATGTGGAATAAATTGGGCATTGATAAAAGCAAATCTAAAACTAAACGAAAGGATTATGACATGAAGGCAATAAACATTCTTGTGACAGATCCATTAATAGAGATGTACCATTGATGGCAATAAAAATAATCAAAGAGTGCCTGCGCATGCTTCCAACTATGCAATGTTGTGATACTTTATTTTCTTGTCCTTGTGTTGTTTTGTGTCTATCAGATACCTTATACATATGGTAACATGCAAATTAAATATTTCTATAGATTGACAGTACAGTTAACCATAGATGAGTAATACAATAGAGTTATCTATAGATGTGTAATACAATAGAGTTACCTATAGATGAGTAATACAATAGAGTTATCTATAGATGTGTAGCACTGTAGAGTAATCTATAGATGAGTAATACAATAGAGTTATCTATAGATGAGTAGTATAATAGAAGTATTTATAGATGTACAGCATAATAGAGTTATCTATAGATGAGCAATACAATAGAGTTATCTATAGCTGAGTAATACAATAGAGTTATCTATAGATGAGTAGTATAATAGAATTATTTATAGATGTACAGCATAATAGAGTTATCTATAGATGAGCAATACAATAGAGTTATCTATAGATGAGTAGTATGATAGAATTATCTATAAAAGTGCAGCATAATAGAGTTATCTATAGATGAGTAGTACAATAGAGTTACCTCAAAGTAAAATGCACAGTAGAGCTTCTGAAAGATGGAGATCTTTATGGCGATACAAACTTTTTACGAATAAGTAGAATGATGACACAATTTATTTAGAGTGTGTTTTGCTGTTATTGCTTTGTCTGTCAGCTATATTATTCACTGTGATGCTTCTGTTGTGATTGCTGCAGTATAGAGTGTTTGCATTGCATGATACCTCCAAGGCACCCACCAGGTACGTCAACTGGCTGTCTTATGCACTGCTGCTTTTGTTCACCATCCCAGGACAGTTGTGCTCGTGTACATAATAACATTAATACACACAGGGAGTGTGTTTGTACCTGTAGAGTACGTGACGAGGCTACGAGAAATACGTGAGGATGAATCGCGTTGTGACAGAAAGAATGGAGAAGCCTTACCTTTTGTGAAGAAAAGTTACAAAAAAATGGAAGAGTCTGCTGAAGATCTAGTATCTGATGAAGAGAGGTGGCCTGAGAAGACAGCCCATACAGTTGACTGATCTTCTAATGGCTGTATTGTGATATTTAACCAGTTTTGACATAGCACACATAATGTAGTTACTAGCTGTGACACTAAGCTTTGCGCAGACTGAATGATGTTTATTAACACAAATCTAAAAATGATTTATAAGAAAATTTCAATAACTTGCAACCACAAGTTGATTGTAGCAACTTGTTATTTTCTAGCACGGAATGGATTTTTCAAAATGTGTGATGAAAAATTGGCCAGTTGACTGAAGGTTTTTAACTAACTTAGTGGAAATTAATGGATTTTGTTTCTACCAAAACATGAGTGCATTGCCAGATATTGCTTTCGATACGCCCAATGAAATACTAGTAATGATGTATTCCAGTGCGATAAGCTATGGGCAACATAGCGATGTCATAACCAACAATGTCCACCATCAAAAGCTTCACCCTGATTTGATCAACTGCTCATTTCACGAGTTTTAAATGCAAACCCATTCGCACGGTGTGACAGACGGCCCATATTATGAAAAATACCGCATCACGACGGAGGCGGGCCGTCATGTATATCAATATACAAATTTGGAAAAAGGTCAGAGAGCTTCGTGAAACCTCTGATGGATTGCTGACCAACAATTATGCGCGTTTGAATATTTGTCAAAATGAAAGGCTGCACCTGCTATGATCTATACATGAAATAAACGGTAACTGGACTGATTGTCGAAAACCAACTGGTGATCACTTGTCGAGAGATTGAACCAGATCGTCGACTAGCCTGATTCGAGATGGACAAAGCATAAATTATACTGCATACTTTCCAGCTATTGTTTTAGTTTTGTTCTGCAAATAAAATATATCTATATTTAGAATAAAGAAATAAATCATTTGAAAGAATTACTGAAGGACGTATGTATAGTATTAGAGCATTTTATGATATATTACTACTTTTTGTGAGCAATTTTTGTTTACATATAACTTTACTGCCTTCGAATACAAAATTTGGAGTTGTCTGCACTGTCAAAAGAAGACAACTACTACTTCGATGTTTTCCCTTGATCAAGTTTTAACTATGACTATATGCAGCATGCAGCTGGAGCGCTCCCGCAGGGTTGGAAGGTATGCTAAAGAACTTGCCATCTCACAACTGGGGGAAAGGTAAGTGGGCTTTGAAAATTGTCAATGCAAAAAAAAAGAGGTCATTCTGCACTTTCTCTGCAGCAAAAGTTTACCGGTATTAGCAACAAAATCTGCATACATACTAAGATTAGCTACAACACGCAGCAGCCGCTACACTAACAAAATTTCATACTTCGATCACCTGTCTGTTGCACAGCCGAGGATAACTCCATTTCATGTAGCGCAATCTCCGTGTGTAAATTTGTCACAATTATTTTGATTGATGGACTGCCTTAACAGAGTTATAGATTATGGCACTCATGTTTGCGTCATGGTACTATCATACTACTAGATAGTTATATGTACACCCAAACCATAACATTTTATATAAACAATAATTTTGTTATGATTCTCTGGTGCATATGCACATCGAGCATTAATGAGCGATTTTAGAGGTTTTAGAGGATTGATTAAAAATCCCTAATTGAGGTCAAAAGTGAGAGTTGCCCTTAGCTGTGAAGTTTAAAAGTTAGAAATTGTCGTCAAGCCGCGATTGTCTACGAACACTCTGTTGCCAAGGTGAGTTGGCCAACCAACTGGTACAAGTTGTCACCATCCAGGTTTTCAACAATCAGTACACTATTTAAAAAACGGAAATTATCTTTCCCTAAAACCTGCGTGCCAGTAGTTGAATTGCATTATAGTAGGACAACTCCAATATTAAAAAAATTACACCAATCGTCTTAATTTACCAGCCTTTCGACATACTTGCACACCTTGATTAAACACCTGTTGACAAATGATGCAACTAACTACCGCATCAAAAACAGAAACAACTCTGGCATTGACTGTGGATGGAAGAGACATTTATTGCTCAGTGACAGAGAATGGCATGTAAGCGTAAAGAGGAGACACAACAATTGACATGGTCAAGTCCCTGTAATTTACTTTTTGCTTCCTTCTGTTCTGGTGCATTTCTTATGAAAGAGAAGTTAGTCCATCTACAACAGAGACATCAAGGTGTGAAATATACACACATTCAGCCAAGACAGGGACAAGTAATGTGACACTGGGTGTGACACTAGGTGTGACAAACTATGGCACTAATAGCTGTGTTGATAGACATAAAACCAGAGATGGTATCACTCCACACGCATTTTGCAAAAATTACGTAATGCTGAGCAAAAAACCCAGTTTAGTCATCCGCTATGGAATTGAAACACTTGCAAACAGAAACTTCATGAAGACAAAATGTCATCAGAAATTTCTCACAAATCAGTAAATACAAAAATATTACAGGATAAAACAACAGGGAAGGATTGAGGGTTTGGCTACGCAAGAGAAGACAACTCTGTTTACAATTTTACAACACTAGATGGTGTAAGAGATGGAAAGCAACACAGTTTTGAAGACCCCATAGATACAGGTATGCAAAAATGCACATTATGGGGAGCACAAATTTCCAGTACGATGCGATACAAACTCAGCCAAAACCTTTCAGGACTTACAAATGACAAGTTTTAAATAAAAATGACTACATCTGAAATAAAACTATCAGTCAGTCATGGTTGTATAAAACTATCGTCAATTTCCAGCAAATTTGATAGCCGACATGAAACATCTATAGATTGTAGCAAAGACTACATTTATAACTAGTGCGATTTCAGATAGCATCGCAACCAAAGCGAATGCGGTCATTGTTTCGGTTAAACAATTACTATTATATGTAGGAAAAAAAAAATTCTGCTATTATCCACAGATGTGTCTACAAAATAATTAACAACCACTACAGAGAGCCTTTCGCATAGAATGCATTGGTCAATAACAACTTACTACAACTTACTATCATCAGCAATCACATTTGTATATATAATTGATGCAATTAATAATTATCATCAATTTTCTTTTTGTCAATAATGATGGAAAACATTGAATGAAGTTTAAATTCCTGGTTGCATCCTAAGCAGCGAGATAACTTTGACCAAACGAGAGTTGTCTTTCCCTATCTAATGAACTTGGGAGGAAACTTGTTATCATGTCAAAACTATATGGCAAGCAACTGGCATGGTGTATCCACGTACGTTACCGTGTTAACACTTCTATCATTCACTATTTGTTGTTTTGAACCAGTTATTACTTGCCAAGATGAATATGTAGTTGCGACCAGTTCAACATAACCAATAGGTTATATTAACAAGACGACACAAATCCCACAACACTAACATCTTATAGGGACCAAAAGCGATCTACATAACCATACAAACAACTACGGAGTGATTACAAGAAATATGGCCACACGCATTGCAACAATTGCTGCTATGGCTGTCATTCTACCTAAAGAAGCCCGTTTTATCCCCAAATTAAAGGACCAACATAAAAAAATAACATTGCCACCAAGACAAGCTAATTAAAAAGATTCTTCGTGATTGCAGTGCAATTTTATGATGTCTATAAATAAATGTTCAAAGCTTGGTAATCACTGTTTGTTGTGTATCAACATTCAAGTATAGCGACGAATATTGGAAAATAACTGATTCCAATAAAAACTAGGTTCTAAAATGATTTTTCAAGTATATATTTCTATACCATCTGTTTTTGCAGAGCAAGTACATTCAATACAATTCACGGAATCACTCACCTTCTTGAAGCCAATATCAGCAGCGTATTGACGGAAGCATTGTCTGCACATATTTAGTCCGTACTTCCTGATAATACCATGCTGGTTGGTGCACACCCGGCTGGAATGTAAAATAACGTTCTTAAAATACAATACTTACTACCACTAAGTATCTGTGACAAACAATGAGAGCGGTACAAAACTTTGATTGATTACTATTGTTGCCAAAAGGAGCTGCTGAAAATATAACTTTCAATCAATTATGATTATAATAACACCTAGCTCTTTTTGGCGACTTGGCCTACTAACTATTACAGCTCAACAGCACACTAACTATAATGTTATTATTCAATTTCAAATATAATATCACTGACTGTTGTAGTCCAAATAATTATTGAAACTTTTCACTTTCTCTAGTGAAAAAAAGTTCATTATTATTATTTATTATAAATAATAATAATCTATTTATTACCTATCATTTATTATTACTATTCCATAAAAAAGTGTAGCAAAATTAAAATAAAACAATCGAATCGATTGCTTTAGCTACCATTTTTTATTGTAGAGTAATAAATAAACCATAAGAAACTTAATAATAATAAACAACGATCAATCATCACCATTATTATTTATCATCACCCACAACAACATATTTTTTAAAACAATTATAATAATAAATAAATTTAATAATAATTATTATTATTATTATATATAAATAATAATAAAATTGATAAAAAAAATAAATTACTGTTATTATTATTACAAATCAGTTTGAAACGACCGGTTAAAGTTGATATACATTCCTACACTGATGTGAAATAGAAAAGGCGCACAATTTTACGCTCACCAGCAACGGGAACCAGGTCCATATTTCTTTGGATGAGACTTCCAGATATTTGAGTGACCCATGTTGCAGTAATGGCGGATGGCAAAAGGACGGGACTCGGTGATATCCGTTTAGACTAAATGGGATCCATTCTTTGTCGTCGTATTTGCAATTATTCAGAGCAAATCAGAGCATTTGTCCGATGAAAAACAAAGTACGTTCAAAAGCAACATAACCAGCAAATCCCATCCCTGACGGAGTCGGAGGAATAGGCAAACGCAATCTAAGTGATGACTAGTTTAGAGCCCAACTATGTGTGCTTTCTTTTTGTTGCTTTCGGGATCATCATTATTATATTATCATTGCCGTTAGTAGCGACTCACTCATTACTTACTAACTACAACCGCTACAACTTTCACATAGTTCACTTTATCCCTACTTACAAATGAGTATTCATTGCAGTACTTTTGCATTTCGGTATCGGTTGACCAATCACAGTTTTCAGTGAAGCAACAGTTAGTTTTGCTCCGCTGCTGTTGTTGTTGTTCGTTGAGTTGTTGTTATTTATAATAATTGTTGTTATTCATAAATAATAATATAATAATAATTATTATTGTCATTAACTATTTTTATTATAATTAGTATTGTTAGTTACTATTATTTATAATAATAATCATTAAATTATAATCATATCATACCACCATACCATCATCTCTAAACAGACTCAGAGACAAAGCCTACTGTTCCCTAGTAGTTGGACTAATCATCATGGAATACTCGTCCACGGTGTGGGACTCCTCGCTGACAACCACCCAAGCCAAACAGCTGGAGTCGGTGCAGCATAAAGCTGCTCGAATGGTGCACAACATACCAAGAACAGACCATACCACCAGTTCCACTGCCCTTATATCAGAACTAGGTTGGGAGCATCTCCAGGAGAGAAGAAAGAAAAGAAGACTGGGATTTTTCTTCCACCAGGCGATGCACTTCGGGCAGGTCGCGGCCAGTGTTGAGGACTTCCTCGACAGGCACATCCCAACTTTGGGCTACTCAGACGCCATGGCCAGCAGTACACCATCCCCCACTGTAACTCGAAATCACACCAAAAGAGCTTCTTCGTTGCTACAGCCAAAGTCTGGAATTCCTTGCCCCCCAGTAGCTCACTGCTACATGGTCCCCCGGTGGCTGGCTAGGTCCCAAGACTGGCAATCCCCTGATTTCCCGTTGACTACACTGGAATGATTCCCGACAAACGGCTTGCCACATTGCCGGGACCTTCAACATTGAAGTTGGCGATCATCCTAGAAGACGAAGAAGACTATAAGTAATTATTATTATTAATAATAATAGCTAACAATAATAATTAATTATCATTTTCATTTATTTATTTGTTACCATTATTAATACTATAACATATATATATGTATACAGCAGCTAGCACAAGTGCAATTTTTCTTTTTACAATTTTTTCTCAAGTAGAAGATCAGATTTTAGAAAAATTTGTTGGCGCAAGAATTATTTGTGTCACCCCAGTGATTGTCTCAGAAAAATAATTGAGAAAAAGTACCTTTGCTTAAAAAAAAACAATGTTGTTTTGTGGTCACAGTATCAAGCATTGCTGACAATGGTATTGCTGCAGTGACGCAAAATCAGTGACGCATGACCATGCGTGGCGGACAGTAGCTAATGGTGCGGTATAGAAGTTTTTTATGTTTATTTGAATATGACTCTTCTGTAAAATTATTTTTTGTCCACATAATGTGATTGCTCTATGATAAATAGTATACCGCTGGGTCAGTAAAACAACAGAGAATTTAAATTACGTATACTGAAATCTTAAGGGCCCTTGGCGCAATAGGAAATTGCAGATTTACAATGCATTCTCAACCCATTATTTTTGAAGTCCACAGCTATGTAGGCAGTGCAATGATCAGCTAAGCCTATGCGGTAAATGGTGTCCATTTGATGCCTTTTTAAATTTTGTTTCTAGCATATTCTGGCCCCAAGTTATTTAAAAATTAGCCACGCAAGAATATTTTGAAAATTCAAAAAACCAAGCGTGACAAATTTACATATAAATCCTTTGTCTTAATACACGCTACGCTCGCACAAGTTTTGTACACGCTATATTATATTTTGTTTTTATTTCCATCCTGGGTAATACACTTGACCTACTTTGCACGAATGACCCCGCCTTTATCTCATCTATAGATGTGATCATACCTGGCCTCAGTGACTATTTTATTATCACGGCTGTTATCAATACATTGGGTAAACATTGCCCTCCTCCATCCCTCTCCGAGGTTACAATACGTCTTTCCCGTGAGACAGATACAGAAGCTTTTCAGAACAACATGCAATCAATGGAACAGCAGTTGGATAACATGTATGATGCAGAGATGTGGCAGAAATATTTAAGCTCACTCAGTTACTCCATTTCCAAACATGTCCCCATCAAGACCCTCAAAACCGAAATATGTAACCGACCCAAGTGGGTGAATAAACATGCTGAAGAATTACTAGCTAAACAGAGACGCACTGGCAGCAAGCTTAAAACCACTGGGGACCCATTCTTTTTAAATCGCTACAACCAAGAGAGGCAAGAACACGAAAAAATCTTTAAAAGGCTCAAGCGAGATTGTTTAATACAAAAAGTGTGCAAACTACAAGCGACCACCAGAAATATGCCACAACCCTAAACTCATACTTCCATACCCAGTTCTGTAAAGATAAACAAATTGCAGACCTCTCCCCCACAGTCACACAACACAGAAAGCTGGACATCTCGATAGATGGAGTAAAAACACTGATTGTCAAAACAACAAATCCCCTGGGCCAGATCAAATACGAAACTGTGACATGCTAATTGACCCTGAAAATACAGCACGTTGTCTAGTTCAAGTGTTCCAGGCCTCAATTGACAATGGAAAAGTTCCAACAGCTTCGAAAACTGCACATGTTACATCCATTTATGAAAAGGGTTCCACCAATAAACCCTCCAATTACAGGCCAGTTTCCCTCACAAGCATCACCTGTAAGATGTTAGAGCATAATTTTCTCTATCTTAATATAACTCTTGACAAGGTATTATGTAATTGACAACACAGATTTTGCTCTGGCCTATCTTGTACAACTCAACTCTGCTCAACATACCATGACTTGGTGAATTTCGCCAACAAATCATCCTGCACCCACGCAGTTTCCCTTGACTTTAAAAAAGCGTTTGGAAAGGTCCCTCACTGGTTACTAATGCAAAGAACCCGACAAGCCAAGGGTATAGATCCAAAAATCGCAAACTGGGTTCAAGACTTCCTAACCGAACGCAGGGAGTCTGTGATACTCCGAGGTGCAACCTCACCAGAGCTTCCTGTAACATCCGGAGTCCCTCAAGGCTCAATTCTTGGCCCAACGCTGTTTCTGATATATATCAATGATTTGCCATCATCCGTAGATTGTAATGTCAGTATGCTGATGACACATTACTTTATTCTGAAGTCAACTCTGAAAAAGATGCTAGAAGATTCCAGGCAGATATGGATGCGGTCTACAGTTGGTTATCCAAGTGGGAGATGCCTTTAACCCTACCAAATGTGAGCTTGTTGCATTTGGAAAAGTCACCCGAGAACCACAATTCAAGCTTGGGGGCACTACGCTGATTTGTGTCCAGGCAATAAAGTACCTGGGTGTAACCCTACAAACAAATCTTCACTTTGACACTCATATTACTGAGAAATTAAACCAAGCTTACGAGGTTCTTGGATGTCGAAAAAGCACATTACATAATGCAACGCCCAAAGCTAAACAGCTTGCCTATACTGCCCTGTGTCGCCTATCTTGGAATATGCCGATACAGTCTGGGACATCCCTGACAAAGTTGGATTTATACCAAATCTCAAAGGGCGGGCTAGTGTGACCAATGCTTGCAACAAGCTAAATCCCCATACACTGGAAGGCAGGAGAATGAACCATAGAGTCTGCTCTTGAAAATCCTGTCGGCTGAGAACCAAAACCATGTCTTAGCAGCTGCATATGAGAAACTTACAAGTGACAGGAAAAACCTCATCTATCTATGCCTTCTCTCGTCTACTATATAACAGCTTCTTACCAAGAACCATTAGGGATCTGCGCTTCTCAAATAAAACAGCGGAATAGTTGAAACTGCTACCTTTACCCACTTTTCAACCACTATATAATAAAACCGAGACACTCTCTCCCAAGGCCCGCACTGTAGGGCTAATCATGAGTGTACTAACATTTTGAGATAAACATTGAAGTAAACATTTCTTCTTCCAAGGCCGAGGTTCATCATCATCGTCGTCGTCATCATCTTGATTATTTCACTGTCATCGTCATCATCTTGATTATTTCACTGTCATCGTCATCATCTTGATTATTTCACTGTCATCGTCATCATCTTGATTATTTCACTGTCATCGTCATCATCTTGATTATTTCACTGTCATCGTCATCATCTTGATTATTTCACTGTCATCGTCATCATCTTGATTATTTCACTGTCATCGTCATCATCTTGATTATTTCACTGTCATCGTCATCATCTTGATTATTTCACTGTCATCAACTGAGCAGTAGTAGTAGTTATTCAATTATATTATCCACTCTATTTTTTATTAGAGTGGTTATACAGTGTAACCTTATAAATTCGACCTCTATAAATTTGAATTACTTGGTATTTAGAAGTAAACAAAAAGTCCCAGTTTCTCACCATTGTTCTTTCATATAGCTAATTTCGAAGTATTATTTGTAAATTTGACCTTTTTATATGACATTGATAAATACAAAAGTCTGTTTTAGTGGCTCAAAATGCATTGGACAGTATCATATTTTACTAATTATTATTTTATCGCAACAGCTAACAAATTTAGCAATGTGGTGCAAAAATACCACATTTAGCTGGTTTCAATAAAATAGATAGTTTCGTTACGATGGACTTCTTATCCACTCAAACACTTTCATAGAACAAACACACCTGTATTGCAGCATAGACGTCTTAGAATGCGCTACATAAACACCCCAAGTTGATTGGTTGTAAAGCCACACATATGGCTTTGATTGGTTACAGTTATTGGCACGTAATGAATAGTTTCGTTAAAGCGTCATCCTTTAGATGCGGGTCGTTGTATGAAGCACGCATCCAAACAATGCTTAGACAAAGACAGCTATGTCAAAACTTGTGGTTGGCAGTTTTGCAGATGACATTGTTTTAATCAGCATGGCAAGTGCAAAGGCGAAACGAGCCGTATCTTTTGTGAGCTTAGATAAGAAAAAGCAGGCCCTTCAGCTTGTTTCTGAAGGCAAAAATAAAAAAAGATGTAGCAGAGCAGTTTGGAGTTCCATCTAATATTCTTAGCACTTGGCTGAAAAACAAGGAGAAGATTCTGGCTTATGATAATGATGGTTAGTTGTTGGGTTAGCCACCTCACTGCTCATCTACCACTGCTAGCAGTGTCTGCTGTTGTGAGGCACTGATCACTCAACACCTTATTCAATCAATGCTTTTGCTTTTCTGTATAATTTTTTCAATGTTCAAGTTTCTATGTTTGTTACATTTTGAGAAATAAGGAATGTTTTAACAACATAGAACAGATAACTTCTATCTTTGGTAGCAGTTGTCTGCACAATGAATAAATTACTCCTAATTTAGAAATTCGACATTTTGCAAATTCGAAGTTATCTCCTCAGTCCCCTCAACTTCGAAATACCAAGGTTACACTGTATTATTATTATCATACCTGCCATAATAATTATAATAATAACACATACACAGGTCATATCATGTTTTCCATGGCCACCACGAAACAGTGCAATCGTCAAAAAGAGGAAATAATAATAATATCCATAAAAATTGAGAAGAAATAGTTTGACAATACAATAATTTGAATAAAAAACCGAATGAATAATAATTATAATAATCCGATACAATGCTGTTATAAAATACAGTAATAATAATATATGCAGGATTGTTTTGTAGTAGATATGTACATATCAGTTGGTTAAAAAATCAAAATTTAATTCTCCTGAAATGTGATTATTTGAGTACAACAACTGCAAAATTGTGAAAGAAAGCATTTATAGCCTTAGGGTATGTAATTATGGGTTATGTAAGTGAGTTAAAACAAGGTATTGGTGATCTAATCATCTTCAATTTGGAGTAGAAAGGCTTCAATAGCTTTTTGTATAAAGTTGTTTTTGACGTTCTGGTAGTTTTTGGTAGAGAGTTGAAGGCGTTATTTGCGAATTTAGATTGTGTAGTGTGAGCGAATGAGCTGGGTATCTTGTGATTATTATGACTGGTTTGTTACGATGTAGTTAAATTGGAAAGTTTGATGATAGTAGTCCTGTACGTAGGACAAAGATGGTGAAGTCGTTGGTATGATAAGACCAACAAGAGTATGTGGCTTGCTGAGGTAGGAGATGAACTGGAAAAGATTTTGAACTTGGGAAGTTGTGATATGAGATGGAAGAAATAGTGCATATTATAATACTTGTCATGAGATATCGATTATTAGATGCTAATTCCATAGTTGAGATAGATGTGTATAAAATGGTTGTAGAATTTGAGTGCAAGTGGTCCAGTTGCTAGTTTGTCTAATCATAATGATGATTGTAATTCATAACTGCATAATTATTAGTTATTATAATCATTACTGATTATATATGGGTGATTCGAAAGAGAAATTGGGGCCAAAGTTGCTGTCGGAAAAAAACGCAAAATAACCAAACTAGAGTTTTTTCATGCCATGCTGCTGAGCAAACACATTGGTTTTCTGATGGACTGTCAATTTCTATCTGCTAACAGTATGCGCTCATCGCTAGAATGTTCATACTGCTCGCTCTATGTCACAGTCATGTGTTTTCCATTAATTACAAGTTATTTCACCACAGCTTCATTTATAAAACTTTGTGGACATGTGTTCCTCCACAATCTGAACAGCCTCATAGTCACTGGATTGACAGTCTCCACTTCTTCAAGTTGGGGTCTAGGGACGTCTACCCAAATCGAACATAATAACTGGTTATGATGGCAATTGTCTATGAAAGCCACAATGATACAAATTTTAGTGTGAATCAATAAAGTTTGTTTGCAGTAATCAGCTTAGTCGCTTGTAATCCAACTGCTGCTATTATTATTTCACTTTAAATTTATTATTACTAACTACTATATAGTAGTAATTCATGATGAAACGATGCTGGATGTATAGATGATACTGCACTGCATCACAAACTGCATAATATATTATACCTAGAGAACTATCTATCACTTGTATCTGCTATTTAATTCAGTTGCGTTCTCTTTTTTGTCGCCGTTTTTGTGAGGGGGTAGTTGGTGTTGTGTGGCCTGCTTTTTGTGTATGGGTTGTGTGCCCTGCTTGAGATCTCATGATCATTTGATATTCCAATCATCATGACATTTGTCAATTAAACAATCATCTAAAAGATGATAGAGTTGAGGCAAATTACTCTTAGGCCTTACCAAATTATTGAAAAATACCAAATCAAGTCAAATCAATCAACATAGCCGCATTTAAGAAGCAAATCAAACCGTTAAATAACAATTAGTAAAATCAGAGTTATGTACCTATGACTTGACTGAAATGTATTTCAAATAATTATTCAAAACATCGTCTATGAAAGCAGTGTAATAGGTAGCTAGCAACAGTGAGCATCTCACTTATATGCAATATATTGTGTTAATTGTGAATTGAAAAACCTATTATCAGAGTACATGAATATGGTAAAAACCTCTGGTCTAGCGTGCCTAGTTGCCTTAATGGGCCTGAACCATGGACGAAATGCACCTGAACAGGCCTGAACCATGGTCGATATATACCATATACCATCCATGGCCTGAACACTCATGAGGCTGTATGAAATGCATGTCATTTATCAAGACGTACTCTTGTAAATGCATTAAAATTTATGGTATTTAGGTTGACTAGCAAAGGTCAAGGTTTTCTAGTTCGTGCTGTCGAATTATGTAATTAATGAGTATCATTAAAGAGCTATCAATTATTGGAATTATTTGTATGCTATCAATGCTCTATGATTTGAATATAAATTCAAATAATTTTCAAATTATTTCTGTTGAGCTGAAATCAAGTTCTTGTACCTACATAATAACGTCAAGTTTTTGTCTGAAGTCGCAAGTCATCAAGGATGATAATAATAATAAATATCAATAATAAGAAAAGCCGAAAATAAACTGAGGTCTAATAAAAAGTTCAAAGCAAAACATAGCTGATCAAGCTATGGGCCAAAGAGGGTAATTAATGTATACTACAATCTTTGCACCGGCGACCATTTGGTCGCCGAAGCTGTCCCTTTAACTTAGGCCAACAAACCAGCACAAAAAACACACCCCTAAACCAATCATCCAATAAAATCCATTCAAAAGTTACCAAGATAACAATAGGGCATGCAACTCCCAATAAAAAACGCACAGCATATTCCAAGCAAAATACACATTGAAATATAAATCCCATTTATATTTCAATGAAAAAAATACACATGCCTTAAACGTTTTCTGCTATGCCATTTCAATTTTAAGAATACCTATTTTTTTAAAAAAATTTTCCCAACCTCAATATGTGTATTCTAAAGGCCGGTTCACACGACGCGTGAAATCACCGTACAGTGACTGTTTCAGCGGTCGCCACAAACAAACTGCGATTACTCACTGCTAAACCGCGCTCTTTGGCGTGAAATAGTGCGGCCGTTGGATGTCTAACATGTTGAACTTTGTCACCGCAATATTACCAAAAGGTCACCGTCGCGATAGATGATTGGACAATCAAACATTGTTAATAGCAAAGGTCGCGCTGTACGCATATAGCAAGAGTCGACTTATTATGTTCTGTCCGCCCATAGACAATATCTTCGATGTGGTACTACAGTTCTTTAGCATTTCAAAAACAAATTTCAGATTCACTGCTATAACATAAAACTGAAAATGTTAGTCTTGCTATTTTATTGCAATATAATGCCCTGGTCACACGAGACCGATAAACGAAACTATAACGAAACTATTTTAGAAAATCGCCGAGGTGCGACGATAATAGTTTCGTTGTACTGGTCACACGAGAACTATAATTAGTTCGTTACGCCTAGCGATCACTAGTTTCATCCAATGACAGAGGATTGCGTTTTGTGCGCGGGCCTACTCATACTTTACTGCGTGATGTAAAAGCATGGAAGAATTATTATTATTTTTGATGTTTGGAATAGATTATTTTAATAAATAGCTAAGTTTGACCAGCCAGTACTATTCCAATTGTTTGATTATAATTTAATATTATCTTTCATTTACTTAAAACTCATTGTGAATATAATATAATAAATAATTATTTATTCAAAAGACAAATGTGCTACTACTGTGGAAACCATGCGTTCGTTGTGAATGACCCTGACATTGGAGACCAGCCAATAACAGAACATAGAAAATAAACCTATTAATGAGCTTATCTGGTCCAATGGTCCAATCACATGCAAGCATCGCAACCGAAGATTTTCCCAAACCTAGCATTGCTTGATCACGACGAAACTGAAATATTCGCTCGGTTTGCTCAGCAACGAATTCGCTAGGCTTGAAAAAATAGTTTCGTTGACAGTTTCGTCAGAGATTCGGTCTCGTGTGACCAGGGCTTAATGATAATTTCTGTGAGAAATGGCTGTAAAGTGTTTTTTTTTATAGGTTCGCAGAGAATAAGTATGCTATGGAGTTTATAAAAGGAAAAGGTGGCACGAGTGAGATGAACAAACAGGTGGTCAGCCTACCCAACTGTGATGATACTTTTTCTTATTGCGATCAGCCCTTCAACGACAAAAGGATCTGGCTAGGAAATGTCGATAAAACTGTACCAGAATACCTCATACTAAAACTGGTGCAGAAATTTGGAGAATTGGATAAGTTTGACTTTCCTTATGTCGCTGCTGGGCCTGAGCGAGGTATGTTAACCCCCTATAACCTTTTAGTTGTGAGCGCCTTGTGATGAGTCTAGTAGGTATAACTATTGTATCTTTATAGTAAGTATAACTATTACTCTATAGTAAGTATAACTATTATATCTCTATAGTAAGTATAACTATTATATCTCTATAGTAAGTATAACTATTATATCTCTATAGTAAGTATAACTATTATATCTCTATAGTAAGTATAACTATTATATCTCTATAGTAAGTATAACTATTATATCTCTATAGTAAGTATAACTATTATATCTCTATAGTAAGTATAACTATTATATCTCTATAGTAAGTATAACTATTATATCTCTATAGTAAGTATAACTATTATATCTCTATAGTAAGTATAACTATTATATCTCTATAGTAAGTATAACTATTATATCTCTATAGTAAGTACAACTATTATATATCTATAGTAAGTATAACTATTATATCTCTATAGTAAGTATAACTATTATATCTCTATAGTAAGTATGCTAACAATGACCACATTTTGCAGGGAAACCGAGGGGCTACTGCTTTGTCACATACAAGGATGTTGCAGCAGCAAATAAGGCCATAAAAGAACTAAATGGCTATTGCTTGAAAAACTCTACATTAGTTGTGAGATTAGCCCATAAGCCTGGGGAAAAACGTGTTAGTTCTCAGGCTATAGGAAAGAGGTCTCAGATTGAAGAAATTGAGGCTAAACTGAGGGCAATGGAGAAGGAGGAGACAAGCACTGTCAAACATAAACTCTTAGCCTCAGCACCACCTGTTCCACTTATGAAACTGAATATTAAGCGGCCTAGTAAACCCCAGTCTACGATAGATGTGAAACGTAAAAAAAGTGACAGGTGATGTCTGTCTGTTGAGCTGTACTCATTTTACCGTACTTTTCTAGTCGTGATTTTTATGTGCATACCATACTCTCCTGCATGCTTTTTGTTTGTACATAATTTTGTTCTTTTCAACTGTTTGTACATAAACCATAATATTATTTGAGCCATAATATTATGGTCGCCTTCTATTTTTCAATACATTCATAGCGTGTCTGAGATGATATCACAGGAATACTTGTTAGGAATTGTGGCAGCTGAAACAGCAGTTGACAACTGATAGCGGAGAGTTTCCTGCGACTAACCAGCATTGCAGCATAAACAATAATTGAATATCCTGTTCAATACGTAATTGTGGCTGATATAGTCTTGCGGTATTGGGAAAAAAAATATTAATATTAGCTGTACTAGCAGTAGTAGAAGTACTAGTAGTAGTAGTACTAGTAGTAGAAGTACTAGTAGTAGAAGTACTAGTAGTAGAAGTACTAGTAGTAGAAGTACTAGTAGTAGAAGTACTAGTAGTAGACGTACTAGTAGTAGACGTACTAGTAGTAGAAGTACTAGTAGTAGAAGTACTAGTAGTGGAAGTACTAGTAGTACAAAAAACTCGCCAAATAAATTAAATTACACAATTAATATGATTTGAAAAAAATATAAAAAAGTTACGATTCTATCACGCGAAAAATCAAGATAGCGGTTTGAGCAAATGCACACTGCTACACACTTTATATTGACACGCACAGTCTCAATGTTCTGTTTACATATCCAAGCCATATTTACAGAATATGCATCTTCAATATCGACCATATATTATCTTCTCTCCAAAGCGGACAGACAACTCTTAAAACAATCTAAGACACTCGCAAGGAATCGTGCGCTGTTGTCTCTGTCAACTATAGGCAAGCAAGAATGACGATCGCTGACCACTTCTGCTAATCCTGGCTTGAAACAGCTGCTAAGTTTGAGCATGCTGCATAAACATACTCTACAACAAAGAACATCAAATAGGATAGACAACTTGTCACTAAGTTCACCATGAATAGCAAGTATACAAGAACACATAGCGTTGGTTGCTACTAGGTGAGTGATTACGAATCTAGTAGGTTAGGTCCAAGAACTTGCTCCGACAGCACAGGAACCTCCACCATTGTAAACCACAGCAGCGTATAAAGAAACATGTATGAAAGATGCAGAGTATTAAATGAACTCTCACCTTAATGAAAGGAATAGAATTAACGGAGGTCAGTCCGAGGCTTCTGAGAAGTACTAAAGGAGTGAAATCAGTACTGTATAACCTGCACAAACCATCCACCCCTGCTGTCATGGAAACCACATGCCTCTGTCTCTCTGTCTCATAGGCCGAGAGATGCTCAATGTTCCCTGCAAAGGGAAACAGACCATTTAGTACAGCTAAAAAAGGGCCACTAGCTACACAAACGAAGAAGGGCTGAGAATACAGCGCACTTACCAATATCAGTTCCCATGGCTACAGCTTCTGAGAGATTTCTGACCAAACATTCCACATCTCCAAAGCCCAGGTTTACTCCTTGTCCAGCGAGTGGATGGATCCTGTGGCACGCGTCCCCTACTAAAGCTAGCCTCGGGGCTACGTATTTGTCAGCATGCATCATTCCATAAGGAAACATTGCCCTGCTATTCTTGTCTACGTCTAATACTGTCGGCGGTAAACATGGCCGATTTTGCACGGCAGCAGCTGTAACAGAGAATCAAATAAATCAGATGAGAGGCTAGCAATAGTTAGCTGCGATGAAAAAGTCGGCTGAATTAAACATTAAAGGGACTCGGCACAATAAAAGAGTGGCATCACCGAATCAAATGGAAGTTACTTGGATCTTGAATAGGTTGAGTATTTGAGAGAGAGGGAGAGAGAGGAGGGGGGTGGAGAAGGTGGGGGGTGGAGAAGGGGGGGAGGGGGAAAGGGGGGAGGGGGAAAGGGGGGGGGGAAGGGGAAAGGGGGGGGGGGAGGGGAAGGGGGGGGGGGGGGACAGAGGAGAGAGAGATGGAGGAGGGAGAGAGTAGATCTACTAATTTTTAGACAAAAACATTAAATAGCAACCATTCCATGAGTACATGAAACTGGTGAAATGCAGCTTTCCACAAAAGTCAATTTTGGCTCAGACCAGTGAAAGTGGGCGGAGCTTGACCAAATGATGCTATCTGTGCAGCAATTTTATTGTATTAAAAAATGTCATGCCACTAGTTTTATCTCAACTAAAAATTTTGTGAATTATTGGTGATGGTATTTGGAATGTTAGGAGATCCTTTAAAGAAATAAGCTTATGGAGTATCTTACTGCGTTCATGAACAGTTATTATTTAGGTCACTTTACAAAGTTGTCCTTTCCTATATTATGTATTCATCAATTAAATTCTGGTTAAAATACAAAAGTGCTTCAAATCAAACTTTTAGAAAGATTGCAATAATAAAAAGTAATTAGCAGAAATAAATCTGACAATACTTGACTTACAAGATGAAAAACTCTCAAGGAATCGTTGGTAAGGCTCAGTAAACTGGGAGACAAAAGAATCCTTTCCACTGGTACCATGCTAAAGCAGACAGAGGAGCAATATGTAAGTAGTACTTGTTATATACCACTTCTAGCAGTACTAGTACATAACTGACAGTACTAGTACATAACTGGCAGTACTAGTACATAACTGACAGTACTAGTACATAACTGGCAGTACTAGTACATAACTGGCAGTACTAGTACATAATTGGCAGTACTAGTACATAACTGACAGTACTAGTACATAACTGGCAGTACTAGTACATAACTGGCAGTACTAGTACATAACTGACAGTACTAGTACATAATTGGCAGTACTAGTACATAACTGACAGTACTAGTACATAACTGGCAGTACTAGTACATAATTGGCAGTACTAGTACATAACTGACAGTACTAGTACATAACTGGCAGTGCTAGTACATAACTGGCAGTACTAGTACATAACTGACAGTACTAGTACATAACTGGCAGTACTAGTACATAACTGGCAGTACTAGTACATAACTAATAGTACTAGTACATAACTGGCAGTACTAGTAGATAACTGGCAGTACTAGTACATAACTAGCAGTACTAGTATACAACCAGCAGTCACACAGTACTACTCACCAAGGCTTCATTGACTGAGTCCACAAACGACTCACAGCTGAGTGAAAGCAGAGATTTAGCTTCAGCCTTCGATGTAGACCAGACAAGAGAGCTGATGTTGTTAGAGAGCTGAAGTATAACAATATCATATGAGCGATCGAATGTAGAACAATATTACAACGGATTTGTACAAGACGATTAAAAACAGAAGCCCTCCCGTTCTCCCGCACCTTTGGGGCAACTCCTCCTCGTTTTAGTAAGCCTACCATCTGCTTCCCACAACTGCTGCACCAACATGCACTACCACCACTGTTATTACTCCTACTACTAGCACTACCTCTACCACTACTAGCACAACTACTAGCACTACTTCTACTACTATCACTACTAGTACTACCGCTACCACTACCCCTACTAGCACAACTACTACTATTGCTACCCCTACTAGCACAACTACTACTACTACCCCTACTAGCACAACTACTACCACTACCCCTACTAGCACAACTACTACTACTACCGCTACCACTACTAGCACAACTACTAGCACTACTGCTACTACTAACAATATCATCGCTAGTGACAAAACATACCGGGAGGACAGCGATGGGACCAGATGGTAGAAATCTCTGCCACGCTGTGCTGTTGTCAACCTCCTGTAACGAGAGACACGCAATAACGTAAACTTCCATGTTATGTGCTCAGTGATTGAGTGAACCCTTAGTCTAGTCATGACGCAATGGAATAGACAGTAAGGAGCCCAGACTATAGCACTGCAAGGAGCCTAGAAGGAAGGTTGGACAGTCAAACTCTCATATGCCCCAGCTTCCATAGTTGTAGGGCCATACAAGAAAATGTGCATACAAATGTCATCAGTAGACACCGACATCCATCTGAAGGCCTCTGCACACGAACCGTTTTTCGATCCTTGTTCCATTTCCGCCGAAGGAGCGGATCGCTATCGGCTGCCCATGGCTTATTCACACGTACCTGCACAGATTACGGCAGATCATATACCAGCCTTTCAAATCGCTTCCATTTATTTCATGAGGGCTATGTTGTAAGTCACTATTTTCGAGGAAGTATACATTGCTATTATTATTATTATTAATTTTCTGTTGAAATTAACTAGTAGTCACTGCTTTTTCTATTCTAAACTATGAGCCAACGTGAATTGACAGTTTTGCTAATCAGGAAATTTGTTTAAAACGAAAAAAAGGGTGCTCAGTAGTAGTGCATAAGTATTTATTATTTATGACTCGTGCATTCATCATCATGATGATTTCTTTTCTAATAATTAATAATAATTATTATTATAATTATTATTCATTAATGATGGTAAATAATAATCATAATAAATACTGGTTAAATAATTTAAATTAATGATCATAGATAAAGAATACTAACTACGGTGGCCATCAAATAAATAATTAATAAATGATAGTAGTTTACATTATTATATATATTATTTTGTAAATATTATTACAGGTACTTTTTTTAATAATAACAATAATATATTTGTATGTATGTAATATATTATTATTATATATGTATAGTATGTTGTTGTAATAATGTACTGTTAGAAAATAACAATAGTAACAGTTGGTAAATTATGATGATAATAACTAACAGACAGAGCCGCAAGTTTTTTTTAGAGAAAATACTACTAGCTAATAATAGTAGACTTAATAGCCAACGATACCGACAATTCACAATCTAAAGCATGGTGATGAGACAACAATAATAATATTTAGACATTGAGAAATGATGTAAGTTATTAGTTGTAACTATTTATTCCAGTGTATATTACACTACTGTAGAATAAATAGTTACTACATGTCAGTTGTGGGTGGTATGTAATTAATAACTTACTAATAATGAAGCATGATCTTTATGGTTCTTGTCTTGAAACTACTATTTTATTACTTTAACAATCATAAAAAAATATCCGGTCTTTGAGCTCTCTGTGGATGTGCAAATTTATATGATATGAAAACCTAAGAAAAGCCTCGAGTGCATATTGAGGCCAATATACAACAAGCAGCACATTTTTAAATCCATAAATTACTTGTCTGTCTTATTGTTTGCTCGTGCACTTCTAGGAATCTCGACTCAGCGCTGGCAGTTTATCAAAGGTCCAATAATTGAAAAGCCAGAAAATGTCGAAAAAATGGTTGCTGCAACCTGTGTTCTCCACGCATATCTTTGCATTCAAGAAGACAAGTCCTATCTACCTCCTGGGTCAACTGATGCCATAAATGGAACACTAGAATCTGGTGCAACTGGTGAATGAAGGACTGATATGGCCCCAATACCTCAAGTATACCAGACACGGAGCAAAAATGCCTTTGTAGATGCATCTGTTGCTGAACAACAACTTACTGAGTATTTTGTGAATGAAGGTGCATTGCCATGGCAGTATGATTATGTTAACCATAGATTAAATAGGCTGTAGATTAATAAAAAACTGTATTTTTTGTTTATTTGAAATATATAATGTTTTACTATCTGATGGCACATGAGTATTGGTTATAAAAATTGAATTTAATTTGTAGCGAAATAATTAAGTGACTGACTTGGAGTAAACTGATGATAATGTTAAATCAAGGGCTAAAAAAATATTGATTTGTGATTGAAATTGTTACAAACTAGATGATTCCAAAAGACTTAATATAAACTGATTATAATGTTAAATCAAGGTCTCAAAAATATACTGATTTGTAATTAAAATTGTTACAAACTAGATGATTGTCTAATTAATAATAGTCTGCGCACCGACATATGGATAAATTTCACTAGAAAATTTTGTTTCCATTATTTGCTGCTGGATAGCAATCTTCAATCGCTCCTTTGCCAAACCGTTGGGGATTTCTCTTAAAGATGATGCAACCAGCTCACCAAACAGCTCATCAGTATCTCTAAGTTGAGGCTTCTCAGTTGACTGCTCGTGTATTTTACTAATCATGTGACCAGTTGATTTCATCTGTGCCATTAAAACGTTTTCAAACTCATCATTATCGTCCATCACCTTTCTTCTTTTTTTCGCCAAACTCCTTGAAACCATTGGTGGTTCCATGGTGATAGTGTCTGGTAAGGCTTCTAATCGAACATTGCTGGTGCTGGCAGTGTCTTCCCCAGAAGTATTTGCTGAAGATGCTGCTTCAACAACATCGCTCAGATTGGTAGTGGATCTACATATACATAAATAAAAACTTCATAACATTTTAGTAAAATGAAATAGGTTTACAAAAAGTTCAGTTGATCGAATGGGTTTTGATCAGATCATTGCATAAATATAAAACAACAGCCAGACTTAAAATAGGAGTTTAAAATCAGTTTCTCTTGAGTATCAAGTACTTTTGCTCAGGTGCAAATTTTATATATCTAACATATACAAAAATGTATTTTGAATCCACCACAAACAACAACAGAATTCGATAAAAGTACAAACTTACGATCTCTTTTTGTTGACATGGTTTAACCACTCCATGATGTCATAGTATACATATTTGGTGGGAAGGTTTTTGCCAGAGGCGCCAGACCTCATTGCTGCCTCCCGTTTTACGACATTTCTCTTGAAGCAATCCCGAATAGACTCCCATTTTGTTTGACAAGACTCTGGGGCTGAAATAAATACAAGCAAGACACATGTAGCTATTGTTTTAGCTTTAAAAACATATTCACATCATCAGATGTTTTAATATATAAAAAATTATTTATAACGTAACTGGAATGGTTCAATGACACACCCACCATGTATGCCTATGTACATGCATCATTAATTACATACATTTACTAATACTATACATGTCAACACACCACAGACAGATCTTATATTTCCTTCTGTCAGATATTCAAAACTGTACATAGTTCCAGACAGAACCTTGGCAATGGAACTCAAAGTTTAGCAGAATAATGTAAAGCAAATTGTGGCGCAGTTGCATAGACAAGGCAAGTGTGGTAGTCTTTTAAAGATTATGCAAATACACAATGCTCAAAATACAGACTGAAATGTCTTGTTTTTGTGAAGTCGAAAAGTATTGCTTGAGCTCAAAAGTGAAATGCACAAGGATATAGTTGTATATAATAAAATCGTAATTGTTTATTACGGTAGTAAAAAAATTAGGCAACAATCATTACAAGGAGAAGGCAATCAAAGGGTGGGGATAATTAAGTGATAATAATCAAGAAATCGTAGGAAAATTTTTCTATTGTATCACTTATGAGCAGATATAATTATATAAATAAGTGACAAGATATAAATAATAGTTTTTTGTAATAACTGTTATTGCTACAAATATTATTACTAGGGTGTTAACAAAAATCTGCAATAATGAAAAATAATTACATTCTGAGAAATTTAACAATCTTTAAAAAGCAATGACCCCAGAGTAGGTTGTCTTTATTAGTGGCTTATTATTATGCAAATAAAGTAATAATAATAAATTATGATATAATAATGGCTGATTACCTTTAAAAACCATTTAAAATAATAATAATCATTTAATAATATTACTGCAACTATCATAATAACAATAATAAATCATAATAGTAATTGATAAAATAATAAGAAAACGAAAACTACTACCAAGGTGAGTAGTAATAGTATAGTAATAAATAAAATTATTTTTATTCATTTGAAAATTCCAGGGTGGTTATTATTTATTTAATTTATATCTATAAAAAATAATTTAATTCACTGACTCTGAGGTCACCATTACATTTTCATTTTCAAGTGGTAACACTGCATAAAAAATAAAACAGCTGGATTGGAAACTTACATGTTTCAAGATCTTTTAGCTGGACATGACCAGCCTCAATTAAGGTCTTGGACACGTCAATCCACAAGTTTCTCTTCACCCCCCTGGAGTCGTTGTAATCCCGATTGTGCTTATCAAACAATGCCGGCCTGTATTTTACGCACACAATAAGGAGCTCTTGCCAAGAAATCGCAGTTGCTAGAGTGCACTCCTCATCACTTGCACAAGACATATTAGAAAATAAATGTCAATTTAAATATATCAGCAAAAAATTATTTCAGGTAGCTTAGCACTATGACAAAAGTTATAAGTCAACTCGCCGTTTGATATTAATTAACCAATCACCGCGAAGGAATCTATGAAAACGGGAGATGAACGAGAAAAATAATGCGAACGCTCTATGTTCCGGTGGCTCTATATTCCGGTGAGCCTATGTTCCGGCGATTTTGGCTCTATGTTCAGGTGAATTATTTTTCATAGAAGGAGACTATTGTGGAGCGTCTTTTACATTTAAATACAATCAAGTTCAAATCGATTGTATTATTTGATTTGGTACTTGGTCTAAAAATTTTTTTAATAAAAATAGTTTATGATTAGGCAACAAGTAATAAACTACTTTATTAGCAATAAAAACACTGAAAAAACAAAACTTCATTATATTATAATTTAGTAATAATTCATTGCAAAAGGTAGCGTCTATTTTTAATGGTGCTCAATGGTAGCATTTTTCTATGAAAAATAATTCACCGAAACATAGAGCCAAAATCACCAGAACATAGACCCACCGGTATATAGAGCCACCGGAACATAGAGCTAGACCCGACAAATATTCCAGAGTGCTTTTAATACACAGTGGGGACCATGGATGAAATAATACATCATCCATGGTGGGGACCTAAGTGAAGAAATCACTTAGGTGGGTACTTTGCGCATATAGTCGCCATGTAGCCAGTATGAGACAGACATAATGTAAACCAGCTGACATTGCATACAGCATAGCTGAGCATATATGGATGCTATTAATGTTTTTGGTGCACCAAATGAAAGCCTGGGATATGTAGACTGTCTCTGTACCTTATTGTGAAACTGAGAAGATTTTTTATTTGCTACTAGCTTGTGCCACTGAACCTTTGCGATATATATATATTTCATAATGAAATAATTTTTTTTGCAATTTGTCAATTGTGAAAAAACATTCAAAAATAAAACATAACTGAGGGCACTCAGTGGCATGATATACCAAATTTTTGACACAAAATTATTATCTGCACTGTTCCACTATCGCAATAAGCTGTGAGAAACCAATTTTAATGGCCCCAATCAGATTACTACCCCACTATTAGGCACACAGCAAATTGATATTGAAACTTTCAAGTGGTCTGAAGTGTGAACGGTTTGCCTGTACCATATTAAAATAAATGGTGAGAGAAATCAACCTGTAGTTGCCATTTTAATAAACCGCACAATTGTGAGGCAACAAAAATTATACAGAAAAGGGGTGGCAGTTTCCGGTTCTCCTTGCGCCGAGATTGCCGCTTGTTATATATTCTCGAGTCGTATTGAAAGAAAGTCCCCACTCTGTGTATTAAATCACTCTGAAAGATTCAACATGTCAAAATGCTAACAGCCCGCTAAATTACAACAACTCGGCGCGGTACCATTGAAATATATTTCAATGCGCGGTACCGTGTCTGACGATTCGCTGTTTACTGCCAACGGGAACACAACTGGAACAAAAAACGGTTCGAGTGCATAGACCTTAGACTGAGACCAAAGACTTAGAGCGATTGTGTAATTATGTTGTAATATTCATTGGCTGTTATAAATAACTCATAATGTCGGAGAGAGAGGATAACTCTGTCAGTTATTGGCATTGCAACGCTACAGATATGTATCTTAGTACGAATGGTTGTAAATCAGTATCAAGATATACGAAAAATAATAATTATTATTTATTTTATAACATAATGTTATCTATCATAATAATCTTTATATTACACTTCAAAATATTTCAATAAAGCAACTATTGAATGTTCCAAATAGACACAGATATATGTAATACTTATTGCTTATACATCGTTATACACGCGTATGTGTAACCGAATAAACATGCCAACCAAACATAAGACAACCAAACATAAGACACCTCAACCAAACATAAGACATGTCAACCAAACATAAGACATGTCAACCAAACATAAGTCAACCAAACATAAGACATGTCAACCAAACATAAGACATGCTGATTTCACTCAATAAATTAATGTGACCACCAAAAAACTCATTACAAGCAAAATTAAAAAAAAATACAAAAACGAAGCCTATTTCAGTTCATTTTGTTTTAGCAAATACACAAAAATCAGGAGCACTAAGTGAAAAAATGTTGTATTTTTAATGTATTTTCCAAGTCATTGCCTGTATACACGCAATATACAATTGTCTTCAGCATAAATAAAGCTAGATTTCCTAGGAGACAAAATTGTGGGTTTGAATCTTTTTCTGCAAGGATCAACTTTGTATTTTACCGTTATACACCGATGTCTTTTATTTTGGTAAATCCAATAATACAAACACTCGCTTTTACTTGATACAACAAGACTGACAACAGAGAAAACTGGGATGATTTCACTTGCTCTCCACTGTAGACATTTGATTCTGAAACCAATCTGGTTAGACGAATGTTATGAGCTTCCAGGAAGGATACTCTTTACAGGACATCAACACATTATCTCTGTGGATTATCTCTGTGGATTCTTCGTACCATGGACACCGGGTGAAGCGTTTAGCTGTGCCGCTATGAGATGATAGCTTCATTACCCAATCAATTGCTGTTTCACAACTAGCAGGGTTTCATGCTTTGATGCAATTTTTTCTATCATAGCAAGGGTTTGCACCCTTGCTAATGAGGCAACAAATGCCGAAACAGTTGCTGTCCGTCATTTGAGTAAAAAAAACTAATAATAATTTAATTTTAGCCTCAACCTATCAGCAATATTATCTCTCAACTGGTAGAAACCTTAGACGATCTTTTAATTAATTGAGTCTGCGTAACAAATAAATAGCCCTAAAACACGAATGGTATCACAACTACAATAATTGTTAGCAGTTGTATTATTTGCAGATTAAAAATTGACAATTAATTCACGATGACTAGTTGTATCAATCTATATCAATCTCCTGCATTTACTATCATACCATACCATTGACACAACTGTTCTGTTGTACTAACTGAGTACATGGGCAATAATACAAAGATAGGTGGAGGCATGAAAAAATTGACATCACGAAAAAAAACAACGTTTTGGATCCGTTTATGCTCGTTGACCAAAATCGGTGGCATTCTGCCAAACCATAAAAAGCTCCATTACAATAACTGCCCAACGTCTCTTTATAAACCTGCACAGTTTGTGCTGTAGGTTTTTTATTATAATCGGCCATTTTGTTTTCCGTTCATCAGTGGACGTCACATACGGAGTACAAAGGGATTAGGTACAGTACAAAGGGATTAGTCTCACAAACTAAATCAAACTCCTTGCTTTGATCAATAAGCCATTTAGCCTGAGAACTAACTCACCTGTGTATCTAGTTTGAGGGTGGCCACCACTCCGACCTGCTCATAATTCCAAGATAGCGCATTGATGTCAGCGGACCGTCTGGCCAATGATTTGAATCCATCCGCCCCTATCTAAGTAGAGAATAATAACTCAGTCCAGTGGTGGATACAGACGGATTACCCCTGCAACTATGTACTTTATACACCCCTACTAATACATGCAGTATACAGCCCTAGTGCTATAGATGAAACATACCACTAGATGACCAGACACAACATCTCCAGAGCTGATGTGCACATTAAGTAAGTCAGAACCACCTCTTCTGCTGTACTCTGTTACTTCTGTGTTGTACAGCAGCTCAACTCTCTCATCCACCACTGAGAGCAGCGCATCCACCGTCACATCATTCTCCACCAGATAGGCTAAGTTCTCTTTATTCTTCTCCTCAGGCTACACAATGTGTTGTTTAACAAGTCATATAATTCTAAACAAAAAAGTTGCACCTGAAAGAGGATAACTCTATACAATACTGTTGTGTAAGGGGACGTAACTCTATACAGTACTGTTGTGTAAGAGAGGAGATAACTCTATGCAGTAATCTTGTGTAAGAGAGGAGATAACTTTATACAGTACTGTTGTGAAGGGAGGAGATAACTCTAAATATTACTGTTGTGTAATGGAGGAGATAAGCATGTACAATAAGGTTGTGCAAGGGAGGAGATAACTCTATATATCACTGTTGTGCAAGAGAGGAAATAACTCTATACAGAACTGTTGTGTAAGGGAGAAGATAACTCTATACTGCACTGTTGCATAAAGGGAGATTACTCTATACAGTACTGTTGTTTAAGAGAGGAGATAACTTTATACAGTAATGCTGTGGAAGAGAGAAGATAACTCTATACAGTAATGCTGTGGAAGAGAGAAGATAACTCCATGTAATCCTTTACTACGCATTCCTTACTTTTGTGAATGTAATGTTAGCATCAGAGCAGCTGTCCCATACATGCATGCGGGTGGCTGGCTTTACTCTTCCTCTCTCTTCTATTTTAGACCAAGCTCCCACATCTAAACAACGTATACAGTTTGTAGAGTAGAGCACATGCTATGTAGCACATACAGTACAGTAGAGCACATGCGATGTAGCACATACAGTACAGTAAAGCTTAGTGTGTCTAGCATTGAATTATATGACTATATCCAGTGCTGTGCATTCATTATGTTAGACCCACAAGAACTATATAAGACTGGCACAACATACAATATATTGTATGATATACTTTTATTACAGACATGTATATCTGTAGTGCAGGACACACATGTATATGTATTATGCATAAACAAACCAAATTTTGATGTTTTAATCGCTTCCATGAGAGGATAACTTTGCTGGCTTTTAAAAAAAAATTAATAAACAAATAATAACTAGATATTGATTTGTGTTTGCGAGCAAAAACAAGAGTATTTTAGAGAATAAAAAATTATAATTGATGTCAAGTGGATTTGAACACCTGACCTGGCTACATTGAATCACACACTCCACCAACTACTCCATCAACCACTCACTGGAAAAAGAAAAAATTAACACCGTCAATATTCTTAAACATTATAGTTAGTAGTAAAATTGTACTTGCAATGACTTTTTACGTGAAAAACACTTCCACCACTGGGAATCGTACCTGGACTCTTGAAACAACAGGTGCCAAACTTAGCCATCGAGCTATAGAGACATGTTGTTGATGCACAATCTAGTTTAGTACAAAGTGACAATTGTTCTGCGATAACTTTATTTTTACAAAAAGCAGCTTTTCAAGTGCCCAGATGCTTTTTTGTGCCATGGCCAGACAAGCACACATTTCACAACTGCCAATACAACATGCACTCCCGTTACTATATGTACTCATGCTAACTTGGCCCCTCTGTTCTGACAATTGTTTTTTTATGCGAAAAAGAAATCCCTACCTGGGAATCAAACCCGAACCCTGTCAACAGCAAGTCACAATTTTAACCATTTAGCCATCTAGCAATGTTTGATGTAGTTCATAAACAGCCTAAGATGAAAAAGAAGGTGGTATGGCCTACATACAAAAAAATATTTTGGGTTCGGACATCGCTAAATACTTATCGAATATTTTCAATTTTTTCAGATTTGTTCAATTTGTCACCTGAATACTGTTTGTGCTCAAGTTTTAAAGGAGAAAAATTTTTCCGGTGTGAAAACAGTAAATAACGAACATTTTTGTCACACATTGAAAACCGTGTGGGCTTTGACTCTTTCACCAAAGATCACACACTTGACGAATGTTTATCTGAAAGACTGTTATAATGCGATCGCAACCACTCAAAATTTATGCAAATCGGAGTAACCGTCCCTGAGTTACGGTCATTTTTCCGTTTGGAAGACCTCTTTTGAAAATGGAATAGCTGTGCTGGCGGTATTGCGAGAAACTTGAGGTCTCTACTTTTGGAAAGTTCAAGCATTGGGCTATGCTGCCTAATAAGTTACTTGTCGCTGGGTTGTTCCATTCTGGTCTCGGAAAGCATTGAAAAGTGCTGTTTCTGTTGAGATTTTCAAATTTGAAAATGGAAAAACTTGAAACGGTTTTGTGCGATCGCTTTGAAGTTCAAAATGGTACATCGATACACTATGGCGCATGTTTGTTGCAAGTTTCAGCTACTTTGGCCTGTTTGTTCTCTAACGGGAAGCTGTTTTATGTTAAAAACTGTGATTTTCACAAAAATCCAAGATGGCCGCTTCCAAACGATTTTTTAACGACGTGTCATGATGTCGAATCAGGAGGTTAGCGAAATGCACCATCTTTCAAAATTTGGTATTTTTTCGTCAATCGGGTCTACGTTTTTTCGGTCACTTTGATGCCTTTAAAAACAAATTTTTACCTGTTTTCACACTTGAATTGCGCTGTTCTGGAATGTTCTGTGATTTTGAAAACCAACTTACATTAATGCCCGATGCCTATAAACTACGTCGCAAAAAGAATTGTAGCTCTATCTATTACGGTTCTTGAGAAAAACTGGCAAGAGTGTTACAAGGTTTGCGTAAAATAAGAATAATAAGAATAAAAAAAAAGAAGGCAGAACAATAGTATTTTAGATTCTTTAAAATACTAATTATTGTGCAATAATAATTCGTCAAGGTTGATCGGTAATAATACGTGACAAATAACAAAAACCTGAAAATAAAAAATAATGTTACGTAACGAGTCAGCCAATTCCTTAACCAACTTTTGGACTCAAACGTGCAGAGAAAACAGTCCTTTTAGCGCACAAACATATCGCTGATGTGGGACAGTAAGAATTGAGGGCTATATAGTAAACCATGATAGAACAAAGTCTATAGAAACACACGGAGCTGCCAGATAAAAAAGGTGAACTGGTCATTTCAATTGTGAAGCCCAGACTTGTATGAGAAAAAAGACCTAAGTCAGCAGATCTCAAGGTATTAGGGAGCTAGATGGAGGGTTTTTCTAAGCCAGCAATAAATGTATGCAAATGAATCCAGGCCATGTACACTGCACTTCTGTCAACTGCTGAAATTGCATCCCCCAACCCTTCAAAGAGCACGGAGGCCGGAGTGTTTGGTTCTGCTACAAATTTTAATTATATTTCAAGTAATATTCTTTTTTTAAATATTTATCACCATTTTGTTTCAGTCACATGACGAGCCTCCTTCACACCTGTTACTGATATACCGATAGCCTCGCTGTCACATATATTGTAAAGGCTCACAAGTAATCACACCACAGGGGGTTGTGACGTGAGGGAACTGAGGCTATGCACAGCTCATACAATAACCTACACAGTTAGCGAAACATGTAAAAAAACAAGCGGTCACACTTTCCTGCAGTGCCATATGGTCAGAAAGGCTTTGAATATCGCCTTAAAAGAATCAACCATGTCAAGGTCATGTCAAGGTCAATGTATGTCAACACGGCGGACGTTGAGAACCTAAACGTTTTAAATTTCAATTAATTGTTTTAAATTCCACTGCAATTCAAAACAGCGAAAAAGGTTATTTACGGTAGATAGCTTGAATAATTATGTACATGGATTGAGTAACATTATTAATATTATATCATAATTATACCACAATAATAAAACACAATAACCAGCTAAACTGCTGGTTTCATCCTCGTGTCCAAGAGTGAGGTCACTTCAATAGAATGTCAATTGTATGACCTTCTCCAAGGCTAGCAAGCGCTACAATATTTATGAAAACCGAGCTTTAGCATCTATAACACTTATTCTCCCCCCATTTATCATCACTGGTGATCTCGCTAGTTCGTTATATACCCTGCATGTATTGTACTCACTATATAGTGCATACATACAACATACAAGTATATATACAATACGTAAAAGGGAGACAACCTCCAAGCACCGAGTACCTTGTAGCAGACGCTTAGAGGAAGGACTCAGGGCGCTGACTCTGTTACTGAAGCCATCAGGAGTAACGTAACTCTTCTTGTCTGCAGTCTCCAACCAGAGAATCTTTTTGTCTTTATACAGCTGGTTGGTAGCTTCAACATACACATAATATTACACATTGTCTGCACTTTATACAGCTGGTTGGTAGCTTCAACATACACATAATATTACACATTGTCTGCACTTTATACAGCTGGTTGGTAGCTTCAACATACACATAATATTACACATTGTCTGCACTTTATACAGCTGGTTGGTAGCTTCAACATACACATAATATTACACATTGTCTGCACTTTATACAGCTGGTTGGTAGCTTCAACATACACATAATATTACACATTGTCTGCACTTTATACAGCTGGTTGGTAGCTTCAACATACACATAATATTACACATTGTCTGCACTTTATACAGCTGGTTGGTAGCTTCAACATACACATAATATTACACATTGTCTGCACTTTATACAGCTGGTTGGTAGCTTTAACATACACATAATATTACACATTGTCTGCACTTTATACAGCTGGTTGGTAGCTTCAACATACACATAATATTACACATTGTCTGCACTTTATACAGCTGGTTGGTAGCTTTAACATACACATAATATTACACATTGTCTGCACTTTATACAGCTGGTTGGTAGCTTCAACATACACATAATATTACACATTGTCTGCACTTTATACAGCTGGTTGGTAGCTTCAACATACACATAATATTACATATTGTCTGCACTTTATACATCTGGTTGGTAGCTTCAACATACACATAATACTACACATTGTCTGCAGATTATCTCTATTAAGTCTGTAGACATCCTTTAAAACAATCTATAGAATTGGTCTCCACACATGTCACAGGATTTATTGGAATCATAAAATGTCGCACAATTTTTACGACACCCGTTTTATGCGACGTTGAAATTTATTAAGAAATCAGTGTCAGTATTGATGCACGTGGTGGCGTAACTGGAATTATTTGCCATTCGTTACTTCTCGCAATCAAGTTATACGTCTTGTAGAAAAAAGTCCAAAAACTATTATCGTTTTCTAACCAGTTTTGAAAGAAACGTTGGACCAATTTAAGTTCCGTGACAGTGCTCGTATTTAGAAGCTGTTTATGGTCACGTATACAGAGCGTTTAACTTTGCCATGATCGTGTACAATCACCAAGAGTGAGCAACTCCAAACACTACTGGTGCTCACAGTAAGTCGTATGAACTTCCACGTCAGGTATTGAAATCAGCCTAAAATTAATCTTTATTTAATAACTGCAGATAATGCTGCATTTTACCTGCGGTTAGTTTTCATAAGAAGCTATAAAATGCGTTCAAAAAATCAATATACACTTTGAAATGCCAAGCACAGAAAATCTGGAGCAACCCAGCATACATTGGTATCTGGAGCCACCTAGCATACATTGGTATCTGGAGCCACCCAGCATACATTGGTATCTGGAGTCACCCAGCATACATTGGTATCTGGAGCCACCTAGCATACATTAGTACCTGGAGCCACCTAGCATACATTGGTATCTGGAGCCACCTAGCTTACATTGGTACCTGGAGCCACCTAGCATACATTGGTATCTGGAGCCACCTAGCATACATTGGTATCTGGAGCCACCCAGCATACATTGGTATCTGGAGCCACCCAGTATACATTGGTATCTGGAGCCACCTAGCATACATTGATACCTGGAGCCACCTAGCATACATTGGTATCTGGAGCCACCCAGCATACATTGGTATCTGGAGCCACCCAGCATACATTGTTATCTGGAGCCACCTAGCATACATTGATACCTGGAGCCACCCAGTATACATTGGTATCTGGAACCACCCAGCATACATTGGTATCTGGAGCCACCCAGCATACATTGGTATCTGGAGCCACCCAGCATACATTGGTGTCTGGAGCCACCCAGCATACATTGGTATCTGGAGCCACCCAGTATACATTGGTATCTGGAGCCACCCAGCATACATTGGTATCTGGAACTTACCAAGAGATGCTGCTGCTGCTGCACCCACCATTCCACCACCAGATATGATGACATCATACACGGAATGACATAATCCTCTAACGGTAGTTAACCGTCCTATTGATTCCACGGCAGCTAAATTCCTTGATAACATTTCCTTCTTTTCTCAACTGCAACAACAACAGATTAAATAAACATAAATGGGACAGAAATAATCAATAACCATCGATGGCCTATAGCTCTTGGTAGTTGTAAACAACTTCACGCAGGCATCTATCAGTATTTGGGTTTACCATCTACTCACCGTAATACAATCACAGGATATTTTGATACTGTATTACAATTCAATAGAACTATACAATTTATAATACGACTTTGAAAATCATATCAAATAAGACTGTGTAAATAAAAAAACATATAGCAAACCTTACAAATATCTTCAATCACCAACCTTTTGTATACCCTTCCTGACTTCCTGTGACTGCAAGATGGTTGATCAGTCTCTCAGTTTTCAACAAAACATGTCATCAGGGAGATTTTTCTAAAATAATAGTTTATTTATCTAATCATACTGTCTGCCTAATTATGTAACAGACAGCTTTGTCTTTCAAAGATAAAAAAAACCACAAAACAGTCTCATGGCACAAATGAAAGAGTACTTGTATTTTTACAGAACAACATCAAGGCTCAGGTTTAAACTGAACATCTAAAGACATTTAGCAAACTCGTTCCACAAAATCTATTCGGATTTGTTTCATGTTTGATGATTTTGTCCAATTATATTATGATGCGCAGTTTGATGTAGGTTTAATGATAGCAAATATTTTGAGAAACAAGCATGAAACGAGGTTAAAATAAAATAGTGGGTCCATCAACTATAGTTCGCGCTTGCAACAAAAGTTTTATTAAGATACGCTGAAGGTAAAGGGGGCAATATTTCAAAGTTGAAACTCTAAGAATGACAACTCCTTGTTGTAACTTATCCTGCAAAACTATTTATCCTCATAGACCTACAAGTCTACTGTGTTCATGGACATCCGTTGCGTATCAGGTGTACGATTTACCACCTTTTTTTATTTGGGGAACCACGAAGTATTGAGAGAAAGCATAAAATTTTATCCAACAGCAATGTAAAAAGAATTCTCAATAAAGCATTGCATCACATATATATCTCTTTATGATCATAGTATAATAATAATTGAGGTGGATATAAACTGATATTATATTCTATTTTTTACTGCAGTCTTATGGCAAAATTTTCAAATAATTATTTTTGCATCATTATACCACTGTAAATTTTTTTCAAAAAAGGAAGTGCTCAATATTTCATCACTAAATGTGGAGTTAATGTTACTTTAAATATAAAAGAAACGCCACACGGAACATCATTTTAACATTATATCAATAACAATGACATTCATGCTTCCACGTTACCAACATCAAATCAAAAATAGTTTGATATGAAAACAAAATAGTTATAATTAAATGATTAAAAAAGCTAACAGAAATAAACATTTGAACAAAGAATCGCATGCATGCACTGCATAATTAAAATGTGCTCAATATCTCATTGCTGATGATAGCTGTCAGAAACTAATGCAGATTAAAGTGGAAAGAATGTTAAAACCTGGAGAAACAATGTGTCGACATCCTTGGAACAAAAATATTTTTGCTATGATAAGGTGTAAGTTTCAAAGAAGTTTCAATATTCATTACTGAAGGCATTTAAAAAAAATAATTCTGATGCTTTTTTCAAATAATGTCAAGAAAAAAACTTGGGAACAAACATAAAAATGATACTTGGTATGTCAGCGGGAACGAATTTTCACATCTCTCGGAATAAAAGTCGAAGCATTCTTCTCTATTGCATAGTAGACATATCTTTAAAATTTGTTAAACTTTGCAACATTGAGGGTGTTTATGATCATTCCATCTACATTTATTTTTGTTTACATTATTCCAACATCTACCAACACCCAAAAAGATGCTTTGGTACCAAATAATTATTAATGATTACATTATTAGAGACAACCATATGACTAATCATCATTATTATTATCTTTATTATTTATGCTACAATAAATCAATCCACGAAAATACAAAATGTATAATACAAAATACAACTGTCATAATAATAATAAAACAAATCTATGTAAGGCAAACAATGTATCATCATTTTCTTAAATTTGAAAGCAGAAAAAAATTGTTTGGTAACGAACTGATGGCAATGATGATAATGATAATAAATATCAGCAGTAACAATTAATTTTGTTGAGAGGCAGAACAAATGCAGCAAAAATAAAAACCCTTGAACAAGAAGAAGTTAAATGATAATAAATTACTGATGATGGTGATGATCATGCAAAAGGGACTGAGAGCAACACTCAGTGTTGTCAAAGAAATTATTATAAAATAATGATACCTTTGTTTGCAGACGAACAGGCTCTGCAGAGCAGCAGTAATAATTTTGGTTTAGGTAAAAATAGAGCCTCTAGGCCACCAAAGGGTGCAAGTGAAGGCCTTTAAATACTTGAAAAATAAAAGAGATTGAAATATGAAATTATCACTAAAAAAATTCATGAACCAAAGTAGATGATAAAAATCTCATATCTCTTGCCATTTTAGGGACAAAACTGTTAAAACCTGTTCTGTAGGTGAAGTATAGAGCAACAATTAGCCATTTAAATTGTGATCGAGAATTGTGAGCAGAATATTTGAAACAGTCTCTGACAAGATTATATAACCCACCAAGACAAACCCAGCTCTTGCAAGATCCGAGAAAAAATATTCATTCTTTGATTCTTTCTTTCAGAGGCCAGTAATTCAAGTCCCAATAAACTTTTACTGCTAATAACTCCACCTCTTCCCTTGATGCTTAATAAGAAAACGAACTACTTGGCTCTGAAGTATCTTCAACTTATCAACATGCTTATTCACGAAAGAGTTATACCTCAGACGCATACTCAAGCTTGGGCCGACGTAAATATTGTATGAAATAGTTTTTAATGATGGTGGTGCACAATGCAGAGCTTGACACAAGAGGCCTAAAGTCTTACTTGTCTGCAAATGTTTATTGTTAATATATCATTCCCAATTGAAAGTATTATCCATACCTATTCCCAGATATTTGAACAAACTTGACTATCTGAGCTGCACATCCTCTAGACTATATGCGACCTGCCCTCCTTGCAAACATTCATAAGTGACAACTGAGCATTCATTTGAAACTCATCTTCCATTTGTGTGCCCACTCAAACAAAACTTGTAGATCCCGTGGAAGAAGTTTAGTGGAGTAAGAGCTACTTATGGTTAAAAGCATAAGAGCATTATCTCCACAAAGACGGAAGGTCGATGATAATGACGATTGAATGTCATTGGTGTAAATCACAAACTATGCTAGACCCAAAACTGACCCTTGGGGAACACTAGAGTTACTGTTCTGAACCTTGCAAAACCACTCTCCACCTGCGGTTGGTTAAAAATCGGAGATCTACAATAAAACGTAGTTTGAAAAGCAATGCATTTGCATTTTTTTTGGGTAAGAGAATGTGGCACTTTGTCAAAAGCTTTTGCAAAATGAAAAATAACAGCCTGTAAACAATTGGCCTATCTGCATCAATGTTACAAGCTGGGTGGTACATGATAACCCCTTCCTGAAGCCATGTTGACTAGGTATCAAAATTTCATAGTATTTGGCTCACTTTGTGTTATACAGTATGTTCGAGCATCTTGCAACAAATACTTGTTAGTGACACTGGGTTATAAATACTGGCAGACAGTTTTGAATCGTTTTTATAAATTGGAGTGACTCTAGCTGATCTCTATTGCAATGGTAGTCTGGCAGTGTCTGAACCCTAGATAATGTTGAAAAATAAGAGTTAGAATAATTGATGTTTCATTAATTTCCCAGCATAATTCTCTTTTACTGATTCTATCAAAACCTGATACTTTTCCCAATTTCAACTTTCTGATAAAGTTTTCAACTCCTTTCGCATCAATAATTATGTTTGAGTTTGCATACTAATTTCAACGAGTTCTTCTCTGGTGTTGAAAACACTTTTGAAGCACTCATTCAGCTCATTTTCAATATCCCCAAAATTGGATTCAATTTTTAACTGTGTAATGATATTATCTGTCCCACACTACGAGTTTTTGATTTTATAGAACAATAAAAGGCTTTATTATCGCCATATGAGAGTGGTTTAAAAAGCCCAGAGCTGATGTACATTCTGTGTAATTTTTTTTATTTCAATTTTTTAATTTCCCTTTTGCATGTCCTGTATCTCTACTGCTGACCATACTATGGTATGGTTTTTCAGTTTGCTTGTATTTGTTATACAACTTGTGTTGTTTAGATATTGGATTCTGGAAATTTCTGTTAAACAAAACTGGTTGATTTTCAGTTCTAAGTTTAAGTGATAATACAGAGCGTCCACAAAACCCATGTGAGAGTAGCATTTGTTAAGACAAAGCATCAATATATAAATTTGTCCCACACGGGTTTTTCAAATATTCTTGAGTACTAAATTTTCAATAACTGAGGACCACAGGCTGCTAAAAACAAATTCAAAAAGAGCTGAATAGGGGACACGTTGCCGGACAAGTTTAGTCAATCATTGCACTGCTTACATAGCTGTAGACTTATACTGGCTGTTGCTGCCTCAAAACTCAGAGTAGTTGGAGGCAGCAAACAGAAGTACAAAGGAATAAAATCTATACAACTCTCACTCTTATTGCTTATAATATGAATACAGCAATACCTAATGCAACAATAGAAGTCTTGCTGCTGGGCCTGATGGTATACGCAAGGAAGACCTCGTAGTTGATCCAATCATGACAGCGCGTTGTCTTTCACACATATTTAATGCTTCTTTGTCTAGCTCCAAACTCCCCGATGTGTGGAAACTAGCACATGTTAATCCGCGTCATAAGAATGGTGTCCCAGACCAACCGAACAACTATAGACCGATATCGCTGACGAGTATCCCATGTAAGCTTATGGAGCACATAGTGTTGCATTATCTGAATTAAGCACTAGATAGCTTCCTGCATGGTCGCCAACACGGTTTCCGTAAGGGTATGTCATGCGAGACTCAACTATGTGGAACATTCCTTGATATTGCCTGTAGTGTGAACAGAGGTGACACTGTTCATGCAGTGGTGTTGGACTTTGCCAAGGCCTTTGATAAGGTCCCACAAAAACTCCTCATGAGCAAGCTGTCGACGGTTCCCAACATAAACAGTAAAATTCTCATGTGGATACACGACTTCCTCAGCAATCGCAAACAAAGAGTCGTGGTAGCGTCGAACAACTCGCCTGAGACCACTGTAGCATTGGGCGTGCCTCAAGGCTCTGTTCTAGGGCCAACCCTATTGTTGGTTTACATTAATGACTTACCTAATCATGTTAGCTGCAAAGCAAGCCTGTTTGCTGTTGACACTCTAATGTACCAGACAGTTAACACAGCTAATGATCACACAAACCTTCAGTCTAATATCACTTCCCTGTCAACTTGGGATGGCACACGGTGTATGTCATTTAATGTTACCAAACGCTCCAATCAAGGGCCTGCTGCACCTGGTGCTGATTACACTCTCAATAATACCAAACTAGTCACTACACAAGAGAGCAAATATCTTGGGGTGGTAATTCAGAATGATCTAAAGTTCAACACTAACATCAAACAAAAAGTAACTAAAGCTAAACAGCAACTAGGTATGGTCAAAAGAGCCCTCCATGGGGCCCCTCAACATGCCAAATTACTTGCGTACAAAAGCCTGTGTCATCCGCATGTTGAATACGCCTAGTCAGTATGGGATCCGGTTCTTGATTACCCGGTCAATGACCTTGAAATGGTTCAACACCGTGCCGTCAGAATTATATGTGATCTGAAAGGCAGGGCCAGCATATCTGCAGCACTTCATACACTCAAACTTGACAATCTTAGTAAATGTCAAAAAATAAGCCGACACAATCTGCTTTCCCGAGTCCTGTCAAATGAAGAGTGTCACGAGGCATTAACAAGCTCCTACGATGAATTTATGAATACAAGGCCGCCAGACGTGTCAGTAACTAGAGCTGCTGCCAGGGGTGAACCCCCAACCGTATATGCCAAATCCTCAGCGTATCACGGCAGCTTCCTACCACGAACAGTATGAGAGATGAAGACAGATCAATAAGTAACAATTGTCAAATCACATTATTATTGGTGCTGCAACAGCATGAAACCTGACCACAGCATATTTGATCAAAACCTGGTAACAAATGAGGCGTACCCCTTGCATCAAGCTCTAGTATGTTCTAAAGCAGAAGCGAGTAAGAGTAATAATTATTATTTATTAACAACTTATTATTATTATTTACTTACTAACAAACAACTGTATTTATTTAATAATAATAATCATAATAATCATTATGATTATTATTATTAAATAAATACAGTAAGTGACATTATGATAATAATGATAATCATTGTTATGATAATAATAATCATTATTATTATGATAATAATAATGTCACTTACTGTGGTTAAACTACTATTTTTTGTTGTTGATATGGTGCCATGGTGGTAATATAAAACTTATGATAATAATTTATTAATTATTATTATTATACATATATTATGATTGGTTGTTGATAGTAACTAACTACTGTTGTAACTACTATCAACAAATCAATCATCATTCTTCTTCAAGTTCATTCATATAATAAATGATTATCATAAGTTTTACATTACTATGGCACCACCATATCAAAAAAAAATTATAGCATGACATTGTAACATGGACTACAATAAATATTGATATAAAAAAGGATCACATAATAAGACGATAATAATTAAAATCGTCATTATTATTATTATGTAAGAAATACATTTTCATGCTCATACCGGTCACCTTGACCTTAGTGCTGAGATAGTGCAAGGGAATCAAAACGGGCTATGAGCCAAAACAATTTTTTTCCCCAAAACCATAAGGCTAGTGTTACTTGAAGCAAAGCAATTAGAAGTTGTGCCCTCGTGCGGAAGTACCTGTAGAGACAACTCTGAAAGTATACTAAACTGATCAATTCTGTAGCAGAGTAACTCACTCATAGAGTTTGCTCTTGGAAAATCAGTGAAATCCTTTGACACAGACCACTAATTCAAGGGCCAGCGTAAACACCAGCAACAGTGTTTTCTCTCTATAATTTATAACAATGAGAATGTTGCATAATAATGATAACCTGTACCATTATTGTTGAGCAAATACAGAGAGTTGTGACCTCTGATCACTAAGAATGAAGAGACAACTTATCCTTAGAGAAAAAGTTTTAATCATCAATTAACGTTGCAAGGATCTTGTTGATCCCACTACGTAGCACCTCTAACTATTTCTCTCTCTCGCGTTTTTGTGTCTCAGAAATTATTGCTGAGATTAACTTTTCACAAATTTTTTATTGTAAAACAGTACAAAAAATAACGATAATAACAGTCTTATACATCATTTTCATTCACAAAACAAAGAGGATGGCACACTTCAAATGATGAGCCAAACATTTCCTATGCAGATGTCCATCACTGGCAACAATAGCTTGGAGTCGCCTGTCTACTGTAGCTTGGAGTTGCCTGTCCAATAAAATTGAAAGCTATTGCCCCCCATAAGTTGGAGTTGTCTGTCCGGCACAGGACCAATAACAACAATTTCCCTGTCAAAGGTGATGTGTGCTTTACAGGCTAGAAGTTTAACCAATCATTGAGGTAAGGGCAGGTAGAAGGGGAAATGGTACCTCCAATTTCACACTCATGTGACACCTGCCAACAGTTGACAAACTTATAACACAATACGACACATGCAGCAAGTCAAATACAACAGTTATACCAGGCCAGAAACACAAATACTTACCGGGCACACACCGCAGGGTACTTTAGCCATAGACACACTGTTCACAGGAGAGCTTACAGCTCTATATAATGTAGTACTTCTAGCTGTGTCTATGGACTTTTCCACTTTACCATCATACATGAGAGCATTCAGCACCATCTCTATGTCATCAACTGCCAGCTGTACCTGCAAACATAGATTGACTATCGCTTGACTTCGCTGGTTTCAAGTGAGCTGCCATCACTTGGCTCTGTACCTGCAACCAATTGTCACTTGCAGACAAATGACACTTCATATGTAGACAAGCGTCACTTCATTTGTAGACATATGTCATTTCACCTGCTGACAAGTGTCATTTCCCCAGTATACAGAAAGGCCACACCACTTATACCTCATGTGCACCTACCAATTACCTACTAATTTTGTGGGTTTACGTATCTCCGTTTTCGGTAAAACGACTTAAAACTATCAGTTGCGTTTTATTGAAGGCTATTGGCAGGTTTGATCAAGATGAAAACATCAGTGAGCATCTGATCAATCATATCCTCTACGTAGTTTCACTGTTTCCAATAAAACTGTATCTCAAAACGCAAGTATTCATACAAATAAGATGGTTTATGAGTGACTCTTCTTTGCTGTTGCACAATAATTTATGGCTAACTATGACATCAAATACAACGACTTTAACCAGTATTGCGTGAGAATTGCAAGTAGAACAACGAATGGGGGAGTCACCGTGTCGTCACTTTTGATCAGTAGGGGCAAATCTGTAGGCAATTGGTAGATGTATACGAGACTTTATAAACTGTTATGCTACACAAATTTGACTAAATTTAATTCATGCTTCAAATGACTATGTAATAAAGAAACTGCTGAGGAATTGTCCCCTCTTCGGTGCCACATGAAATTAAAATACAAAATAGAATAGACGCCGACTTGTAATATTATTGTATACGCAACTCGCCTGTACAAGGCCTTATAGCAAAGCGCAGTTGTGAAAACTTGTTTTGCGCGAACCAAAGAAGGGCCCCTCATTGGAGTATTTCCATATTGCTAAAACTGGAGAATACTCCAGTTTCTCGATGGTTTGGATTAGGACATTTGATCAAGTAAGCATTTTTTTGTTTCACGATAAATCTCCCAAAAGCTGAGCGAATACAATTTTTGAAAAACTGTTCTTTAGTTGAAAACAAGCAGAAAATTATTATTACAATATTTTAGAACTAATTTTGGAAGAAAAAAACTGTTGCCAAAATTACAGTTTTGGTGTTGATTTTAAAAAAACAATAATTATAACTGAATTCACAAAGGATTTGACTGAAAAAACTGGGTTAACACGAAAATAATTTATAATTTTTAAAAGAAGTTTAAAAAAAAAACTTTCTAAAAGTCAATTTCATTAAAATAAAAAAAAATCGAAGGAGAAAGAAAATCGTGCACCGGTACTTTGCTTGTTTAAACTGGGGTAAGGACGGAATACCTTACTGATTCCTGTGGCAGATATATACTGACAGATCTCTGCTCCAGAGGCGAATGAAGCATTCCTCAATCCTATAGGATCCTTCTGTTGTCCTTTGGCATCTTCCAACTGTAACCATAGCAACACCAGAGCACAATAACACCTCTCACTTTCACGGTGAGCTAGTCACAGACTTATTACAACTATGGAAGAACTACAGATACCAGACAGGGGTTTGAAAACAAGAGCTAGCAGCCAAACTCATTTTAACAACTTGACTTCTCCAACTAAAGAGCGTTGTCTGCTAATGGTGTTGGTGTGCTGGCCCACTGAACACGGGATTCTCACCTATGGACTCCCAACTGCTGCATCTATATTCTCAAAAATGTATGAAACTTTCACTTTATTCTCAAGGAATCTATCACACACTCACCTTATTCTCAAGGAATCTATGACACACTCACCTTACTCTCAAGGAATGTGTGACACACTCACCTTATTCTCAAGGAATCGGTGACACACTCACCTTATTCTCAAGGAATCTGTGACACACTCACCTTATTCTCAAGGAATCTGTGACACACTCACCTTATTCTCAAGGAATCTGTGATACACTCACCTTATTCTCAAGGAATCTGTGATACACTCACCTTATTCTCAAGGAATCTGTGATACACTCACCTTATTCTCAAGGAATCTGTGATACACTCACCTTATTCTCAAGGAATCTGTGATACACTCACCTTATTCTCAAGGAATCTGTGATACACTCACCTTATTCTCAAGGAATCTGTGATACACTCACCTTATTCTCAAGGAATCTGTGATACACTCACCTTATTCTCAAGGAATCTGTGATACACTCACCTTATTCTCAAGGAATCTGTGAGACACTCACCTTATTCTCAAGGAATCTATGACACAGTCACCTTATTCTCAAGGAATCTGTCACACTCACCTTATTCTCAAGGAATCTGTGAGACACTCACCTTATTCTCAAGGAATCTGTGACACTGGTTAGTAAGCACATCCACAAACTCAGACTCAAACTCCTGATCAGAGTAGAAAGCTCCACCAGTGATTGACCTGTCTGGCTCCAGGTCATACAACATGTACAGCTTCTTCTTGCCAGCCTGAAACAACACGATAACTATTGACTGGTCTGCACATGTGCACTCTCACAGAGAGCAAACAATCCCAACACACGAGTTCTCAATAATTATTGTTTTAGGCAGTGAGAGGTTTGGTTTGGTAAAAAAACTTGACTGTGTAACAAAGATTTTGCTTTGCTAACAGTTAGCAGAGCTGATTGTTACGATAAATGTGTGCTAATGTTGAGCCTAGAGTCAGCAAGCTCAGTAATGCGACAAAAATGAACACGCGCCATGGCAAGCAACAAATGTGCCCTTTATTATTTGTACAAATCCTAAAATGACCACAGGCTAGCCGCTAATACCTCATGTATAATCCACTAATTAAACCTAATGGCCCATTATCAGCTGAACTGTGGTATAGTTTTGTCAGGGTCAATTAAAAGACAAAGTTTAATTTATATTGATGGTTAGTTTTAGTAATGTTTGTCACGTATTGATGCAACAATTGATGTCGACGACAAAAATTGATCTATTTTTATTTTTTCCCCTCATATAATCCACACCTCCGCAAACATCAATAAAAAGTACAAGTGACCAGTCCTTCAATTATTTCTAGAAGACAGAATTATTCTTATTACAAATGGAGGGTAATAAAAAATCATTATATGTTCATTCTCATGGCAACATTACATGTTTGTACATTATAAATAATAAATATGCATAATAGATGATTCCGCTATTTGATTTAATTAATACATACACACATATCGTACAATCAGAATTGTTGTGTCAAATCACTGTTTATCTACAAACAGCTCAGATACACACTATTGATAATGCCATCTTGATATTTGGTTGTGAAGGACCATAGAGTTACCACACAAATATACATAGAGGCAACCAAGTATTCCCAAAGTTACGATGACAGCAACGTAATATACAGTAAAGAAATTGACATGGGAGACGAGCCAATGGCATTTTAAAGGTGGTGTGTCAACGAGTGACACGCAACTCAATAGTTGAAGTTGTCTTTTCTTTAGCGTCAAAGAGTGTTAGATAGTCTCAACCAAAATAATAATAATAATAATCATAAATTACTTTCTATTTATTTTTTATAGCATTTAAAAATCACTAATCATTCACAATCTTTACTGTCTAATTTTTTTCTGTCAAATGACGTGTAATTCAGATTTGAAAATTATTGTTGTTGTTGATAACAATAACGACGCCAACAAGGCAAATTTGGCGTTTTTTCTTCACAAATAAATTCTAAATAATGATAATTTGAATCTTTCAATATTATTTGATTTGAAAATAATTTTTTCAACTGTAATATTGCTTCAATTTTTGAGATATTGGCCATGTAATTTATCACGGGAAAGCCAATGAGTATATAATAGCAAACCTACCAATCATACATTAAGATGCTGACTCAGCTAAAAATCTTCCAAAAAATCAAAAATCCGAAAATATTACAAACCTTATTTTCTATGCCCTTGAAAGTCTATTACCGGGATGCTCTCCTTCTATCCAAACATGCCAATTTTTTGCAATTCCGCTTTATGGCTTTGTATAAGTTGTTGCATATCAAGAAAAACGATTTCGTATAAATCAGCATCTATTGCGCTTAGTGAGAGCACAACTCCAGAAAAAAAACTTTTGGGTAGAAATAGATAAATTAGGTTAAGTTCAGCCCAAAATCAGTGACAAAGCACCTTTATAACAAAAAAGGAGTCAAAAATCAAGCCTGCTGTTCTTCAATTCATTTTCTCATCAAAAGCATGAAATATGACTTTTTGTTCATTTTAAAAGTGATTGGCGATTACACAAAAGTTGCTAAATACTATGGTTCCACCCAATCAAACAATACAATGTACTTACAACTTCAAACACCAGACAAATAAACTCCACTTACACTCACTGACTTGACAGACTTGACAAAGTTCTTTGACTCGAGCGATTTGAGGATTTTGTTAACCTGAGGCAGCAGCAGGTTACTCTTAAATCTGATGTCTCTGACCCAGATACCTGCAGCAAGGTCAAACAAAGGTCAACAACCTGCAGCAAGGTCAAAAAAAGGTCAACAATTTGCAGCAAGCTCAAACAAAGGCCAACAACCTGCAGTAAGCTCAAACAAAGATCATATACCTGCAGCAAGGTCAAACAAAGGTCAGTGCTTGTACTAAGGCGAAAAAGACGTATTTACTTGTATCAAGGTCATAGGTCATTTACCTAAAGTAAGGTCAAACGAAGGTCATATACCCTAGCAAAATCAAGCAAAGATCCTATTACACATATAAGGTCAAACGAAGGTCATAATCCCACAAGGTGAAACGACGTCACACACCCACATGCATCACGCAAGAAAAAAAATGTTAAAAAAGAGTCAGGTACGAATCGGCTGAGAAGATATAGAAGATATATCCTTATTGTATTAGCAGTACTATTGCAAGCAACCCTGGAGAGCAAGTGATTAGGTTGTTTGTATCAAAAACTCGATGTAAAAGATCCATAGCACGTAGTGTATCTATTGCATTGAGAGTAGAAAACTGTTTTGTTTTTTTAAAATAACCCGTGTGAGTGTGGGGTGGATACAAGAAGCTTTCAAAGGAAAGCAGCTGACTCCACGGGACTAAAAAAGCCTTGTATGCGCCACAGTATAGTGACCAGCACCTATGAAAATAGCACAAACATCAACAATATACGTGTTATTTATGTGTGTTAACTGGGTTGCTAGTTTGCACTAAAAGTAATTTTTTATCCGACTATCGGCAAGTTTAAACTGAGAAAAATGAAGAAGGGGACAAATTATTTTATTTTGGCTGTTACGTGGATTGCGCATAATAATGAACAACAGCTACAATGAACAATAACATCACGACTGAACTAACCGTTACTATTATTATAGGCAAAGCTTTTCATTTAGAGAGAACTATTCCATCACAATATAGTATAGAAAGCCATAGAAATTAGCACGTTCATTCGCTCAGTTGTGAACAGATCCTATCATACATAATTATTATTTCATAATAAACAGCCTTCAGTGATAACAACAAAAATAAAACAAAAAAATAAAATAGATACATCAATAATATGATAGCAGCTATTTTTAGAATTAATATTCATTTAAAAAAAACCAACTGCACAGTAGACACCACCGGAATTTTGGTACATTCTTTAGCTTGCGCATTTTTTTCTGATCATCATTTCAATACTTTTTATTTATCATGTTGTATTTAATTTTAATGCCCAATCAAGCACAGACTGCTACAATTTTACGTGACGGAAATTAAAACGGCACATTGTATGTATTTGATAGAGCAGTAACTTAGAGAAAAATGAAATAAAGGAAATGGTTGCTATCCTTGTTGAAGAGTGCGTAAAACCAACCTTTATTGCCAGCTGAAGATACAATACTGTGTATCAACTTTTCCTGATTGTCTCCACCTGGCACGCCTTTGCTACAACAGGAAGTAGTAAATAGAAATTGTGCACAAGTCCACCATTTAGTTCTAGTAAAATAAATGACATATTATGCGATATGCAATAAAATCAACTGAGACAACCATTTTGGAATGCTTGTATAGAAAAGAGAAGAAAGACACAAACTGGCTATTACCATGGTAACTAATAAGCACTCACTCGCTCTGAGAGTTGACTTTGTATAGCAGAGTGTCTCCAGACTTCAACAGAGTTATCTTACCCTGCAATGATGTTATAATTGGATCCAATGAGAATGCGAAAAACTATCAAACAGTTGAATGTGTTGTGAAGCCTAAGTACCACATTATGCAGTGTGAAAGGGCGTCATACACCCCTCCCTTCCGTACTCATGTTCTAATCATGAAGGCCTGACCCCGCCAATCGCGTGTTAAAACAGTATTGCAAAAATGATAATAGGTTTTTCTGAGAGAAAGAAACTCACTAAATATCTAAAGTCATGTAAAAAAAAAACATTTACCAAAAATACATACTTTTTTACATTACTCTTTACCAATTATGAAAAAAACCAAAATGTAAAACCCTACAAAATTTAACATAAACTTTTCTGTGCATATATACGCTAATCAAGTACTCAGCAAGAGTGAGGGAACCTCAATGAGCCTTGACTATGCACCCTACTGGTAATGCTACTTAATATACTAATGAGTAAACCTTCTGTAGAAGTCTATTGACACAACCAACTCTGGTGTTCATATCCACCCCTGGAAGGACACTCGCCAGCTGCACATCTGTGATACCACTTTCATTCTCTTGACAGATCAACATTATCCTACAGAGCATAACATCGGCTAGGTGATAGGAGCTGATAGCATAGAATAAATGGAAATACTTATAACATTATCCAACATACTTATTTGAATTTATGAATACAACGTAATAAATAAAAATAATGATAGAGAAACAACTCTAAATAGAAAACATGATCTCACGATAACAATCTTGCCCATTTTTAAAGGAAAATTATTGCGCGAATCATGAAAAAATATCAAATGAGATGAAATTAAGGCCCAGTAGCAAAAGAGAATTGGGCACAGAGCATGCATATGAACAGCAAAATTCGGAGTGAAGTCGCTAGTTGTTCATGTAGGTTCGCATCAATACAGGTTTTGTAAGATGTTTAAACTGAAACAGGGTCCAGTAAGTTTTAACACAAATACAAAAATGATGCGCAATATAAATGACCGTCAATACAGATGTTTGTGTGAATTAGTAGCAAGCCATAGTGAATTTCATACTAACATAAACTGAGCATAAGTATCCCTGACAAAGTTGATGGATATAACATTCCACATTTATGAAATAAAAAAAATTGGTATAAGAATTCTGTCAAATTTCAATCAGATAATAAAATTACTTTAATGATAATTATTTTTAAATAATTATTTATCTATTCCGAGTCAGCTGTACAGCTGAAGTAGGTCAACACTCAGCAGTGATTACATAACAAATACCACTACCGACGCCAACCCACTGCCTTTCTATTTTAGTGACGCAAT